>OX453278.1:5306096-5758596 GCA_949710005.1 Ricordea florida
ACCCAAATTGTAGAAGTTGTCAAAAAATGTTCATATACAGTGTATCTCTTCAGTGTCATTCTAAGCTGCTTCACATTAGGACCCTCAGGTCCATTTACTATGCTGTTTGGAAAGCCATTCCAAAATCTAAAAATATACATATACATATATGTAAATTATACATATGCATTTAGTATCACCCAACTAGTGGACTAATGCAAATGCTGCAATCTGATTGGCTATGCTACTAGAGGACTATTAGTAACAGGCCTTCTGATAGGGTGCGATAAGAAATGCAAATTATGCAAAATTTGCAGGGCAGATTATGCGATTACAGAGGCCAATTATGCGATAAATAATGAAGATTATGCGATTTTTACGGGTCTAATTGTTGAATATACACCAGTGTTCTCCTTTTATTTCAACTCAACAGATAATAGAGTTTTTCAAACCGGTAAAACACTTGTGTAACTGTTGAATTGTCAAGAATTTCAGGCCATTTTAGGCGGTAGATTTTACTGGTTACCGCTTGAACAGGAGAACACTGTATACACATATACAAATTTACAGATATATATCTAAACCAGATAGAGAATACATATAAAACACCAGTAATATGGAAAACATTTATTTGAGTTAAGATTTAAACAATGAACAATGATATTGTAATAGTCATTGTACCTGTTGCTATTATCCACCCAATAAACCCATTAACTAAACTAGCCAATGATTTTAATTGATCCCCAGGAACATATGCATTCAAAGGAAACGCACTGCATTAAGGTTCAAGTTGATAGACGTGTTAATTATTGAGAGATGGAAACAAATGATGTTTGTCTAGTTGGTTTAGTTGGTTATTACAGGATTGTTAATGGTCATTTTGTTTCATTATTTCTCTTTTTAAACAGCTTGTCTTTTTTTGCAGGTTCGTGTTCGTAAACATGGTGATGCCAAGAAGTATAATGCCCATGTAATTCATGTTGGGCACGAGTGCGACATTGCAATGGTATGCATTTCTCAGAAATACTTAGATTAATACTTGTATTTTCATGCTTTTACGTGCGATTCCCCAACAAAGTCAAATAAAATCATAATCATAAAAGTGTATGTTTTGATAATATACATGATCTAATAACATGTGTTGAATGTATGATGTTCTTGGTGCCAAGCATAGATTGAGCAAAAGTGTACAAATATAGTTAAATGTCATTTTTTGTTATAGTGCAAAGTTTGGCAAAGTTTTGTTAAAGTGTTGTGTACTGTAAGTAAATATAAGAAGCATAATTAGGAATGCACTTTTTGCTTAAGTTAGCACAGGGTTCTGGTTGTCAGGAAACTGCTACATGAGTGTGTTTTCTAATATAATGGAAATGAATGGGCTTTAGAAAGTGGTGATAATCTTTTCTGTTCTTAAATTACCTTTCCTGCAGCTGGGTGTAGCAGACGAGGTATTCTGGGAAGATCTTTGTCCACTTGAGTTTGGTGAAGTGCCTGCTCTGGAGGAAGATGTTGTTTGTGTTGGTTTCCCTACAGGTGGTGATAACATCAGTGTGACACGAGGTGTCGTCTCGAGGGTTGAGATCCAACGATATGCTCATTCTGCCGTGGAGCTTTTGGCAATACAGGTGTGGTGTCATACTGAGCATGTTATGTCAGGGTTTTCAATAAGAATTGTAGTAGCAGGAGAATTGTGTAAAGTAACAGGAGAATATTCTGAAAGCGCTCCATGTCTGAATTTAAAAGTAGCTCAGGCCATCTAAATTTGGCCAGAGAATTCTTTGTAGTAGCCGGAGAATTCTATGATCTCTGATACCTGGTGAACACCCTGCTATATAGAAGCCATATCAGGCCAATATTGCTAGTCTGTAGCAGTGTTACTTTCCCCACCATTCTATCACTGGTACCTACAGTATTTATACAACTGAGTGGAGAGATACAGTGTTAAGTTACCAATTTTTACTCACAGGGACATATACAGTAGCAGTGTTTTCAGTTTTGTAGAAAGTAGCAAGAGTAAACAGAAAAGTACCTGGCAATTCACCATGGAGCAGTGCTGTGCCATGTTACATAGTGTTTTGAAATAAAATATCTGAATTGTTGTTTCAAAAGTTGTGAACACAAGAATTTTGACAACTGCAACTTTTGAGAGCACTGCATACAGTGGTTAATATAAAATGACTGAGACCCTTGTTTAATATCTAACCCAAGTCCAAAATGTTGAACTACAGAAATCAGAACTTTGAGGTTATGAGAAACCACTTTCTCATCATTGAGATTTTGGCACTCCTGAAGTTTGAGCAGCTTTGCCTAGTTGCCTTTCAAAGTTTTTCTTTTTGTGAGCCTATAAAATTTTCATTGTAAGCAGGGTTCTCCAGTAAATTTTAAGTAGAAATGAAAGTATATCGCAATGGGTTTATTTAAAAGGCACTCCCGCCTTTCACTCGGTGTAGGTATGGGAGGGGGTGACCCCCTTCCCATGGGAGTGGTTCGGGGGGGGGACTCCCCTGCTAAGTAAACATACCACTAATTAAGAGCGGTAATTATTAAAGTGAATCTCATGGCCCAAAGATAAATTATCAGTGTGTTTTTACTTTATTTGATTCTTATATCTTGCCACTGTCATGGATTTATTTTTATTGAACAAGCTACGGCAGATTTATTTTTAATACTCCTCTTAGGAACTAATTTCTTTGAGTAGCCGGCACATTCGTGACGGCTAGCCGGCGGTTTTCATCAGTCGCTGGAGCTTCTGAAGAACCCTGGTTATAAGACAGCTCAGCGGCAAAGAACTGATCTTCGGTTTTCTCTCATGTGACAGATTGATGCTGCTATTAACAGTGGTAACAGTGGAGGACCAGCCCTTCAAGATGACAAAGTCATTGGAATTGCGTTTGAAACTTTGGATAATGCGGAAAATATTGGATACATCATACCTGTAATTTGAGTAACGGTTCAAAGAATAGCCACACTGTTTAATCCACACATAAAAAAGTCAAAACTATCTTTTCGTAAACAGTACCACAATACAGTACTGTTCAGTACCTTTCCAAAAAATAGTCGCACTGGATGGTTTGATACAATGATGAAAAAGTTAGAACCATATTGTGTAGTAAAGCAAACAGTACCACGGTAAGGTATTGTTTAGTAGCTTTTCAAAGAATGGTCACACTGCATGGTTTGATCCACAGATGAAAAAATTAGAACCGCACTGTATAGTAAAACAAACAGTACCACAGTACAGTACTGTTTAGTAGCTTTACAAAGAATGGTCACACTGCAAGGTTAAATCCACATACGAAAAAATTAGAACCGCACTGTATAGTAAAACAAACAGTACCACAGTACAGTACTGTTCATTAGCTTTCCAAAGAATAGTCACAGTTTTTGTGTGAATTTTTTTAAAGCTCTCAATGCTCCTTCTCTTTGAATTATTCTTGATAGGTAACGGTGATAAGACACTTTCTAGAAGACATTGACAGGAGTAACATGTATACGGGGTTTTGTCGTCTCGGCATCAAGTGGCAGCCGATTGAGAGTGAACACATGCGCAACTACTTCCACTTGTCCCA
Organism: Ricordea florida; assembly: GCA_949710005.1. Taxonomy (NCBI): domain Eukaryota; kingdom Metazoa; phylum Cnidaria; class Anthozoa; order Corallimorpharia; family Ricordeidae; genus Ricordea; species Ricordea florida. The sequence continues at coordinate 5,309,645 of OX453278.1, forward strand.
CGATCAGACCGGTGTACTGGTAACTAAAGTGTTACCGCTGTTCAGCTGCAGTGCGGTACTCAAGCGGGGTGATGTACTGATGGCGATAGACAATGAAGTGATCGCTGATAATGGAACGGTAGGGAGTTGATTAGATGCTTGGATGAAGAATGATGTCAGGGCTCTCAAATGACCCAATCTGCCTCAAACTTGCTAATGCTGGAGGTCTTGAGTTGAGAGATAATTGTAACGAAACGTCAGGTCAAACCTCAAAAAACCTTATTTTAAGTGTAAATTCAAATCACCCCGATCGAAATATAAGGACGTTGGAAGCGGTGGTTTGGCTCCGTTTCTTGGAACGTGAGAAAAGTCTCTTCGGGCGATTTAGGTCCAATACTGTTGTTCGCTATTTCGTTTCAACCAAAGACTTTCTGCTTCTCAAACTCTGCCAGAAGGGAGGCCTTTTTACCGTTAGACTGAAGTACTTGATTTTCATACATTTTGGAATTTTAGGAGAAACGTTAAAGTTGACTTGAAATCTGGCCATTCCTGATTTTATCTCCATGGTCAGGTTTAATAATAATAATAATAATAATAATAATAATAATAATAATAATAATAATAATGAACTTTATTTGAGTGTCAACTGTATCTAGCACTGACGTACTAATTGGGGACACTGTAAAACACAAATCAAATCAAATCAAATCATATTTGATTAAATCAAATCAAATGTTGGTTTTTGTGGAGAGGGGAAAACCGGAATACCCGGAGAAAAACCTCTCGGAGCAGAGCAGAGAACCAACAAACTCAGCCCACATATGACGCCGGGACTGGGTATCGAACCCGGGCCACATTGGTGGAAGGCGAGCGCTCTCACCACTGCGCCAACCCTGCTCCCTCTTTGCAAATAACAAGCTGGCGAGCCTCGCACCAGAAGAGATTTTTAACAAGTTTAAATGAAACAGTGATACTTTCTGTAAGTTTGTCATGTTTTGATCCTGTTATTTTCTTAACTTTCAGGTACACTTTCGTGGGAACGAACGTATTTTGTTTGATTACAAGCTGTCGCAAATGTTTGTTGGAGACATCTGCAAAGTCAAGATTCTCAGGGAGGGGACGGTAAAGAAAGTAGAAGTCAAACTCGACTTGGTAACCTCTCTAGTCCCCACCCAACTCTATGACAAAAGACCTAGGTAAGAGGCAGTGCAGTTGGTAATCGATAATTACACGAAAACGTTTGCAGCAAGAAACCTTATATTTCTACACGTTGTTTCTTACTTGATGCTTTGTTTACATGATTTTTTTTTCAGCAAGATATCTTGGAAAGCAAAAGAGTTAAAATGCTCTAAATGTTTGATATATATAGGACATGAATGTATTACCAGGAAGTTCGTTAGCTGCGTTGTCATCGCACGAGGCAGCGGCATCTAGTAGGCATGAGCGTATGCGTTGTGTAATTCCATAGATAGGGGTTTACACTCAACTCTTTTAATTTGCTCTCAGAGAAACCTATCAGAACACGCCAAGAATCAGTATCCACTGCTTTGGTAAATACCTAATGTGGGTAGAATGTACTTGACTTACCCACCTGACTGGTAAAGACTCCGTTGTAATATAGTAGGCTGCCTAGCACTTTTGCTAGAAAATGGTAGGGTTGTGGGATGTGGCTTAAAATGATAACGTCAAATTGCAGTAAGGGTATGTTAAAGCCACACATATGCGCACTGAGACGACAGTGGTAGAAGGGATAAAACCCTGTTGCTACCAAAAAGCACTTTTGCTAGCTGACTCACTTTGCGCATGCTCTTTTATTTTTCTTTTCGCCAGTTATTTGGTGTACGCGGGCCTGGTTTTTGCTGCTCTATCCCAACCCTATATGCAGCATCAATACGGAAAAGACTGGGCACGAAAGGCACCCATCAGACTTTGTGATCGTGTCCTTTACGGCGTCCTGAACCAAACAGGACAAGAAGTGATTCTGCTAAGTCAGGTAGAAAAAGCTAACAGCATAACGTTACAGATGGGCTAAGCGAGGTGAATACGGCAATCGAGCAGAATGACCGCACGTCTTTATGACCTGTGAGCGCAAATAAAGCAGCTTTGAAAATGATCTTCCTTCGAGCAGCCCCTTGTGTATCATCCTTGTGTATCATCGTTGTGTATCTATCCGTCAGTTGAGACATTACATTTCTTTTGTTAAGGTTTGAATCCTGTTGAAGGCAACTTACCTCACGCATGTATACATGTTCATGTAAATAGCATTTTTTATCAGGATTTTTTGAGATATTTTTAATTGATTTGTAAAAAGAAATACGGTATGTCATCGTGCCAGAGTGCTTCTTTTTTTACCGTGTATTAAGGTATCAGTAAGGGGAAAATTCGCCATTTTACATACTTTTACCTTTTTAAACGGCTGGATAAATCTTAAGGTTATCTTTAAAACTGAAAAAACTCCACGAAAAAATATTATATTCGTCGCTAGTTATTGCACGATAAAGATTTTTTGCACACTAATTACTTAATTGAGAGTTGACAAGTTCTGTCAAATGAATATTAATTGTCGAGGCAAGGTGTCACGTGACACCAATAACATGCTGAGTTTGACACGCGATTTCGCGCGCCATAATCAGTGCACGGATGTCTTCGAGGAAGAACAAGCGATCTTGCCCTTTTTCATCGGCTAAAGGAAGGCCAAAGAAGGCAAAAAACACTTTTGACAAAAAGTGGGCCGCTAAATTAGCGGAAAGCGACAGAGTCTTATTACAATCAAGAAAAATTGCTGGATGAACTCGATCGCGATCACGAAGCCAGCGAGCAAGCCGAAATAAGCGCAAGTCGCCGTAAAATACGATTGCAATAAACTGTCGAAGCAGAGGAATGTGAAGAAGAGAAGTTTACGTTTACGACGTTCGCTCCAGCGTTTCCGTTTGTGCGCTTGTATTTCCTCGGGGGTCTACGGGCCTTTGGCATCTTTACTGACATGGCCATAGTTTTGAAGATTAGTCAAGATACATAAAATTTCATCACCAAACGTCAAAAGATGATTTCGTGTTTACGTGCCTTGGAATTCTGACTTCACACATGAAAAAGCGGTTTATTCACAGGAAAATAATTTAACGCGTGCCGTCGAGAGAAATTTGTACCTGTTCCATGTTAACTGTCACACTCCTATTGTTGTATAGAAAGTTGATTCCTCTGCGGTTTCTCCATTGGTGTGATAATCTCATTACACTTGGATGCCGCCGAATTTTAGTTTTTCTCTGTTTCTCGAAAGTAAAAAATAGGCGAGTTGTACGTGCATTTCGAGTTCCAAGTCGTCAGCCCCTGGACCAAATTAGCTGAAATTTGGAGAGCATGTTGTCAGAACGTTCGCCGACAAAATCATGTCTGCGAATTCTGATTTTTTTTCTCATTAAAAAGTTATGCCTGTTTTTCGCGGGCAGTTCAATTTTTTTTCCTATTCAAACTTTATCCTCTTGTAAAAAAATAACAAACGCATGTGCCAAAAATCTGAGACACGGTTTTTGAGGTCAATGTGTGAAGAAACGGATGCCATGTTAATCGTTTTCTCCGACCTAATTTTAGCGGGCGTAGAACTTGATTTATAGGTTCGTGAAGCTTTGTTAACATATTCACATTTTCGAAAACCAGTAGATTTTTTACTGTTTAAACAGATCGGGTTATAATCTGTAGTTATTAAGCTTTCAAAAAATATACGGTTTATATGGGTTTTTGTTAAAACCAAGAGCGCTAGAGCGGGCCGCGCGCGAATGGTCAAATGGGTTATACTGATACCTTAATGAATAAGAAATTCGTTTGAATTTTTAATATTCCAGGCCTTTATTCTTCTGAACTTTTCAGGTTCTTGCTTCTGAGCTCACAACCGGCTACGAAACAATGGCAAATTTACAGTTGTTCAAGGTGAACGGAATACCGATTTTGAACCTCAAACATCTGGCGTCGGTTTTGGACGACATCACTAGACCTTTCATCGATGGAGCTGGGTCACAAGAGCAGAGCTTGACAACGACGACAACAGCCCAGGACGAAGACAGCGAGCAAAAATTCGGAACGGAGCCATCAAAAACGAGCTCCACAGAAAATTCTCGGCAAGTTCAAGATATTATCTCCTTGAAGGAACGCGGTGAAGAGGATTGTTCCGACTCTCGGTCCTACAACAAACTGAAGACTCTAGAAAACGTAACGAAAGACTGTGACAGAGAAACCGACGTTTGCGCCACAAAGAATAATTCTGTCTCCGAGTTAATGAACCCACTTCCGGAGCACTCGGACTGCAGGGACTCGAAAACGACTTCCGGTTGTTCCGAGTCGTTGCTCTTCTCAACGCAACCGGGCGAAGCAAGCTGTGGTCTGGACGAAGACCCTACACTACTATGCAGAAAGGACTACGTCCATTTTGAGCTTGACAAGGACAAAATCATTGTATTGCACGTGCCCACCGCATATAAGTATGCACCCGAGATTTTACAGCAGTACGCCATTGGTCAGCCTCGATCGGACGACTTGCCGCCGCCGCCATAAAGACTCAGTGGCATCATGGGTAATGCCTTTACTCATGCGCGAACTTGCAACGATGCTGCACTGGGATTTATTGAATGTGCGAGCATTTTTACCCACACTCTGTGTGTCACTGCGCGCATTTTATCTGAGGAATGAGTGTAATTTATTTTACGACAGATGAAGGGTTCGCTCTCTATTCAGGGGAAGGTTTTAAGCTAAAACGTAGAAAAAGGTACCTATTTATTTGTTTCTTTCCTCTGAACAAACGTTTTATATTTCGCCCCTTAAATGAGCCATGAATCCAACATGGATTTCGCAGATGGTGAGCTTATTAGAGTAGTGGGGTCTATTCCAAAGTTGGAAACAAAACTGTATTTTGAATTCGGTACTCTAAAACCGTCATGTACAGTATTCGAAGGGTTCGAAAAGACGCCTTTCCCAAAATACTTTGTTTACCAGGGGCTGGTCCTCAATTTTCCCATTTACATTCGTTCACTTGAGGAATATTAAAATCCACAATTATAAAGGTGGCATAAAGGTGGCATAAAGGTGGTGAAAATAGAAGCATTTGAATGACAAGCGTGTGTCTGCAGAACTCGGTTATCCGACGTCTTCTGCCGAACACCGAGTGTGATTACAAGCACCATTTCAGTTTTAGCAAATGAATTATCTGATCGTTATTAAAAGACTTTTATCGAGATGCTGTATCGATTCAGTTTTTGTTAAAGTAATCGTTTATTTTTCCTGGTGATAAACATGCAAAAATTTCAACAAGCTGATTATGCAATTAATCCCAAACATTGCAGAAAGTACAAGTTGAGGGGTGGACAACTTTTATTTTATCTTTTTTTTAGGGGGGGGGGGGGGAGAGAGGGGGGCGGGGCAGAGGCTGAGCAATTTTGTCATGGCATGAATTTTTCACCTTTGGTCTGCGCAAGAATTTTCAGCATCCTTTTTTCCCTTGGCCCACTGTGCATGAATTTTTAATCCTTCTTTTTAGTTAGGGTTAGGGTTTCCCTTAGGGTAACCCAAAAGTCAGGGTTAGGCTAACCCTTTTAATTAGGTTTTTTTTATCGTAGTCGGAAATTGACACGTTTTTCCAACGTTTCTCGCATCGCGCGAGATGTGTTTGTGTATTTAGAACTAGAGAGTGAGACATCTTATCTTCCGAGGTTTGAATCGAGCTCAAGCCCTCGTGAAACATCAGATTGAAGGGCAAATTTGATACGACTGCGCCACCAAGGCATCTATTTCAGAGTTCTAGAGGTCCAGAAGTCCTTCGAAAAGTCCTGTTTTGTGTAGAGTGTCAAAAAGCTTATGTCACGTTTTCAATTGTTGTTCATATAGTAAAAGCTCAGTTGAAACCTAAGCTTAATAATGCTGAAAGGAAAAAGCCATTTCATTGATTCATGTTTAAGATGATTCTTCGAACGTTTTCTTGTGCCTTGGATAGTTTTCTGTAAATAGCATCGTGTTTGTTTTTGTCACACAAGCACTGATCACGCACAGCACAACCGGAATGTTCATATGTGGAGAACGACGTTCTTTAGTTGAACCAGTTTGTTGACTTCTCAAATAGTGACAAGACATTGAATTCTTGTAAGAATGGCCATTTTAGACACTCTTGAAAAACTTGCCATTTCTTTTCTAATACGTCTTTTTCATGCGGTTTTTTGCATTGTAACAATCTATGATAGTTACGCTTTCAATCCATACTAATTAGGGTATTGTGCGACTTGTATTTCTCATTTTTCAGCCTTCCGAAATTTGCCCAAAAAATCGTCCATTTTTGAAAATTTACCTATGGTCCCCCCTTTGCTATTTTGCCAAAAATGGCCATTTTAGACACTATTGAAAAACTTGCCATTTCTCTTCTAACACGTCTTTTTTCATGCGGTTTTTTGCATTGTAACAATCTATGATAGTCACGCTTTCCATCCATACTAATTAGGGTAATGTGCGACTTGTACTTCTCATTTTTCAGCCATCCGAAATTTGCTAACAAATTCGTCCATTTTTGAAAATTTTCCTATGGTCCCCCCTTTGCTATTTTGCCAAAAATGGCCATTTTAGACACTATTAAAAAACTTGGCATTTCTCTTCTAATACGTCTTTTTTCATGCGGTTTTTTGCATTGTAACAATCTATGATACTTACGCTTTCAATCCATACTAATTAGGGTATTGTGCGACTTGTACTTCTCATTTTTCAGCCTTCCGAAATTTGCCCAAAAAATCGTCCATTTTTGAAAATTTTCCTATGGTCCACCCTTTGCTATTTTGCCAAATATGGTCATTTTAGACACTCTTGAAAAACTTGCCATCTCTCTTCTAATACGTCTTTTTTCGTGCGGTTTTTTGAATTGTAACACTCTATGATAGTTACGCTTTCAATCCATACTAATTAGGGTATTGTGCGACTTGTACTTCTCATTATTCAGCCTTCCGAAATTTGCCCAAAAATCGTCCATTTTTGAAAATTTTCCTATGGTCCCCCCTTTTCTATTTTGCCAAAAATGGCCATTTTAGACACTATTGAAGAAATTGCCATTTCTCTTCTAATACGTGTTTTTTCATGCCGCCTTTTGCATTGTAACAATCTATAATAGTTACGCTTTCAATCCATACTAATTAGGGTATTGTGCGACTTGTACTTCTCATTTTTCAGCCTTCCGAAAATTGCCGAAAAAATCGTCCATTTTTGAAAATTTTCCTATGGGCCCCCTTTTGCTATTTTGCCAAAAATGGCCATTTTAGACACTATTAAAAAACTTACCATTTCTCTTCTAATACGTCTTTTTTCATGCGCTTTTTTGCATTGTAACAATCTATGATAGTTACGCTTTCAATCCATACTAATTAGGGTATTGTGCGACTTGTACTTCTCATTTTTCAGCCTTCCGAAATTTGCCAAAAAAATGATCCATTTTTGAAAATTTTTCAATGGTCGCCCCTTTGCTATTTTGCCAAAAATGTCCACTTTAGACACTATTAAAAAACTTGCCATTTCTCTTCTAATACGTCTTTTTTCATGCGGCTTTTTGCATTGTAACAATCTATGATAGTTACGCTTTTAATCCATACAAAGTAGAATATTGTGCGACTTGTACTTCTTTTTTTTCAGTCTTCCGAAATTTGCCTAAAAAATCGTCCATTTTTGAACATTTTCCTATGGTCATCCCTTTGCTATTTTGCCAAGAATGGCCAATTTAGACACTTTTGACAAAATTGCCATTTCTCTTCTAATACATCTTTTTTCATGCGCTTTTTTGCATTGTAACAATCTATGATAGTTACGCTTTCAATCCATACTAATTAGGGTATTGTGCGACTTGTACTTCTCATTTTTCAGCCTTCCGAAAATTGCCAAAAAAATGGTCCATTTTTGAAAATTTTTCTATGGTCGCCCCTTTGCTATTTTGCCAAAAATGTCCACTTTAGACACTATTAAAAAACTTACCATTTCTCTTCTAATACGTCTTTTTTCATGCGCTTTTTTGCATTGTAACAATCTATGATAGTTACGCTTTCAATCCATACTAATTAGGATATTGTGCGACTTGTACTTCTCATTTTTCAGCCTTCCGAAATTTGCCCAAAAAATAATCAATTTTTGAAAATTTTCCTATGGTCCCGCTTTTGCTATTTTGCCAAAAATGGCCATTTTAGACACTATTAAAAAACTTGCCATTTCTCTTCTAATACATCTTTTTTCATGCGCTTTTTTGCATTGTAACAATCTATGATAGTTACGCTTTCAATCCATACTAATTAGGGTATTGTGCGACTTGTACTTCTCATTTTTCAGCCATCCGAAATTTGCTAAAAAATTCGTCCATTTTTGAAACTTTTCCTATGGTCGCCATTTTGCTATTTTGCCAAAAATGGCCATTTTAGACACTATTAAAAAACTTGCCATTTCTCTTCTAATACGTCTTTTTTCATGCGGTTTTTTGCATTGTAACAATCTATGATAGTTACGCTTTCAATCCATACTAATTAGGGTATTGTGCGACTTGTACTTCTCATTTTTCAGCCTTGCGAAATTTGCCAAAAAAATCGTCCATTTTTGAAAATTTTCCTATGGTCCCCCCTTTGCTATTTTGCCAAAAATTGCCATTTTAGACAATATTAAAAAACTTGCCATGTCCCTTCTAATACGTCTTTTTTCATGCAGTTTTTTGCATTGTAACAATCTATGATAGTTACGCTTTCAATCCATACTAATTAGGGTATTGTGCGACTTCTACTTCTCATTTGTCAGCCTTCCGAAGTTTGCCCAAAAAATCGTCCATTTTTGAGAATTTTCCTATGGTCCCCCTTTTGCTATTTTGCCAAAAATGGCCATTTTAGACACTATTAAAAAACTTGCCATTTCTCTTTAAATACGTCTTTTGTCATGCGGCTTTTTGCATTGTAACAATCTATGATAGTTACGCTTTCAGTCCATACTAATTAGATAATTGTGCGACTTGTACTTCTTATTTTTCAGCCATCCGAAATTTGCTAAAAAAATCGTCCATTTTTGAAAATTTTCCTATGGTCCTCCCTTTGCTATTTTGCCAAAAATGGCCATTTTAGACACTCTTGAAAAACTTGCCATTTCTCTTCTAATACGTCTTTTTTCATGCGGTTTTTTTCATTGTAACAATCTATGATAGTTACGCTTTCAATCCATACTAATTAGGGTATTGTGCGGCTTGTGCTTCTCATTTTTCAGCCTTCCGAAATTTGCCCAAAAAATCGTCCATTTTTGAAAATTTTCCTATGGACCCCTTTGCTATTTTGCCAAAAATGGTCATTTTAGACACTCTTGAAAAACTTGCCATTTCTCTTCTAATACGTCTTTTTTCATGCGGTTTTTTGCATTGTAACAATCTATGATAGTTACGCTTTCAATCCATACTAATTAGGGTATTGTGCGACTTGTGCTTCTCATTTTTCAGCCTTCCAAAATTTGCCCAAAAAATCGTCCATTTTTGAAAATTTTCCTATGGTCCCCCCTTTGCTATTTTGCCAAAAATGGCCATTTTATACACTAATAAAAAACTTTTGCGACTATTAAAAAATTTGTGCGACTTGTACTTCTCATTTTTCAGCCTTCAGAAATTTGCCCAATTTTTCTTTTTTTCCTTTTGCTATTTTGCCAAAAATGGCCATTTTAGACACTCTTGAAAAACTTGCCATTTCTCTTCTAATACGTCTTTTTTCATGCGGTGTTTTGCATTGTAACAATCTATGATAGTTACGCTTTCAATCCATACTAATTAGGGTATTGTGCGACTTGTACTTCTCATTTTTCAGCCTTCAGAAATTTGCCCAAAAATTCATCAATTTTTGAAAATTTTCCTATGGATCCCCCTTTGCTATTTTGCCAAGAATGGCCATTTTAGACACTATTAAAAAACCTGCCTTTTCTCTTCTAATACATCTTTTTTCATGCGCTTTTTTGCATTGTAACAATCTATGATAGTTACGCTTGCAATCCATACTAATTAGGGTATTGTGCGACTTGTACTTCTCATTTTTCAGCCATCCGAAATTTCCTAAAAAATTCGTCCATTTTTGAAAATTTTCCTATGGTCGCCCCTTTGCTATTTTGCCAAAAATGGCCATTTTAGACACTATTAAAAAACTTGCCATTTCTCTTCTAATACGTCTTTTTTCATGCGGTTTTTTGCATTGTAACAATCTATGATAGTTACGCTTTCAATCCATACTAATTAGGGTATTGTGCGAATTGTATTTCTCATTATTCAGCCTTCCGAAATTTGCCCAAAAAATCGTCCATTTTTGAAAATTTTCCTATGGTCCCCCCTTTTCTATTTTGCCAAAAATGGCAATTTTAGACACTCTTGAAAAACTTGCCATTTCTCTTCTAATACGTCTCTTTTCATGCGGTTTTTTGCATTGTAACAATCTATGATAGTTACGCTTTCAGTCCATAATAATTAGGGTATTGTGCGACTTGTACTTCTTATTTTTTAGCCATCCGAAATTTGCAAAAAAAATCGTCCATTTTTGAAAATTTTCCTATGGTCCCCCCTTTGCTATTTTGCCAAAAATGGCCATTTTAGACACTCTTGAAAAACTTGCCATTTCTCTTCTAATACGTCTTTTTTCATGCGGTTTTTTGCATTGTAACAATCTATGATAGTTACGCTTTCAATCCATACTAATTAGGGTATTGTGCGACTTGTACTTCTCATTTTTCAGCCTTCCGAAATTTGCCCAAAAAATCGTCCATTTTTGAAAATTTTCCTATGGTCCCGCTTTTGCTATTTTGCCAAAAATGGCCATTTTAGACACTATTAAAAAACTTGCCATTTCTCTTCTAATACGTCTTTTTTCATGCAGTTTTTTGCATTGTAACAATCTATGATAGTTACGCTTTCAATCCATACTAATTAGGGTATTGTGCGACTTCTACTTCTCATTTGTCAGCCTTCCGAAGTTTGCCCAAAAAATCGTCCATTTTTGAGAATTTTCCTATGGTCCCCCTTTTGCTATTTTGCCAAAAATGGCCATTTTAGACACTATTAAAAAACTTGCCATTTCTCTTCTAATACGTCTTTTGTCATGCGGCTTTTTGCATTGTAACAATCTATGATAGTTACGCTTTCAGTCCATACTAATTAGGGTATTGTGCGACTTGTACTTCTTATTTTTCAGCCATCCGAAGTTTGCTAAAAAAATCGTCCATTTTTGAAAATTTTCCTATGGTCCCCCCTTTGCTATTTTGCCAAATATGGTCATTTTAGACACTCTTGAAAAACTTGCCATCTCTCTTCTAATACGTCTTTTTTCATGCGGCTTTTTGCATTGTAACAATCTATGATAGTTACGCTTTTAATCCATACAAAGTAGAATATTGTGCGACTTGTACTTCTTTTTTTTCAGTCTTCTGAAATTTGCCTAAAAAATCGTCCATTTTTGAACATTTTCCTATGGTCATCCCTTTGCTATTTTGCCAAGAATGGCCAATTTAGACACTTTTGACAAAATTGCCATTTCTCTTCTAATACATCTTTTTTCATGCGCTTTTTTGCATTGTAACAATCTATGATAGTTACGCTTTCAATCCATACTAATTAGGGTATTGTGCGACTTCTACTTCTCATTTGTCAGCCTTCCGAAGTTTGCCCAAAAAATCGTCCATTTTTGAGAATTTTCCTATGGTCCCCCTTTTGCTATTTTGCCAAAAATGGCCATTTTAGACACTATTAAAAAACTTGCCATTTCTCTTTAAATACGTCTTTTGTCATGCGGCTTTTTGCATTGTAACAATCTATGATAGTTACGCTTTCAGTCCATACTAATTAGGGTATTGTGCGACTTGTACTTCTCATTTTTCAGCCATCCGAAATTTCCTAAAAAATTCGTCCATTTTTGAAAATTTTCCTATGGTCGCCCCTTTGCTATTTTGCCAAAAATGGCCATTTTAGACACTATTAAAAAACTTGCCATTTCTCTTCTAATACGTCTTTTTTCATGCGGTTTTTTGCATTGTAACAATCTATGATAGTTACGCTTTCAATCCATACTAATTAGGGTATTGTGCGAATTGTATTTCTCATTATTCAGCCTTCCGAAATTTGCCCAAAAAATCGTCCATTTTTGAAAATTTTCCTATGGTCCCCCCTTTTCTATTTTGCCAAAAATGGCAATTTTAGACACTCTTGAAAAACTTGCCATTTCTCTTCTAATACGTCTCTTTTCATGCGGTTTTTTGCATTGTAACAATCTATGATAGTTACGCTTTCAGTCCATAATAATTAGGGTATTGTGCGACTTGTACTTCTTATTTTTTAGCCATCCGAAATTTGCAAAAAAAATCGTCCATTTTTGAAAATTTTCCTATGGTCCCCCCTTTGCTATTTTGCCAAAAATGGCCATTTTAGACACTCTTGAAAAACTTGCCATTTCTCTTCTAATACGTCTTTTTTCATGCGGTTTTTTGCATTGTAACAATCTATGATAGTTACGCTTTCAATCCATACTAATTAGGGTATTGTGCGACTTGTACTTCTCATTTTTCAGCCTTCTGAAATTTGCCCAAAAAATCGTCCATTTTTGAAAATTTTCCTATGGTCCCGCTTTTGCTATTTTGCCAAAAATGGCCATTTTAGACACTATTAAAAAACTTGCCATTTCTCTTCTAATACGTCTTTTTTCATGCAGTTTTTTGCATTGTAACAATCTATGATAGTTACGCTTTCAATCCATACTAATTAGGGTATTGTGCGACTTCTACTTCTCATTTGTCAGCCTTCCGAAGTTTGCCCAAAAAATCGTCCATTTTTGAGAATTTTCCTATGGTCCCCCTTTTGCTATTTTGCCAAAAATGGCCATTTTAGACACTATTAAAAAACTTGCCATTTCTCTTCTAATACGTCTTTTGTCATGCGGCTTTTTGCATTGTAACAATCTATGATAGTTACGCTTTCAGTCCATACTAATTAGGGTATTGTGCGACTTGTACTTCTTATTTTTCAGCCATCCGAAGTTTGCTAAAAAAATCGTCCATTTTTGAAAATTTTCCTATGGTCCCCCCTTTGCTATTTTGCCAAATATGGTCATTTTAGACACTCTTGAAAAACTTGCCATCTCTCTTCTAATACGTCTTTTTTCATGCGGCTTTTTGCATTGTAACAATCTATGATAGTTACGCTTTTAATCCATACAAAGTAGAATATTGTGCGACTTGTACTTCTTTTTTTTCAGTCTTCTGAAATTTGCCTAAAAAATCGTCCATTTTTGAACATTTTCCTATGGTCATCCCTTTGCTATTTTGCCAAGAATGGCCAATTTAGACACTTTTGACAAAATTGCCATTTCTCTTCTAATACATCTTTTTTCATGCGCTTTTTTGCATTGTAACAATCTATGATAGTTACGCTTTCAATCCATACTAATTAGGGTATTGTGCGACTTCTACTTCTCATTTGTCAGCCTTCCGAAGTTTGCCCAAAAAATCGTCCATTTTTGAGAATTTTCCTATGGTCCCCCTTTTGCTATTTTGCCAAAAATGGCCATTTTAGACACTATTAAAAAACTTGCCATTTCTCTTTAAATACGTCTTTTGTCATGCGGCTTTTTGCATTGTAACAATCTATGATAGTTACGCTTTCAGTCCATACTAATTAGATAATTGTGCGACTTGTACTTCTTATTTTTCAGCCATCCGAAATTTGCTAAAAAAATCGTCCATTTTTGAAAATTTTCCTATGGTCCTCCCTTTGCTATTTTGCCAAAAATGGCCATTTTAGACACTCTTGAAAAACTTGCCATTTCTCTTCTAATACGTCTTTTTTCATGCGGTTTTTTTCATTGTAACAATCTATGATAGTTACGCTTTCAATCCATACTAATTAGGGTATTGTGCGGCTTGTGCTTCTCATTTTTCAGCCTTCCGAAATTTGCCCAAAAAATCGTCCATTTTTGAAAATTTTCCTATGGACCCCTTTGCTATTTTGCCAAAAATGGTCATTTTAGACACTCTTGAAAAACTTGCCATTTCTCTTCTAATACGTCTTTTTTCATGCGGTTTTTTGCATTGTAACAATCTATGATAGTTACGCTTTCAATCCATACTAATTAGGGTATTGTGCGACTTGTGCTTCTCATTTTTCAGCCTTCCAAAATTTGCCCAAAAAATCGTCCATTTTTGAAAATTTTCCTATGGTCCCCCCTTTGCTATTTTGCCAAAAATGGCCATTTTATACACTAATAAAAAACTTTTGCGACTATTAAAAAATTTGTGCGACTTGTACTTCTCATTTTTCAGCCTTCAGAAATTTGCCCAATTTTTCTTTTTTTCCTTTTGCTATTTTGCCAAAAATGGCCATTTTAGACACTCTTGAAAAACTTGCCATTTCTCTTCTAATACGTCTTTTTTCATGCGGTGTTTTGCATTGTAACAATCTATGATAGTTACGCTTTCAATCCATACTAATTAGGGTATTGTGCGACTTGTACTTCTCATTTTTCAGCCTTCAGAAATTTGCCCAAAAATTCATCAATTTTTGAAAATTTTCCTATGGATCCCCCTTTGCTATTTTGCCAAGAATGGCCATCTTAGACACTATTAAAAAACTTGCCTTTTCTCTTCTAATACATCTTTTTTCATGCGCTTTTTTGCATTGTAACAATCTATGATAGTTACGCTTGCAATCCATACTAATTAGGGTATTGTGCGACTTGTACTTCTCATTTTTCAGCCATCCGAAATTTCCTAAAAAATTCGTCCATTTTTGAAAATTTTCCTATGGTCGCCCCTTTGCTATTTTGCCAAAAATGGCCATTTTAGACACTATTAAAAAACTTGCCATTTCTCTTCTAATACGTCTTTTTTCATGCGGTTTTTTGCATTGTAACAATCTATGATAGTTACGCTTTCAATCCATACTAATTAGGGTATTGTGCGAATTGTATTTCTCATTATTCAGCCTTCCGAAATTTGCCCAAAAAATCGTCCATTTTTGAAAATTTTCCTATGGTCCCCCCTTTTCTATTTTGCCAAAAATGGCAATTTTAGACACTCTTGAAAAACTTGCCATTTCTCTTCTAATACGTCTCTTTTCATGCGGTTTTTTGCATTGTAACAATCTATGATAGTTACGCTTTCAGTCCATAATAATTAGGGTATTGTGCGACTTGTACTTCTTATTTTTTAGCCATCCGAAATTTGCAAAAAAAATCGTCCATTTTTGAAAATTTTCCTATGGTCCCCCCTTTGCTATTTTGCCAAAAATGGCCATTTTAGACACTCTTGAAAAACTTGCCATTTCTCTTCTAATACGTCTTTTTTCATGCGGTTTTTTGCATTGTAACAATCTATGATAGTTACGCTTTCAATCCATACTAATTAGGGTATTGTGCGACTTGTACTTCTCATTTTTCAGCCTTCCGAAGTTTGCCCAAAAAATCGTCCATTTTTGAAAATTTTCCTATGGTCCCGCTTTTGCTATTTTGCCAAAAATGGCCATTTTAGACACTATTAAAAAACTTGCCATTTCTCTTCTAATACGTCTTTTTTCATGCGGTTTTTTGCATTGTAACAATCTATGATAGTTACGCTTTCAGTCCATACTAATTAGGGTATTGTGCGACTTGTACTTCGTATTTTTCAGCCATCCGAAGTTTGCTAAAAAAATCGTCCATTTTTGAAAATTTTCCTATGGTCCCCCCTTCGCTATTTTGCCAAATATGGTCATTTTAGACACTCTTGAAAAACTTGCCATCTCTCTTCTAATACGTCTTTTTTCATGCGGCTTTTTGCATTGTAACAATCTATGATAGTTACGCTTTTAATCCATACAAAGTAGAATATTGTGCGACTTGTACTTCTTTTTTTTCAGTCTTCCGAAATTTGCCTAAAAAATCGTCCATTTTTGAACATTTTCCTATGGTCATCCCTTTGCTATTTTGCCAAGAATGGCCAATTTAGACACTTTTGACAAAATTGCCATTTCTCTTCTAATACATCTTTTTTCATGCGCTTTTTTGCATTGTAACAATCTATGATAGTTACGCTTTCAATCCATACTAATTAGGGTATTGTGCGACTTGTACTTCTCATTTTTCAGCCTTCCGAAAATTGCCAAAAAAATGGTCCATTTTTGAAAATTTTTCTATGGTCGCCCCTTTGCTATTTTGCCAAAAATGTCCACTTTAGACACTATTAAAAAACTTACCATTTCTCTTCTAATACGTCTTTTTTCATGCGCTTTTTTGCATTGTAACAATCTATGATAGTTACACTTTCAATCCATACTAATTAGGATATTGTGCGACTTGTACTTCTCATTTTTCAGCCTTCCGAAATTTGCCCAAAAAATAATCAATTTTTGAAAATTTTCCTATGGTCCCGCTTTTGCTATTTTGCCAAAAATGGCCATTTTAGACACTATTAAAAAACTTGCCATTTCTCTTCTAATACATCTTTTTTCATGCGCTTTTTTGCATTGTAACAATCTATGATAGTTACGCTTTCAATCCATACTAATTAGGGTATTGTGCGACTTGTACTTCTCATTTTTCAGCCATCCGAAATTTGCTAAGAAATTCGTCCATTTTTGAAAATTTTCCTATGGTCGCCATTTTGCTATTTTGCCAAAAATTGCCATTTTAGACAATATTAAAAAACTTGCCATGTCCCTTCTAATACGTCTTTTTTCATGCAGTTTTTTGCATTGTAACAATCTATGATAGTTACGCTTTCAATCCATACTAATTAGGGTATTGTGCGACTTCTACTTCTCATTTGTCAGCCTTCCGAAGTTTGCCCAAAAAATCGTCCATTTTTGAGAATTTTCCTATGGTCCCCCCTTTGCTATTTTGCCAAAAATGGCCATTTTAGACACTATTAAAAAACTTGCCATTTCTCTTTAAATACGTCTTTTGTCATGCGGCTTTTTGCATTGTAACAATCTATGATAGTTACGCTTTCAGTCCATACTAATTAGGGTATTGTGCGACTTGTACTTCTTATTTTTCAGCCATCCGAAGTTTGCTAAAAAAATCGTCCATTTTTGAAAATTTTCCTACGGTCCCCCCTTTGCTATTTTGCCAAATATGGTCATTTTAGACACTCTTGAAAAACTTGCCATCTCTCTTCTAATACGTCTTTTTTCATGCGGCTTTTTGCATTGTAACAATCTATGATAGTTACGCTTTTAATCCATACAAAGTAGAATATTGTGCGACTTGTACTTCTTTTTTTTCAGTCTTCCGAAATTTGCCTAAAAAATCGTCCATTTTTGAACATTTTCCTATGGTCATCCCTTTGCTATTTTGCCAAGAATGGCCAATTTAGACACTTTTGACAAAATTGCCATTTCTCTTCTAATACATCTTTTTTCATGCGCTTTTTTGCATTGTAACAATCTATGATAGTTACGCTTTCAATCCATACTAATTAGGGTATTGTGCGACTTGTACTTCTCATTTTTCAGCCTTCCGAAAATTGCCAAAAAAATGGTCCATTTTTGAAAATTTTTCTATGGTCGCCCCTTTGCTATTTTGCCAAAAATGTCCACTTTAGACACTATTAAAAAACTTACCATTTCTCTTCTAATACGTCTTTTTTCATGCGCTTTTTTGCATTGTAACAATCTATGATAGTTACGCTTTCAATCCATACTAATTAGGATATTGTGCGACTTGTACTTCTCATTTTTCAGCCTTCCGAAATTTGCCCAAAAAATAATCAATTTTTGAAAATTTTCCTATGGTCCCGCTTTTGCTATTTTGCCAAAAATGGCCATTTTAGACACTATTAAAAAACTTGCCATTTCTCTTCTAATACATCTTTTTTCATGCGCTTTTTTGCATTGTAACAATCTATGATAGTTACGCTTTCAATCCATACTAATTAGGGTATTGTGCGACTTGTACTTCTCATTTTTCAGCCATCCGAAATTTGCTAAAAAATTCGTCCATTTTTGAAAATTTTCCTATGGTCGCCATTTTGCTATTTTGCCAAAAATTGCCATTTTAGACAATATTAAAAAACTTGCCATGTCCCTTCTAATACGTCTTTTTTCATGCAGTTTTTTGCATTGTAACAATCTATGATAGTTACGCTTTCAATCCATACTAATTAGGGTATTGTGCGACTTCTACTTCTCATTTGTCAGCCTTCCGAAGTTTGCCCAAAAAATCGTCCATTTTTGAGAATTTTCCTATGGTCCCCCTTTTGCTATTTTGCCAAAAATGGCCATTTTAGACACTATTAAAAAACTTGCCATTTCTCTTTAAATACGTCTTTTGTCATGCGGCTTTTTGCATTGTAACAATCTATGATAGTTACGCTTTCAGTCCATACTAATTAGGGTATTGTGCGACTTGTACTTCTTATTTTTCAGCCATCCGAAATTTGCCTAAAAAATCTCCATTTTTGAACATTTTCCTATGGTCATCCCTTTGCTATTTTGCCAAGAATGGCCAATTTAGACACTTTTGACAAAATTTCCATTTCTCTTCTAATACATCTTTTTTCATGCGCTTTTTTGCATTGTAACAATCTATGATAGTTACGCTTTCAATCCATACTAATTAGGGTATTGTGCGACTTGTACTTCTCATTTTTCAGCCTTCCGAAAATTGCCAAAAAAATGGTCCATTTTTGAAAATTTTTCTATGGTCGCCCCTTTGCTATTTTGCCAAAAATGTCCACTTTAGACACTATTAAAAAACTTACCATTTCTCTTCTAATACGTCTTTTTTCATGCGCTTTTTTGCATTGTAACAATCTATGATAGTTACGCTTTCAATCCATACTAATTAGGGTATTGTGCGACTTCTACTTCTCATTTGTCAGCCTTCCGAAGTTTGCCCAAAAAATCGTCCATTTTTGAGAATTTTCCTATGGTCCCCCTTTTGCTATTTTGCCAAAAATGGCCATTTTAGACACTATTAAAAAACTTGCCATTTCTCTTTAAATACGTCTTTTGTCATGCGGCTTTTTGCATTGTATCAATCTATGATAGTTACGCTTTTAATCCATACAAAGTAGAATATTGTGCGACTTGTACTTCTTTTTTTTCAGTCTTCCGAAATTTGCCTAAAAAATCGTCCATTTTTGAACATTTTCCTATGGTCATCCCTTTGCTATTTTGCCAAGAATGGCCAATTTAGACACTTTTGACAAAATTGCCATTTCTCTTCTAATACATCTTTTTTCATGCGCTTTTTTGCATTGTAACAATCTATGATAGTTACGCTTTCAATCCATACTAATTAGGGTATTGTGCGACTTGTACTTCTCATTTTTCAGCCTTCCGAAAATTGCCAAAAAAATGGTCCATTTTTGAAAATTTTTCTATGGTCGCCCCTTTGCTATTTTGCCAAAAATGTCCACTTTAGACACTATTAAAAAACTTACCATTTCTCTTCTAATACGTCTTTTTTCATGCGCTTTTTTGCATTGTAACAATCTATGATAGTTACGCTTTCAATCCATACTAATTAGGATATTGTGCGACTTGTACTTCTCATTTTTCAGCCTTCCGAAATTTGCCCAAAAAATAATCAATTTTTGAAAATTTTCCTATGGTCCCGCTTTTGCTATTTTGCCAAAAATGGCCATTTTAGACACTATTAAAAAACTTGCCATTTCTCTTCTAATACATCTTTTTTCATGCGCTTTTTTGCATTGTAACAATCTATGATAGTTACGCTTTCAATCCATACTAATTAGGGTATTGTGCGACTTGTACTTCTCATTTTTCAGCCATCCGAAATTTGCTAAAAAATTCGTCCATTTTTGAAAATTTTCCTATGGTCGCCATTTTGCTATTTTGCCAAAAATGGCCATTTTAGACACTATTAAAAAACTTGCCATTTCTCTTCTAATACGTCTTTTTTCATGCGGTTTTTTGCATTGTAACAATCTATGATAGTTACGCTTTCAATCCATACTAATTAGGGTATTGTGCGACTTGTACTTCTCATTTTTCAGCCCTGCGAAATTTGCCAAAAAAATCGTCCATTTTTGAAAATTTTCCTATGGTCCCCCCTTTGCTATTTTGCCAAAAATTGCCATTTTAGACAATATTAAAAAACTTGCCATGTCCCTTCTAATACGTCTTTTTTCATGCAGTTTTTTGCATTGTAACAATCTATGATAGTTACGCTTTCAATCCATACTAATTAGGGTATTGTGCGACTTCTACTTCTCATTTGTCAGCCTTCCGAAGTTTGCCCAAAAAATCGTCCATTTTTGAGAATTTTCCTATGGTACCCCTTTTGCTATTTTGCCAAAAATGGCCATTTTAGACACTATTAAAAAACTTGCCATTTCTCTTTAAATACGTCTTTTGTCATGCGGCTTTTTGCATTGTAACAATCTATGATAGTTACGCTTTCAGTCCATACTAATTAGGGTATTGTGCGACTTGTACTTCTTATTTTTCAGCCATCCGAAATTTGCCTAAAAAATCGTCCATTTTTGAACATTTTCCTATGGTCATCCCTTTGCTATTTTGCCAAGAATGGCCAATTTAGACACTTTTGACAAAATTGCCATTTCTCTTCTAATACATCTTTTTTCATGCGCTTTTTTGCATTGTAACAATCTATGATAGTTACGCTTTCAATCCATACTAATTAGGGTATTGTGCGACTTGTACTTCTCATTTTTCAGCCTTCCGAAAATTGCCAAAAAAATGGTCCATTTTTGAAAATTTTTCTATGGTCGCCCCTTTGCTATTTTGCCAAAAATGTCCACTTTAGACACTATTAAAAAACTTACCATTTCTCTTCTAATACGTCTTTTTTCATGCGCTTTTTTGCATTGTAACAATCTATGATAGTTACGCTTTCAATCCATACTAATTAGGGTATTGTGCGACTTCTACTTCTCATTTGTCAGCCTTCCGAAGTTTGCCCAAAAAATCGTCCATTTTTGAGAATTTTCCTATGGTCCCCCTTTTGCTATTTTGCCAAAAATGGCCATTTTAGACACTATTAAAAAACTTGCCATTTCTCTTTAAATACGTCTTTTGTCATGCGGCTTTTTGCATTGTAACAATCTATGATAGTTACGCTTTTAATCCATACAAAGTAGAATATTGTGCGACTTGTACTTCTTTTTTTTCAGTCTTCCGAAATTTGCCTAAAAAATCGTCCATTTTTGAACATTTTCCTATGGTCATCCCTTTGCTATTTTGCCAAGAATGGCCAATTTAGACACTTTTGACAAAATTGCCATTTCTCTTCTAATACATCTTTTTTCATGCGCTTTTTTGCATTGTAACAATCTATGATAGTTACGCTTTCAATCCATACTAATTAGGGTATTGTGCGACTTGTACTTCTCATTTTTCAGCCATCCGAAATTTGCTAAAAAATTCGTCCATTTTTGAAAATTTTCCTATGGTCGCCATTTTGCTATTTTGCCAAAAATGGCCATTTTAGACACTATTAAAAAACTTGCCATTTCTCTTCTAATACGTCTTTTTTCATGCGGTTTTTTGCATTGTAACAATCTATGATAGTTACGCTTTCAATCCATACTAATTAGGGTATTGTGCGACTTGTACTTCTCATTTTTCAGCCCTGCGAAATTTGCCAAAAAAATCGTCCATTTTTGAAAATTTTCCTATGGTCCCCCCTTTGCTATTTTGCCAAAAATTGCCATTTTAGACAATATTAAAAAACTTGCCATGTCCCTTCTAATACGTCTTTTTTCATGCAGTTTTTTGCATTGTAACAATCTATGATAGTTACGCTTTCAATCCATACTAATTAGGGTATTGTGCGACTTCTACTTCTCATTTGTCAGCCTTCCGAAGTTTGCCCAAAAAATCGTCCATTTTTGAGAATTTTCCTATGGTCCCTCTTTTGCTATTTTGCCAAAAATGGCCATTTTAGACACTATTAAAAAACTTGCCATTTCTCTTTAAATACGTCTTTTGTCATGCGGCTTTTTGCATTGTAACAATCTATGATAGTTACGCTTTCAGTCCATACTAATTAGGGTATTGTGCGACTTGTACTTCTTATTTTTCAGCCATCCGAAATTTGCTAAAAAAATCGTCCATTTTTGAAAATTTTCCTATGGTCCTCCCTTTGCTATTTTGCCAAAAATGGCCATTTTAGACACTCTTGAAAAACTTGCCATTTCTCTTCTAATACGTCTTTTTTCATGCGGTTTTTTTCATTGTAACAATCTATGATAGTTACGCTTTCAATCCATACTAATTAGGGTATTGTGCGGCTTGTGCTTCTCATTTTTCAGCCTTCCGAAATTTGCCCAAAAAATCTTCCATTTTTGAAAATTTTCCTATGGACCCCTTTGCTATTTTGCCAAAAATGGTCATTTTAGACACTCTTGAAAAACTTGCCATTTCTCTTCTAATACGTCTTTTTTCATGCGGTTTTTTGCATTGTAACAATCTATGATAGTTACGCTTTCAATCCATACTAATTAGGGTATTGTGCGACTTGTACTTCTCATTTTTCAGCCCTGCGAAATTTGCCAAAAAAATCGTCCATTTTTGAAGATTTTCCTATGGTCCCCCCTTTGCTATTTTGCCAAAAATTGCCATTTTAGACAATATTAAAAAACTTGCCATGTCCCTTCTAATACGTCTTTTTTCATGCAGTTTTTTGCATTGTAACAATCTATGATAGTTACGCTTTCAATCCATACTAATTAGGGTATTGTGCGACTTCTACTTCTCATTTGTCAGCCTTCCGAAGTTTGCCCAAAAAATCGTCCATTTTTGAGAATTTTCCTATGGTCCCCCTTTTGCTATTTTGCCAAAAATGGCCATTTTAGACACTATTAAAAAACTTGCCATTTCTCTTTAAATACGTCTTTTGTCATGCGGCTTTTTGCATTGTAACAATCTATGATAGTTACGCTTTCAGTCCATACTAATTAGGGTATTGTGCGACTTGTACTTCTTATTTTTCAGCCATCCGAAATTTGCTAAAAAAATCGTCCATTTTTGAAAATTTTCCTATGGTCCTCCCTTTGCTATTTTGCCAAAAATGGCCATTTTAGACACTCTTGAAAAACTTGCCATTTCTCTTCTAATACGTCTTTTTTCATGCGGTTTTTTTCATTGTAACAATCTATGATAGTTACGCTTTCAATCCATACTAATTAGGGTATTGTGCGGCTTGTGCTTCTCATTTTTCAGCCTTCCGAAATTTGCCCAAAAAATCTTCCATTTTTGAAAATTTTCCTATGGACCCCTTTGCTATTTTGCCAAAAATGGTCATTTTAGACACTCTTGAAAAACTTGCCATTTCTCTTCTAATACGTCTTTTTTCATGCGGTTTTTTGCATTGTAACAATCTATGATAGTTACGCTTTCAATCCATACTAATTAGGGTATTGTGCGACTTGTACTTCTCATTTTTCAGCCCTGCGAAATTTGCCAAAAAAATCGTCCATTTTTGAAAATTTTCCTATGGTCCCCCCTTTGCTATTTTGCCAAAAATTGCCATTTTAGACAATATTAAAAAACTTGCCATGTCCCTTCTAATACGTCTTTTTTCATGCAGTTTTTTGCATTGTAACAATCTATGATAGTTACGCTTTCAATCCATACTAATTAGGGTATTGTGCGACTTCTACTTCTCATTTGTCAGCCTTCCGAAGTTTGCCCAAAAAATCGTCCATTTTTGAGAATTTTCCTATGGTCCCCCTTTTGCTATTTTGCCAAAAATGGCCATTTTAGACACTATTAAAAAACTTGCCATTTCTCTTTAAATACGTCTTTTGTCATGCGGCTTTTTGCATTGTAACAATCTATGATAGTTACGCTTTCAGTCCATACTAATTAGGGTATTGTGCGACTTGTACTTCTTATTTTTCAGCCATCCGAAATTTGCCTAAAAAATCGTCCATTTTTGAACATTTTCCTATGGTCATCCCTTTGCTATTTTGCCAAGAATGGCCAATTTAGACACTTTTGACAAAATTGCCATTTCTCTTCTAATACATCTTTTTTCATGCGCTTTTTTGCATTGTAACAATCTATGATAGTTACGCTTTCAATCCATACTAATTAGGGTATTGTGCGACTTGTACTTCTCATTTTTCAGCCTTCCGAAAATTGCCAAAAAAATGGTCCATTTTTGAAAATTTTTCTATGGTCGCCCCTTTGCTATTTTGCCAAAAATGTCCACTTTAGACACTATTAAAAAACTTACCATTTCTCTTCTAATACGTCTTTTTTCATGCGCTTTTTTACATTGTAACAATCTATGATAGTTACGCTTTCAATCCATACTAATTAGGGTATTGTGCGACTTCTACTTCTCATTTGTCAGCCTTCCGAAGTTTGCCCAAAAAATCGTCCATTTTTGAGAATTTTCCTATGGTCCCCCTTTTGCTATTTTGCCAAAAATGGCCATTTTAGACACTATTAAAAAACTTGCCATTTCTCTTTAAATACGTCTTTTGTCATGCGGCTTTTTGCATTGTAACAATCTATGATAGTTACGCTTTTAATCCATACAAAGTAGAATATTGTGCGACTTGTACTTCTTTTTTTTCAGTCTTCCGAAATTTGCCTAAAAAATCGTCCATTTTTGAACATTTTCCTATGGTCATCCCTTTGCTATTTTGCCAAGAATGGCCAATTTAGACACTTTTGACAAAATTGCCATTTCTCTTCTAATACATCTTTTTTCATGCGCTTTTTTGCATTGTAACAATCTATGATAGTTACGCTTTCAATCCATACTAATTAGGGTATTGTGCGACTTGTACTTCTCATTTTTCAGCCATCCGAAATTTGCTAAAAAATTCGTCCATTTTTGAAAATTTTCCTATGGTCGCCATTTTGCTATTTTGCCAAAAATGGCCATTTTAGACACTATTAAAAAACTTGCCATTTCTCTTCTAATACGTCTTTTTTCATGCGGTTTTTTGCATTGTAACAATCTATGATAGTTACGCTTTCAATCCATACTAATTAGGGTATTGTGCGACTTGTACTTCTCATTTTTCAGCCCTGCGAAATTTGCCAAAAAAATCGTCCATTTTTGAAGATTTTTCTATGGTCCCCCCTTTGCTATTTTGCCAAAAATTGCCATTTTAGACAATATTAAAAAACTTGCCATGTCCCTTCTAATACGTCTTTTTTCATGCAGTTTTTTGCATTGTAACAATCTATGATAGTTACGCTTTCAATCCATACTAATTAGGGTATTGTGCGACTTCTACTTCTCATTTGTCAGCCTTCCGAAGTTTGCCCAAAAAATCGTCCATTTTTGAGAATTTTCCTATGGTCCCCCTTTTGCTATTTTGCCAAAAATGGCCATTTTAGACACTATTAAAAAACTTGCCATTTCTCTTTAAATACGTCTTTTGTCATGCGGCTTTTTGCATTGTAACAATCTATAATAGTTACGCTTTCAGTCCATACTAATTAGGGTATTGTGCGACTTGTACTTCTTATTTTTCAGCCATCCGAAATTTGCTAAAAAAATCGTCCATTTTTGAAAATTTTCCTATGGTCCTCCCTTTGCTATTTTGCCAAAAATGGCCATTTTAGACACTCTTGAAAAACTTGCCATTTCTCTTCTAATACGTCTTTTTTCATGCGGTTTTTTTCATTGTAACAATCTATGATAGTTACGCTTTCAATCCATACTAACTAGGGTATTGTGCGGCTTGTGCTTCTCATTTTTCAGCCTTCCGAAATTTGCCCAAAAAATCTTCCATTTTTGAAAATTTTCCTATGGACCCCTTTGCTATTTTGCCAAAAATGGTCATTTTAGACACTCTTGAAAAACTTGCCATTTCTCTTCTAATACGTCTTTTTTCATGCGGTTTTTTGCATTGTAACAATCTATGATAGTTACGCTTTCAATCCATACTAATTAGGGTATTGTGCGACTTGTACTTCTCATTTTTCAGCCCTGCGAAATTTGCCAAAAAAATCGTCCATTTTTGAAAATTTTCCTATGGTCCCCCCTTTGCTATTTTGCCAAAAATTGCCATTTTAGACAATATTAAAAAACTTGCCATGTCCCTTCTAATACGTCTTTTTTCATGCAGTTTTTTGCATTGTAACAATCTATGATAGTTACGCTTTCAATCCATACTAATTAGGGTATTGTGCGACTTCTACTTCTCATTTGTCAGCCTTCCGAAGTTTGCCCAAAAAATCGTCCATTTTTGAGAATTTTCCTATGGTCCCCCTTTTGCTATTTTGCCAAAAATGGCCATTTTAGACACTATTAAAAAACTTGCCATTTCTCTTTAAATACGTCTTTTGTCATGCGGCTTTTTGCATTGTAACAATCTATGATAGTTACGCTTTCAGTCCATACTAATTAGGGTATTGTGCGACTTGTACTTCTTATTTTTCAGCCATCCGAAATTTGCTAAAAAAATCGTCCATTTTTGAAAATTTTCCTATGGTCCTCCCTTTGCTATTTTGCCAAAAATGGCCATTTTAGACACTATTGAAAAACTTGCCATTTCTCTTCTAATACGTCTTTTTTCATGCGGTTTTTTTCATTGTAACAATCTATGATAGTTACGCTTTCAATCCATACTAATTAGGGTATTGTGCGGCTTGTGCTTCTCATTTTTCAGCCTTCCGAAATTTGCCCAAAAAATCTTCCATTTTTGAAAATTTTCCTATGGACCCCTTTGCTATTTTGCCAAAAATGGTCATTTTAGACACTCTTGAAAAACTTGCCATTTCTCTTCTAATACGTCTTTTTTCATGCGGTTTTTTGCATTGTAACAATCTATGATAGTTACGCTTTCAATCCATACTAATTAGGGTATTGTGCGACTTGTACTTCTCATTTTTCAGCCCTGCGAAATTTGCCAAAAAAATCGTCCATTTTTGAAAATTTTCCTATGGTCCCCCCTTTGCTATTTTGCCAAAAATTGTTATTTTAGACAATATTAAAAAACTTGCCATGTCCCTTCTAATACGTCTTTTTTCATGCAGTTTTTTGCATTGTAACAATCTATGATAGTTACGCTTTCAATCCATACTAATTAGGGTATTGTGCGACTTCTACTTCTCATTTGTCAGCCTTCCGAAGTTTGCCCAAAAAATCGTCCATTTTTGAGAATTTTCCTATGGTCCCCCTTTTGCTATTTTGCCAAAAATGGCCATTTTAGACACTATTAAAAAACTTGCCATTTCTCTTTAAATACGTCTTTTGTCATGCGGCTTTTTGCATTGTAGCAATCTATGATAGTTACGCTTTCAGTCCATACTAATTAGGGTATTGTGCGACTTGTACTTCTTATTTTTCAGCCATCCGAAATTTGCTAAAAAAATCGTCCATTTTTGAAAATTTTCCTATGGTCCTCCCTTTGCTATTTTGCCAAAAATGGCCATTTTAGACACTCTTGAAAAACTTGCCATTTCTCTTCTAATACGTCTTTTTTCATGCGGTTTTTTTCATTGTAAAAATCTATGATAGTTACGCTTTCAATCCATACTAATTAGGGTATTGTGCGGCTTGTGCTTCTCATTTTTCAGCCTTCCGAAATTTGCCCAAAAAATCTTCCATTTTTGAAAATTTTCCTATGGACCCCTTTGCTATTTTGCCAAAAATGGTCATTTTAGACACTCTTGAAAAACTTGCCATTTCTCTTCTAATACGTCTTTTTTCATGCGGTTTTTTGCATTGTAACAATCTATGATAGTTACGCTTTCAATCCATACTAATTAGGGTATTGTGCGACTTGTACTTCTCATTTTTCAGCCTTCAGAAATTTGCCCAAATTTTCTTTTTTTCCTTTTGCTATTTTGCCAAAAATGGCCATTTTAGACACTCTTGAAAAACTTGCCATTTCTCTTCTTATACGTCTTTTTTCATGCGGTGTTTTGCATTGTAAC
Source organism: Ricordea florida (assembly GCA_949710005.1). Taxonomy (NCBI): domain Eukaryota; kingdom Metazoa; phylum Cnidaria; class Anthozoa; order Corallimorpharia; family Ricordeidae; genus Ricordea; species Ricordea florida. The sequence continues at coordinate 5,337,486 of OX453278.1, forward strand.
AATCTATGATAGTTACGCTTTCAATCCATACTAATTAGGGTATTGTGCGACTTGTACTTCTCATTTTTCAGCCTTAAGAAATTTGCCCAATTTTTCCTATTTTCTTTTTGCTATTTTGCCAAAAATGGCCATTTTAGACACTCTTGAAAAACTTGCCATTTTTCTTCTAATACATCTTTTTTCATGCGGTTTTTTGCATTGTAACAATTTATGATAGATACGCTTTCAATCCATACTAATTAGGGTATTGTGCGACTTGTACTTCTCATTTTTCAGCCTTCAGAAATTTGCCCAAATTTTTTTTTTCCTTTTGCTATTTTGCCAAAAATGGCCATTTTAGACACTCTTGAAAAACTTGCCATTTCTCTTCTTATACGTCTTTTTTCATGCGGTGTTTTGCATTGTAACAATCTATGATAGTTACGCTTTCAATCCATACTAATTAGGGTATTGTGCGACTTGTACTTCTCATTTTTCAGCCTTCAGAAGTTTGCCCAAAAATTCATCAATTTTTGAAAATTTTCCTATGGATCCCCCTTTGCTATTTTGCCAAGAATGGCCATTTTAGACACTATTAAAAAACTTGCCTTTTCTCTTCTAATACATCTTTTTTCATGCGCTTTTTTGCATTGTAACAATCTATGATAGTTACGCTTGCAATCCATACTAATTAGGGTATTGTGCGACTTGTATTTCTCATTTTTCAGTCATCCGAAATTTCCTAAAAAATTCGTCCATTTTTGAAAATTTTCCTATGGTCGCCCCTTTGCTATTTTGCCAAAAATGGCCATTTTAGACACTATTAAAAAACTTGCCATTTCTCTTCTAATACGTCTTTTTTCATGCGGTTTTTTGCATTGTAACAATCTATGATAGTTACGCTTTCAATCCATACTAATTAGGGTATTGTGCGAATTGTATTTCTCATTATTCAGCCTTCCGAAATTTGCCCAAAAAATCGTCCATTTTTGAAAATTTTCCTATGGTCCCCCCTTTTCTATTTTTCCAAAAATGGCAATTTTAGACACTCTTGAAAAACTTGCCATTTCTCTTCTAATACGTCTCTTTTCATGCGGTTTTTTGCATTGTAACAATCTATGATAGTTACGCTTTCAGTCCATAATAATTAGGGTATTGTGCGACTTGTACTTCTTATTTTTTAGCCATCCGAAATTTGCAAAAAAAATCGTCCATTTTTGAAAATTTTCCTATGGTCCCCCCTTTGCTATTTTGCCAAAAATGGCCATTTTAGACACTCTTGAAAAACTTGCCATTTCTCTTCTAATACGTCTTTTTTCATGCGGTTTTTTGCATTGTAACAATCTATGATAGTTACGCTTTCAATCCATACTAATTAGGGTATTGTGCGACTTGTACTTCTCATTTTTCAGCCTTCCGAAATTTGCCCAAAAAATCGTCCATTTTTGAAAATTTTCCTATGGTCCCGCTTTTGCTATTTTGCCAAAAATGGCCATTTTAGACACTATTGAAAAACTTGCCATTTCTCTTCTAATACGTCTTTTTTCATGCGGTTTTTTGCATTGTAACAATCTATGATAGTTACGCTTTCAATCCATACTAATTAGGGTATTGTGCGACTTCTACTTCTCATTTGTCAGCCTTCCGAAATTTGCCCAAAAAATCGTCCATTTTTGAGAATTTTCCTATGGTCCCCCTTTTGCTATTTTGCCAAAAATGGCCATTTTAGACACTATTAAAAAACTTGCCATTTCTCTTCTAATACGTCTTTTGTCATGCGGCTTTTTGCATTGTAACAATCTATGATAGTTACGCTTTCAGTCCATACTAATTAGGGTATTGTGCGACTTGTACTTCTTATTTTTCAGCCATCCGAAATTTGCTAAAAAAATCGTCCATTTTTGAAAATTTTCCTATGGTCCCCCCTTTGCTATTTTGCCAAAAATGGCCATTTTAGACACTCTTGAAAAACTTGCCATTTCTCTTCTAATACGTCTTTTTTCATGCGGTTTTTTTCATTGTAACAATCTATGATAGTTACGCTTTCAATCCATACTAATTAGGGTATTGTGCGGCTTGTGCTTCTCATTTTTCAGCCTTCCGAAATTTGCCCAAAAAATCGTCCATTTTTGAAAATTTTCCTATGGACCCCTTTGCTATTTTGCCAAAAATGGCCATTTTAGACACTCTTGAAAAACTTGTCATTTCTCCTCTAATACGTCTTTTTTCATGCGGTTTTTTTCATTGTAACAATCTATGATAGTTACGCTTTCAATCCATACTAATTAGGGTATTGTGCGGCTTGTGCTTCTCATTTTTCAGCCTTCCGAAATTTGCCCAAAAAATCGTCCATTTTTGAAAATTTTCCTATGGACCCCTTTGCTATTTTGCCAAAAATGGTCATTTTAGACACTCTTGAAAAACTTGCCATTTCTCTTCTAATACGTCTTTTTTCATGCGGTTTTTTGCATTGTAACAATCTATGATAGTTACGCTTTCAATCCATACTAATTAGGGTATTGTGCGACTTGTGCTTCTCATTTTTCAGCCTTCCGAAATTTGCCCAAAAAATCGTCCATTTTTGAAAATTTTCCTATGGTCCCCCCTTTGCTATTTTGCCAAAAATGGCCATTTTATACACTAATAAAAAACTTTTGCGACTATTAAAAAATTTGTGCGACTTGTACTTCTCATTTTTCAGCCTTCAGAAATTTGCCCAATTTTTCTTTTTTTCCTTTTGCTATTTTGCCAAAAATGGCCATTTTAGACACTCTTGAAAAACTTGCCATTTCTCTTCTTATACGTCTTTTTTCATGCGGTGTTTTGCATTGTAACAATCTATGATAGTTACGCTTTCAATCCATACTAATTAGGGTATTGTGCGACTTGTACTTCTCATTTTTCAGCCTTCAGAAATTTGCCCAAAAATTCATCAATTTTTGAAAATTTTCCTATGGATCCCCCTTTGCTATTTTGCCAAGAATGGCCATTTTAGACACTATTAAAAAACTTGCCTTTTCTCTTCTAATACATCTTTTTTCATGCGCTTTTTTGCATTGTAACAATCTATGATAGTTACGCTTGCAATCCATACTAATTAGGGTATTGTGCGACTTGTACTTCTCATTTTTCAGCCATCCGAAATTTCCTAAAAAATTCGTCCATTTTTGAAAATTTTCCTATGGTCGCCCCTTTGCTATTTTGCCAAAAATGGCCATTTTAGACACTATTAAAAAACTTGCCATTTCTCTTCTAATACGTCTTTTTTCATGCGGTTTTTTGCATTGTAACAATGTATGATAGTTACGCTTTCAATCCATACTAATTAGGGTATTGTGCGAATTGTATTTCTCATTATTCAGCCTTCCGAAATTTGCCCAAAAAATCGTCCATTTTTGAAAATTTTCCTATGGTCCCCCCTTTTCTATTTTTCCAAAAATGGCAATTTTAGACACTCTTGAAAAACTTGCCATTTCTCTTCTAATACGTCTCTTTTCATGCGGTCTTTTGCATTGTAACAATCTATGATAGTTACGCTTTCAGTCCATAATAATTAGGGTATTGTGCGACTTGTACTTCTTATTTTTTAGCCATCCGAAATTTGCAAAAAAAATCGTCCATTTTTGAAAATTTTCCTATGGTCCCCCCTTTGCTATTTTGCCAAAAATGGCCATTTTAGACACTCTTGAAAAACTTGCCATTTCTCTTCTAATACGTCTTTTTTCATGCGGGTTTTTGCATTGTAACAATCTATGATAGTTACGCTTTCAATCCATACTAATTAGGGTATTGTGCGACTTGTACTTCTCATTTTTCAGCCTTCCGAAATTTGCCCAAAAAATCGTCCATTTTTGAAAATTTTCCTATGGTCCCGCTTTTGCTATTTTGCCAAAAATGGCCATTTTAGACACTATTAAAAAACTTGCCATTTCTCTTCTAATACGTCTTTTTTCATGCGGTTTTTTGCATTGTAACAATCTATGATAGTTACGCTTTCAATCCATACTAATTAGGGTATTGTGCGACTTCTACTTCTCATTTGTCAGCCTTCCGAAATTTGCCCAAAAAATCGTCCATTTTTGAGAATTTTCCTATGGTCCCCCTTTTGCTATTTTGCCAAAAATGGCCATTTTAGACACTATTAAAAAACTTGCCATTTCTCTTCTAATACGTCTTTTGTCATGCGGCTTTTTGCATTGTAACAATCTATGATAGTTACGCTTTCAGTCCATACTAATTAGGGTATTGTGCGACTTGTACTTCTTATTTTTCAGCCATCCGAAATTTGCTAAAAAAATCGTCCATTTTTGAAAATTTTCCTATGGTCCCCCCCTTGCTATTTTGCCAAAAATGGCCATTTTAGACACTCTTGAAAAACTTGCCATTTCTCTTCTAATACGTCTTTTTTCATGCGGTTTTTTTCATTGTAAGAATCTATGATAGTTACGCTTTCAATCCATACTAATTAGGGTATTGTGCGGCTTGTGCTTCTCATTTTTCAGCCTTCCGAAATTTGCCCAAAAAATCGTCCATTTTTGAAAATTTTCCTATGGACCCCTTTGCTATTTTGCCAAAAATGGCCATTTTAGACACTCTTGAAAAACTTGCCATTTCTCCTCTAATACGTCTTTTTTCATGCGGTTTTTTTCATTGTAACAATCTATGATAGTTACGCTTTCAATCCATACTAATTAGGGTATTGTGCGGCTTGTGCTTCTCATTTTTCAGCCTTCCGAAATTTGCCCAAAAAATCGTCCATTTTTGAAAATTTTCCTATGGACCCCTTTGCTATTTTGCCAAAAATGGTCATTTTAGACACTCTTGAAAAACTTGCCATTTCTCTTCTAATACGTCTTTTTTCATGCGGCTTTTTGCATTGTAACAATCTATGATAGTTACGCTTTCAATCCATACTAATTAGGGTATTGTGCGGCTTGTGCTTCTCATTTTTCAGCCTTCCGAAATTTGCCCAAAAAATCGTCCATTTTTGAAAATTTTCCTATGGTCCCCCCTTTGCTATTTTGCCAAAAATGGCCATTTTATACACTAATAAAAAACTTGTGCGACTATTAAAAAATTTGTGCGACTTGTACTTCTCATTTTTCAGCCTTCAGAAATTTGCCCAATTTTTCTTTTTTTCCATTTGCTATTTTGCCAAAAATGGCCATTTTAGACACTCTTGAAAAACTTGCCATTTCTCTTCTAATACGTCTTTTTTCATGCGGTGTTTTGCATTGTAACAATCTATGATAGTTACGCTTTCAATCCATACTAATTAGGGTATTGTGCGACTTGTACTTCTCATTTTTCAGCCTTCAGAAATTTGCCCAAAAATTCATCAATTTTTGAAAATTTTCCTATGGATCCCCCTTTGCTATTTTGCCTAGAATGGCCATTTTAGACACTATTAAAAAACTTGCCTTTTCTCTTCTAATACATCTTTTTTCATGCGCTTTTTTGCATTGTAACAATCTATGATAGTTACGCTTGCAATCCATACTAATTAGGGTATTGTGCGACTTGTACTTCTTATTTTTCAGCCATCCGAAATTTGCTAAAAAAATCGTCCATTTTTGAAAATTTTCCTATGGTCCTCCCATTGCTATTTTGCCAAAAATGGCCATTTTAGACACTCTTGAAAAACTTGCCATTTCTCTTCTAATACGTCTTTTTTCATGCGGTTTTTTTCATTGTAACAATCTATGATAGTTACGCTTTCAATCCATACTAATTAGGGTATTGTGCGGCTTGTGCTTCTCATTTTTCAGCCTTCCGAAATTTGCCCAAGAAATCGTCCATTTTTGAAAATTTTCCTATGGACCCCTTTGCTATTTTGCCAAAAATGGTCATTTTAGACACTCTTGAAAAACTTGCCATTTCTTCTCTAATACGTCTTTTTTCATGCGGTTTTTTGCATTGTAACAATCTATGATAGTTACGCTTTCAATCCATACTAATTAGGGTATTGTGCGACTTGTACTTCTCATTTTTCAGCCCTGCGAAATTTGCCAAAAAAATCGTCCATTTTTGAAAATTTTCCTATGGTCCCCCCTTTGCTATTTTGCCAAAAATTGCCATTTTAGACAATATTAAAAAACTTGCCATGTCCCTTCTAATACGTCTTTTTTCATGCAGTTTTTTGCATTGTAACAATCCATACTAATTAGGGTATTGTGCGACTTGTGCTTCTCATTTTTCAGCCTTCCGAAATTTGCCCAAAATATCGTCCATTTTTGAAAATTTTCCTATGGTCCCCCCTTTGCTATTTTGCCAAAAATGGCCATTTTATACACTAATAAAAAACTTTTGCGACTATTAAAAAATTTGTGCGACTTGTACTTCTCATTTTTCAGCCTTCAGAAATTTGCCCAATTTTTCTTTTTTTCCATTTGCTATTTTGCCAAAAATGGCCATTTTAGACACTCTTGAAAAACTTGCCATTTCTCTTCTAATACGTCTTTTTTCATGCGGTGTTTTGCATTGTAACAATCTATGATAGTTACGCTTTCAATCCATACTATTTAGGGTATTGTGCGACTTGTACTTCTCATTTTTCAGCCTTCAGAAATTTGCCCGAAAATTCATCAATTTTTGAAAATTTTCCTATGGATCCCCCTTTGCTATTTTGCCAAGAATGGCCATTTTAGACACTATTAAAAAACTTGCCTTTTCTCTTCTAATACATCTTTTTTCATGCGCTTTTTTGCATTTTAACAATCTATGATAGTTACGCTTGCAATCCATACTAATTAGGGTATTGTGCGACTTGTACTTCTCATTTTTCAGCCATCCGAAATTTCCTAAAAAATTCGTCCATTTTTGAAAATTTTCCTATGGTCGCCCCTTTGCTATTTTGCCAAAAATGGCCATTTTAGACACTATTAAAAAACTTGCCATTTCTCTTCTAATACGTCTTTTTTCATGCGGTTTTTTGCATTGTAACAATGTATGATAGTTACGCTTTCAATCCATACTAATTAGGGTATTGTGCGAATTGTATTTCTCATTATTCAGCCTTCCGAAATTTGCCCAAAAAATCGTCCATTTTTGAGAATTTTCCTATGGTCCCCCCTTTTCTATTTTGCCAAAAATGGCAATTTTAGACACTCTTGAAAAACTTGCCATTTCTCTTCTAATACGTCTCTTTTCATGCGGTTTTTTGCATTGTAACAATCTATGATAGTTACGCTTTCAGTCCATAATAATTAGGGTATTGTGCGACTTGTACTTCTTATTTCTTAGCCATGCGAAATTTGCAAAAAAAATCGTCCATTTTTGAAAATTTTCCTATGGTCCCCCCTTTGCTATTTTGCCAAAAATGGCCATTTTAGACACTCTTGAAAAACTTGCCATTTCTCTTCTAATACGTCTTTTTTCATGCGGTTTTTTGCATTGTAACAATCTATGATAGTTACGCTTTCAATCCATACTAATTAGGGTATTGTGCGACTTGTACTTCTCATTTTGCAGCCCTGCGAAATTTGCCAAAAAAATCGTCCATTTTTGAAAATTTTCCTATGGTCCCCCCTTTGCTATTTTGCCAAAAATTGCCATTTTAGACAATATTAAAAAACTTGCCATGTCCCTTCTAATACGTCTTTTTTCATGCAGTTTTTTGCATTGTAACAATCCATACTAATTAGGGTATTGTGCGACTTGTGCTTCTCATTTTTCAGCCTTCCGAAATTTGCCCAAAAAATCGTCCATTTTTGAAAATTTTCCTATGGTCCCCCCTTTGCTATTTTGCCAAAAATGGCCATTTTATACACTAATAAAAAACTTTTGCGACTATTAAAAAATTTGTGCGACTTGTACTTCTCATTTTTCAGCCTTCAGAAATTTGCCCAATTTTTCTTTTTTTCCTTTTGCTATTTTGCCAAAAATGGCCATTTTAGACACTCTTGAAAAACTTGCCATTTCTCTTCTAATACGTCTTTTTTCATGCGGTGTTTTGCATTGTAACAATCTATGATAGTTACGCTTTCAATCCATACTAATTAGGGTATTGTGCGACTTGTACTTCTCATTTTTCAGCCTTCAGAAATTTGCCCAAAAATTCATCAATTTTTGAAAATTTTCCTATGGATCCCCCTTTGCTATTTTGCCAAGAATGGCCATTTTAGACACTATTAAAAAACTTGCCATTTCTCTTCTAATACATCTTTTTTCATGCGCTTTTTTGCATTGTAACAATCTATGATAGTTACGCTTGCAATCCATACTAATTAGGGTATTGTGCGACTTGTACTTCTCATTTTTCAGCCATCCGAAATTTCCTAAAAAATTCGTCCATTTTTGAAAATTTTCCTATGGTCGCCCCTTTGCTATTTTGCCAAAAATGGCCATTTTAGACACTATTAAAAAACTTGCCATTTCTCTTCTAATACGTCTTTTTTCATGCGGTTTTTTGCATTGTAACAATGTATGATAGTTACGCTTTCAATCCATACTAATTAGGGTATTGTGCGAATTGTATTTCTCATTATTCAGCCTTCCGAAATTTGCCCAAAAAATCGTCCATTTTTGAAAATTTTCCTATGGTCCCCCCTTTTCTATTTTTCCAAAAATGGCAATTTTAGACACTCTTGAAAAACTTGCCATTTCTCTTCTAATACGTCTCTTTTCATGCGGTTTTTTGCATTGTAACAATCTATGATAGTTACGCTTTCAGTCCATAATAATTAGGGTATTGTGCGACTTGTACTTCTTATTTTTTAGCCATCCGAAATTTGCAAAAAAAATCGTCCATTTTTGAAAATTTTCCTATGGTCCCCCCTTTGCTATTTTGCCAAAAATGACCATTTTAGACACTCTTGAAAAACTTGCCATTTCTCTTCTAATACGTCTTTTTTCATGCGGTTTTTTGCATTGTAACAATCTATGATAGTTACGCTTTCAATCCATACTAATTAGGGTATTGTGCGACTTGTACTTCTCATTTTTCAGCCTTCCGAAACTTGCCCAAAAAATCGTCCATTTTTGAAAATTTTCCTATGGTCCCGCTTTTGCTATTTTGCCAAAAATGGCCATTTTAGACACTATTAAAAAACTTGCCATTTCTCTTCTAATACGTCTTTTTTCATGCGGTTTTTTGCATTGTAACAATCTATGATAGTTACGCTTACAATCCATACTAATTAGGGTATTGTGCGACTTCTACTTCTCATTTGTCAGCCTTCCGAAATTTGCCCAAAAAATCGTCCATTTTTGAGAATTTTCCTATGGTCCCCCTTTTGCTATTTTGCCAAAAATGGCCATTTTAGACACTATTAAAAAACTTGCCATTTCTCTTCTAATACGTCTTTTGTCATGCGGCTTTTTGCATTGTAACAATCTATGATAGTTACGCTTTCAGTCCATACTAATTAGGGTATTGTGCGACTTGTACTTCTTATTTTTCAGCCATCCGAAATTTGCTAAAAAAATCGTCCATTTTTGAAAATTTTCCTATGGTCCCCCCCTTGCTATTTTGCCAAAAATGGCCATTTTAGACACTCTTGAAAAACTTGCCATTTCTCTTCTAATACGTCTTTTTTCATGCGGTTTTTTTCATTGTAAGAATCTATGATAGTTACGCTTTCAATCCATACGAATTAGGGTATTGTGCGGCTTGTGCTTCTCATTTTTCAGCCTTCCGAAATTTGCCCAAAAAATCGTCCATTTTTGAAAATTTTCCTATGGACCCCTTTGCTATTTTGCCAAAAATGGCCATTTTAGACACTCTTGAAAAACTTGCCATTTCTCCTCTAATACGTCTTTTTTCATGCGGTTTTTTTCATTGTAACAATCTATGATAGTTACGCTTTCAATCCATACTAATTAGGGTATTGTGCGGCTTGTGCTTCTCATTTTTCAGCCTTCCGAAATTTGCCCAAAAAATCGTCCATTTTTGAAAATTTTCCTATGGACCCCTTTGCTATTTTGCCAAAAATGGTCATTTTAGACACTCTTGAAAAACTTGCCATTTCTCTTCTAATACGTCTTTTTTCATGCGGCTTTTTGCATTGTAACAATCTATGATAGTTACGCTTTCAATCCATACTAATTAAAGTATTGTGCGACTTGTGCTTCTCATTTTTCAGCCTTCCGAAATTTGCCCAAAAAATCGTCCATTTTTGAAAATTTTCCTATGGTCCCCCCTTTGCTATTTTGCCAAAAATGGCCATTTTATACACTAATAAAAAACTTGTGCGACTATTAAAAAATTTGTGCGACTTGTACTTCTCATTTTTCAGCCTTCAGAAATTTGCCCAATTTTTCTTTTTTTCCATTTGCTATTTTGCCAAAAATGGCCATTTTAGACACTCTTGAAAAACTTGCCATTTCTCTTCTAATACGTCTTTTTTCATGCGGTGTTTTGCATTGTAACAATCTATGATAGTTACGCTTTCAATCCATACTAATTAGGGTATTGTGCGACTTGTACTTCTCATTTTTCAGCCTTCAGAAATTTGCCCAAAAATTCATCAATTTTTGAAAATTTTCCTATGGATCCCCCTTTGCTATTTTGCCTAGAATGGCCATTTTAGACACTATTAAAAAACTTGCCTTTTCTCTTCTAATACATCTTTTTTCATGCGCTTTTTTGCATTGTAACAATCTATGATAGTTACGCTTGCAATCCATACTAATTAGGGTATTGTGCGACTTGTACTTCTTATTTTTCAGCCATCCGAAATTTGCTAAAAAAATCGTCCATTTTTGAAAATTTTCCTATGGTCCTCCCATTGCTATTTTGCCAAAAATGGCCATTTTAGACACTCTTGAAAAACTTGCCATTTCTCTTCTAATACGTCTTTTTTCATGCGGTTTTTTTCATTGTAACAATCTATGATAGTTACGCTTTCAATCCATACTAATTAGGGTATTGTGCGGCTTGTGCTTCTCATTTTTCAGCCTTCCGAAATTTGCCCAAGAAATCGTCCATTTTTGAAAATTTTCCTATGGACCCCTTTGCTATTTTGCCAAAAATGGTCATTTTAGACACTCTTGAAAAACTTGCCATTTCTTCTCTAATACGTCTTTTTTCATGCGGTTTTTTGCATTGTAACAATCTATGATAGTTACGCTTTCAATCCATACTAATTAGGGTATTGTGCGACTTGTACTTCTCATTTTTCAGCCCTGCGAAATTTGCCAAAAAAATCGTCCATTTTTGAAAATTTTCCTATGGTCCCCCCTTTGCTATTTTGCCAAAAATTGCCATTTTAGACAATATTAAAAAACTTGCCATGTCCCTTCTAATACGTCTTTTTTCATGCAGTTTTTTGCATTGTAACAATCCATACTAATTAGGGTATTGTGCGACTTGTGCTTCTCATTTTTCAGCCTTCCGAAATTTGCCCAAAATATCGTCCATTTTTGAAAATTTTCCTATGGTCCCCCCTTTGCTATTTTGCCAAAAATGGCCATTTTATACACTAATAAAAAACTTTTGCGACTATTAAAAAATTTGTGCGACTTGTACTTCTCATTTTTCAGCCTTCAGAAATTTGCCCAATTTTTCTTTTTTTCCTTTTGCTATTTTGCCAAAAATGGCCATTTTAGACACTCTTGAAAAACTTGCCATTTCTCTTCTAATACGTCTTTTTTCATGCGGTGTTTTGCATTGTAACAATCTATGATAGTTACGCTTTCAATCCATACTATTTAGGGTATTGTGCGACTTGTACTTCTCATTTTTCAGCCTTCAGAAATTTGCCCGAAAATTCATCAATTTTTGAAAATTTTCCTATGGATCCCCCTTTGCTATTTTGCCAAGAATGGCCATTTTAGACACTATTAAAAAACTTGCCTTTTCTCTTCTAATACATCTTTTTTCATGCGCTTTTTTGCATTTTAACAATCTATGATAGTTACGCTTGCAATCCATACTAATTAGGGTATTGTGCGACTTGTACTTCTCATTTTTCAGCCATCCGAAATTTCCTAAAAAATTCGTCCATTTTTGAAAATTTTCCTATGGTCGCCCCTTTGCTATTTTGCCAAAAATGGCCATTTTAGACACTATTAAAAAACTTGCCATTTCTCTTCTAATACGTCTTTTTTCATGCGGTTTTTTGCATTGTAACAATGTATGATAGTTACGCTTTCAATCCATACTAATTAGGGTATTGTGCGAATTGTATTTCTCATTATTCAGCCTTCCGAAATTTGCCCAAAAAATCGTCCATTTTTGAGAATTTTCCTATGGTCCCCCCTTTTCTATTTTGCCAAAAATGGCAATTTTAGACACTCTTGAAAAACTTGCCATTTCTCTTCTAATACGTCTCTTTTCATGCGGTTTTTTGCATTGTAACAATCTATGATAGTTACGCTTTCAGTCCATAATAATTAGGGTATTGTGCGACTTGTACTTCTTATTTCTTAGCCATGCGAAATTTGCAAAAAAAATCGTCCATTTTTGAAAATTTTCCTATGGTCCCCCCTTTGCTATTTTGCCAAAAATGGCCATTTTAGACACTCTTGAAAAACTTGCCATTTCTCTTCTAATACGTCTTTTTTCATGCGGTTTTTTGCATTGTAACAATCTATGATAGTTACGCTTTCAATCCATACTAATTAGGGTATTGTGCGACTTGTACTTCTCATTTTGCAGCCCTGCGAAATTTGCCAAAAAAATCGTCCATTTTTGAAAATTTTCCTATGGTCCCCCCTTTGCTATTTTGCCAAAAATTGCCATTTTAGACAATATTAAAAAACTTGCCATGTCCCTTCTAATACGTCTTTTTTCATGCAGTTTTTTGCATTGTAACAATCCATACTAATTAGGGTATTGTGCGACTTGTGCTTCTCATTTTTCAGCCTTCCGAAATTTGCCCAAAAAATCGTCCATTTTTGAAAATTTTCCTATGGTCCCCCCTTTGCTATTTTGCCAAAAATGGCCATTTTATACACTAATAAAAAACTTTTGCGACTATTAAAAAATTTGTGCGACTTGTACTTCTCATTTTTCAGCCTTCAGAAATTTGCCCAATTTTTCTTTTTTTCCTTTTGCTATTTTGCCAAAAATGGCCATTTTAGACACTCTTGAAAAACTTGCCATTTCTCTTCTAATACGTCTTTTTTCATGCGGTGTTTTGCATTGTAACAATCTATGATAGTTACGCTTTCAATCCATACTATTTAGGGTATTGTGCGACTTGTACTTCTCATTTTTCAGCCTTCAGAAATTTGCCCGAAAATTCATCAATTTTTGAAAATTTTCCTATGGATCCCCCTTTGCTATTTTGCCAAGAATGGCCATTTTAGACACTATTAAAAAACTTGCCTTTTCTCTTCTAATACATCTTTTTTCATGCGCTTTTTTGCATTTTAACAATCTATGATAGTTACGCTTGCAATCCATACTAATTAGGGTATTGTGCGACTTGTACTTCTCATTTTTCAGCCATCCGAAATTTCCTAAAAAATTCGTCCATTTTTGAAAATTTTCCTATGGTCGCCCCTTTGCTATTTTGCCAAAAATGGCCATTTTAGACACTATTAAGAAACTTGCCATTTCTCTTCTAATACGTCTTTTTTCATGCGGTTTTTTGCATTGTAACAATGTATGATAGTTACGCTTTCAATCCATACTAATTAGGGTATTGTGCGAATTGTATTTCTCATTATTCAGCCTTCCGAAATTTGCCCAAAAAATCGTCCATTTTTGAGAATTTTCCTATGGTCCCCCCTTTTCTATTTTGCCAAAAATGGCAATTTTAGACACTCTTGAAAAACTTGCCATTTCTCTTCTAATACGTCTCTTTTCATGCGGTTTTTTGCATTGTAACAATCTATGATAGTTACGCTTTCAGTCCATAATAATTAGGGTATTGTGCGACTTGTACTTCTTATTTCTTAGCCATGCGAAATTTGCAAAAAAAATCGTCCATTTTTGAAAATTTTCCTATGGTCCCCCCTTTGCTATTTTGCCAAAAATGGCCATTTTAGACACTCTTGAAAAACTTGCCATTTCTCTTCTAATACGTCTTTTTTCATGCGGTTTTTTGCATTGTAACAATCTATGATAGTTACGCTTTCAATCCATACTAATTAGGGTATTGTGCGGCTTGTGCTTCTCATTTTTCAGCCTTCCGAAATTTGCCCAAAAAATCGTCCATTTTTGAAAATTTTCCTATGGACCCCTTTGCTATTTTGCCAAAAATGGTCATTTTAGACACTCTTGAAAAACTTGCCATTTCTCTTCTAATACGTCTTTTTTCATGCGGCTTTTTGCATTGTAACAATCTATGATAGTTACGCTTTCAATCCATACTAATTAAAGTATTGTGCGACTTGTGCTTCTCATTTTTCAGCCTTCCGAAATTTGCCCAAAAAATCGTCCATTTTTGAAAATTTTCCTATGGTCCCCCCTTTGCTATTTTGCCAAAAATGGCCATTTTATACACTAATAAAAAACTTGTGCGACTATTAAAAAATTTGTGCGACTTGTACTTCTCATTTTTCAGCCTTCAGAAATTTGCCCAATTTTTCTTTTTTTCCATTTGCTATTTTGCCAAAAATGGCCATTTTAGACACTCTTGAAAAACTTGCCATTTCTCTTCTAATACGTCTTTTTTCATGCGGTGTTTTGCATTGTAACAATCTATGATAGTTACGCTTTCAATCCATACTAATTAGGGTATTGTGCGACTTGTACTTCTCATTTTTCAGCCTTCAGAAATTTGCCCAAAAATTCATCAATTTTTGAAAATTTTCCTATGGATCCCCCTTTGCTATTTTGCCTAGAATGGCCATTTTAGACACTATTAAAAAACTTGCCTTTTCTCTTCTAATACATCTTTTTTCATGCGCTTTTTTGCATTGTAACAATCTATGATAGTTACGCTTGCAATCCATACTAATTAGGGTATTGTGCGACTTGTACTTCTTATTTTTCAGCCATCCGAAATTTGCTAAAAAAATCGTCCATTTTTGAAAATTTTCCTATGGTCCTCCCATTGCTATTTTGCCAAAAATGGCCATTTTAGACACTCTTGAAAAACTTGCCATTTCTCTTCTAATACGTCTTTTTTCATGCGGTTTTTTTCATTGTAACAATCTATGATAGTTACGCTTTCAATCCATACTAATTAGGGTATTGTGCGGCTTGTGCTTCTCATTTTTCAGCCTTCCGAAATTTGCCCAAGAAATCGTCCATTTTTGAAAATTTTCCTATGGACCCCTTTGCTATTTTGCCAAAAATGGTCATTTTAGACACTCTTGAAAAACTTGCCATTTCTTCTCTAATACGTCTTTTTTCATGCGGTTTTTTGCATTGTAACAATCTATGATAGTTACGCTTTCAATCCATACTAATTAGGGTATTGTGCGACTTGTACTTCTCATTTTTCAGCCCTGCGAAATTTGCCAAAAAAATCGTCCATTTTTGAAAATTTTCCTATGGTCCCCCCTTTGCTATTTTGCCAAAAATTGCCATTTTAGACAATATTAAAAAACTTGCCATGTCCCTTCTAATACGTCTTTTTTCATGCAGTTTTTTGCATTGTAACAATCCATACTAATTAGGGTATTGTGCGACTTGTGCTTCTCATTTTTCAGCCTTCCGAAATTTGCCCAAAATATCGTCCATTTTTGAAAATTTTCCTATGGTCCCCCCTTTGCTATTTTGCCAAAAATGGCCATTTTATACACTAATAAAAAACTTTTGCGACTATTAAAAAATTTGTGCGACTTGTACTTCTCATTTTTCAGCCTTCAGAAATTTGCCCAATTTTTCTTTTTTTCCTTTTGCTATTTTGCCAAAAATGGCCATTTTAGACACTCTTGAAAAACTTGCCATTTCTCTTCTAATACGTCTTTTTTCATGCGGTGTTTTGCATTGTAACAATCTATGATAGTTACGCTTTCAATCCATACTATTTAGGGTATTGTGCGACTTGTACTTCTCATTTTTCAGCCTTCAGAAATTTGCCCGAAAATTCATCAATTTTTGAAAATTTTCCTATGGATCCCCCTTTGCTATTTTGCCAAGAATGGCCATTTTAGACACTATTAAAAAACTTGCCTTTTCTCTTCTAATACATCTTTTTTCATGCGCTTTTTTGCATTTTAACAATCTATGATAGTTACGCTTGCAATCCATACTAATTAGGGTATTGTGCGACTTGTACTTCTCATTTTTCAGCCATCCGAAATTTCCTAAAAAATTCGTCCATTTTTGAAAATTTTTCTATGGTCGCCCCTTTGCTATTTTGCCAAAAATGGCCATTTTAGACACTATTAAAAAACTTGCCATTTCTCTTCTAATACGTCTTTTTTCATGCGGTTTTTTGCATTGTAACAATGTATGATAGTTACGCTTTCAATCCATACTAATTAGGGTATTGTGCGAATTGTATTTCTCATTATTCAGCCTTCCGAAATTTGCCCAAAAAATCGTCCATTTTTGAGAATTTTCCTATGGTCCCCCCTTTTCTATTTTGCCAAAAATGGCAATTTTAGACACTCTTGAAAAACTTGCCATTTCTCTTCTAATACGTCTCTTTTCATGCGGTTTTTTGCATTGTAACAATCTATGATAGTTACGCTTTCAGTCCATAATAATTAGGGTATTGTGCGACTTGTACTTCTTATTTCTTAGCCATGCGAAATTTGCAAAAAAAATCGTCCATTTTTGAAAATTTTCCTATGGTCCCCCCTTTGCTATTTTGCCAAAAATGGCCATTTTAGACACTCTTGAAAAACTTGCCATTTCTCTTCTAATACGTCTTTTTTCATGCGGTTTTTTGCATTGTAACAATCTATGATAGTTACGCTTTCAATCCATACTAATTAGGGTATTGTGCGACTTGTACTTCTCATTTTGCAGCCCTGCGAAATTTGCCAAAAAAATCGTCCATTTTTGAAAATTTTCCTATGGTCCCCCCTTTGCTATTTTGCCAAAAATTGCCATTTTAGACAATATTAAAAAACTTGCCATGTCCCTTCTAATACGTCTTTTTTCATGCAGTTTTTTGCATTGTAACAATCCATACTAATTAGGGTATTGTGCGACTTGTGCTTCTCATTTTTCAGCCTTCCGAAATTTGCCCAAAAAATCGTCCATTTTTGAAAATTTTCCTATGGTCCCCCCTTTGCTATTTTGCCAAAAATGGCCATTTTATACACTAATAAAAAACTTTTGCGACTATTAAAAAATTTGTGCGACTTGTACTTCTCATTTTTCAGCCTTCAGAAATTTGCCCAATTTTTCTTTTTTTCTTTTTGCTATTTTGCCAAAAATGGCCATTTTAGACACTCTTGAAAAACTTGCCATTTCTCTTCTAATACGTCTTTTTTCATGCGGTGTTTTGCATTGTAACAATCTATGATAGTTACGCTTTCAATCCATACTATTTAGGGTATTGTGCGACTTGTACTTCTCATTTTTCAGCCTTCAGAAATTTGCCCGAAAATTCATCAATTTTTGAAAATTTTCCTATGGATCCCCCTTTGCTATTTTGCCAAGAATGGCCATTTTAGACACTATTAAAAAACTTGCCTTTTCTCTTCTAATACATCTTTTTTCATGCGCTTTTTTGCATTTTAACAATCTATGATAGTTACGCTTGCAATCCATACTAATTAGGGTATTGTGCGACTTGTACTTCTCATTTTTCAGCCATCCGAAATTTCCTAAAAAATTCGTCCATTTTTGAAAATTTTCCTATGGTCGCCCCTTTGCTATTTTGCCAAAAATGGCCATTTTAGACACTATTAAGAAACTTGCCATTTCTCTTCTAATACGTCTTTTTTCATGCGGTTTTTTGCATTGTAACAATGTATGATAGTTACGCTTTCAATCCATACTAATTAGGGTATTGTGCGAATTGTATTTCTCATTATTCAGCCTTCCGAAATTTGCCCAAAAAATCGTCCATTTTTGAGAATTTTCCTATGGTCCCCCCTTTTCTATTTTGCCAAAAATGGCAATTTTAGACACTCTTGAAAAACTTGCCATTTCTCTTCTAATACGTCTCTTTTCATGCGGTTTTTTGCATTGTAACAATCTATGATAGTTACGCTTTCAGTCCATAATAATTAGGGTATTGTGCGACTTGTACTTCTTATTTCTTAGCCATGCGAAATTTGCAAAAAAAATCGTCCATTTTTGAAAATTTTCCTATGGTCCCCCCTTTGCTATTTTGCCAAAAATGGCCATTTTAGACACTCTTGAAAAACTTGCCATTTCTCTTCTAATACGTCTTTTTTCATGCGGTTTTTTGCATTGTAACAATCTATGATAGTTACGCTTTCAATCCATACTAATTAGGGTATTGTGCGACTTGTACTTCTCATTTTTCAGCCCTGCGAAATTTGCCAAAAAAATCGTCCATTTTTGAAAATTTTCCTATGGTCCCCCCTTTGCTATTTTGCCAAAAATTGCCATTTTAGACAATATTAAAAAACTTGCCATGTCCCTTCTAATACGTCTTTTTTCATGCAGTTTTTTGCATTGTAACAATCCATACTAATTAGGGTATTGTGCGACTTGTGCTTCTCATTTTTCAGCCTTCCGAAATTTGCCCAAAAAATCGTCCATTTTTGAAAATTTTCCTATGGTCCCCCCTTTGCTATTTTGCCAAAAATGGCCATTTTATACACTAATAAAAAACTTTTGCGACTATTAAAAAATTTGTGCGACTTGTACTTCTCATTTTTCAGCCTTCAGAAATTTGCCCAATTTTTCTTTTTTTCCTTTTGCTATTTTGCCAAAAATGGCCATTTTAGACACTCTTGAAAAACTTGCCATTTCTCTTCTAATACGTCTTTTTTCATGCGGTGTTTTGCATTGTAACAATCTATGATAGTTACGCTTTCAATCCATACTATTTAGGGTATTGTGCGACTTGTACTTCTCATTTTTCAGCCTTCAGAAATTTGCCGAAAAATTCATCAATTTTTGAAAATTTTCCTATGGATCCCCCTTTGCTATTTTGCCAAGAATGGCCATTTTAGACACTATTAAAAAACTTGCCTTTTCTCTTCTAATACATCTTTTTTCATGCGCTTTTTTGCATTGTAACAATCTATGATAGTTACGCTTGCAATCCATACTAATTAGGGTATTGTGCGACTTGTACTTCTTATTTTTCAGCCATCCGAAATTTCCTAAAAAATTCGTCCATTTTTGAAAATTTTCCTATGGTCGCCCCTTTGCTATTTTGCCAAAAATGGCCATTTTAGACACTATTAAAAAACTTGCCATTTCTCTTCTAATACGTCTTTTTTCATGCGGTTTTTTGCATTGTAACAATGTATGATAGTTACGCTTTCAATCCATACTAATTAGGGTATTGTGCGAATTGTATTTCTCATTATTCAGCCTTCCGAAATTTGCCCAAAAAATCGTCCATTTTTGAGAATTTTCCTATGGTCCCCCCTTTTCTATTTTGCCAAAAATGGCAATTTTAGACACTCTTGAAAAACTTGCCATTTCTCTTCTAAAACGTCTCTTTTCATGCGGTTTTTTGCATTGTAACAATCTATGATAGTTACGCTTTCAGTCCATAATAATTAGGGTATTGTGCGACTTGTACTTCTTATTTCTTAGCCATGCGAAATTTGCAAAAAAAATCGTCCATTTTTGAAAATTTTCCTA
Organism: Ricordea florida; assembly: GCA_949710005.1. Classification (NCBI taxonomy): domain Eukaryota; kingdom Metazoa; phylum Cnidaria; class Anthozoa; order Corallimorpharia; family Ricordeidae; genus Ricordea; species Ricordea florida. Next base: position 5,357,053 of record OX453278.1, read on the forward strand.
TGGTCCCCCCTTTGCTATTTTGCCAAAAATGGCCATTTTAGACACTCTTGAAAAACTTGCCATTTCTCTTCTAATACGTCTTTTTTCATGCGGTTTTTTGCATTGTAACAATCTATGATAGTTACGCTTTCAATCCATACTAATTAGGGTATTGTGCGACTTGTACTTCTCATTTTTCAGCCTTCCGAAATTTGCCCAAAAAATCGTCCATTTTTGAAAATTTTCCTATGGTCCCGCTTTTGCTATTTTGCCAAAAATGGCCATTTTAGACACTATTAAAAAACTTGCCATTTCTCTTCTAATACGTCTTTTTTCATGCGGTGTTTTGCATTGTAACAATCTATGATAGTTACGCTTTCAATCCATACTAATTAGGGTATTGTGCGACTTCTACTTCTCATTTGTCAGCCTTCCGAAGTTTGCCCAAAAAATCGTCCATTTTTGAGAATTTTCCTATGGTGCCCCTTTTGCTATTTTGCCAAAAATGGCCATTTTAGACACTATTAAAAAACTTGCCATTTCTCTTCTAATACGTCTTTTGTCATGCGGCTTTTTGCATTGTAACAATCTATGATAGTTACGATTTCAGTCCATACTTATTAGGGTATTGTGCGACTTGTACTTCTTATTTTTCAGCCATCCGAAATTTGCTAATAAAATCGTCCATTTTTGAAAATTTTCCTATGGTCCCCCCTTTGCTATTTTGCCAAAAATGGCCATTTTAGACACTCTTGAAAAACTTGCCATTTCTCTTCTAATACGTCTTTTTTATGCGGTTTTTTTCATTGTAACAATCTATGATAGTTACGCTTTCAATCCATACTAATTAGGGTATTGTGCGGCTTGTGCTTCTCATTTTTCAGCCTTCCGAAATTTGCCCAAAAAATCGTCCATTTTTGAAAATTTTTCTATGGACCCCTTTGCTATTTTGCCAAAAATGGTCATTTTAGACACTCTTGAAAAACTTGCCATTTCTCTTCTAATACGTCTTTTTTCATGCGGTTTTTTGCATTGTAACAATCTATGATAGTTACGCTTTCAATCCATACTACTTAGGGTATTGTGCGACTTGTATTTCTCATTTTTCAGCCTTCCGAAATTTGCCCAAAAAATCGTCCATTTTTGAAAATTTTCCTATGGTCCCCCCTTTGCTATTTTGCCAAAAATGGCCATTTTATACACTAATAAAAAACTTGTGCGACTATTAAAAAATTTGTGCGACTTGTACTTCTCATTTTTCAGCCTTCAGAAATTTGCCCAATTTTTCTTTTTTTCCTTTTGCTTTTTTGCCAAAAATGGCCATTTTAGACACTCTTGAAAAACTTGCCATTTCTCTTCTAATACGTCTTTTTTCATGCGGTGTTTTGCATTGTAACAATCTATGATAGTTACGCTTTCAATCCATACTAATTAGGGTATTGTGCGACTTGTACTTCTCATTTTTCAGCCTTCAGAAGTTTGCCCAAAAATTCATCAATTTTTGAAAATTTTCCTATGGATCCCCCTTTGCTATTTTGCCAAGAATGGCCATTTTAGACACTATTAAAAAACTTGCCTTTTCTCTTCTAATACATCTTTTTTCATGCGCTTTTTTGCATTGTAACAATCTATGATATATACGCTTGCAATCCATACTAATTAGGGTATTGTGCGACTTGTACTTCTCATTTTTCAGCCATCCGAAATTTGCTAAAAAATTCGTCCATTTTTGAAAACTTTCCTATGGTCGCCCCTTTGCTATTTTGCCAAAAATGGCCATTTTAGACACTATTAAAAAACTTGCCATTTCTCTTCTAATACGTCTTTTTTCATGCGGTTTTTTGCATTGTAACAATCTATGATAGTTACGCTTTCAATCCATACTAATTAGGGTATTGTGCGAATTGTATTTCTCATTATTCAGCCTTCCGAAATTTGCTTAAAAAATCGTCCATTTTTGAAAATTTTCCTATGGTCCCCCCTTTTCTATTTTGCCAAAAATGGCAATTTTAGACACTCTTGAAAAACTTGCCATTTCTCTTCTAATACGTCTTTTTTCATGCGGTTTTTTGCATTGTAACAATCTATGATAGTTACGCTTTCAATCCATACTAATTAGGGTATTGTGCGACTTGTACTTCTCATTTTGCAGCCCTGCGAAATTTGCCAAAAAAATCGTCCATTTTTGAAAATTTTCCTATGGTCCCCCCTTTGCTATTTTGCCAAAAATTGCCATTTTAGACAATATTAAAAAACTTGCCATGTCCCTTCTAATACGTCTTTTTTCATGCAGTTTTTTGCATTGTAACAATCCATACTAATTAGGGTATTGTGCGACTTGTGCTTCTCATTTTTCAGCCTTCCGAAATTTGCCCAAAAAATCGTCCATTTTTGAAAATTTTCCTATGGTCCCCCCTTTGCTATTTTGCCAAAAATGGCCATTTTATACACTAATAAAAAACTTTTGCGACTATTAAAAAATTTGTGCGACTTGTACTTCTCATTTTTCAGCCTTCAGAAATTTGCCCAATTTTTCTTTTTTTCCTTTTGCTATTTTGCCAAAAATGGCCATTTTAGACACTCTTGAAAAACTTGCCATTTCTCTTCTAATACGTCTTTTTTCATGCGGTGTTTTGCATTGTAACAATCTATGATAGTTACGCTTTCAATCCATACTATTTAGGGTATTGTGCGACTTGTACTTCTCATTTTTCAGCCTTCAGAAATTTGCCCGAAAATTCATCAATTTTTGAAAATTTTCCTATGGATCCCCCTTTGCTATTTTGCCAAGAATGGCCATTTTAGACACTATTAAAAAACTTGCCTTTTCTCTTCTAATACATCTTTTTTCATGCGCTTTTTTGCATTTTAACAATCTATGATAGTTACGCTTGCAATCCATACTAATTAGGGTATTGTGCGACTTGTACTTCTCATTTTTCAGCCATCCGAAATTTCCTAAAAAATTCGTCCATTTTTGAAAATTTTCCTATGGTCGCCCCTTTGCTATTTTGCCAAAAATGGCCATTTTAGACACTATTAAGAAACTTGCCATTTCTCTTCTAATACGTCTTTTTTCATGCGGTTTTTTGCATTGTAACAATGTATGATAGTTACGCTTTCAATCCATACTAATTAGGGTATTGTGCGAATTGTATTTCTCATTATTCAGCCTTCCGAAATTTGCCCAAAAAATCGTCCATTTTTGAGAATTTTCCTATGGTCCCCCCTTTTCTATTTTGCCAAAAATGGCAATTTTAGACACTCTTGAAAAACTTGCCATTTCTCTTCTAATACGTCTCTTTTCATGCGGTTTTTTGCATTGTAACAATCTATGATAGTTACGCTTTCAGTCCATAATAATTAGGGTATTGTGCGACTTGTACTTCTTATTTCTTAGCCATGCGAAATTTGCAAAAAAAATCGTCCATTTTTGAAAATTTTCCTATGGTCCCCCCTTTGCTATTTTGCCAAAAATGGCCATTTTAGACACTCTTGAAAAACTTGCCATTTCTCTTCTAATACGTCTTTTTTCATGCGGTTTTTTGCATTGTAACAATCTATGATAGTTACGCTTTCAATCCATACTAATTAGGGTATTGTGCGACTTGTACTTCTCATTTTTCAGCCCTGCGAAATTTGCCAAAAAAATCGTCCATTTTTGAAAATTTTCCTATGGTCCCCCCTTTGCTATTTTGCCAAAAATTGCCATTTTAGACAATATTAAAAAACTTGCCATGTCCCTTCTAATACGTCTTTTTTCATGCAGTTTTTTGCATTGTAACAATCCATACTAATTAGGGTATTGTGCGACTTGTGCTTCTCATTTTTCAGCCTTCCGAAATTTGCCCAAAAAATCGTCCATTTTTGAAAATTTTCCTATGGTCCCCCCTTTGCTATTTTGCCAAAAATGGCCATTTTATACACTAATAAAAAACTTTTGCGACTATTAAAAAATTTGTGCGACTTGTACTTCTCATTTTTCAGCCTTCAGAAATTTGCCCAATTTTTCTTTTTTTCCTTTTGCTATTTTGCCAAAAATGGCCATTTTAGACACTCTTGAAAAACTTGCCATTTCTCTTCTAATACGTCTTTTTTCATGCGGTGTTTTGCATTGTAACAATCTATGATAGTTACGCTTTCAATCCATACTATTTAGGGTATTGTGCGACTTGTACTTCTCATTTTTCAGCCTTCAGAAATTTGCCGAAAAATTCATCAATTTTTGAAAATTTTCCTATGGATCCCCCTTTGCTATTTTGCCAAGAATGGCCATTTTAGACACTATTAAAAAACTTGCCTTTTCTCTTCTAATACATCTTTTTTCATGCGCTTTTTTGCATTGTAACAATCTATGATAGTTACGCTTGCAATCCATACTAATTAGGGTATTGTGCGACTTGTACTTCTTATTTTTCAGCCATCCGAAATTTCCTAAAAAATTCGTCCATTTTTGAAAATTTTCCTATGGTCGCCCCTTTGCTATTTTGCCAAAAATGGCCATTTTAGACACTATTAAAAAACTTGCCATTTCTCTTCTAATACGTCTTTTTTCATGCGGTTTTTTGCATTGTAACAATGTATGATAGTTACGCTTTCAATCCATACTAATTAGGGTATTGTGCGAATTGTATTTCTCATTATTCAGCCTTCCGAAATTTGCCCAAAAAATCGTCCATTTTTGAGAATTTTCCTATGGTCCCCCCTTTTCTATTTTGCCAAAAATGGCAATTTTAGACACTCTTGAAAAACTTGCCATTTCTCTTCTAAAACGTCTCTTTTCATGCGGTTTTTTGCATTGTAACAATCTATGATAGTTACGCTTTCAGTCCATAATAATTAGGGTATTGTGCGACTTGTACTTCTTATTTCTTAGCCATGCGAAATTTGCAAAAAAAATCGTCCATTTTTGAAAATTTTCCTATGGTCCCCCCTTTGCTATTTTGCCAAAAATGGCCATTTTAGACACTCTTGAAAAACTTGCCATTTCTCTTCTAATACGTCTTTTTTCATGCGGTTTTTTGCATTGTAACAATCTATGATAGTTACGCTTTCAATCCATACTAATTAGGGTATTGTGCGACTTGTACTTCTCATTTTTCAGCCTTCCGAAATTTGCCCAAAAAATCGTCCATTTTTGAAAATTTTCCTATGGTCCCGCTTTTGCTATTTTGCCAAAAATGGCCATTTTAGACACTATTAAAAAACTTGCCATTTCTCTTCTAATACGTCTTTTTTCATGCGGTTTTTTGCATTGTAACAATCTATGATAGTTACGCTTTCAATCCATACTAATTAGGGTATTGTGCGACTTCTACTTCTCATTTGTCAGCCTTCCGAAGTTTGCCCAAAAAATCGTCCATTTTTGAGAATTTTCCTATGGTGCCCCTTTTGCTATTTTGCCAAAAATGGCCATTTTAGACACTATTAAAAAACTTGCCATTTCTCTTCTAATACGTCTTTTGTCATGCGGCTTTTTGCATTGTAACAATCTATGATAGTTACGATTTCAGTCCATACTTATTAGGGTATTGTGCGACTTGTACTTCTTATTTTTCAGCCATCCGAAATTTGCTAATAAAATCGTCCATTTTTGAAAATTTTCCTTTGGTCCCCCCTTTGCTATTTTGCCAAAAATGGCCATTTTAGACACTCTTGAAAAACTTGCCATTTCTCTTCTAATACGTCTTTTTTATGCGGTTTTTTTCATTGTAACAATCTATGATAGTTACGCTTTCAATCCATACTAATTAGGGTATTGTGCGGCTTGTGCTTCTCATTTTTCAGCCTTCCGAAATTTGCCCAAAAAATCGTCCATTTTTGAAAATTTTTCTATGGACCCCTTTGCTATTTTGCCAAAAATGGTCATTTTAGACACTCTTGAAAAACTTGCCATTTCTCTTCTAATACGTCTTTTTTCATGCGGTTTTTTGCATTGTAACAATCTATGATAGTTACGCTTTCAATCCATACTACTTAGGGTATTGTGCGACTTGTATTTCTCATTTTTCAGCCTTCCGAAATTTGCCCAAAAAATCGTCCATTTTTGAAAATTTTCCTATGGTCCCCCCTTTGCTATTTTGCCAAAAATGGCCATTTTATACACTAATAAAAAACTTGTGCGACTATTAAAAAATTTGTGCGACTTGTACTTCTCATTTTTCAGCCTTCAGAAATTTGCCCAATTTTTCTTTTTTTCCTTTTGCTTTTTTGCCAAAAATGGCCATTTTAGACACTCTTGAAAAACTTGCCATTTCTCTTCTAATACGTCTTTTTTCATGCGGTGTTTTGCATTGTAACAATCTATGATAGTTACGCTTTCAATCCATACTAATTAGGGTATTGTGCGACTTGTACTTCTCATTTTTCAGCCTTCAGAAGTTTGCCCAAAAATTCATCAATTTTTGAAAATTTTCCTATGGATCCCCCTTTGCTATTTTGCCAAGAATGGCCATTTTAGACACTATTAAAAAACTTGCCTTTTCTCTTCTAATACATCTTTTTTCATGCGCTTTTTTGCATTGTAACAATCTATGATATATACGCTTGCAATCCATACTAATTAGGGTATTGTGCGACTTGTACTTCTCATTTTTCAGCCATCCGAAATTTGCTAAAAAATTCGTCCATTTTTGAAAACTTTCCTATGGTCGCCCCTTTGCTATTTTGCCAAAAATGGCCATTTTAGACACTATTAAAAAACTTGCCATTTCTCTTCTAATACGTCTTTTTTCATGCGGTTTTTTGCATTGTAACAATCTATGATAGTTACGCTTTCAATCCATACTAATTAGGGTATTGTGCGAATTGTATTTCTCATTATTCAGCCTTCCGAAATTTGCTTAAAAAATCGTCCATTTTTGAAAATTTTCCTATGGTCCCCCCTTTTCTATTTTGCCAAAAATGGCAATTTTAGACACTCTTGAAAAACTTGCCATTTCTCTTCTAATACGTCTCTTTTCATGCGGTTTTTTGCATTGTAACAATCTATGATAGTTACGCTTTCAGTCCATAATAATTAGGGTATTGTGCGACTTGTACTTCTTATTTTTTAGCCATCCGAAATTTGCAAAAAAAATCGTCCATTTTTGAAAATTTTCCTATGGTCCCCCCTTTGCTATTTTGCCAAAAATGGCCATTTTAGACACTATTAAAAAACTTGCCATTTCTCTTCTAATACGTCTTTTTTCATGCGGTTTTTTGCATTGTAACAATCTATGATAGTTACGCTTTCAATCCATACTAATTAGGGTATTGTGCGAATTGTATTTCTCATTATTCAGCCTTCCGAAATTTGCTTAAAAAATCGTCTATTTTTGAAAATTTTCCTATGGTCCCCCCTTTTCTATTTTGCCAAAAATGGCAATTTTAGACACTCTTGAAAAACTTGCCATTTCTCTTCTAATACGTCTCTTTTCATGCGGTTTTTTGCATTGTAACAATCTATGATAGTTACGCTTTCAGTCCATAATAATTAGGGTATTGTGCGACTTGTACTTCTTATTTTTCAGCCATCCGAAATTTCCTAAAAAATTCGTCCATTTTTGAAAATTTTCCTATGGTCGCCCCTTTGCTATTTTGCCAAAAATGGCCATTTTAGACACTCTTGAAAAACTTGCCATTTCTCTTCTAATACGTCTTTTTTCATGCGGTTTTTTGCATTGTAACAATCTATGATAGTTACGCTTTCAATCCATACTAATTAGGGTATTGTGCGAATTGTATTTCTCATTATTCAGCCTTCCGAAATTTGCCCAAAAAATCGTCCATTTTTGAAAATTTTCCTATGGTCCCCCCTTTTCTATTTTGCCAAAAATGGCCATTTTAGACACTCTTGAAAAACTTGCCATTTCTCTTCTAATACGTCTCTTTTCATGCGGTTTTTTGCATTGTAACAATCTATGATAGTTACGCTTTCAGTCCATAATAATTAGGGTATTGTGCGACTTGTACTTCTTATTTTTTAGCCATCCGAAATTTGCAAAAAAAATCGTCCATTTTTGAAAATTTTCCTATGGTCCCCCCTTTGCTATTTTGCCAAAAATGGCCATTTTAGACACTCTTGAAAAACTTGCCATTTCTCTTCTAGTACGTCTTTTTTCATGCGGTGTTTTGCATTGTAACAATCTATGATAGTTACGCTTTCAATCCATACTAATTAGGGTATTGTGCGACTTGTACTTCTCATTTTTCAGCCTTCAGAAATTTGCCCAAAAATTCATCAATTTTTGAAAATTTTCCTATGGATCCCCCTTTGCTATTTTGCCAAGAATGGCCATTTTAGACACTATTAAAAAACTTGCCTTTTCTCTTCTAATACATCTTTTTTCATGCGCTTTTTTGCATTGTAACAATCTATGATAGTTACGCTTGCAATCCATACTAATTAGGGTATTGTGCGACTTGTACTTCTTATTTTTCAGCCATCCGAAATTTGCTAAAAAAATCGTCCATTTTTGAAAATTTTCCTATGGTCCTCCCTTTGCTATTTTGCCAAAAATGGCCATTTTAGACACTCTTGAAAAACTTGCCATTTCTCTTCTAATACGTCTTTTTTCATGCGGTTTTTTTCATTGTAACAATCTATGATAGTTACGCTTTCAATCCATACTAATTAGGGTATTGTGCGGCTTGTGCTTCTCATTTTTCAGCCTTCCGAAATTTGCCCAAAAAATCGTCCATTTTTGAAAATTTTTTCCATGGACCCCTTTGCTATTTTGCCAAAAATGGTCATTTTAGACACTCTTGAAAAACTTGCCATTTCTCTTCTAATACGTCTTTTTTCATGCGGTTTTTTGCATTGTAACAATCTATGATAGTTACGCTTTCAATCCATACTAATTAGGGTATTGTGCGACTTGTACTTCTCATTTTTCAGCCCTGCGAAATTTGCCAAAAAAATCGTCCATTTTTGAAAATTTTCCTATGGTCCCCCCTTTGCTATTTTGCCAAAAATTGCCATTTTAGACAATATTAAAAAACTTGCCATGTCCCTTCTAATACGTCTTTTTTCATGCGGTTTTTTGCATTGTAACAATCCATACTAATTAGGGTATTGTGCGACTTGTGCTTCTCATTTTTCAGCCTTCCGAAATTTGCCCAAAAAATCGTCCATTTTTGAAAATTTTCCTATGGTCCCCCCTTTGCTATTTTGCCAAAAATGGCCATTTTATACACTAATAAAAAACTTTTGCGACTATTAAAAAATTTGTGCGACTTGTACTTCTTATTTTTCAGCCTTCAGAAATTTGCCCAATTTTTCTTTTTTTCCTTTTGCTATTTTGCCAAAAATGGCCATTTTAGACACTCTTGAAAAACTTGCCATTTCTCTTCTAATACGTCTTTTTTCATGCGGTGTTTTGCATTGTAACAATCTATGATAGTTACGCTTTCAATCCATACTAATTAGGGTATTGTGCGACTTGTACTTCTCATTTTTCAGCCTTCAGAAATTTGCCCAAAAATTCATCAATTTTTGAAAATTTTCCTATGGATCCCCCTTTGCTATTTTGCCAAGAATGGCCATTTTAGACACTATTAAAAAACTTGCCATTTCTCTTCTAATACATCTTTTTTCATGCGCTTTTTTGCATTGTAACAATCTATGATAGTTACGCTTGCAATCCATACTAATTAGGGTATTGTGCGATTTGTACTTCTCATTTTTCAGCCATCCGAAATTTCCTAAAAAATTCGTCCATTTTTGAAAATTTTCCTATGGTCGCCCCTTTGCTATTTTGCCAAAAATGGCCATTTTAGACACTATTAAGAAACTTGCCATTTCTCTTCTAATACGTCTTTTTTCATGCGGTTTTTTGCATTGTAACAATGTATGATAGTTACGCTTTCAATCCATACTAATTAGGGTATTGTGCGAATTGTATTTCTCATTATTCAGCCTTCCGAAATTTGCCCAAAAAATCGTCCATTTTTGAAAATTTTCCTATGGTCCCCCCTTTTCTATTTTGCCAAAAATGGCAATTTTAGACACTCTTGAAAAACTTGCCATTTCTCTTCTAATACGTCTCTTTTCATGCGGTTTTTTGCATTGTAACAATCTATGATAGTTACGCTTTCAGTCCATAATAATTAGGGTATTGTGCGACTTGTACTTCTTATTTTTTAGCCATCCGAAATTTGCAAAAAAAATCGTCAATTTTTGAAAATTTTCCTATGGTCCCCCCTTTGCTATTTTGCCAAAAATGGCCATTTTAGACACTCTTGAAAAACTTGCCATTTCTCTTCTAATACGTCTTTTTTCATGCGGTTTTTTGCATTGTAACAATCTATGATAGTTACGCTTTCAATCCATACTAATTAGGGTATTGTGCGACTTGTACTTCTCATTTTTCAGCCATCCGAATTTTCCTAAAAAATTCGTCCATTTTTGAAAATTTTCCTATGGTCGCCCCTTTGCTATTTTGCCAAAAATGGCCATTTTAGACACTATTAAAAAACTTGCCATTTCTCTTCTAATACGTCTTTTTTCATGCGGTTTTTTGCATTGTAACAATCTATGATAGTTACGCTTTCAATCCATACTAATTAGGGTATTGTGCGAATTGTATTTCTCATTATTCAGCCTTCCGAAATTTGCCCAAAAAATCGTCCATTTTTGAAAATTTTCCTATGGTCCCCCCTTTTCTATTTTGCAAAAAATGGCAATTTTAGACACTCTTGAAAAACCTTCCATTTCTCTTCTAATACGTCTCTTTTCATGCGGTTTTTTGCATTGTAACAATCTATGATAGTTACGCTTTCAGTCCATAATAATTAGGGTATTGTGCGACTTGTACTTCTTATTTTTCAGCCATCCGAAATTTGCTAAAAAAATCGTCCATTTTTGAAAATTTTCCTATGGTCCCCCCTTTGCTATTTTGCCAAAAATGGCCATTTTAGACAGTCTTGAAAAACTTGCCATTTCTCCTCTAATACGTCTTTTTTCATGCGGTTTTTTTCATTGTATCAATCTATGGTAGTTACGCTTTCAATCCATACTAATTAGGGTATTGTGCGGCTTGTGCTTCTCATTTTTCAGCCTTCCGAAATTTGCCCAAAAAATCGTCCATTTTTGAAAATTTTCCTATGGACCCCTTTGCTATTTTGCCAAAAATGGTCATTTTAGACACTCTTGAAAAACTTTCCATTTCTCTTCTAATACGTCTTTTTTCATGCGGTTTTTTGCATTGTAACAATCTATGATAGTTACGCTTTCAATCCATACTAATTAGGGTATTGTGCGACTTGTGCTTCTCATTTTTCAGCCTTCCGAAATTTGCCAAAAAAATCGTCCATTTTTGAAAATTTTCCTATGGTCGCCCCTTTGCTATTTTGCCAAAAATGGCCATTTTATACACTAATAAAAAACTTGTGCGACTATTAAAAAATTTGTGCGACTTGTACTTCTCATTTTTCAGCCTTCAGAAATTTGCCCAATTTTTCTTTTTTTCCTTTTGCTATTTTGCCAAAAATGGCCATTTTAGACACTCTTGAAAAACTTGCCATTTCTCTTCTAATACGTCTTTTTTCATGCGGTGTTTTGCATTGTAACAATCTATGATAGTTACGCTTTCAATCCATACTAATTAGGGTATTGTGCGACTTGTACTTCTCATTTTTCAGCCTTCAGAAATTTGCCCAAAAATTCATCAATTTTTGAAAATTTTCCTATGGATCCCCCTTTGCTATTTTGCCAAGAATGGCCATTTTAGACACTATTAAAAAACTTGCCTTTTCTCTTCTAATACATCTTTTTTCATGCGCTTTTTTGCATTGTAACAATCTATGATAGTTACGCTTGCAATCCATACTAATTAGGGTATTGTGCGATTTGTACTTCTCATTTTTCAGCCATCCGAAATTTCCTAAAAAATTCGTCCATTTTTGAAAATTTTCCTATGGTCGCCCCTTTGCTATTTTGCCAAAAATGGCCATTTTAGACACTATTAAAAAACTTGCCATTTCTCTTCTAATACGTCTTTTTTCATGCGGTTTTTTGCATTGTAACAATGTATGATAGTTACGCTTTCAATCCATACTAATTAGGGTATTGTGCGAATTGTATTTCTCATTATTCAGCCTTCCGAAATTTGCCCAAAAAATCGTCCATTTTTGAAAATTTTCCTATGGTCCCCCCTTTTCTATTTTGCCAAAAATGGCAATTTTAGACACTCTTGAAAAACTTGCCATTTCTCTTCTAATACGTCTCTTTTCATGCGGTTTTTTGCATTGTAACAATCTATGATAGTTACGCTTTCAGTCCATAATAATTAGGGTATTGTGCGACTTGTACTTCTTATTTTTTAGCCATCCGAAATTTGCAAAAAAAATCGTCAATTTTTGAAAATTTTCCTATGGTCCCCCCTTTGCTATTTTGCCAAAAATGGCCATTTTAGACACTCTTGAAAAACTTGCCATTTCTCTTCTAATACGTCTTTTTTCATGCGGTTTTTTGCATTGTAACAATCTATGATAGTTACGCTTTCAATCCATACTAATTAGGGTATTGTGCGACTTGTACTTCTCATTTTTCAGCCATCCGAAATTTCCTAAAAAATTCGTCCATTTTTGAAAATTTTCCTATGGTCGCCCCTTTGCTATTTTGCCAAAAATGGCCATTTTAGACACTATTAAAAAACTTGCCATTTCTCTTCTAATACGTCTTTTTTCATGCGGTTTTTTGCATTGTAACAATCTATGATAGTTACGCTTTCAATCCATACTAATTAGGGTATTGTGCGAATTGTATTTCTCATTATTCAGCCTTCCGATATTTGCCCAATAAATCGTCTATTTTTGAAAATTTTCCTATGGTCCCCCCTTTTCTATTTTGCCAAAAATGGCAATTTTAGACACTCTTGAAAAACTTGCCATTTCTCTTCTAATACGTCTCTTTTCATGCGGTTTTTTGCATTGTAACAATCTATGATAGTTACGCTTTCAGTCCATAATAATTAGGGTATTGTGCGACTTGTACTTCTTATTTTTTAGCCATCCGAAATTTGCAAAAAAAATCGTCCATTTTTGAAAATTTTCCTATGGTCCCCCCTTTGCTATTTTGCCAAGAATGGCCATTTTAGACACGCTTGAAAAACTTGCCATTTCTCTTCTAATACGTCTTTTTTCATGCGGTTTTTTGCATTGTAACAATCTATGATAGTTACGCTTTCAATCCATACTAATTAGGGTATTGTGCGACTTGTACTTCTCATTTTTCAGCCTTCCGAAATTTGCCCAAAAAATCGTCCATTTTTGAAAATTTTCCTATGGTCCCGCTTTTGCTATTTTGCCAAAAATGGCCATTTTAGACACTATTAAAAAACTTGCCATTTCTCTTCTAATACGTCTTTTTTCATGCGGTTTTTTGCATTGTAACAATCTATGATAGTTACGCTTTCAATCCATACTAATTAGGGTATTGTGCGACTTCTACTTCTCATTTGTCAGCCTTCCGAAGTTTGCCCAAAAAATCGTCCATTTTTGAGAATTTTCATATGGTCCCCCTTTTGCTATTTTGCCAAAAATGGCCATTTTAGACACTATTAAAAAACTTGCCATTTCTCTTCTAATACGTCTTTTGTCATGCGGCTTTTTGCATTGTAACAATCTATGATAGTTACGCTTTCAGTCCATACTAATTAGGGTATTGTGCGACTTGTAATTCTTATTTTTCAGCCATCCGAAATTTGCTAAAAAAATCGTCCATTTTTGAAAATTTTCCTATGGTCCCCCCTTTGCTATTTTGCCAAGAATGGCCATTTTAGACAGTCTTGAAAAACTTGCCATTTCTCCTCTAATACGTCTTTTTTCATGCGGTTTTTTTGCATTGTAACAATCTATGATAGCTACGCTTTCAATCCATACTAATTAGGGTATTGTGCGGCTTGTGCTTCTCATTTTTCAGCCTTCCGAAATTTGCCCAAAAAATCGTCCATTTTTGAAAATTTTCCTATGGACCCCTTTGCTATTTTACCAAAAATGGTCATTTTAGACACTCTTGAAAAACTTTCCATTTCTCTTCTAATACGTCTTTTTTCATGCGGTTTTTTGCATTGTAACAATCTATGATAGTTACGCTTTCAATCCATACTAATTAGGGTATTGTGCGACTTGTGCTTCTCATTTTTCAGCCTTCCGAAATTTGCCCAAAAAATCGTCCATTTTTGAAAATTTTCCTATGGTCCCCCCTTTGCTATTTTGCCAAAAATGGCCATTTTATACACTAATAAAAAACTTGTGCGACTATTAAAAAATTTGTGCGACTTGTACTTCTCATTTTTCAGCCATCAGAAATTTGCCCAATTTTTCTTTTTTTCCTTTTGCTATTTTGCCAAAAATGGCCATTTTAGACACTCTTGAAAAACTTGCCATTTCTCTTCTAATACGTCTTTTTTCATGCGGTTTTTTGCATTGTAACAATCTATGATAGTTACGCTTTCAATCCATACTAATTAGGGTATTGTGCGACTTGTGCTTCTCATTTTTCAGCCTTCCGAAATTTGCCCAAAAAATCGTCCATTTTTGAAAATTTTCCTATGGTCCCCCCTTTGCTATTTTGCCAAAAATGGCCATTTTAGACACTCTTGAAAAACTTGCCATTTCTCTTGTAATACGTCTTTTTTCATGCGGTTTTTTTCATTGTAACAATCTATGATAGTTACGCTTTCAATCCATACTAATTAGGGTATTGTGCGGCTTGTGCTTGTCATTTTTCAGCCTTCCGAAGTTTGCCCAAAAAATCGTCCATTTTTGAAAATTTTCCTATGGACCCCTTTGCTATTTTGCCAAAAATGATCATTTTAGACACTCTTGAAAAACTTGCCATTTCTCTTCTAATACGTCTTTTTTCATGCGGTTTTTTGCATTGTAACAATCTATGATAGTTACGCTTTCAATCCATACTAATTAGGGTATTGTGCGACTTGTGCTTCTCATTTTTCAGCCTTCCGAAATTTGCCCAAAAAATCGTCTATTTTTGAAAATTTTCCTATGGTCCCCCCTTTGCTATTTTGCCAAAAATGGCCATTTTATACACTAATAAAAAACTTGTGCGACTATTAAAAAATTTGTGCGACTTGTACTTCTCATTTTTTTGCCTTCAGAAATTTGCCCAATTTTTCTTTTTTTCCTTTTGCTATTTTGCCAAAAATGGCCATTTTAGAAACTCTTGAAAAACTTGCCATTTCTCTTCTAATACGTCTTTTTTCATGCGGTGTTTTGCATTGTAACAATCTATGAAAGTTACGCTTTCAATCCATACTAATTAGGGTATTGTGCGACTTGTACTTCTCATTTTTCAGCCTTCAGAAGTTTGCCCAAAAATTCATCAATTTTTGAAAATTTTCCTATGGATCCCCCTTTGCTATTTTGCCAAGAATGGCCATTTTAGACACTATTAAAAAACTTGCCTTTTCTCTTCTAATACATCTTTTTTCATGCGCTTTTTTGCATTGTAACAATCTATGATAGTTACGCTTGCAATCCATACTAATTAGGGTATTGTGCGACTTGTACTTCTCATTTTTCAGCCATCCGAAATTTGCTAAAAAATTCGTCCATTTTTGAAAATTTTCCTATGGTCGCCCCTTTGCTATTTTGCCAAAAATGGCCATTTTAGACACTATTAAAAAACTTGCCATTTCTCTTCTAATACGTCTTTTTTCATGCGGTGTTTTGCATTGTAACAATCTATGATAGTTACGCTTTCAATCCATACTAATTAGGGTATTGTGCGACTTCTACTTCTCATTTGTCAGCCTTCCGAAGTTTGCCCAAAAAATCGTCCATCTTTGAGAATTTTCCTATGGTCCCCCTTTTGCTATTTTGCCAAAAATGGCCATTTTAGACACTATTAAAAAACTTGCCATTTCTCTTCTAATACGTCTTTTGTCATGCGGTTTTTTGCATTGTAACAATCTATGATAGTTACGCTTTCAGTCCATACTAATTAGGGTATTGTGCGACTTGTACTTCTTATTTTTCAGCCATCCGAAATTTGCTAAAAAAATCGTCCATTTTTGAAAATTTTCCTATGGTCCCCCCATTTGCTATTTTGCCAAAAATGGCCATTTTAGACACTCTTGAAAAACTTGCCATTTCTCTTCTAATACGTCTTTTTTCATGCGGTTTTTTTCATTGTAACAATCTATGATAGTTACGCTTTCAATCCTTACTAATTAGGGTATTGTGCGGCTTGTGCTTCTCATTTTTCAGCCTTCCGAAATTTGCCCAAAAAATCGTCCATTTTTGAAAATTCTCCTATGGACCCCTTTGCTATTTTGCCAAAAATGGCCATTTTAGACACTCTTGAAAAACTTGCCATTTCTCCTCTAATACGTCTTTTTTCATGCGGTTTTTTTCATTGTAACAATCTATGATAGTTACGCTTTCAATCCATACTAATTAGGGTATTGTGCGGCTTGTGCTTCTCATTTTTCAGCCTTCCGAAATTTGCCCAAAAAATCGTCCATTTTTGAAAATTTTCCTATGGACCC
Organism: Ricordea florida; assembly: GCA_949710005.1. Lineage (NCBI taxonomy): Eukaryota > Metazoa > Cnidaria > Anthozoa > Corallimorpharia > Ricordeidae > Ricordea > Ricordea florida. The sequence goes on from OX453278.1 coordinate 5,373,525, forward strand.
CTTTGCTATTTTGCCAAAAATGGCCATTTTAGACACTCTTGAAAAACTTGCCATTTCTCCTCTAATACGTCTTTTTTCATGCGGTTTTTTTCATTGTAACAATCTATGATAGTTACGCTTTCAATCCATACTAATTAGGGTATTGTGCGGCTTGTACTTCTCATTTTTCAGCCTTCCGAAATTTGCCCAAAAAATCGTCCATTTTTGAAAATTTTCCTATGGACCCCTTTGCTATTTTGCCAAAAATGGTCATTTTAGACACTCTTGAAAAACTTGCCATTTCTCTTCTAATACGTCTTTTTTCATGCGGTTTTTTGCATTGTAACAATCTATGATAGTTACGCTTTCAATCCATACTAATTAGGGTATTGTGCGACTTGTGCTTCTCATTTTTCAGCCTTCCGAAATTTGCCCAAAAAATCGTCCATTTTTGAAAATTTTCCTATGGTCCCCCCTTTGCTATTTTGCCAAAAATGGCCATTTTATACACTAATAAAAAACTTGTGCGACTATTAAAAAATTTGTGCGACTTGTACTTCTCATTTTTCAGCCTTCAGAAATTTGCCCAATTTTTCTTTTTTTCCTTTTGCTATTTTGCCAAAAATGGCCATTTTAGACACTCTTGAAAAACTTGCCATTTCTCTTCTAATACGTCTTTTTTCATGCGGTGTTTTGCATTGTAACAATCTATGATAGTTACGCTTTCAATCCATACTAATTAGGGTATTGTGCGACTTGTACTTCTCATTTTTCAGCCTTCAGAAATTTGCCGAAAAATTCATCAATTTTTGAAAATTTTCCTATGGATCCCCGTTTGCTATTTTGCCAAGAATGGCCATTTTAGACACTATTAAAAAACTTGCCTTTTCTCTTCTAATACATCTTTTTTCATGCGCTTTTTTGCATTGTAACAATCTATGATAGTTACGCTTGCAATCCATACTAATTAGGGTATTGTGCGACTTGTACTTCTCATTTTTCAGCCATCCGAAATTTGCTAAGAAATTCGTCCATTTTTGAAAATTTTCCTATGGTCGACCCTTTGCTATTTTGCCAAAAATGGCCATTTTAGACACTATTATAAAACTTGCCATTTCTCTTCTAATACGTCTTTTTTCATGCGGTTTTTTTCATTGTAACAATCTATGATAGTTACGCTTTCAATCCATACTAATTAGGGTATTGTGCGGCTTGTGCTTCTCATTTTTCAGCCTTCCGAAATTTGCCCAAAAAATCGTCCATTTTTGAAAATTCTCCTATGGACCCCTTTGCTATTTTGCCAAAAATGGCCATTTTAGACACTCTTGAAAAACTTGCCATTTCTCCTCTAATACGTCTTTTTTCATGCGGTTTTTTTCATTGTAACAATCTATGATAGTTACGCTTTCAATCCATACTAATTAGGGTATTGTGCGGCTTGTGCTTCTCACTTTTCAGCCTTCCGAAATTTGCCCAAAAAATCGTCCATTTTTGAAAATTTTCCTATGGACCCCTTTGCTATTTTGCCAAAAATGGTCATTTTAGACACTCTTGAAAAACTTGCCATTTCTCTTCTAATACGTCTTTTTTCATGCGGTTTTTTGCATTGTAACAATCTATGATAGTTACGCTTTCAATCCATACTAATTAGGGTATTGTGCGACTTCTACTTCTCATTTGTCAGCCTTCCGAAGTTTGCCCAAAAAATCGTCCATTTTTCAGAATTTTCCTATGGTCCCCCTTTTGCTATTTTGCCAAAAATGGCCATTTTAGACACTATTAAAAAACTTGCCATTTCTCTTCTAATACGTCTTTTGTCATGCGGCTTTTTGCATTGTAACAATCTATGATAGTTACGCTTTTAGTCCATACTAATTAGGGTATTGTGCGAATTGTACTTCTTATTTTTCAGCCATCCGAAATTTGCTAAAAAAATCGTCCATTTTTGAAAATTTTCCTATGGTCCCCCCTTTGCTATTTTGCCAAAAATGGCCATTTTAGACACTCTTGAAAAACTTGCCATTTCTCTTCTAATACGTCTTTTTTCATGCGGTTTTTTTCATTGTAACAATCTATGATAGTTACGCTTTCAATCCATACTAATTAGGGTATTGTGCGGCTTGTGCTTCTCATTTTTCAGCCTTCCGAAATTTGCCCAAAAAATTGTCCATTTTTGAAAATTTTCCTATGGTCCCCCGTTTGTTATTTTGCCAAAAATGGCCATTTTATACACTAATAAAAAACTTGTGCGACTATTAAAAAATTTGTGCGACTTGTACTTCTCATTTTTTTGCCTTCAGAAATTTGCCCAATTTTTCTTTTTTTCCTTTTGCTATTTTGCCAAAAATGGCCATTTTAGAAACTCTTGAAAAACTTGCCATTTCTCTTCTAATACGTCTTTTTTCATGCGGTGTTTTGCATTGTAACAATCTATGATAGTTACGCTTTCAATCCATACTAATTAGGGTATTGTGCGACTTGTACTTCTCATTTTTCAGCCTTCAGAAATTTGCCGAAAAATTCATCAATTTTTGAAAATTTTCCTATGGATCCCCCTTTGCTATTTTGCCAAGAATGGCCATTTTAGACACTATTAAAAAACTTGCCTTTTCTCTTCTAATACATCTTTTTTCATGCGCTTTTTTGCATTGTAACAATCTATGATAGTTACGCTTGCAATCCATACTAATTAGGGTATTGTGCGACTTGTACTTCTCATTTTTCAGCCATCCGAAATTTGCTAAGAAATTCGTCCATTTTTGAAAATTTTCCTATGGTCGACCCTTTGCTATTTTGCCAAAAATGGCCATTTTAGACACTATTATAAAACTTGCCATTTCTCTTCTAATACGTCTTTTTTCATGCGGTTTTTTTCATTGTAACAATCTATGATAGTTACGCTTTCAATCCATACTAATTAGGGTATTGTGCGGCTTGTGCTTCTCATTTTTCAGCCTTCCGAAATTTGCCCAAAAAATCGTCCATTTTTGAAAATTCTCCTATGGACCCCTTTGCTATTTTGCCAAAAATGGCCATTTTAGACACTCTTGAAAAACTTGCCATTTCTCCTCTAATACGTCTTTTTTCATGCGGTTTTTTTCATTGTAACAATCTATGATAGTTACGCTTTCAATCCATACTAATTAGGGTATTGTGCGGCTTGTGCTTCTCATTTTTCAGCCTTCCGAAATTTGCCCAAAAAATCGTCCATTTTTGAAAATTTTCCTATGGACCCCTTTGCTATTTTGCCAAAAATGGTCATTTTAGACACTCTTGAAAAACTTGCCATTTCTCTTCTAATACGTCTTTTTTCATGCGGTTTTTTGCATTGTAACAATCTATGATAGTTACGCTTTCAATCCATACTAATTAGGGTATTGTGCGACTTCTACTTCTCATTTGTCAGCCTTCCGAAGTTTGCCCAAAAAATCGTCCATTTTTCAGAATTTTCCTATGGTCCCCCTTTTGCTATTTTGCCAAGAATGGCCATTTTAGACACTATTAAAAAACTTGCCTTTTCTCTTCTAATACATCTTTTTTCATGCGCTTTTTTGCATTGTAACAATCTATGATAGTTACGCTTGCAATCCATACTAATTAGGGTATTGTGCGACTTGTACTTCTCATTTTTCAGCCATCCGAAATTTGCTAAAAAATTCGTCCATTTTTGAAAATTTTCCTATGGTCGCCCCTTTGCTATTTTGCCAAAAATGGCCATTTTAGACACTATTAAAAAACTTGCCATTTCTCTTCTAATACGTCTTTTTTCATGCGGTTTTTTGCATTGTAACAATCTATGATAGTTACGCTTTCAATCCATACTAATTAGGGTATTGTGCGAATTGTGTTTCTCATTATTCAGCCTTCCGAAATTTGCCCAAAAAATCGTCCATTTGTGAAAATTTTCCTATGGTCCCCCCTTTTCTATTTTGCCAAAAATGGCCATTTTAGACACTCTTGAAAAACTTGCCATTTCTCTTCTAATACGTCTCTTTTCATGCGGTTTTTTGCATTGTAACAATCTATAATAGTTACGCTTTCAGTCCATAATAATTAGGGTATTGTGCGACTTGTACTTCTTATTTTTTAGCCATCCGAAATTTGCAAAAAAAATCGTCCATTTTTGAAAATTTTCCTATGGTCCCCCCTTTGCTATTTTGCCAAAAATGGCCATTTTAGACACTCTTGAAAAACTTGCCATTTCTCTTCTAATACGTCTTTTTTCATGCGGTCTTTTCCATTGTAACAATCTATGATAGTTACGCTTTCAGTCCATACTAATTAGGGTATTGTGCGACTTCTACTTCTCATTTGTCAGCCTTCCGAAGTTTGCCCAAAAAATCGTCCATTTTTCAGAATTTTCCTATGGTCCCCCTTTTGCTATTTTGCCAAAAATGGCCATTTTAGACACTATTAAAAAACTTGCCATTTCTCTTCTAATACGTCTTTTGTCATGCGGCTTTTTGCATTGTAACAATCTATGATAGTTACGCTTTCAGTCCATACTAATTAGGGTATTGTGCGACTTGTACTTCTTATTTTTCAGCCATCCGAAATTTGCTAAAAAAATCGTCCATTTTTGAAAATTTTCCTATGGTCCCCCCTTTGCTATTTTGCCAAAAATGGCCATTTTAGACACTCTTGAAAAACTTGCAGTTTCTCTTCTAATACGTCTTTTTTCATGCGGTTTTTTTCATTGTAACAATCTATGATAGTTACGCTTTCAATCCATACTAATTAGGGTATTGTGCGGCTTGTGCTTCTCATTTTTCAGCCTTCCGAAATTTGCCCAAAAAATCGTCCATTTTTGAAAATTTTTCTATGGACCCCTTTGCTATTTTGCCAAAAATGGCCATTTTAGACACTCTTGAAAAACTTGCCATTTCTCTTCTAATACGTCTTTTTTCATGCGGTTTTTTGCATTGTAACAATCTATGATAGTTACGCTTTCAATCCATACTAATTAGGGTATTGTGCGACTTGTACTTCTCATTTTTCAGCCTTCAGAAGTTTGCCCAAAAATTCATCAATTTTTGAAAATTTTCCTATGGATCCCCCTTTGCTATTTTGCCAAGAATGGCCATTTTAGACACTATTAAAAAACTTGCCTTTTCTCTTCTAATACATCTTTTTTCATGCGCTTTTTTGCATTGTAACAATCTATGATAGTTACGCTTGCAATCCATACTAATTAGGGTATTGTGCGACTTGTACTTCTCATTTTTCAGCCATCCGAAATTTGCTAAAAAATTCGTCCATTTTTGAAAATTTTCCTATGGTCGCCCCTTTGCTATTTTGCCAAAAATGGCCATTTTAGACACTATTAAAAAACTTGCCATTTCTCTTCTAATACGTCTTTTTTCATGCGGTTTTTTGCATTGTAACAATCTATGATAGTTACGCTTTCAATCCATACTAATTAGGGTATTGTGCGAATTGTGTTTCTCATTATTCAGCCTTCCGAAATTTGCCCAAAAAATCGTCCATTTGTGAAAATTTTCCTATGGTCCCCCCTTTTCTATTTTGCCAAAAATGGCCATTTTAGACACTCTTGAAAAACTTGCCATTTCTGTTCTAATACGTCTCTTTTCATGCGGTTTTTTGCATTGTAACAATCTATGATAGTTATGCTTTCAGTCCATAATAATTAGGGTATTGTGCGACTTGTACTTCTTATTTTTCAGCCATCCGAAATTTGCTAAAAAAATCGTCCATTTTTGAAAATTTTCCTATGGTCCCCCCTTTGCTATTTTGCCAAAAATGGCCATTTTAGACACTCTTGAAAAACTTGCCATTTCTCTTCTAATACGTCTTTTTTCATGCGGTTTTTTTCATTGTAACAATCTATGATAGTTACGCTTTCAATCCATACTAATTAGGGTATTGTGCGGCTTGTGCTTCTCATTTTTCAGCCTTCCGAAATTTGCCCAAAAAATCGTCCATTTTTGAAAATTTTTCTATGGACCCCTTTGCTATTTTGCCAAAAATGGCCATTTTAGACACTCTTGAAAAACTTGCCATTTCTCTTCTAATACGTCTTTTTTCATGCGGTTTTTTGCATTGTAACAATCTATGATAGTTACGCTTTCAATCCATATTAATTAGGGTATTGTGCGACTTGTGCTTTTCATTTTTCAGCCTTCCGAAATTTGCCCAAAAAATAATCAATTTTTGAAAATTTTCCTATGGTCCCCCCTTTACTATTTTGCCAAAAATGGCCATTTTAGACACTATTAAAAAACTTGCCATTTCTCTTCTAATACATCTTTTTTCATGCGGTTTTTTGCATTGTAACAATCTATGATAGTTACGCTTTCAATCCATATTAATTAGGGTATTGTGCGACTTGTGCTTTTCATTTTTCAGCCTTCCGAAATTTGCCCAAAAAATAATCAATTTTTGAAAATTTTCCTATGGTTCCCCCTTTACTATTTTGCCAAAAATGGCCATTTTAGACACTATTAAAAAACTTGCCATTTCTCTTCTAATACATCTTTTTTCATGCGCTTTTTTGCATTGTAACAATCTATGATAGTTACGCTTTCAATCCATACTAATTAGGGTATTTTGCGACTTGTACTTCTCATTTTTCAGCCATCCGAAATTTGCTAAAAAATTCGTCCATTTTTGAAAATTTTCCTATGGTCGCCATTTTGCTATTTTGCCAAAAATTGCCATTTTAGACAATATTAAAAAACTTGCCATGTCCCTTCTAATACGTCTTTTTTCATGCAGTTTTTTGCATTGTAACAATCTATGATAGTTACGCTTTCAATCCATACTAATTAGGGTATTGTGCGACTTCTACTTCTCATTTGTCAGCCTTCCGAAGTTTGCCCAAAAAATCGTCCATTTTTGAGAATTTTCCTATGGTCCCTCTTTTGCTATTTTGCCAAAAATGGCCATTTTAGACACTATTAAAAAACTTGCCATTTCTCTTCTAATACGTCTTTTGTCATGCGGCTTTTTGCATTGTAACAATCTATGATAGTTACGCTTTCAGTCCATACTAATTAGGGTATTGTGCGACTTGTAATTCTTATTTTTCAGCCATCCAAAATTTGCTAAAAAAATCGTCCATTTTTGAAAATTTTCCTATGGTCCCCCCTTTGCTATTTTGCCAAAAATGGCCATTTTAGACACTCTTGAAAAACTTGCCATTTCTCTTCTAATACGTCTTTTTTCATGCGGTTTTTTTCATTGTAACAATCTATGATAGTTACGCTTTCAATCCATACTAATTAGGGTATTGTGCGGCTTGTGCTTCTCATTTTTCAGCCTTCCGAAATTTGCCCAAAAAATCGTCCATTTTTGAAAATTTTCCTATGGACCCCTTTGCTATTTTGCCAAAAATGGTCATTTTAGACACTCTTGAAAAACTTGCCATTTCTCTTCTAATACGTCTTTTTTCATGCGGTTTTTTGCATTGTAACAATCTATGATAGTTACGCTTTCAATCCATACTAATTAGGGTATTGTGCGACTTGTGCTTCTCATTTTTCAGCCTTCCGAAATTTGCCCAAAAAATCGTCCATTTTTGAAAATTTTCCTATGGTCCCCCGTTTGCTATTTTGCCAAAAATGGCCATTTTATACACTAATAAAAAACTTGTGCGACTATTAAAAAATTTGTGCGACTTGTACTTCTCATTTTTTTGCCTTTAGAAATTTGCCCAATTTTTCTTTTTTTCCTTTTGCTATTTTGCCAAAAATGGCCATTTTAGAAACTCTTGAAAAACTTGCCATTTCTCTTCTAATACGTCTTTTTTCATGCGGTGTTTTGCATTGTAACAATCTATGATAGTTACGCTTTCAATCCATACTAATTAGGGTATTGTGCGACTTGTACTTCTCATTTTTCAGCCTTCAGAAGTTTACCCAAAAATTCATCAATTTTTGAAAATTTTCCTATGGATCCCCCTTTGCTATTTTGCCAAGAATGGCCATTTTAGACACTATTAAAAAACTTGCCTTTTCTCTTCTAATACATCTTTTTTCATGCGCTTTTTTGCATTGTAACAATCTATGATAGTTACGCTTGCAATCCATACTAATTAGGGTATTGTGCGACTTGTACTTCTCATTTTTCAGCCATCCGAAATTTGCTAAAAAATTCGTCCATTTTTGAAAATTTTCCTATGGTCGCCCCTTTGCTATTTTGCCAAAAATGGCCATTTTAGACACTATTAAAAAACTTGCCATTTCTCTTCTAATACGTCTTTTTTCATGCGGTTTTTTGCATTGTAACAATCTATGATAGTTACGCTTTCAATCCATACTAATTAGGGTATTGTGCGAATTGTGTTTCTCATTATTCAGCCTTCCGAAATTTGCCCAAAAAATCGTCCATTTGTGAAAATTTTCCTATGGTCCCCCCTTTTCTATTTTGCCAAAAATGGCCATTTTAGACACTCTTGAAAAACTTGCCATTTCCTTCTAATACGTCTCTTTTCATGCGGTTTTTTGCATTGTAACAATCTATGATAGTTACGCTTTCAGTCCATAATAATTAGGGTATTGTGCGACTTGTACTTCTTATTTTTTAGCCATCCGAAATTTGCAAAAAAAATCGTCCATTTTTGAAAATTTTCCTATGGTCCCCCATTTGCTATCTTGCCAAAAATGGCCATTTTAGACACTCTTGAAAAACTTGCCATTTCTCTTCTAATACGTCTTTTTTCATGCGGTCTTTTGCATTGTAACAATCTATGATAGTTACGCTTTCAGTCCATACTAATTAGGGTATTGTGCGACTTCTACTTCTCATTTTTCAGCCTTCCGAAATTTGCCCAAAAAATCGTCCATTTTTGAGAATTTTCCTATGGTCCCCCTTTTGCTATTTTGCCAAAAATGGCCATTTTAGACACTATTAAAAAACTTGCCATTTCTCTTCTAATACGTCTTTTGTCATGCGGCTTTTTGCATTGTAACAATCTATGATAGTTACGCTTTCAGTCCATACTAATTAGGGTATTGTGCGACTTGTATTTCTTATTTTTCAGCCATCCGAAATGTGCTAAAAAAATCGTCCATTTTTGAAAATTTTCCTATGGTCCCCCCTTTGCTATTTTGCCAAAAATGGCCATTTTAGACACTCTTGAAAAACTTGCAGTTTCTCTTCTAATACGTCTTTTTTCATGCGGTTTTTTTCATTGTAACAATCTATGATAGTTACGCTTTCAATCCATACTAATTAGGGTATTGTGCGGCTTGTGCTTCTCATTTTTCAGCCTTCCGAAATTTGCCCAAAAAATCGTCCATTTTTGAAAATTTTTCTATGGACCCCTTTGCTATTTTGCCAAAAATGGCCATTTTAGACACTCTTGAAAAACTTGCCATTTCTCTTCTAATACGTCTTTTTTCATGCGGTGTTTTGCATTGTAACAATCTATGATAGTTACGCTTTCAATCCATACTAATTAGGGTATTGTGCGACTTGTACTTCTCATTTTTCAGCCTTCAGAAGTTTGCCGAAAAATTCATCAATTTTTGAAAATTTTCCTATGGATCCCCCTTTGCTATTTTGCCAAGAATGGCCATTTTAGACACTATTAAAAAACTTGCCATTTCTCTTCTAATACGTCTTTTTTCATGCGGTTTTTTGCATTGTAACAATCTATGATAGTTACGCTTTCAATCCATACTAATTAGGGTATTGTGCGACTTGTATTTCTTATTTTTCAGCCATCCGAAATGTGCTAAAAAAATCGTCCATTTTTGAAAATTTTCCTATGGTCGCCCCTTTGCTATTTTGCCAAAAATGGCCATTTTAGACACTATTAAAAAACTTGCCATTTCTCTTCTAATACGTCTTTTTTCATGCGGTTTTTTGCATTGTAACAATCTATGATAGTTACGCTTTCAATCCATACTAATTAGGGTATTGTGCGAATTGTGTTTCTCATTATTCAGGCTTCCGAAATTTGCCCAAAAAATCGTCCATTTGTGAAAATTTTCCTATGGTCCCCCCTTTTCTATTTTGCCAAAAATGGCCATTTTAGACACTCTTGAAAAACTTGCCATTTCTCTTCTAATACGTCTCTTTTCATGCGGTTTTTTGCATTGTAACAATCTATGATAGTTATGCTTTCAGTCCATAATAATTAGGGTATTGTGCGACTTGTACTTCTTATTTTTCAGCCATCCGAAATTTGCTAAAAAAATCGTCCATTTTTGAAAATTTTCCTATGGTCCCCCCTTTGCTATTTTGCCAAAAATGGCCATTTTAGACACTCTTGAAAAACTTGCCATTTCTCTTCTAATACGTCTTTTTTCATGCGGTTTTTTTCATTGTAACAATCTATGATAGTTACGCTTTCAATCCATACTAATTAGGGTATTGTGCGGCTTGTGCTTCTCATTTTTCAGCCTTCCGAAATTTGCCCAAAAAATCGTCCATTTTTGAAAATTTTCCTATGGACCCCTTTGCTATTTTGCCAAAAATGGCCATTTTAGACACTCTTGAAAAACTTGCCATTTCTCTTCTAATACGTCTTTTTTCATGCGGTTTTTTGCATTGTAACAATCTATGATAGTTACGCTTTCAATCCATATTAATTAGGGTATTGTGCGACTTGTGCTTTTCATTTTTCAGCCTTCCGAAATTTGCCCAAAAAATAATCAATTTTTGAAAATTTTCCTATGGTCCCCCCTTTACTATTTTGCCAAAAATGGCCATTTTAGACACTATTAAAAAACTTGCCATTTCTCTTCTAATACATCTTTTTTCATGCGGTTTTTTGCATTGTAACAATCTATGATAGTTACGCTTTCAATCCATATTAATTAGGGTATTGTGCGACTTGTGCTTTTCATTTTTCAGCCTTCCGAAATTTGCCCAAAAAATAATCAATTTTTGAAAATTTTCCTATGGTCCCCCCTTTACTATTTTGCCAAAAATGGCCATTTTAGACACTATTAAAAAACTTGCCATTTCTCTTCTAATACATCTTTTTTCATGCGCTTTTTTGCATTGTAACAATCTATGATAGTTACGCTTTCAATCCATACTAATTAGGGTATTGTGCGACTTGTACTTCTCATTTTTCAGCCATCCGAAATTTGCTAAAAAATTCGTCCATTTTTGAAAATTTTCCTATGGTCGCCATTTTGCTATTTTGCCAAAAATTGCCATTTTAGACAATATTAAAAAACTTGCCATGTCCCTTCTAATACGTCTTTTTTCATGCAGTTTTTTGCATTGTAACAATCTATGATAGTTACGCTTTCAATCCATACTAATTAGGGTATTGTGCGACTTCTACTTCTCATTTGTCAGCCTTCCGAAGTTTGCCAAAAAAATCGTCCATTTTTGAGAATTTTCCTATGGTCCCCCTTTTGCTATTTTGCCAAAAATGGCCATTTTAGACACTATTAAAAAACTTGCCATTTCTCTTCTAATACGTCTTTTGTCATGCGGCTTTTTGCATTGTAACAATCTATGATAGTTACGCTTTCAGTCCATACTAATTAGGGTATTGTGCGACTTGTAATTCTTATTTTTCAGCCATCCAAAATTTGCTAAAAAAATCGTCCATTTTTGAAAATTTTCCTATGGTCCCCCCTTTGCTATTTTGCCAAAAATGGCCATTTTAGACACTCTTGAAAAACTTGCCATTTCTCTTCTAATACGTCTTTTTTCATGCGGTTTTTTTCATTGTAACAATCTATGATAGTTACGCTTTCAATCCATACTAATTAGGGTATTGTGCGGCTTGTGCTTCTCATTTTTCAGCCTTCCGAAATTTGCCCAAAAAATCGTCCATTTTTGAAAATTTTCCTATGGACCCCTTTGCTATTTTGCCAAAAATGGTCATTTTAGACACTCTTGAAAAACTTGCCATTTCTCTTCTAATACGTCTTTTTTCATGCGGTTTTTTGCATTGTAACAATCTATGATAGTTACGCTTTCAATCCATACTAATTAGGGTATTGTGCGACTTGTGCTTCTCATTTTTCAGCCTTCCGAAATTTGCCCAAAAAATCGTCCATTTTTGAAAATTTTCCTATGGTCCCCCGTTTGCTATTTTGCCAAAAATGGCCATTTTATACACTAATAAAAAACTTGTGCGACTATTAAAAAATTTGTGCGACTTGTACTTCTCATTTTTTTGCCTTCAGAAATTTGCCCAATTTTTCTTTTTTTCCTTTTGCTATTTTGCCAAAAATGGCCATTTTAGAAACTCTTGAAAAACTTGCCATTTCTCTTCTAATACGTCTTTTTTTATGCGGTGTTTTGCATTGTAACAATCTATGATAGTTACGCTTTCAATCCATACTAATTAGGGTATTGTGCGACTTGTACTTCTCATTTTTCAGCCTTCAGAAGTTTACCCAAAAATTCATCAATTTTTGAAAATTTTCCTATGGATCCCCCTTTGCTATTTTGCCAAGAATGGCCATTTTAGACACTATTAAAAAACTTGCCTTTTCTCTTCTAATACATCTTTTTTCATGCGCTTTTTTGCATTGTAACAATCTATGATAGTTACGCTTGCAATCCATACTAATTAGGGTATTGTGCGACTTGTACTTCTCATTTTTCAGCCATCCGAAATTTGCTAAAAAATTCGTCCATTTTTGAAAATTTTCCTATGGTCGCCCCTTTGCTATTTTGCCAAAAATGGCCATTTTAGACACTATTAAAAAACTTGCCATTTCTCTTCTAATACGTCTTTTTTCATGCGGTTTTTTGCATTGTAACAATCTATGATAGTTACGCTTTCAATCCATACTAATTAGGGTATTGTGCGAATTGTGTTTCTCATTATTCAGCCTTCCGAAATTTGCCCAAAAAATCGTCCATTTGTGAAAATTTTCCTATGGTCCCCCCTTTTCTATTTTGCCAAAAATGGCCATTTTAGACACTCTTGAAAAACTTGCCATTTCTCTTCTAATACGTCTCTTTTCATGCGGTTTTTTGCATTGTAACAATCTATGATAGTTACGCTTTCAGTCCATAATAATTAGGGTATTGTGCGACTTGTACTTCTTATTTTTTAGCCATCCGAAATTTGCAAAAAAAATCGTCCATTTTTGAAAATTTTCCTATGGTCCCCCATTTGCTATTTTGCCAAAAATGGCCATTTTAGACACTCTTGAAAAACTTGCCATTTCTCTTCTAATACGTCTTTTTTCATGCGGTCTTTTGCATTGTAACAATCTATGATAGTTACGCTTTCAGTCCATACTAATTAGGGTATTGTGCGACTTCTACTTCTCATTTTTCAGCCTTCCGAAGTTTGCCCAAAAAATCGTCCATTTTTGAGAATTTTCCTATGGTCCCCCTTTTGCTATTTTGCCAAAAATGGCAATTTTAGACACTATTAAAAAACTTGCCATTTCTCTTCTAATACGTCTTTTGTCATGCGGCTTTTTGCATTGTAACAATCTATGATAGTTACGCTTTCAGTCCATACTAATTAGGGTATTGTGCGACTTGTACTTCTTATTTTTCAGCCATCCGAAATTTGCTAAAAAAATCGTCCATTTTTGAAAATTTTCCTATGGTCCCCCCTTTGCTATTTTGCCAAAAATGGCCATTTTAGACACTCTTGAAAAACTTGCCATTTCTCTTCTAATACGTCTTTTTTCATGCGGTTTTTTTCATTGTAACAATCTATGATAGTTGCGCTTTCAATCTATACTAATTAGGGTATTGTGCGGCTTGTGCTTCTCATTTTTCAGCCTTCCGAAATTTGCCCAAAAAATCGTCCATTTTTGAAAATTTTCCTATGGACCCCTTTGCTATTTTGCCAAAAATGGCCATTTTAGACACTCTTGAAAAACTTGCCATTTCTCTTCTAATACGTCTTTTTTCATGCGGTTTTTTGCATTGTAACAATCTATGATAGTTACGCTTTCAATCCATATTAATTAGGGTATTGTGCGACTTGTGCTTCTCATTTTTCAGCCTTCCGAAATTTGCCCAAAAAATAATCAATTTTTGAAAATTTTCCTATGGTCCCCCCTTTGCTATTTTGCCAAAAATGGCCATTTTAGACACTATTAAAAAACTTGCCATTTCTCTTCTAATACATCTTTTTTCATGCGCTTTTTTGCATTGTAACAATCTATGATAGTTACGCTTTATATCCATACTAATTAGGGTATTGTGCGACTTGTACTTCTCATTTTTATGCCATCCGAAATTTGCTAAAAAATTCGTCCATTTTTGAAAATTTTCCTATGGTCGCCATTTTGCTATTTTGCCAAAAATTGCCATTTTAGACAATATTAAAAAACTTGCCATGTCCCTTCTAATACGTCTTTTTTCATGCAGTTTTTTGCATTGTAACAATCTATGATAGTTACGCTTTCAATCCATACTAATTAGGGTATTGTGCGACTTCTACTTCTCATTTGTCAGCCTTCCGAAGTTTGCCCAAAAAATCGTCCATTTTTGAGAATTTTCCTATGGTCCCCCTTTTGCTATTTTGCCAAAAATGGCCATTTTAGACACTATTAAAAAACTTGCCATTTCTCTTCTAATACGTCTTTTGTCATGCGGCTTTTTGCATTGTAACAATCCATGATAGTTACGCTTTCAATCCATACTAATTAGGGTATTGTGCGGCTTGTGCTTCTCATTTTTCAGCCTTCCGAAATTTGCCCAAAAAATCGTCCATTTTTGAAAATTTTCCTATAGACCCCTTTGCTATTTTGCCAAAAATGGTCATTTTAGACACTCTTGAAAAACTTGCCATTTCTCTTCTAATACGTCTTTTTTCATGCCGTGTTTTGCATTGTAACAATCTATGATAGTTACGCTTTCAATCCATACTAATTAGGGTATTGTGCGACTTGTACTTCTCATTTTTCAGCCTTCAGAAGTTTGCCCAAAAATTCATCAATTTTTGAAAATTTTCCTATGGATCCCCCTTTGCTATTTTGCCAAGAATGGCCATTTTAGACACTATTAAAAAACTTGCCTTTTCTCTTCTAATACATCTTTTTTCATGCGCTTTTTTGCATTGTAACAATCTATGATAGTTACGCTTGCAATCCATACTAATTAGGGTATTGTGCGACTTGTACTTCTCATTTTTCAGCCATCCGAAATTTGCTAAAAAATTTGTCCATTTTTGAAAATTTTCCTATGGTCGCCCCTGTGCTATTTTGCCAAAAATGGCAATCTTAGACACTATTAAAAAACTTGCCATTTCTCTTCTAATACGTCTTTTTTCATGCGGTTTTTTGCATTGTAACAATCTATGATAGTTACGCTTTCAATCCATACTAATTAGGGTATTGTGCGAATTGTGTTTCTCATTATTCAGCCTTCCGAAATTTGCCCAAAAAATCGTCCATTTTTAAAAATTTTCCTATGGACCCCCTTTTCTATTTTGCCAAAAATGGCAATTTTAGACACTCTTGAAAAACTTGCCATTTCTCTTCTAATACGTCTCTTTTCATGCGGTTTTTTGCATTGTAACAATCTATGATAGTTACGCGTTCAGTCCATAATAATTAGAGTATTGTGCGACTTGTACTTCTTATTTTTTAGCCATCAGAAATTTGCAAAAAAAATCGTCCATTTTTGAAAATTTTCCTATGGTCCCCCCTTTGCTATTTTGCCAAAAATGGCCATTTTAGACACTCTTGAAAAACTTGCCATTTCTCTTCTAATACGTCTTTTTTCATGCGGTCTTTTGCATTGTAACAATCTATGATAGTTACGCTTTCAATCCATACTAATTAGGGTATTGTGCGACTTGTACTTCTCATTTTTCAGCCTTCCGAAATTTGCCCAAAAAATCGTCCATTTTTGAAAATTTTCCTATGGTCCCGCTTTTTCTATTTTGCCAAAAATGGCCATTTAAGACACTATTAAGAAACTTGCCATTTCTCTTCTAATACGTCTTTTTTCATGCGGTTTTTTGCATTGTAACAATCTATGATAGTTACGCTTTCAATCCATACTAATTAGGGTATTGTGCGACTTCTACTTCTCATTTGTCAGCCTTCCGAAATTTGCCCAAAAAATCGTCCATTTTTGAGAATTTTCCTATGGTCCCCCTTTTGCTATTTTGCCAAAAATGGCCATTTTAGACACTATTAAAAAACTTGCCATTTCTCTTCTAATACGTCTTTTGTCATGCGGCTTTTTGCATTGTAACAATCTATGATAGTTACGCTTTCAGTCCATACTAATTAGGGTATTGTGCGACTTGTACTTCTTATTTTTCAGCCATCCGAAATTTGCTAAAAAAATCGTCCATTTTTGAAAATTTTCCTATGGTCCCCCCTTTGCTATTTTGCCAAAAATGGCCATTTTAGACACTATTAAAAAACTTGTGCGACTATTAAAAAATTTGTGCGACTTGTACTTCTCAGTTTTCAGCCTTAAGAAATTTGCCCAATTTTTCCTATTATCCTTTTGCTATTTTGCCAAAAATGGCCATTTTAGACACTCTTGAAAAACTTGCCATTTCTCTTCTAAGACATCTTTTTTCATGCGGTTTTTTGCATTGTAACAATCTATGATAGTTACGCTTTCAATCCATACTAATTAGGGTATTGTGAGACTTGTACTTCTCATTTTTAAGCCATCTAAAATTTGCTAAAAAAATCGTCCATTTTTGAAAATTTTTCTTACGGTCCCTGCTTTCCTATTTTGCCAAAAATGGCCATTTTAGACACTCTTGAAAAACTTGCCATTTCTCTTCTAATACATCTTTTTTCATGCGGTTTTTTGCATTGTAACAATCTATGATAGTTACGCTTTCAATCCATACTAATTAGGGTATTGTGAGACTTGTACTTATCATTTTTAAGCCATCTAAAATTTGCTAAAAAAATCGTTCATTTTTGAAAATTTTCCTACGGTCCCTCCTTTCCTATTTTGCCAAAAATGGCCATTTTAGACACTCTTGAAAAACTTGCCATTTCTCTTCTAATACGTCTTTTTTCATGCGGCTTTTTGCATTTTAACAATCTATGATAGTTACGCTTTTAGTCCATACTAATTAGGGTATTTTGCGACTTGTACTTCTCATTTTTCAGCCTTCCGAAATTTGCCCAAAAAATCGTCCATTTTTTAAAATTTTCCTATAGTCCCCCCTTTGCTATTTTGCCAAAAATGGCCAATTTAGACACTATTAACAAAATTCCCAATTCTCTTCTAATACGTCTTTTTTCATGCGGTTTTCTGCATTGTAACAATTTATGATAGTTACGCTTTCAATCCATACTAATTAGGGTATTGTGCGACTTGTACTTCTCATTTTTCAGCCTTTCAAACTTTCCTCAAAAAATCGTCCATTTTTGAAATTTTTTTTTTATGGTCCCCCCTTTGCTATTTTGCCAAAAATGGCCATTTTAGACACTATTAAAAAACTTGCCATTTCTCTTCTAATACGTCTTTTTTCATGCGCTTTTCTGCATTGTAACAATCTATGATAGTTACGCTTTTAATCCATACTAATTAGGGTATTGTGCGACTTGTACTTCTCATTTTTCAGCCTTCCGAAATTTGCCCAAAAAATCGTCCATTTTTGAAAATTATCCTCATATGCCCCCCTTTGCTATTTTGCCAAAAATTGCTTTTTTAGACACTATTGTAAAACTTGCCATTTCTCTTCTAATACGTCTTTTCTTCATGCGGTTTTTTGCATTGTAAAAATCTATGATAGTTACGCTTGTAAGCCATACTAGTTAGTGTATTTTTCGACTTGTACTTCTCATTTTTAAGCCATCTGAAATTTGCTAAAAAAATCGTCCATTTTTGAAAATTTACCTATGGTCCCCCCTTTTCTATTTTGCCAAAAATGGCCATTTTAGACACTCTTGAAAAACTTGCCATTTCTCTTCTAACACGTCTTTTTTCATGCGGTTTTTTGCATTGTAACAATCTATGATAGTTACGCTTTCAATCCATATTAATTAGGGTATTGTGCGACTTGTGCTTCTCATTTTTCACCCTTTCGAAATTTGCCCAGAAAATAATCAATTTTTGAAAATTTTCCTATGGTCCCCCCTTTGCTATTTTGCCAAAAATGGCCATTTTAGACACTATTAAAAAACTTGCCATTTCTCTTCTAATACATCTTTTTTCATGCGCTTTTTTGCATTGTAACAATCTATGATAGTTACGCTTTCAATCCATACTAATTAGGGTATTGTGCGACTTGTACTTCTCATTTTTCAGCCATCCGAAATTTGCTAAAAAATTCGTCCATTTTTGAAAATTTTCCTATGGTCGCCATTTTGCTATTTTGCCAAAAATTGCCATTTTAGACAATATTAAAAAACTTGCCATGTCCCTTCTAATAGGTCTTTTTTCATGCAGTTTTTTGCATTGTAACAATCTATGATAGTTACGCTTTCAATCCATACTAATTAGGGTATTTTGCGACTTCTACTTCTCATTTGTCAGTCTTCCGAAGTTTGCCCAAAAAGTCGTCCATTTTTGAGAATTTTCCTATGGTCCCCCTTTTGCTATTTTGCCAAAAATGGCCATTTTAGACACTATTAAAAAACTTGCCATTTTTCTGCTAATACGTTTTTTGTCATGCGGCTTTTTGCATTGTAACAATCTATGATAGTTACGCTTTCAGTCCATACTAATTAGGGTATTGTGCGACTTGTACTTCTTATTTTTCAGCCATCCGAAATTTGCTAAAAAAATCGTCCATTTTTGAAAATTTTCCTATGGTCCCCCCTTTGCTATTTTTCCAAAAATGGCCATTTTAGACACTCTTGAAAAACTTGCCATTTCTCTTCTAATACGTCTTTTTTCATGCGGTTTTTTTCATTGTAACAATCTATGATAGTTACGCTTTCAATCCATACTAATTAGGGTATTGTGCGACTTGTACTTCTCATTTTTCAGCCTTCAGAAGTTTGCCCAAAAATTCATCAATTTTTGAAAATTTTCCTATGGATCCCCCTTTGCTATTTTGCCAAGAATGGCCATTTTAGACACTATTAAAAAACTTGCCTTTTCTCTTCTAATACATCTTTTTTCATGCGCTTTTTTGCATTGTAACAATCTATGATAGTTACGCTTGCAATCCATACTAATTAGGGTATTGTGCGACTTGTACTTCTCATTTTTCAGCCATCCGAAATTTGCTAAAAAATTCGTCCATTTTTGAAAATTTTCCTATGGTCGCCCCTTTGCTATTTTGCCAAAAATGGCAATTTTAGACACTATTAAAAAACTTGCCATTTCTCTTCTAATACGTCTTTTTTCATGCGGTTTTTTGCATTGTAACAATCTATGATAGTTACGCTTTCAATCCATACTAATTAGGGTATTGTGCGAATTGTGTTTCTCATTATTCAGCCTTCCGAAATTTGCCCAAAAAATCGTCCATTTTTGAAAATTTTCCTATGGTCCCCCCTTTTCTATTTTGCCAAAAATGGCAATTTTAGACACTCTTGAAAAACTTGCCATTTCTCTTCTAATACGTCTCTTTTCATGCGGTTTTTTGCATTGTAACAATCGATGATAGTTACGCTTTCAGTCTATAATAATTAGGGTATTGTGCGACTTGTACTTCTTATTTTTTAGCCATCAGAAATTTGCAAAAAAAATCGTCCATTTTTTAAAATTTTTCTATGGTCCCCCCTTTGCTATTTTGCCAAAAATGGCCATTTTAGACACTCTTGAAAAACTTGCCATTTCTCTTCTAATACGTCTTTTTTCATGCGGTCTTTTGCATTGTAACAATCTATGATAGTTACGCTTTCAATCCATACTAATTAGGGTATTGTGCGACTTGTACTTCTCATTTTTCAGCCTTCCGAAATTTGCCCAAAAAATCGTCCATTTTTGAAAATTTTCCTATGGTCCCGCTTTTGCTATTTTGCCAAAAATGGCCATTTTAGACACTATTAAGAAACTTGCCATCTCTCTTCTAATACGTCTTTTTTCATGCGGTTTTTTGCATTGTAACAATCTATGATAGTTACGCTTTCAATCCATACTAATTAGGGTATTGTGCGACTTCTACTTCTCATTTGTAAGCCTTCCGAAGTTTGCCCAAAAAATCGTCCATTTTTGAGAATTTTCCTATGGTCCCCCTTTTGCTATTTTGCCAAAAATGGCCATTTTAGACACTATTAAAAAACTTGCCATTTCTCTTCTAATACGTCTTTTGTCATGCGGCATTTTGCATTGTAACAATCTATGATAGTTACGCTTTCAGTCCATACTAATTAGGGTATTTTGCGACTTGTACTCCTTATTTTTCAGCCATCCGAAATTTGCTAAAAAAATCGTCCATTTTTGAAAATTTTCCTATGGTCCCCCCTTTGCTATTTTGCCAAAAATGGCCATTTTAGACACTCTTGAAAAACTTGCCATTTCTCTTCTAATACGTCTTTTTTCATGCGGTTTTTTGCATTGTAACAATCTATGATAGTTACGCTTTCAATCCATACTAATTAGGGTATTGTGCGACTTGTGCTTCTCATTTTTCAGCCTTCCGAAATTTGCCCAAAAAATCGTCCATTTTTGAAAATTTTCCTATGGTCCCCCCTTTGCTATTTTGCCAAAAATGGCCATTTTATACACTATTAAAAAACTTGTGCGACTATTAAAAAATTTGTGCGACTTGTACTTCTCATTTTTCAGCCTTAAGAAATTTGCCCAATTTTTCCTATTTTCCTTTTGCTATTTTGCCAAAAATGGCCATTTTAGACACTCTTGAAAAACTTGCCATTTCTCTTCTAATACATCTTTTTTCATGCGGTTTTTTGCATTGTAACAATCTATGATAGTTACGCTTTCAATCCATACTAATTAGGGTATTGTGAGACTTGTACTTCTCATTTTTAAGCCATCTAAAATTTATTAAAAAAATCGTCCATTTTTGAAAATTTTCCTACGGTCCCTCCTTTCCTATTTTGCCAAAAATGGCCATTTTAGACACTCTTGAAAAACTTGCCATTTCTCTTCTAATACGTCTTTTTTCATGCGGTTTTTTGCATTGTAACAATCTATGATAGCTACGCTTTCAGTCCATACTAATTAGGGTATTGTGCGACTTGTACTTCTTATTTTTCAGCCATCCGAAATTTGCTAAAAAAATCGTCCATTTTTGAAAATTTTCCTATGGTCCCCCCTTTGCTATTTTGCCAAAAATGGCCATTTTAGACACTCTTGAAAAACTTGCCATTTCTCTTCTAATACGTCTTTTTTCATGCGGTTTTTTTCATTGTAACAATCTATGATAGTTACGCTTTCAATCCATACTAATTAGGGTATTGTGCGGCTTGTGCTTCTCATTTTTCAGCCTTCCGAAATTTGCCCAAAAAATCGTCCATTTTTGAAAATTTTCCTATGGACCCCTTTGCTATTTTGCCAAAAATGGTCATTTTAGACACTCTTGAAAAACTTGCCATTTCTCTTCTAATACGTCTTTTTTCATGCGGTTTTTTGCATTGTAACAATCTATGATAGTTACGCTTTCAATCCATACTAATTAGGGTATTGTGCGACTTGTACTTCTCATTTTTCAGCCATCCGAAATTTGCTAAAAAAATTCGTCCATTTTTGAAAATTTTCCTATGGTCGCCCCTTTGCTATTTTGCCAAAAATGGCAATTTTAGACACTATTAAAAAACTTGCCATTTCTCTTCTAATACGTCTTTTTTCATGCGGTTTTTTGCATTGTAACAATCTATGATAGTTACGCTTTCAATCCATACTAATTAGGGTATTGTGCGAATTGTGTTTCTCATTATTCAGCCTTCCGAAATTTGCCCAAAAAATCGTCCATTTTTGAAAATTTTCCTATGGTCCCCCCTTTTCTATTTTGCCAAAAATGGCCATTTTAGACACTCTTGAAAAACTTGCCATTTCTCTCGTAATACGTCTCTTTTCATGCGGTGTTTTGCATTGTAACAATCGATGATAGTTACGCTTTCAGTCCATAATAATTAGGGTATTGTGCGACTTGTACTTCTTATTTTTTAGCCATCAGAAATTTGCAAAAAAAATCGTCCATTTTTGAAAATTTTCCTATGGTCCCCCCTTTGCTATTTTGCCAAAAATGGCCATTTTAGACACTCTTGAAAAACTTAACATTTCTCTTCTAATACGTCTTTTTTCATGCGGTCTTTTGCATTGTAACAATCTATGATAGTTACGCTTTCAATCCATACTAATTAGGGTATTGTGCGACTTGTACTTCTCATTTTTCAGCCTTCCGAAATTTGCCGAAAAAATCGTCCATTTTTGAAAATTTTCCTATGGTCCCGCTTTTGCTATTTTGCCAAAAATGGCCATTTTAGACACTATTAAGAAACTTGCCATTTCTCTTCTAATACGTCTTTTTTCATGCGGTTTTTTGCATTGTAACAATCTATGATAGTTACGCTTTCAATCCATACTAATTAGGGTATTGTGCGACTTCTACTTCTCATTTGTCAGCCTTCCGAAGTTTGCCCAAAAAATCGTCCATTTTTGAGAATTTTCCTATGGTCCCCCTTTTGCTATTTTGCCAAAAATGGCCATTTTAGACACTATTAAAAAACTTGCCATTTCTCTTCTAATACGTCTTTTGTCATGCGGCTTTTTGCATTGTAACAATCTATGATAGTTACGCTTTCAGTCCATACTAATTAGGGTATTGTGCGACTTGTACTTCTTATTTTTCAGCCATCCGAAATTTGCTAAAAAAATCGTCCATTTTTGAAAATTTTCCTATGGTCCCCCCTTTGCTATTTTGCCAAAAATGGCCATTTTAGACACTCTTGAAAAACTTGCCATTTCTCTTCTAATACGTCTTTTTTCATGCGGTTTTTTGCATTGTAACAATCTATGATAGTTACGCTTTCAATCCATACTAATTAGGGTATTGTGCGACTTGTGCTTCTCATTTTTCAGCCTTCCGAAATTTGCCCAAAAAATCGTCCATTTTTGAAAATTTTCCTATGGTCCCCCCTTTGCTATTTTGCCAAAAATGGGCATTTTATACACTATTAAAAAACTTGTGCGACTTGTACTTCTCATTTTTCAGCCTTAAGAAATTTGCCCAATTTTTCCTATTTTCTTTTTGCTATTTTGCCAAAAATGGCCATTTTAGACACTCTTGAAAAACTTGCCATTTTTCTTCTAATACATCTTTTTTCATGCGGTTTTTTGCATTGTAACAATCTATGATAGTTACGCTTTCAATCCATACTAATTAGGGTATTGTGAGACTTGTACTTCTCATTTTTAAGCCATCTAAAAGTTGCTAAAAAAATCGTCCATTTTTGAAAATTTTCCTACGGTCCCTCCTTTCCTATTTTGCCAAAAATGGCCATTTTAGAAACTCTTGAAAAACTTGCCATTTCTCTTCTAATACATCTTTTTTCATGCGCCTTTTTGCATTGTAACAATCTATGATAGTTACGCGTTCAATCCGTACTAATTAGGGTATTGTGAGACTTGTACTTCTCATTTTTAAGCCATCTAAAATTTGCTAAAAAAATCGTCCATTTTTGAAAATTTTCCTACGGTCCCTCCTTTCCTATTTTGCCAAAAATGGCCATTTTAGACACTCTTGAAAAACTTGCCATTTCTCTTCTAATACGTCTTTTTTCATGCGGCTTTTTGCATTTTAACAATCTATGATAGTTACGCTTTTAATCCATACTAATTAGGGTATTGTGCGACTTGTACTTCTCATTTTTCAGCAATCCGAAATTTGCCCAAAAAATCGTCCATTTTTGAAAATTCTCCTATGGTCCCTCCTTTGCTATTTTGCCAAAAATGGCCGTCTTAGACACTATTAAAAAACTTGGCATTTCTATTCTAATACGTCTTTTTTCATGCGGTTTTTTGCATTGTAACAATGTATGATAGTTACGCTTTCAATCCATACTAATTAGGGTATTGTGCGACTTGTACTTCTCATTTTTCAGCCTTTTAAACTTTCCTCAAAAAATCGTCCATTTTTGAAATTTTTTTTTATGGTCCCCCCTTTGCTATTTTGCCAAAAATGGCCATTTTAGACACTATTAAAAAACTTGCCATTTCTCTTCTAATACGTCTTTTTTCATGCGCTTTTTTGCATTGTAATAATCTATGATAGTTACGCTTTTAATCCATACTAATTAGGGTATTGTGCGACTTGTACTTCTCATTTTTCAGCCCTTCGAAATTTGCCCAAAAAATCGTCCATTTTTGAAAATTATCCTCATATGCCCCCCTTTGCTATTTTGCCAAAAATTGCTTTTTTAGACACTATTGTAAAACTTGCCATTTCTCTTCTAATACGTCTTTTCTTCATGCGGTTTTTTGCATTGTAAAAATCTATGATAGTTACGCTTTTAAGCCATACTAATTAGTGTATTTTTCGACTTGTACTTCTCATTTTTAAGCCTTCTGAAATTTGCTAAAAAAATCGTCCATTTTTGAAAATTTACCTATGGTCCCCCCTTTTCTATTTTGCGAAAAATGGCCATTTTAGACACTCCTGAAAAACTTCGCATTTCTCTTCTAATACGTCTTTTTTTATGCGGTTTTTTGCATTGTAACAATGTATGATAGTTACGCTTTCAATCCATACTAATTAAAGTATTGTGCGACTCGTACTTCTCATTTTTCAGCCATCCGAAATTTGCAAAAAAAATCGTAAATTTTTGAAAATTTTCCTATGGTCCCCCCTTTGCTATTTTGCCAAAAATGGCCGTTTTAGACACTATTAAAAAACTTGCCATTTCTCTTCTAATACGTCTTTTTTAATGCGGTTTTTTGCATTGTAACAATCTATGATAGCTACGCTTTCCATCCATACTAATTAGGGTATTGTGCGACTTCTACTTCTAATTGTTCAGCCTTCCGAAATTGGCACAAAAAATTGTCCATTTTTGAAAATTTTCGTATCGTCCCCCCTTTGCTATTTTGCCAAAAATGGCCATTTTAGACACTCTTAAAAAATTGCCATTTCTCTTCCTTTACGTCTTTTTTTTATGCCGTTTTTTGCATTGTAACAATCTATGATAGTTAGGCTTTTAATCCATACTAATTAGGGTATTGTGCGACTTGTACTTCTCATTTTTAGGCCTTCAAAAATTTGCCCAAAAAATCGTCCATTTTTGAAAATTTTCCTATGGTCCCCCCTTTGCTATTTTGCCAAAAATGGCCATCTTAGACACTATTAAAAAACTTGCCATTTCACTTCTAATACGTCTTTTTTCATGCGGTTTTTTGCATTGTAACAATCTATGATAGTTACGCTTTCAATCTATACATATTAGGGAATGGTGCGACTTGTACTTCTCATTTTTTAGCCTTCCGAAGGTTGCCCAAAAAATCGTCCTTTTTTGAACATTTTCCTATGGTCCCCCCTTTGCTATTTTGGGGAAAATGGCCTTCTTAGACACTGTTAAAAAACTTCCCGTTTCTCTTCTAATACGTCTTTTTTTCATGCGGTTTTTTGCATTTTTACAATCTATGATAGTTACGCTTTCAATCCATACTAATTAGGGTATTGTGCGAGTTGTACTTCTCATTTTTTAGCCTTCCGAAATTTGCCAAAAAAATCGTCCATTTTTGAAAATTTTCCTATGGTCCCGCCTTTGCTATTTTGCCAAAAATGGCCATTTCAGACACTATTAAAAAACTTGCCATTTCTCTTCTAATACGCCTTTTTTCATGCGCTCTTTTGCATTGTAACAATCTATGATAGTTACGCTTGCAATTTATGCTAATCAGGGTATTGTGCGACTTGTACTTCTTATTTATCAGCCATCCAAAATTTGCTAAAAAAATCGTCCATTTTTGAAAATTTTTCTATGGTCCCCCCTTTGCTATTTTGCCAAAAATGGCCATTTTAGACACTATTGAAAAACTTGCCATTTCTCTTCAAATACGGGTTTTTTATGCGGTTTTCTGCGTTTAAACAATGTATGATAGTTACGCTTTCATTCCATACTAATTAGGGTATTGTGCGACTTGTACTTCTCATTTTTGAGCCTTCCTAAATTTGCCCAAAAAATCGTCCATTTTTGAACATTTTCCTATGGTCCCCCCTTTGCTATTTTGCGGAAAATGGCCATTTTAGACACTATTAAAAAACTTCCCATTTCTCTTCTAATACGTCTTTTTTTCATGCGGTTTTTTGCATTTTTACAATCTATGATAGTTACGCTTTCAATCCATACTAATTAGGGTATTGTGCGACTTTTACTTCTCATTTTTTAGCCTTCCGAAATTTGCCAAAGAAATCGTCCATTTTTGAAAATTTTCCTATGGTCCCCTCTTTGCTATTTTGCAAAAAATGGCCATTTTAGACACTCTTGAAAAACTTGGCATTTCTCTTCTAATACGTCTTTTTTCATGCGGTTTTTTTGCATTGTAACAATCTATGATAGTTACGCCTTCAATCCATACTAATTAGGGTATTGTGCGACTTGTACTTCTCATTTTTCAGCCTTTCGGAATTTGCTTAAAAAATCGTCCATTTTTGAAAATTTTCCTAAGGTCCCCCCTTTGCTATTTTGCCAAAAATGGCCATCTTAGACACTATTAAAAAACTTGCCATTACTCGTCTAATACGTCTTTTTTCATGCGGTTTTTTGCATTGTAACAATCTATGATAGTTAGGCTTTTAATGCATACTAATTAGGGTATTGTGCGACTTGTACTTCTCATTTTTCAGCCTTCCGAAATTTGCCCAAAAAGTCGTCCATTTTTTAAAATTTTCCTATGGTCCCCCCTTTGCTATTTTGCCAAAAATGGCCATTTTAGACACTCTTGAAAAACTTGCCATTTCTCTTCTAATACGTCTTTTTTCATAAGGCTTTTTGCATTGTAACAATCTATGATAGTTACGCTTTCAATTCATACTAATAAGGGTATTGTGCGACTTGTACTTCTCTTTTTTGAGCCTTCCGAAATTTGCCCAAAAAATCGTCGAGTTTTTAAAATTTTCCTATGGTCCCCCCTTTGCTATTTTGCCAAAAATGGCCATTTTAGACACTATTGAAAAACTTGCCATTTCTCTTCAAATACGAGTTTTTTTATGCGGTTTTTTGCGTTGTAACAATGTATGACAGTTACGCTTTCAATCCATACTATTTAGGGTATTGTGCGACCCTTACTTCTCATTTTTCAGCCTTTCGAATTTGGGTTAAAAAATAGTCCATTTTTGAACATTTTCCTATGGTCCCCCCTTTGCTATTTTGCCAAAAATGGCCATTTTGGACACTATTGAAAAACTTGCCATTTCTCTTCTAATAGGTCTTTTTTCATGCGGTTTTTTTGCATTGTAACAATCTATGATAGTTACGCTTTTAATCTATACTTATTAGGGTATTGTGCGACTTGTACTTCTCATTTTTCAGCCATCCGAAATTTGCCCAAAAAATTATCCATTTTTGAAACTTTTTGCTATGGTCCCCCCTTTGCTATTTTGCCAAAAATGGCCATCTTAGACACTATTAAAAAGCTTCGAATTTCTCTTCTAATACGTTTTTTTTCGTCGGGTTTTTTGCATTGTAACAATCTATGATAGTTACGCTTTCAATCCATACTAATTAGGGTATTGTGCGACTTGTACTTCTCATTTTTCAGCCTTCGAAAATTTGCTCAAAAAATCGTCCATTTTTGAAAATTTTCCTATGGTCCCCCCTTTGCTATTTTGCCAAAAATGGCCATTTTAGACATTATTGAAAAACTTGCCATTTCTCTTCTAATACGTCTTTTTTCATGCGGTTTTTTTGCATTGTAACAATCTATGATAGTTACGCTTTCAATCCATACTAATTAGTGTATTGTGCGACTTGTACTTCTTATTTTTCAACCCACCGAAATTTTCCCAAAAAATCGTCCATTTTTGAAAATTTTCCTATGGTTCTCCCTTTTCTATTTTGCCAAAAATGGCCATTTTAGACACTCTTGAAAAACTTGGTATTTCTCTTCTAATACGTCTTTTTTCATGCGGTGTTTTGCATTGTAACAATCTATGATAGTTGCACTTTCAATCCATACTAATTAGGGTATTGTGCGACTTGTACTTCTCATTTTTCAGCCATCCGAAATTTGCCAAAAAAATCGTCCATTTTTGAAAATTTTCCTATGGTCCCCCCTTTGCTATTTTGCCAAAAATGGCCGTTTTAGACACTATTAAAAAACTTGAAATTTTTTCTTCTAATACGTCTTTTTTTATGCGGTTTTTTGCATTATAACAATCTATGATAGTTAAACTTTCAATCTATACTTATTAGGGTATTGTGCGACTTGTACTTCTTATTTATCAGCCATCCAAAATTTGCTAAAAAAATCGTCCATTTTTGAAAATTTTTCTATGCTATTTTCCTTTGCTATTTTGCCAAAAATGTCCATTTTAGACACTATTGAAAAACTTGCCATTTCTCTTCAAATACGAGTTTTTTTATGCGGTTTTTTGCGTTGTAACAATGTATGACAGTTACGCTTTCAATCCATACTATTTAGGGTATTGTGCGACCCTTACTTCTCATTTTTCAGCCTTTCGAATTTGGGTTAAAAAATAGTCCATTTTTGAACATTTTCCTATGGTCCCCCCTTTGCTATTTTGCCAAAAATGGCCATTTTGGACACTATTGAAAAACTTGCCATTTCTCTTCTAATAGGTCTTTTTTCATGCGGTTTTTTTGCATTGTAACAATCTATGATAGTTACGCTTTTAATCTATACTTATTAGGGTATTGTGCGACTTGTACTTCTCATTTTTCAGCCATCCGAAATTTGCCCAAAAAATTATCCATTTTTGAAAATTTTTGCTATGGTCCCCCCTTTGCTATTTTGCCAAAAATGGCCATCTTAGACACTATTAAAAAGCTTCGAATTTCTCTTCTAATACGTTTTTTTTCGTCGGGTTTTTTGCATTGTAACAATCTATGATAGTTACGCTTTCAATCCATACTAATTAGGGTATTGTGCGACTTGTACTTCTCATTTTTCAGCCTTCGAAAATTTGCTCAAAAAATCGTCCATTTTTGAAAATTTTCCTATGGTCCCCCCTTTGCTATTTTGCCAAAAATGGCCATTTTAGACATTATTGAAAAACTTGCCATTTCTCTTCTAATACGTCTTTTTTCATGCCGTTTTTTGCATTGTAACAATCTATGATAGTTACGCTTTCAATCCATACAAATTAAAGTATTGTGCGACTTGTACTTCTCATTTTTTAGCCTTCCGAAATTTGCCCAAAAAATCGTCCATTTTTGAAAATTTTCCTATGGTCCCCTCTTTGCTATTTTGCCAAAAATGGCCATTTTAGACACTATTGAAAAACTTGCAATTTCTCTTCTAATACGCCTTTCTTCATGCGGTTTTTTGCATTGTAACAATCTATGATAGTTACGCTTTCAAGTTCTACTAAATAGGGTATTGTGCGACTTTTAATCTCATTTTTCAGCCTTCCGAAATTTGCTTAAAAAATCGTCCATTTTTGAAAATATTCCTATGGTCCCTTTTTTGCTATTTTGCCAAAAATGGCCATTTTAGAGACTAATAAAAAACTTGGCATTTCTCTTCTAATACGTCTTTTTTCATGCGGTTGTTTGCATTGTAACAATGTATGATAGTTACGCTTTCAATCCATACTAATTAGGGTATTGTGCGACTTGTACTTCTCATTTTTCAGCCAACCGAAGTTTGCCCAAAAAATCGTCCATTTTTTAAAATTTTCCTATGGTCCCCCCTTTCCTATTTTGCCAAAAAGGGCAATTTTAGACACTATTGAAACACTTGCCATTTCTCTTCTAATAGGTCTTTTTTCATGCGGTTTTTTGCATTTTAACAATCTATGATAGCTACGCTTTCAATTTACACTAATTAGGGTATTGTGCGACTTGTACTTCTTATTTTTCAGCCTTCCAAAATTTGCTCAAAAAATCGTCTATTTTTGAAAATTTTCCTCTGGTCCCCACTTTGCTATTTTGCCAAAAATGGCCATTTTAGACAGTATTGAAAAACTTGCCATTTCTCTTCTAATACGTCTTTTTTCACGCGGTTTTTTGCATTGTAACAATTTGTGATAGTAAAGCTTTCAATCAATACAAATTAGTGTATTGTGCGACTTGTGCTTCTAATTTTTCAGCCATCCAAAGTTTGCCCAAAAAATCGTCCATTTTTGAAAATTTTCCTATTGTCCCCCCTTTGCTATTTTGCCAAAAATGGCCATTTTAGACACTATTGAAAAACTTGCCATTTCTCTTCTAATACGTCTTTTTTCATGCGGTTTTTTGCATTGTAAGAATCTATGATAGCTACGCTTTCAATCCATGCTAATTAGGGTATTGTGCGACTTGTACTTCTCATTTTCCAGCCTTCCAAAATTTGCTCAAAAAATCGTCCATTTTTGAAAATTTTCCTATGGTCCCCCCTTTGCTCTTTTGCCAAAAATGGCCATTTTAGACACTATTAAAAAACTTGCCATTTCTCTTTTAATACGTCTTTTTTCATGCGGTTTTTTGAATTGTAACAATCTATGATAGTTACGCTTTCAATCCATACTAATTAGGGTATTGTGCGACTTGTACTTCTCATTTTTTAGCCTTGCGAAATTTGCCCAAAAAATCGTCCATTTTTTAAAATTTTCCTATGGTCCCCCCTTTGCTCTTTTGCCAAAAATGGCCATTTTAGACACTATTAAAAAACTTGCCATTTCTCTTTTAATACGTCTTTTTTCATGCGGTTTTTTGAATTGTAACAATCTATGATAGTTACGCTTTCAATCCATACTAATTAGGGTATTGTGCGACTTGTACTTCTCATTTTTCAGCCTTCCGAAATTTGCCCAAAAAATCGTTTATTTTTGAAACTTTTCCTATGGTCCCCCCTTTTCTATTTTGCTAAAAATGGCCATTTTAGACACTATTGAAAAACTTGCCATTTCTTTTTTAATACGTCTTTTTTCATGCGGTTATTTTGCATTGTAACAATCTATTATAGTTACGCTTTCAATCCACACTAATTAGGGTATTGTGCGACTTGTACTTCTCATTTTTCAGCCTTCCGAAATTTGCCCAAAAAATCGTCTATTTTTGAAAATTTTCCTAAGGTCCCCCCTTTGCTATTTTGCCAGAAATGGCCATTTTAGACACTATTAAAAAACTTGCCATTTCTCTTCTAATACGTCTTTTTTCGAGCCGTCTTTTGCATTGTAACAATCTATGATAGTTACGCTTTCAATCCACACTAATTAGGGTATTGTGCGACTTGTACTTCTCATTTTTCAGCCATCCAAAATTTGCCCAAAAAATTGTCCATTTTTGAAAATTTTTCTATGGTCCCCTTTTTGCTATTTTGCCAAAAATGTCCAATTTAGACACTATTGACAAAGTTGCCATTTCTCTTCTAATACGTCTTTTTTCATGCGGTTTTTTGCATTGTAACATTCTATGATAGTTACGCTTTTAATTTATGCTAATCAGGGTATTGTGCGACTTGTACTTCTTATTTATCAGCCATCCAAAATTTGCCCAAAAAATCGTCCATTTTTTAAAAATTTCCTATGGTCCCCCTTTTGCTCTTTTGCCAAAAATGGCCATTTTAGACACTATTAAAAAACTTGCCATTTCTCTTTTAATACGTCTTTTTTCATGCGGTTTTTTGAATTGTAGCAATCTATGATAGTTACGCTTTCAATCCATACTATTTAGGGTATTGTGCGACTTGTACTTCTCATTTTTCAGCCTTTCGAATTTGGGTTAAAAAATAGTCCATTTTTGAACATTTTCCTATGGTCCCCCCTTTGCTATTTTGCCAAAAATGGCCATTTTGGACACTATTAAAAAACTTGCCATTTCTCTTCTAATAGGTCTTTTTTCATGCGGTTTTTTTGCATTGTAACAATCTATGATAGTTACGCTTTCAATCTATACTTATTAGGGTATTGTGCGACTTGTACTTCTCATTTTTCAGCCATCCGAAATTTGCCCAAAAAATTGTCCATTTTTGAAAATTTTTGCTATGGTCCCCCCTTTGCTATTTTGCCAAAAATGGCCATCTTAGACACTATTAAAAAGCTTCGAATTTCTCTTCTAATACGTTTTTTTTCGTCGGGTTTTTTGCATTGTAACAATCTATGATAGTTACGCTTTCAATCCATACTAATTAGGGTATTGTGCGACTTGTACTTCTCATTTTTCAGCCTTCGAAAATTTGCTCAAGAAATCGTCCATTTTTTAAAAATTTTCCTATGGTCCCCCCTTTGCTATTTTGCCAAAAATGGCCATTTTAGACATTATTAAAAAACTTGCCATTTCTCTTCTAATACGTCTTTTTTCATGCCGTTTTTTGCATTGTAACAATCTATGATAGTTACGCTTTCAATCCATACTAATTAGGCTATTGTGCAACTTGTACTTCTCATTTTTTTGCGTTCCAAAATTTTTTCAAAAAATCGTTCATTTTTGAAAATTTTCCTATGGTCCCCCTTTGCTATTTTGCCAAAAATGGCCATTTTAGACACTATTGAAAAACTTGCCATTTCTCTTCTAATACGTCTTTTTTCATACGGTTTTTTGAATTGTAACAATCTATGATAGTTACGCTTTCAATCCACACTAATTAGGGTATTGTGCGACTTGCACTTCTCATTTTTCAGCCGTCCGAATGTTGCCCAAAAAATCGTCCATTTTTGAAATTTTTTCTATGGTCCCCCCTTTGCTATTTTGCCAAAAATGGCCATTTTAGAAACTATTGAAAAACTTGCCATTTCTCTTCTAATACGTCTTTTTTTGTGCGGTTTTTTGCACTGTAACAATCTATGATAGCTACGCTTTCAATCCACACTAATTAGGGTATTGTGCGACTTGTACTTCTCATTTTTCAGCCTTCCGAAATTTGCCAAAAAAATCGTTTATTTTTGAAACTTTTCCTATGGTCCCCCCTTTTCTATTTTGCCAAAAATGGCCATTTTAGACAGTATTGAAAAACTTGCCATTTCTCTTCTAATACGTCTTTTTTCATGCGGTTTTTTTGTATCGTAACAATCTATGATAGTTACGCTTTCAATCCATACTAATTAGGCTATTGTGCAACTTGTACTTCTCATTTTTTTGCGTTCCAAAATTTTTTCAAAAAATCGGCCATTTTTTAAAATTTTCCTATGGTCCCCCCTTTGCTATTTTGCCAAAAATGGCCATTTTAGACACTATTGAAAAACTTGCCATTTCTCTTCTAATACGTCTTTTTTCATACGGTTTTTTGAATTGTAACAATCTATGATAGTTACGCTTTCAATCCGTACTAATTAGGGTATTGTGCGACTTGTACTTCTCATTTTTCAGCCTTCCGAAGTTTGCCCAAAAAATCGTCCATTTTTTTAAAATTTTCCTAAGGTCCCCCCTTTGCTATTTTGCCAAAAATGGCCATTTTAGACACTATTGAAAAACTTGCCATTTCTCTTCTAATACGTCTTTTTTCATGCGGTTATTTTGCATTGTAACAATCTATTATAGTTACGCTTTCAATCCACACTAATTAGGGTATTGTGCGACTTGTACTTCTCATTTTTCAGCCTTCCGAAATTTGCCCAAAAAATCGTCCATTTTTGAAAATTTTCCTAAGGTCCCCCCTTTGCTATTTTACCAAAAATGGCCATTTTAGACACTATTAAAAAACTTGCCATTTCTCTTCTAATACGTCTTTTTTCGAGCGGTCTTTTGCCTTGTAACAATCTATGATAGTTACGCTTTCAGTGCACACTAATTAAGGTATTGTGCGACTTGTACTTCTCATTTTTCAGCCATCCGAAATTTGCTAAAAAAATCGTTTATTTTTGAAAATTTTCCTATGGTCCCCCTTTTGCTATTTTGCCAAAAATAACCATCTTAGGCACTATTGAAAAACTTGCCATTTCTTTTCTAATACGTCTTTTTTCACGCGGTTTTTTGCATTGTAACAATCTGTGATAGTTAAGCTTTCAATCCATACTAATTAGTGTATTGTGCGACTTGTGCTTCTCATTTTTCAGCCATCCAAAATTTGCCCAAAAAATCGTCCATTTTTGAAAATTTTCCTATGGTCCCCTCCTGGCTATTTTGCCAAAAATGGCCATTTTAGACACTATTGAAAAACTTGCCATTTCTCTTCTAATACGTCTTTTTTTATGCGGTTTTTTGCATTGAAAAAATCTATGATAGCTACGCTTTCAATCCATGCTAATTAGGGTATTGTGCGACTTGTACTTCTCATTTTCCAGCCTTC
The DNA here is from genome assembly GCA_949710005.1 of Ricordea florida. Classification (NCBI taxonomy): domain Eukaryota; kingdom Metazoa; phylum Cnidaria; class Anthozoa; order Corallimorpharia; family Ricordeidae; genus Ricordea; species Ricordea florida. Next base: position 5,407,644 of record OX453278.1, read on the forward strand.
CAAAATTTGCTCAAAAAATCGTCCATTTTTGAAAATTTTCCTATGGTCCCCCCTTTGCTCTTTTGCCAAAAATGGCCATTTTAGACACTATTAAAAAACTTGCCATTTCTCTTTTAATACGTCTTTTTTCATGCGGTTTTTTGAATTGTAACAATCTATGATAGTTACGCTTTCAATCCATACTAATTAGGGTATTGTGCGACTTGTACTTCTCATTTTTCAGCCTTCCGAAGTTTGCCCAAAAAATCGTCCATTTTTGAAAATTTTCCTAAGGTTCTCCCTTTGCTATTTTGCCAAAAATGGCCATTTTAGACACTATTGAAAAACTTGCCATTTCTTTTCTAATACGTCTTTTTTCATGCGGTTATTTTGCATTGTAACAATCTATGATAGTTACGCTTTCAATCCACACTAATTAGGGTATTGTGCGACTTGTACTTCTCATTTTTCAGCCGTCCGAAATTTGCACAAAAAATCGTCCATTTTTGAAATTTTTTCTATGGTCCCCCCTTTGCTATTTTGCCAAAAATGGCCATTTTAGACACTATTGAAAAACTTGCAATTTCTCTTCTAATACGTCTTTTTTGTGCGGTTTTTTGCACTGTAACAATCTATGATAGCTACGCTTTCAGTCCACACTAATTAGGGTATTGTGCGACTTGTACTTCTCATTTTTCAGCCTTCCGAAATTTGCCAAAAAAATCCTTTATTTTTGAAACTTTTCCTATGGTCCCCCCTTTTCTATTTTGCCAAAAATGGCCATTTTAGACAGTATTGAAAAACTTGCAATTTCTCTTCTAATACGTCTTTTTTCATGCGGTTTTTTTGTATCGTAACAATCTATGATAGTTACGCTTTCAATCCATACTAATTAGGCTATTGTGCAACTTGTACTTCTCATTTTTTTGCGTTCCAAAATTTTTTCAAAAAATCGTCTATTTTTTAAAATTTTCCTATGGTCCCCCCTTTGCTATTTTGCCAAAAATGGCCATTTTAGACACTATTGAAAAACTTGCCATTTCTCTTCTAATACGTCTTTTTTCATGCGGTTTTTTAAATTGTAACAATCTATAATAGTTAAGCTTTCAATCCATACTAATTAGGGTATTGTGCGACTTGTACTTCTCATTTTTCAGCCGTCCGATGTTTGCCCAAAAAATCGTCCATTTTTGAAAATTTTCCTATGGTCCCCCCTTTGCTATTTTGCCAAAAATGGCCATTTTAGACACTATTAAAAAACTTGCCATTTCTCTTCTAATACGTCTTTTTTCGAGCGGTCTTTTGCATTGTAACAATCTATGCAAGTTACGCTTTCAATCCACACTAATTAGGGTATTGTGCGACTTGTACTTCTCATTTTTCAGCCTTCCGAAATTTGCTAAAAAAATCGTTAATTTTTGAACATTTTCCTATGGTCCCCCCTTTGCTATTTTGCCTAAAATGGCCATTTTAGACAGTATTGAGAAACTTGCCATTTCTCTTCTAATACGTCTTTTTTCATGCGGTTTTTTTGTATCGTAACAATCTATGATAGTTACGCTTTCAATCCATACTAATTAGGCTAATGTGCAACTTGTACTTCTAATTTTTTTGCGTTCCAAAATTTTTTCAAAAAATCGTCTATTTTTGAAAATTTTCCTATGGTCCCCCCTTTGCTATTTTGCCAAAAATGGCCATTTTAGACACTATTGAAAAACTTGCCATTTCTCTTCTAATACGTCTTTTTTCATGCGGTTTTTTGAATTGTAACAATCTATAATACTTAAGCTTTCAATCCATACTAATTAGGGTATTGTGCGACTTGTACTTTTCATTTTTCAGCCTTCCGATGTTTGCCCAAAAAATCGTCCATTTTTGAAAATTTTCCTAAGGTCCCCCCTTTGCTATTTTGCCAAAAATGGCCATTTTAGACACTATTAAAAAACTTGCCATTTCTCTTCTAATACGTCTTTTTTCGAGCGGTCATTTGCATTGTAACAATCCATGATAGTTACGATTTCAATCCACACTAATTAGGGTATTGTGCGACTTGTACTTCTCATTTTTCAGCCTTCCGAAATTTGCTAAAAAAATCGTTAATTTTTGAACATTTTCCTATGGTCCCCCCTTTGCTATTTTGCCAAAAATGGCCATTTTAGACACTATTGAAAAACTTGCCATTTCTCTTCTAATACGTCTTTTTTCATGCGGTTTTTTGCATTGTAACAATCTATGATAGGTAAGGTTTCAATCCATACTAATTAGGGTATTGTGCGACTTGTACTTCTGATTTTTCAGCCTTCCGAAATTCGCCCAAAAAATCGTCCATTTTTAAAAATATTCGTATGGTCCTTTTTTTGCTATTTTGCCAAAAATGGCCATTTTAGACATTATTAAAAAAGTTGCCATTTCTCTTCTAATACGTCTTTTTTCATGCAGTTTTTTGCATTGTAACAATCTATAATAGTTACGCTTTCAATCCATAATAATTAGTGTATTTCTCGACCCTTACTTCTATTTTTTCGGCCATCCGAAATTTGCTGAAAAAGTCGTCCATTTTTGAAAATTTTCCTATGGTCCCCCCTTTGCTATTTTGCCAGAAATGGCCATTTTAGACACTATTGAAAAACTTGCCATTTCTCTTCTAATACGTTCTTTTTCATGCGGTTTTTTGCATTGTAACAATCTATGATAGTTACGCTTTCAATCCATACTAATTAGGGTATTGTGCGACTTGTACTTCTCATTTTTCAGCCTTCCAAAGTTTGCTAAAAAAATCGTTTATTTTTGAAAATTTTCCTATGGTCCCCCCTTTGCTATTTTGCCAAAAATGGCCAGTTTAGACACTATTGAAAAACTTGCCATTTCCCTTCTAATACCTCTTTTTTCATGCGGTTTTTTGCATTGTAACAATCTATGATAGTTACGCTTTCAATCCATACTAATTAGGGTATTGTGCGACTTGTACTTCTCATTTTTTAGCCTTCCAAACTTTGTTAAAAAAATCGTTTTTTTTTGAAAATTTTCCGATGGTCCCCCCCTTGCTATTTTGCCAAAAATGGAAATTTTAGACACTATTGAAAAACTTGCCATTTCTCTTCTAATACGTCTTTTTTCATGCGGTTTTTTGCATTGTAACAATCTATGATAGTTACGCTTTCAATCCATACTAATTAGGGTATTGTGCGACTTGTTCTTCTGATTTTTCAGCCTTCCGAAATTTGCCCAAAAAATCGTGCATTTTTGAAAATATTCGTATGGTCCCTTTTTTGCTATTTTGCCAAAAATGGCCATTTTAGACATTATTAAAAAAGTTGCCATTTCTCTTCTAATACGTCTTTTTTCATGGAGTTTTTTGCATTGTAACAATCTATAATAGTTACGCTTTCAATCCATAATAATTAGTGTATTTCTCGACCCTTACTTCTATTTTTTCGGCCATCCGAAATTTGCTGAAAAAGTCGTCCATTTTTGAAAATTTTCCTATGGTCCCCCCTTTGCTATTTTGCCAGAAATGGCCATTTTAGACACTATTGAAAAACTTGCCATTTCTCTTCTAATACGTTCTTTTTCATGCGGTTTTTTGCATTGTAACAATCTATGATAGTTACGCTTTCAATCCATACTAATTAGGGTATTGTGCGACTTGTTCTTCTGATTTTTCAGCCTTCCGAAATTTGCCCAAAAAATCGTGCATTTTTGAAAATATTCCTATGGTCCCTTTTTTGCTATTTTGCCAAAAGTGGCCATTTTAGACACTATTAGAAAAGTTGCCATTTCTCTTCTAATACGTCTTTTTTCATGCAGTTTTTTGCATTGTAACAATCTATAATAGTTACGCTTTCAATCCATACTAATTAGTGTATTTTTCGACTTGTACTTCTATTTTTTCGGCCATCTGAAATTTGCTGAAAAAATCGTCAATTTTTTAAAATTTTCCTATGGTCCCCCCTTTGCTATTTTGCCAAAAATGGCCATTTTAGAGACTAATAAAAAACTTGGAATTTCTCTTCTGCTACGTCTTCTTTAATGCGGTTTTTTGCATTGTAACAATCTATGATAGTTACGCTTTCCATCCATACTAACTAGGGTATTGTGCGACTTGTACTTCTCATTTTTCAGCCTTCCGAAGTTTGCTGAAAAAATCGTCCATTTTCGAAAATTTTCATATGGTCCCCCCTTTGCTATTTTGCCAAAAATGGCCATTTTAGACACTATTTAAAAGCTTGCCATTTCTCTTCTAATACGTCTTTTTTTATGCGGTTTTTTGCATTGTAAAAATCTATGATAGTTACGCTTTCAATCCATACTAATTAGGGTATTGTGCGACTTGTACTTCTCATTTTTCAGCCTTCCGAAATTTGCCCAAAAAATCGTTTATTTTCGAAAATTTTCCTATGGTACCCTTTTTGCTGTTTTGCCAAAAATGGCCATTTTAGACATTATTGAAAAATTTTCCATTTCTCTTCTAATACGTCTTTTTTCATGCAGTTTTTTGCATTGTAACAATCTATAATAGTTACGCTTTCAATCCATAATAATTAGTGTATTTCTCGACCCTTACTTCTATTTTTTCGGCCATCCGAAATTTGCTGAAAAAGTCGTCCATTTTTGAAAATTTTCCTATGGTCCCCCCTTTGCTATTTTGCCAAAAATGGCCATTTTAGACACTATTGAAAAACTTGCCATTTCTCTTCTAATACGTCATTTTTCATGCGGTTTTTTGCATTGTAACAATCTATGATAGTTACGCTTTCAATCCATACTAATTAGGGTATTGTGCGACTTGTACTTCTCATTTTTCAGCCTTCCAAAAGTTTGCTAAAAAAATCGTTTATTTTTGAAAATTTTCCTATGGTCCCCCCTTTGCTTTTTTGACAAAAATGGCCATTTTAGACACTCTTGAAAAACTTGCCATTTCTCTTCTAATACGTCTTTTTTCATGCGGTTTTTTGCATTGTAACAATCTATGATAGGTAAGGTTTCAATCCATACTAATTAGGGTATTGTGCGACTTGTACTTCTGATTTTTCAGCCTTCCGAAATTCGCATAAAAAATCGTCCATTTTTGAAAATATTCGTATGGTCCCTTTTTTGCTATTTTGCCAAAAATGGCCATTTTAGACATTATTAAAAAAGTTGCCATTTCTCTTCTAATACGTCTTTTTTCATGCAGTTTTTTGCATTGTAACAATCTATAATAGTTACGCTTTCAATCCATAATAATTAGTGTATTTCTCGACCCTTACTTCTATTTTTTCGGCCATCCGAAATTTGCTGAAAAAGTCGTCCATTTTTGAAAATTTTCCTATGGTCCCCCCTTTGCTATTTTGCCAAAAATGGCCATTTTAGACACTATTGAAAAACTTGCCATTTCTCTTCTAATACGTCATTTTTCATGCGGTTTTTTGCATTGTAACAATCTATGATAGTTACGCTTTCAATCCATACTAATTAGGGTATTGTGCGACTTGTACTTCTCATTTTTCAGCCTTCCAAAGTTTGCTAAAAAAATCGTTTATTTTTGAAAATTTTCCTATGGTCCCCCCTTTGCTATTTTGCCAAAAATGGCCATTTTAGACACTATTGAAAAATTTGCCATTTCCCTTCTAATACCTCTTTTTTCATGCGGTATTTTGCATTGTAACAATCTATGATAGTTACGCTTTCAATCCATACTAATTAGGGTATTGTGCGACTTGTACTTTTCATTTTTTAGCCTTCCAAACTTTGTTAAAAAAATCGTTTATTTTTTTAAAATTTTCCGATGGTCCCCCCTTTGCTATTTTGCCAAAAATGGCCATTTTAGACACTATTGAAAAACTTGCCATTTCTCTTCTAATACGTCTTTTTTCATGCGGTTTTTTGCATTGTAACAATCTATGATAGGTAAGGTTTCAATCCATACTAATTAGGGTATTGTGCGACTTGTACTTCTGATTTTTCAGCCTTCCGAAATTTGCCCAAAAAATCGTCCATTTTTGAACATTTTCCTATGGTCCCCCATTTGCTATTATGCCAAAAATTGCCATTTTAAACACTATTAAAAAACTTGGCATTTCTCTTCTAATACGTCTTTTTTCGTGCGGTCTTTTGCATTGTAACAATCTATGAAAGTTAAGCTTTCAATCCACACTAATTAAGGTATTGTGCGACTTGTACTTCTCATTTTTTAGCCATGCGAAATTTGCCCAAAAAATCGTTTATTTTTTAAAATTTTCCTATGGTCCCCCCTTTGCTTTTTTGACAAAAATGGCCATTTTAGACACTCTTGAAAAACTTGCCATTTCTCTTCTAATACGTCTTTTTTCATGCGGTTTTTTGCATTGTAACAATCTATGATAGGTAAGGTTTCAATCCATACTAATTAGAGTATTGTGCGACTTGTACTTCTGATTTTTCAGCCTTCCGAAATTCGCATAAAAAATCGTACATTTTTGAAAATATTCGTATGGTCCCTTTTTTGCTATTTTGCCAAAAATGGCCATTTTAGACATTATTAAAAAAGTTGCCATTTCTCTTCTAATACGTCTTTTTTCATGCAGTTTTTTGCATTGTAACAATCTATAATAGTTACGCTTTCAATCCATAATAATTAGTGTATTTCTCGACCCTTACTTCTATTTTTTCGGCCATCCGAAATTTGCTGAAAAAGTCGTCCATTTTTGAAAATTTTCCTATGGTCCCCCCTTTGCTATTTTGCCAAAAATGGCCATTTTAGACACTATTGAAAAACTTGCCATTTCTCTTCTAATACGTCATTTTTCATGCGGTTTTTTGCATTGTAACAATCTATGATAGTTACGCTTTCAATCCATACTAATTAGGGTATTGTGCGACTTGTACTTCTCATTTTTCAGCCTTCCAAAGTTTGCTAAAAAAATCGTTTATTTTTGAAAATTTTCCTATGGTCCCCCCTTTGCTATTTTGCCAAAAATGGCCATTTTAGACACTATTGAAAAATTTGCCATTTCCCTTCTAATACCTCTTTTTTCATGCGGTATTTTGCATTGTAACAATCTATGATAGTTACGCTTTCAATCCATACTAATTAGGGTATTGTGCGACTTGTACTTCTCATTTTTTAGCCTTCCAAACTTTGTTAAAAAAATCGTTTATTTTTTTAAAATTTTCCGATGGTCCCCCCTTTGCTACTTTGCCAAAAATGGCCATTTTAGACACTATTGAAAAACTTGCCATTTCTCTTCTAATACGTCTTTTTTCATGCGGTTTTTTGCATTGTAACAATCTATGATAGGTAAGGTTTCAATCCATACTAATTAGGGTATTGTGCGACTTGTACTTCTGATTTTTCAGCCTTCCGAAATTTGCCCAAAAAATCGTCCATTTTTGAACATTTTCCTATGGTCCCCCATTTGCTATTATGCCAAAAATTGCCATTTTAAACACTATTAAAAAACTTGGCATTTCTCTTCTAATACGTCTTTTTTCGTGCGGTCTTTTGCATTGTAACAATCTATGAAAGTTAAGCTTTCAATCCACACTAATTAAGGTATTGTGCGACTTGTACTTCTCATTTTTTAGCCATGCGAAATTTGCCCAAAAAATCGTTTATTTTTTAAAATTTTCCTATGGTCCCCCCTTTGCTTTTTTGACAAAAATGGCCATTTTAGACACTCTTGAAAAACTTGCCATTTCTCTTCTAATACGTCTTTTTTCATGCGGTTTTTTGCATTGTAACAATCTATGATAGTTACGCTTTCAATCCATACTAATTAGGGTATTGTGCGACTTGTACTTCTCATTTTTCAGCCTTCCAAAGTTTGCTAAAAAAATCGTTTATTTTTGAAAATTTTCCTATGGTCCCCCCTTTGCTATTTTGCCAAAAATGGCCATTTTAGACACTATTGAAAAATTTGCCATTTCCCTTCTAATACCTCTTTTTTCATGCGGTATTTTGCATTGTAACAATCTATGATAGTTACGCTTTCAATCCATACTAATTAGGGTATTGTGCGACTTGTACTTCTCATTTTTTAGCCTTCCAAACTTTGTTAAAAAAATCGTTTATTTTTTTAAAATTTTCCGATGGTCCCCCCTTTGCTACTTTGCCAAAAATGGCCATTTTAGACACTATTGAAAAACTTGCCATTTCTCTTCTAATACGTCTTTTTTCATGCGGTTTTTTGCATTGTAACAATCTATGATAGGTAAGGTTTCAATCCATACTAATTAGGGTATTGTGCGACTTGTACTTCTGATTTTTCAGCCTTCCGAAATTTGCCCAAAAAATCGTCCATTTTTGAACATTTTCCTATGGTCCCCCATTTGCTATTATGCCAAAAATTGCCATTTTAAACACTATTAAAAAACTTGGCATTTCTCTTCTAATACGTCTTTTTTCGTGCGGTCTTTTGCATTGTAACAATCTATGAAAGTTAAGCTTTCAATCCACACTAATTAAGGTATTGTGCGACTTGTACTTCTCATTTTTTAGCCATGCGAAATTTGCCCAAAAAATCGTTTATTTTTTAAAATTTTCCTATGGTCCCCCCTTTGCTTTTTTGACAAAAATGGCCATTTTAGACACTCTTGAAAAACTTGCCATTTCTCTTCTAATACGTCTTTTTTCATGCGGTTTTTTGCATTGTAACAATCTATGATAGGTATGGTTTCAATCCATACTAATTAGGGTATTGTGCGACTTGTACTTCTGATTTTTCAGCCTTCCGAAATTCGCCCAAAAAATCGTCCATTTTTGAAAATATTCGTATGGTCCCTTTTTTGCTATTTTGCCAAAAATGGCCATTTTAGACATTATTAAAAAAATTGCCATTTCTCTTCTAATACGTCTTTTTTCATGCAGTTTTTTGCATTGTAACAATCTATAATAGTTACGCTTTCAATCCATAATAATTAGTGTATTTCTCGACCCTTACTTCTATTTTTTCGGCCATCCGAAATTTGCTGAAAAAGTCGTCCATTTTTGAAAATTTTCCTATGGTCCCGCCTTTGCTATTTTGCCAAAAATGGCCATTTTAGACACTATTGAAAAACTTGCCATTTCTCTTCTAATACGTCATTTTTCATGCGGTTTTTTGCATTGTAACAATCTATGATAGTTACGCTTTCAATCCATACTAATTAGGGTATTGTGCGACTTGTACTTCTCATTTTTCAGCCTTCCAAAGTTTGCTAAAAAAATCGTTTATTTTTGAAAATTTTCCTATGGTCCCCCCTTTGCTATTTTGCCATAAATGGCCATTTTAGACACTATTGAAAAACTTGCCATTTCCCTTCTAATACCTCTTTTTTCATGCGGTTTTTTGCATTGTAACAATCTATGAAAGTTACGCTTTCAATCCATACTAATTAGGGTATTGTGCGACTTGTACTTCTTATTTTTTAGCCTTCCAAAATTTGTTAAAAAAATCGTTTATTTTTGAAAATTTTCCTATGGTCCCCCCTTTGCTATTTTGCCAAAAATGGCCATTTTAGACACTATTGAAAAACTTGCCATTTCTCTTTTAATACGTCTTTTTTCATGCGGTTTTTTGCATTGTAACAATCTATGATAGGTACGGTTTCAATCCATACTAATTAGGGTATTGTGCGACTTGTACTTCTGGTTTTTCAGCCTTCCGAAGTTTGCCCAAAAAATCGTCCATTTTTGAAAATATTTGTATGGTCCCTTTTTTGCTATTTTGCCAAAAGTGGCCATTTTAGACATTATTAAAAAAGTTGCCATTTCTCTTCTAATACGTCTTTTTTCATGCAGTTTTTTGCATTGTAACAATCTATAATAGTTACGCTTTCAATCCATAATAATTAGTGCATTTCTCGACCCTTACTTCTATTTTTTCGGCCATCCGAAATTTGCTGAAAAAGTCGTCCATTTTTGAAAATTTTCCTATGGTCCCCCCTTTGCTATTTTGCCAAAAATGGCTATTTTAGACACTATTGAAAAACTTGCTATTTCTCTTCTAATACGTCTTTTTTCATGCGGTCTTTTGAATTGTAACAATCTATAATAGTTACGCTTTCACTCCACACTAATTAGGGTATTGTGCGACTTGTACTTCTCATTTTTCAGCCATCCGAAGTTTTCTAAAAAAATCGTTTATTTTTGAACATTTTTCCTATGATGCCCCCTTTGCTATTTTGCCAAAAATGGCCATTTTATTCACTATTGAAAAGCTTGCCATTTCTCTTCTAATACCTCTTTTTTCATGCGGTGTTTTGCATTGTAACAATTTATGATAGTTACGCTTTCAATCCATACTAATTAGGGTATTGTGCGACTTGTACTTCTTATTATCAGCCATCCGAAATTTGCTAGAAAAATCGTTTATTTTTGAAAATTTTCCTATGGTCCCCCCTTTGCTATTTTGCCAAAAATGGCCATTTTAGACACTATTGAAAAACTTGCCATTTCTCTTCTAATACGTCTTTTCTCATGCAGTTTTTTGCATTGTAACCATGTATAATAGTTACGCTTTCAATCCATACTAATTAGTGTATTTTGCGACTTGAACTTCTTTTTTTTCGGCCATCCGAAATTTGCTTTGAAAATTTTCCTATGGTCCCCCCTTTGCTATTTTGCCAAAAATGGCCATTTTAGACACTATTGAAAAACTTGCCATTTCTCTTCTAATACGTCTTTTTTCATGCGGTTTTTTGCATTGTAACAATCTATGATAGATACGCTTTTAATCCATACTAATTAGGGTATTGTGCGACATGTACTTCTCATTTTTCAGCCTTCCAAAGTTTGCTAAAAAAATCGTCTATTTTTGAAAATTTTCCTATGGTCCCCCCTTTGCTATTTTGCCATAAATGGCCATTTTAGACACTATTGAAAAACTTGCCATTTCCCTTCTAATACCTCTTTTTTCATGGGGTTTTTTGCATTGTAACAATCTATGAAAGTTACGCTTTCAATCCATACTAATTAGGGTATTGTGCGACTTGTACTTCTCATTTTTTAGCCTTCCAAAATTTGTTAAAAAAATCGTTTATTTTTGAAAATTTTCCTATGGTCTTCCCTTTGCTATTTTGCCAAAAATGGCCATTTTAGACACTATTGAAAAACTTGCCATTTCTCTTCTAATACGTCTTTTTTCATGCGGTTTTTTGCATTGTAACAATCTATGATAGGTACGGTTTCAATCCATACTAATTAGGGTATTGTGCGACTTGTACTTCTGATTTTTCAGCCTTCCGAAATTTGCCCAAAAAATCGTCCATTTTTGAAAATATTCGTATGGTCCCTTTTTTGCTATTTTGCCAAAAGTGGCCATTTTAGACATTATTAAAAAAGTTGCCATTTCTCTTCTAATACGTCTTTTTTCATGCGGTGTTTTGCATTGTAACAATTTATGATAGTTACGCTTTCAATCCATACTAATTAGGGTATTGTGCGACTTGTACTTCTTATTATCAGCCATCCGAAATTTGCTAGAAAAATCGTTTATTTTTGAAAATTTTCCTATGGTCCCCCCTTTGCTATTTTGCCAAAAATGGCCATTTTAGACACTATTGAAAAACTTGCCATTTCTCTTCTAATACGTCTTTTCTCATGCAGTTTTTTGCATTGTAACCATGTATAATAGTTACGCTTTCAATCCATACTAATTAGTGTATTTTTCGACTTGAACTTCTTTTTTTTCGGCCATCCGAAATTTGCTAAAAAAATCGTCCATTTTTGAAAATTTTCCTATGGTCCCCCCGTTGCTATTTTGCCAAAAATGGCCATTTTAGACACTATTGAAAAACTTGCCATTTCTCTTCTAATACGTCTTTTTTCATGCGGTTTTTTGCATTGTAACAATCTATGATAGATACGCTTTTAATCCATACTAATTAGGGTATTGTGCGACATGTACTTCTCATTTTTCAGCCTTCCAAAATTTGCTAAAAAAATCTTCCATTTTTGAAAATATTCGTATGGTCCCTTTTCTGCTATTTTGCCAAAAGTGGCCATTTTAGACATTATTAAAAAAGTTGCCATTCCTCTTCTAATACGTCTTTTTTCATGCAGTTTTTTGCATTGTAACAATCTATAATAGTTACGCTTTCAATCCATAATAATTAGTGCATTTCTCGACCCTTACTTCTATTTTTTCGGCCATCCGAAATTTGCTGAAAAAGTCGTCCATTTTTGAAAATTTTCCTATGGTCCCCCCTTTGCTATTTTGCCAAAAATGGCTATTTTAGACACTATTGAAAAACTTGCTATTTCTCTTCTAATACGTCTTTTTTCATGCGGTCTTTTGAATTGTAACAATCTATAATAGTTACGCTTTCACTCCACACTAATTAGGGTATTGTGCGACTTGTACTTCTCATTTTTCAGCCATCCGAAATTTTCTAAAAAAATCGTTTATTTTTGAACATTTTTCCTATGATCCCCCCTTTGCTATTTTGCCAAAAATGGCCATTTTATTCACTATTGAAAAGCTTGCCATTTCTCTTCTAATACCTCTTTTTTCATGCGGTGTTTTGCATTGTAACAATTTATGATAGTTACGCTTTCAATCCATACTAATTAGGGTATTGTGCGACTTGTACTTCTTATTATCAGCCATCCGAAATTTGCTAGAAAAATCGTTTATTTTTGAAAATTTTCCTATGGTCGCCCCTTTGCTATTTTGCCAAAAATGGCCATTTTAGACACTATTGAAAAACTTGCCATTTCTCTTCTAATACGTCTTTTCTCATGCACTTTTTTGCATTGTAACCATGTATAATAGTTACGCTTTCAATCCATACTAATTAGTGTATTTTTCGACTTGAACTTCTTTTTTTTCGGCCATCCGAAATTTGCTAAAAAAATCGTCCATTTTTGAAAATTTTCCTATGGTCCCCCCTTTGCTATTTTGCCAAAAATGGCCATTTTAGACACTATTGAAAAACTTGCCATTTCTCTTCTAATACGTCTTTTTTCATGCGGTTTTTTGCATTGTAACAATCTATGATAGATACGCTTTTAATCCATACTAATTAGGGTATTGTGCGACATGTACTTCTCATTTTTCAGCCTTCCAAAGTTTGCTAAAAAAATCGTTTATTTTTGAAAATTTTCCTATGGTCCCCCCTTTGCTATTTTGCCATAAATGGCCATTTTAGACACTATTGAAAAACTTGCCATTTCCCTTCTAATACCTCTTTTTTCATGCGGTTTTTTGCATTGTAACAATCTATGAAAGTTACGCTTTCAATCCATACTAATTAAGGTATTGTGCGACTTGTACTTCTCATTTTTTAGCCTTCCAAAATTTGTTAAAAAAATCGCTTATTTTTGAAAATTTTCCTATGGTCCCCCCTTTGCTATTTTGCCAAAAATGGCCATTTTAGACACTATTGAAAAACTTGCCATTTCTCTTCTAATACGTCTTTTTTCATGCGGTTTTTTGCATTGTAACAATCTATGATAGGTACGGTTTCAATCCATACTAATTAGGGTATTGTGCGACTTGTACTTCTGATTTTTCAGCCTTCCGAAATTTGCCCAAAAAATCGTCCATTTTTGAAAATATTCGTATGGTCCCTTTTTTGCTATTTTGCCAAAAGTGGCCATTTTAGACATTATTAAAAAAGTTGCCATTTCTCTTCTAATACGTCTTTTTTCATGCAGTTTTTTGCATTGTAACAATCTATAATAGTTACGCTTTCAATACATAATAATTAGTGCATTTCTCGACCCTTACTTCTATTTTTTCGGCCATCCGAAATTTGCTGAAAAAGTCGTCCATTTTTGAAAATTTTCCTATGGTCCCCCCTTTGCTATTTTGCCAAAAATGGCTATTTTAGACACTATTGAAAAACTTGCTATTTCTCTTCTAATACGTCTTTTTTCATGCGGTCTTTTGAATTGTAACAATCTATAATAGTTACGCTTTCACTCCACACTAATTAGGGTATTGTGCGACTTGTACTTCTGATTTTTCAGCCATCCGAAATTTTCTAAAAAAATCGTTTATTTTTGAACATTTTTCCTATGATCCCCCCTTTGCTATTTTGCCAAAAATGGCTATTTTATTCACTATTGAAAAGCTTGCCATTTCTCTTCTAATACGTCATTTTTCATGCGGTTTTTTGCATTGTAACAATCTATGATAGTTACGCTTTCAATCCATACTAATTAGGGTATTGTGCGACTTGTACTTCTCATTTTTCAGCCTTCCAAAATTTTCCCAAAAAATCGTCCATTTTTGAACATTTTCCTATGGTCCCCCTTTAGCTTTTTTGCCAAAAATGGCCATTTTAGACACTATTAAAAAACTTGCAATTTCTCTTCTAATACGTCTTTTTTCGTGCGGATTTTTGCATTGTAACAATCTATGATAGTTACGCTTTCAATCCACACTAATTAGGGTATTGTGCGACTTGTACTTCTCATTTTCAGCCATCCGAAATTTTCTAAAAAAATCGTTTATTTTTGAAAATTTTTCCTATGGTCCCCCCTTTGCTATTTTGCCAAAAATGGCCATTTTAGACACTATTGAAAAACTTGCCATTTCTCTTCTAATACCTCTTTTTACATGCGGTTTTTTCTATTGTAACAATCTATGATAGTTACGCTTTCAATCCATACTAATTAGGGTATTGTGCGACTTGTACTTCTGATTTTTCAGCCTTTCGAAGTTTGCCATGAAAATCGTCCATTTTTGAAAATATTTTTATCGACTTGTACTTCTCATTTTTAAGCCTTCCGAAGTTTGCCAAAAAAATCGTTTATTTTTGAAACTTTTCCTATGGTCCCCTCTTTTCTATTTTGCCAAACATGGCCATTTTAGACACTATTGAAAAACTTGCCATTTCTCTTCTAATACGTCTTTTTTCATGCGGTTTTTTTGCATTGTAACAATCTATGATAGTTACGCTTTCAATCCATACTAATTAGGCTTTTATGCAACTTGTACTTCTCATTTTTCAGCGTTCCAAATTTTTTTCAAAAAGTCGTCCATTTTTGAAAATTTTCCTATGGTCCCCCCTTTGCTATTTTGCCAAAAGTGGCCATTTTAGACACTATGAAAAAAGTTGCCATTTCTCTTCTAATACGTCTTTTTTTATGCAGTTTTTTGCTTTTTAACAATCTATAATAGTTACGCTTTCAATCCATACTAATTAGTGTATTTCTCGACCCTTACTTCTATTTTTTCGGCCATCCGAAATTTGCTGAAAAAATCGTCCATTTTTGAAAATTTTCCTATGGTCCCCCCTTTGCTATTTTGCCAAAAATGGCCATCTTAGACACTATTGAAAAACTTGCCATTTCTCATCTAATACGTCTTTTTTCAAGCGGTTTTTTGCATTGTAACAATCTATGATAGTTACGCTTTCAATCCATACAAATTAGGGTATTGTGCGACTTGTACTTCTCATTTTTCAGCCTTCCAAAGTTTGCTAAAAAAATCGTTTATTTTTGAAAATTTTCCTATTGTCCCCAATTTGCTATTTTGCCATAAATGGCCATTTTAGACATTATTGAAAAACTTGCCATTTCCCTTCTAATACCTCTTTTTTCATGCGGTTTTTTGCATTGTAACAATCTATGAAAGTTACGCTTTCAATCCATACTAATTAGGGTATTGTGCGACTTGTACTTCTCATTTTTTAGCCTTCCAAAATTTGTTAAAAAAATCGTTTATTTTTGAAAATTTTCCTATGGTCCCCCCTTTGCTATTTTGCCAAAAATGGAAATTTTTGACACTATTGAAAAACTTGCCATTTCTCTTCTAATACGTCTTTTTTCATGCGGTTTTTGCATTGTAACAATCTATGATAGGTAAGGTTTCAATCCATACTAATTAGGGTATTGTGCGACTTGTACTTCTGATTTTTCAGCCTTCCGAAATTTGCCCAAAAAATCGTCCATTTTTGAAAATATTCGTAGGGTCCCTTTTTTGCTATTTTGCCAAAAATGGCCATTTTAGACATTATTAAAAAAGTTGCCATTTCTCTTCTAATACGTCTTTTTTCACGCAGTTTTTTGCATTGTAACAATCTATAATAGTTACGCTTTCAATCCATAATAATTAGTGTATTTCTCGACCCTTACTTCTATTTTTTCGGCCATCCGAAATTTGCTGAAAAAGTCGTCCATTTTTGAAAATTTTCCTATGGTCCCCCCTTTGCTATTTTGCCAAAAATGGCCATTTTAGACACTATTGAAAAACTTGCCATTTCCCTTCTAATACGTCTTTTTTCATGCGGTTTTTTGCATTGTAACAATCTATGAAAGTTACGCTTTCAATCCATACTAATTAGGGTATTGTGCGACTTGTACTTCTCATTTTTCAGCCTTCCAAAGTTTGCTAAAAAAATCGTTTATTTTTGAAAATTTTCCTATGGTCCCCCCTTTGCTATTTTGCCAAAAATGGCCATTTTAGACACTATTGAAAAACTTGCCATTTCCCTTCTAATACCTCTTTTTTCATGCGGTTTTTTGCATTGTAACAATCTATGAAAGTTACGCTTTCAATCCATACTAATTAGGGTATTGTGCGACTTGTACGTCTCATTTTTTAGCCTTCCAAAATTTGTTAAAAAAATCGTTTATTTTTGAAAATTTTCCGATGGTCCCCCCTTTGCTATTTTGCCAAAATTGGCCATTTTAGACACTATTGAAAAACTTGCCATTTCTCTTCTAATACGTCTTTTTTCATGCGGTTTTTTGCATTGTAACAATCTATGATAGGTAAGGTTTCAATCCATACTAATTAGGGTATTGTGCGACTTGTACTTCTGATTTTTCAGCCTTCCGAAATTTGCCCAAAAAATCGTCCATTTTTGAAAATATTCGTATGGTCCCTTTTTTGCTATTTTGCAAAAAATGGCCATTTTAGACATTATTAAAAAGTTGCCATTTCTATTCTAATACGTCTTTTTTCATGCAGTTTTTTGCATTGTAACAATCTATAATAGTTACGCTTTCAATCCATAATAATTAGTGTATTTCTCGACCCTTACTTCTATTTTTTCGGCCATCCGAAATTTGCTGAAAAAGTCGTCCATTTTTGAAAATTTTCCTATGGTCCCCCCTTTGCTATTTTGCCAAAAATGGCCATTTTAGACACTATTGAAAAACTTGCCATTTCTCTTCTAATACGTCTTTTTTCATGCGGTTTTTTGCATTGTAACAATCTATGATAGTTACGCTTTCAATCCATACTAATTAGGGTATTGTGCGACTTGTACTTCTCATTTTTCAGCCTTCCCAAATTTGCCCAAAAAATCGTCCATTTTTGAACATTTTCCTATGGTCCCCCCTTTGCTATTATGCCAAAAATTGCCATTTTAGACACTATTAAAAAACTTGGCATTTCTCTTCTCATACGTCTTTTTTCGTGCGGTCTTTTGCATTGTAACAATCTATGATAGTTAAGCTTTCAATCCACACTAATTAAGGTATTGTGCGACTTGTACTTCTCATTTTTTAGCAATGCGAAATTTGCTAAAAAAATCGTTTATTTTTTAAAATTTTCCTATGGTCCCCCCTTTGCTTTTTTGACAAAAATGGCCATTTTAGACACTCTTGAAAAACTTGCCATTTCTCTTCTAATACGTCTTTTTTCATGCGGTTTTTTTGCATTGTAACAATCTATGATAGTTACGCTTTCAATCCATACTAATTAGGCTTTTTTGCAACTTGTACTTCTCATTTTTCAGCGTTCCAAATTTTTTTCAAAAAATCGTCCATTTTTGAAAATTTTCCTATGGTCCCCCCTTTGCTATTTTGCCAAAAGTGGCCATTTTAGACACTATGAAAAAAGTTGCCATTTCTCTTCTAATACGTCTTTTTTTATGCAGTTTTTTGCTTTTTAACAATCTATAATAGTTACGCTTTCAATCCATACTAATTAGTGTATTTCTCGACCCTTACTTCTATTTTTTCGGCCATCCGAAATTTGCTGAAAAAGTCGTCCATTTTTGAAAATTTTCCTATGGTCCCCCCTTTGCTATTTTGCCAAAAATGGCCATTTTAGACACTATTGAAAAACTTGCCATTTCTTTTCTAATACGTCTTTTTTCATGCGGTTTTTTGCATTGTAACAATCTATGATAGTTACGCTTTCAATCCATACTAATTAGGGTATTGTGCGACTTGTTCTTCTGATTTTTCAGCCTTCCGAAATTTGCCCAAAAAATCGTGCATTTTTGAAAATATTCCTATGGTCCCTTTTTTGCTATTTTGCGAAAAGTGGCCATTTTAGACACTATTAGAAAAGTTGCCATTTCTCTTCTAATACGTCTTTTTTTATGCAGTTTTTTGCATTGTAACAATCTATAATAGTTACGCTTTCAATCCATACAATTTAGTGTATTTTTTGACTTGTACTTCTATTTTTTCGGCCATCTGAAATTTGCTGAAAAAATCGTCAATTTTTGAAAATTTTCCTATGGTCCCCCCTTTGCTATTTTGCCAAAAATGGCCATTTTAGAGACTAATAAAAAACTTGGAATTTCTCTTCTGCTACGTCTTTTTTCATGCGGTTTTTTGCATTGTAACAATCTATGATAGTTACGCTTTCCATCCATACTAACTAGGGTATTGTGCGACTTGTACTTCTCATTTTTCAGCCTTCCGAAGTTTGCTGAAAAAATCGTCCATTTTCGAAAATTTTCCTATGGTCCCCCCTTTGCTATTTTGCCAAAAATGGCCATTTTAGACACTATTGAAAAGCTTGCAATTTCTCTTCTAATACGTCTTTTTTCATGCGGTTTTTTGCATTGTAAAAATCTATGATAGTTACGCTTTCAATCCATACTAATTAGGGTATTGTGCGACTTGTACTTCTGATTTTTCAGCCTTCCGAAATTTGCCCAAAAAATCGTTTATTTTCGAAAATTTTCCTATGGTACCCTTTTTGCTGTTTTGCCAAAAATGGCCATTTTAGACATTATTGAAAAATTTTCCATTTCTCTTCTAATACGTCTTTTTTCATGCGGTTTTTTTGCATTGTAACAATCTATGATAGTTAAGCTTTCAATCCACACTAATTAAGGTATTGTGCGACTTGTACTTCTCATTTTTTAGCCATGCGAAATTTGCTAAAAAAATCGTTAATTTTTGAAAATTTTTGCTATGGTCCCCCATTTGCTATTTTGCCAAAAATGGAAATCTTAGACACTATTAAAAAACTTGCCATTTCTCTTCTAATACGTCTTTCTTAATGCGGTTTTTTTGCATTGTAACAATCTATTATAGTTACGCTTTCAATCCATACTAATTAGGGTATTGTGCGACTTGTACTTCTCATTTTTCAGCCTTCAAAAATTTGCCCAAAAAATCGTCCATTTTTGAACATTTTCCTATGGTCCCCCCTTAGCTTTTTTGCCAAAAATGGCCATTTTAGACACTATTAAAAAACTTGCCATTTCTCTTCTAATAGGTCTTTTCTCATGCAGTTTTTTGCATTGTAACAATCTATAATAGCTACGCTTTCAATCCATACTAATTAGTGTATTTTTTGACTTGAACTTCTATTTTTTCGGCCATCCGAAATTTGCTAAAAAAATCGTCCATTTTTGAAAATTTTCCTATGGTCTCCCCTTTGCTATTTTGCCAAAAATGGCCATTTTAGACACTAATAAAAAACTTGCCATTTCTCTTCTAATACGTCTTTTTTCATGCGGTTTTTTGCATTGTAACAATCTATGATAGTTACGCTTTCAATCCATACTAATTAAAGTATTGTGCGACTTGTACTTCTCATTTTTCATCCTTCCAAAATTTGCCCAAAAAATCGTCCATTTTTGAACATTTTCCTATGGTCCCCCCCTAGCTTTTTTGCCAAAAATGGCCATTTTAGACACTATTAAAAAACTTGCCATTTCTCTTCTAATAGGTCTTTTCTCATGCAGTTTTTTGCATTGTAACAATCTATGATAGTTACGCTTTCAATCCACACTAATTAGGGTATTGTGCGACTTGTACTTCTCATTTTCAGCCATCCGAAATTTTCTAAAAAAATGGTTTATTTTTGAAAATTTTTCCTATGGTCCCCCCTTTGCTATTTTGCCAAAAATGGCCATTTTAGACACTATTGAAAAACTTGCCATTTCTCTTCTAATACGTCTTTTTTCATGCGGTTTTTTGCATTGTAACAATCTGTGATAGTTACGCTTTCAATCCATACTAATTAGGGTATTGTGCGACTTGTACTTCTCATTTTTCAGCCTTCCAAAATTTGCTAAAAAAATCGTTTATTTTTGAAAATTTTCCTATGGTCCCCCCTTTTCTATTTTGCCATAAATGGCCATTTTAGACACTATTGAAAAACTTGCCATTTCCCTTCTAATACCTCTTTTTTCATGTGGTTTTTTGCATTGTAACAATCTATGAAAGTTAAGCTTTCAATCCATACTAATTAGGGTATTGTGCGACTTGTACTTCTCATTTTTTAGCCTTCCAAAATTTGTTAAAAAAATCGTTTATTTTTGAAAATTTTCCTATGGTCCCCCCTTTGCTATTTTGCCAAAAATGGCCATTTTAGACACTATTGAAATACTTGCCATTTCTCTTCTAATACGTCTTTTTTCATGCGGTTTTTTGCATTGTAACAATCTATGATAGGTACGGTTTCAATCCATACTAATTAGGGTATTGTGCGACTTGTATTTCTGATTTTTCAGCCTTCCGAAATTTGCCCAAAAAATCGTCCATTTTTGAAAATATTCGTATGGTCCCTTTTTTGCTATTTTGCCAAAAGTGGCCATTTTAGACATTATTAAAAAAGTTGCCATTTCTCTTTTAATACGTCTTTTTTCATGCCGTTTTTTGCATTGTAACAATCTATAATAGTTACGCTTTCAATCCATAATAATTAGTGTATTTCTCGACCCTTACTTCTATTTTTTCGGCCATCCGAAATTTGCTGAAAAAGTCGTCCATTTTTGAAAATTTTCCTATGGTCCCCCCTTTGCTATTTTGCCAAAAATGGCTATTTTAGACACTATTGAAAAACTTGCTATTTCTCTTCTAATACGTCTTTTTTCATGCGGTTTTTTGCATTGTAACAATCTATGATAGTTACGCTTTCAATCCATACTAATTAGGGTATTGTGCGACTTGTACTTCTCATTTTTCAGCCTTCCAAAGTTTGCTAAAAAAATCGTTTATTGTTGAAAATTTTCCTATGGTCCCCCCTGTGCTATTTTGCCAAAAATGTCCATTTTAGACACTATTGAAAAAACTGCCATTTCCCTTCTAATACCTCTTTTTTCATGCGGTTTTTTGCATTGTAACAATCTATGATAGTTGCGCTTTCAATCCATACTAATTAGGGTATTGTGCGACTTGTACTTCTCATTTTTTAGCTTTCCAAAGTTTGCTAAAAAAATCGTTTATTTTTGAAAATTTTCCTATGGTCCCCCCTTTGCTGTTTTGCCAAAAATGGCCATTTTAGACACTATTGAAAAACTTGCCATTTCTCTTCTAATACGTCTTTTTTCATGCGGTTTTTTGCATTGTAACAATCTATGATAGTTACGCTTTCAATCCATACTAATTAGGGTATTGTGCGACTTGTACTTCTCATTTTTCAGCCTTCCAAAGTTTGCTAAAAAAATCGTTTATTGTTGAAAATTTTCCTATGGTCCCCCCTGTGCTATTTTGCCAAAAATGTCCATTTTAGACACTATTGAAAAAACTGCCATTTCCCTTCTAATACCTCTTTTTTCATGCGGTTTTTTGCATTGTAACAATCTATGATAGTTGCGCTTTCAATCCATACTAATTAGGGTATTGTGCGACTTGTACTTCTCATTTTTTAGCTTTCCAAAGTTTGCTAAAAAAATCGTTTATTTTTGAAAATTTTCCTATGGTCCCCCCTTTGCTGTTTTGCCAAAAATGGCCATTTTAGACACTATTGAAAAACTTGCCATTTCTCTTCTAATACGTCTTTTTTCATGCGGTTTTTTGCATTGTAACAATCTATGATAGGTACGGTTTCAATCCATACTAATTAGGGTATTGTGCGACTTGTATTTCTGATTTTTCAGCCTTCCGAAATTTGCCCAAAAAATCGTCCATTTTTGAAAATATTCGTATGGTCCCTTTTTTGCTATTTTGCCAAAAGTGGCCATTTTAGACATTATTAAAAAAGTTGCCATTTCTCTTCTAATACGTCTTTTTTCATGCCGTTTTTTGCATTGTAACAATCTATAATAGTTACGCTTTCAATCCATAATAATTAGTGTATTTCTCGACCCTTACTTCTATTTTTTCGGCCATCTGAAATTTGCTAAAAAAATCGTCAATTTTTGAAAATTTTCCTATGGTCCCCCCTTTGCTATTTTGCCAAAAATGGCCATTTTAGACACTATTGAAAAACTTGCCATTTCTCTTCTAATACCTCTTTTTTCATGCGGTTTTTTGCATTGTAACAATTTATGATAGTTACGCTTTCAATCCATACTAATTAGGGTATTGTGCGACTTGTACTTCTTATTATCCGCCATCCGAAATTTGCTAAAAAAATCGTTTACTTTTGAAAATTTTCCTATGGTCCCCCGTTTGCTATTTTGCCAAAAATGGCCATTTTAGACACTATTGAAAAACTTGCCATTTCTCTTCTAATACGTCTTTTCTCATGCAGTTTTTTGCATTGTAACAATCTATGATAGTTACGCTTTCAATCCATACTAATTAGGGTATTGTGCGACTTGTACTTCTCATTTTTCAGCCTTCCAAACTTTGCTAAAAAAATCGTCAATTTTTGAAAATTTTCCTGTGGTCCCCCCTTTGCTATTTTGCCAAAAATGGCCATTTTAGAGACTAATTAAAAACTTGGCATATCTCTTCTCATACGTCTTTTTTCATGCGGTTTTTTGCATTGCAACAATCTATGATAGTTACGCTTTCCATCCATACAAACTAGGGTATTGTGCGACTTGTACTTCTCATTTGTTAGCGTTCCGAAAGTTGCCCAAAAAATCGTCCATTTTTTAAAATTTTCCTATGGTCCCCCCTTTGCTATTTTGCCAAAAATGGCCATTTTAGACACTATTAAAAAACTTGCCATTTCTCTTCTAATACGTCTTTTTTCATGCGGTTTTTTGCATTGTAACAATCCATGATAGGTACGCTTTCAATCCATACTAATTAGGGTATTGTGCGACTTGTAGTTCTCATTTTTCAGCCTTCTGAAATTTGCCCAAAAAATCGTCCATTTTTGAACATTTTCCTATTGTCCCCCGTTTGCTATTTGGCCAAAAATGGCCATTTTTGACACTATTAAAAAACTTGCCATTTCTCTTCTAATACGTCTTTTTTCATGCGGTTTTTTGGCATTGTAACAATCTATGATAGTTACGCTTTCAATCCATACTAATTAGGGTATTGTGCGACTTGTACTTCTCATTTTTTAGCGTTCCGAAATTTGCCCAAAAAATCGTCCATTTTTGACAATTTTCCTATGGTCCCCCCTTTGCTATTTAGCCAAAAATGGCCATTTTAGACACTATTGAAAACCTGCCATTTCTCCTCTAATACGTCTTTTTTTATGCGGTTTTTTTGCATTGTAACAATCTATGATAGTTATGCTTTCAATCCATACTAATTAGGGTATTGTGCGACTTGTACTTCTCATTTTTCAGCGTTCCGAAAGTTGCCCAAAAAATCGTCCATTTTGGAAAATTTTCCTATGGTCCCCCCTTTGCTATTTTGCCAAAAATGGCCATTTTAGACACTATTAAAAAACTTGCCATTTCTCTTCTAATACGTCTTTTTTCATGCGGTTTTTTGCATTGTAACAATCTATGATAGTTACGCTTTCAATCCATACTAATGAGGGTATTGTGCGACTTGTAGTTCTCATTTTTCAGCCTTCTGAAATTTGCCCAAAAAATCGTCCATTTTTGAACATTTTCCTATGGTCCCCCGTTTGCTATTTTGCCAAAAATGGCCATTTTAGACACTACTAAAAAACTTCCCATTTCTCTTCTAATACGTCTTTTTTCATGCGGTTTTTTGCATTGTAACAATCTATGATAGTTACGCTTTCAATCCATACTATCTAGGGTATTGTGCGACTTGTACTTCTCATTTGTTAGCGTTCCGAAAGTCGCCCAAAAAATCGTCCATTTTTGAAAATTTTCCTATGGTCCCCCCTTTGCTATTTTGCCAAAAATGGCCATTTTAGACACTATTAAAAAACTTGCAATTTCTCTTCTAATACGTCTTTTTTCATGCGGTTTTTTCCATTGTAACAATCTATGATAGTTACGCTTTCAATCCATACTAATTAGGGTATTGTGCGACTTGTACTTCTCATTTTTCAGCCATCCGAATTTCGCTAAAAAAATCGTCCATTTTTGACAATTTTCCTATGGTCCCCCGTTTGCTATTTAGCCAAAAATGGCCATTTTAGACACTATTAAAAAACTTGCCATTTCTCTTCTAATACGTCTTTTTTCATGCGGTTTTTTGCATTGTAACAATCTATGATAGTTATGCTTTCAATCCATACTAATTATGGTATTGTGCGACTTGTACTTCTCATTTTTTAGCGTTCCGAATGTTGCCCAAAAAATCGTCCATTTTGGAAAATTTTCCTATGGTCCCCCCTTTGCTATTTTGCCAAAAATGGCCATTTTAGACACTATTAAAAAACTTGCCATTTCTCTTCTAATACGTCTTTTTTCATGCGGTTTTTTGCATTGTAACAATCTATGATAGTTACGCTTTCAATCCATACTAATTAGGGTATTGTGCGACTTGTAGTTCTCATTTTTCAGCCTTCTGAAATTTGCCCAAAAAATCGTCCATTTTTGAAC
Source organism: Ricordea florida (assembly GCA_949710005.1). Lineage (NCBI taxonomy): Eukaryota > Metazoa > Cnidaria > Anthozoa > Corallimorpharia > Ricordeidae > Ricordea > Ricordea florida. Next base: position 5,432,367 of record OX453278.1, read on the forward strand.
ATTTTCCTATGGTCCCCCGTTTGCCATTTTGCCAAAAATGGCCATTTCTAACACTATTAAAAAACTTGCAATTTCTCTTCTAATACCTCTTTTTTCATGCGGTTTTTTGCATTGTAACAATCTATGATATTTACGGTTATAATCCATACTAATTAGGGTATTGTGCGACTTGTACTTCTCATTTTTTAGCGTTCCGAAAGTTGCCCAAAAAATCGTCCATTATTGAAATTTTTCCTATGGTCCCCCCTTTGCTATTTTGCCAAAAATGGCCATTTTAGACACTATTAAAAAACTTGCCATTTCTCTTCTAATACGTCTTTTTTCATGCGGTTTTTTGCATTGTAACAATCTATGATAGTTACGCTTTCAATCCATACTAATTAGGGTATTGTGCGACTTGTACTTCTCATTTTTCAGCAGTCCGAAATTCGCTAAAAAAATCGTCCATTTTTGACAATTTTCCTATGGTCCCCCCTTTGCTATTTAGCCAAAAATGGCCATTTTAGACACTATTGAAAAACTTGCCATTTCTCCTCTAATACGTCTTTTTTTATGCGGTTTTTTTGCATTGTAACAATCTATGATAGTTATGCTTTCAATCCATACTAATTAGGGTATTGTGCGACTTGTACTTCTCATTTTTTAGCGTTCCGAAAGTTGCCAAAAAAATCGTCCATTTTGGAAAATTTTCCTATGGTCCCCCCTTTGCTATTTTGCCAAAAATGGCCATTTTAGACACTATTAAAAAACTTGCCATTTCTCTTCTAATACGTCTTTTTTCATGCGGTTTTTTGCATTGTAACAATCTATGATAGTTACGCTTTCAATCCATACTAATTAGGGTATTGTGCGACTTGTAGTTCTCATTTTTCATGCTTCTGAAATTTGCCCAAAAAATCGTCCATTTTTGAAAATTTTCCTATGGTCCCCCGTTTGCTATTTTGCCAAAAATGGCCATTTTTGACACTATTAAAAAACTTGCCATTTCTCTTCTAATACGTCTTTTTTCATGCGGTTTTTTGCATTATAACAATCTATGATAGTTACGCTTTCAATCCATACTAATTAGGGTATTGTGCGACTTGTACTTCTCATTTTTTAGCGTTCCGAAAGTTGCCCAAAAAATCGTCCATTTTTGAAAATTTTCCTATGGTCCCCCCTTTGCTATTTTGCCAAAAATGGCCATTTTAGACACTATTAAAAAACTTGCCATTTCTCTTCTAATACGTCTTTTTTTATGCGCGTTTTTGCATTGTAACAATCTATGATAGTTACGCTTTTAATCCATACTAATTAGGGTATTGTGCGACTTGTACTTCTCATTTTTCAGCCATCCGAAAGTTGCTTAAAAGCTCGTTCATTTTTGAAACTTTTCCTATGCTCCCCTCTTTGCTATTTTGCCAAAAATGGCCATTTTAGACACTACTAAAAAACTTCCCATTTCTCTTCTAATACGTCTTTTTTCATGCGGTTTTTTGCATTGTAAATATCTATGATAGTTACGCTTTCAATCCATACTAATTAGGGTATTGTGCGACTTGTACTTCTCATTTGTTAGCGTTCCGAAAGTCGCCCAAAAAATCGTCCATTTTTGACAATTTTCCTATGGTCCCCCCTTTGCTATTTTGCCAAAAATGGCCATTTTAGACACTATTAAAAAACTTGCCATTTCTCGTCTAATACGTCTTTTTTCATGCGGTTTTTTGCATCGTAACAAGCTATGATAGTTACGCTTTCAATCCATACTAATTAGGGTATTGTGCGACTTGTACTTTTCATTTTTCAGCCATCCGAAATTCGTTAAAAAATCGTCCATTTTTCACAATTTTCCTATGGCCCCCCTTTGCTATTTAGCCAAAAATGGCCATTTTAGACACTATTGAAAAACTTGCCATTTCTCTTCTAATACGTCTTGTTTTATGCGGTTTTTTGAATTGTAACAATCCATGATAGTTACGCTTTCAATCCATACTAATTAGGGTATTGTGCGACTTGTACTTCTCATTTTTAAGCCTTTCGAAATTGGCCCAAAAAATCGTCCATTTTTGAAAATTTTCCTATGGTCCCCCCTTTGCTCTTTTTCCAAAAATGGCCATTTTAGACACTACTAAAAAACTTCCCATTTCTCTTCTAATACGTCTTTTTTCATGCGGTTTTTTTGCATTGTAACAATCTATGATAGTTATGCTTTCAATCCATACTAATTAGGGTATTGTGCGACTTGTACTTCTCATTTTTTAGCGTTCCGAAAGTTGCCCAAAAAATCGTCAATTTTGGAAAATTTTCCTATGGTCCCCCCTTTGCTATTTTGCCAAAAATGGCCATTTTAGACACTATTAAAAAACTTGCCATTTCTCTTCTAATACGTCTTTTTTCATGCGGTTTTTTGCATTGTAACAATCTATGATAGATACGCTTTCAATCCATACTAATTAGGGTATTGTGCGACTTGTAGTTCTCATTTTTCAGCCTTCTGAAATTTGCCCAAAAAATCGTCCATTTTTGAAAATTTTTTTATGGTCCCCCGTTTGCTATTTTGCCAAAAATGGCCATTTTTGACACTATTAAAAAACTTGCCATTTCTCTTCTAATACGTCTTTTTTCATGCGGTTTTTTGCATTATAACAATCTATGATAGTTACGCTTTCAATCCATACTAATTAGGGTATTGTGCGACTTGTACTTCTCATTTTTTAGCGTTCCGAAAGTTGCCCAAAAAATCGTCCATTTTTGAAAATTTTCCTATGGTCCCCCCTTTGCTATTTTGCCAAAAATGGCCATTTTAGACACTATTAAAAAACTTGCCATTTCTCTTCTAATACGTCTTTTTTCATGCGGTTTTTTGCATTGTAACAATCTATGATAGTTATGCTTTCAATCCATACTAATTAGGGTATTGTGCGACTTGTACTTCTCATTTTTTAGCGTTCCGAAAGTTGCCCAAAAAATCGTCCATTTTTGAAAATTTTCCTATGGTCCCCCCTTTGCTCTTTTTCCAAAAATGGCCATTTTAGACACTTTTGAAAAACTTGCCATTTTTCTTCTAATACGTCTTTTTTTATGCGCGTTTTTGCATTGTAACAATCTATGATAGTTACGCTTTTAATCCATACTAATTAGGGTATTGTGCGACTTGTACTTCTCATTTTTCAGCCATCCGAAAGTTGCTTAAAAGCTCGTTCATTTTTGAAACTTTTCCTATGCTCCCCTCTTTGCTATTTTGCCAAAAATGGCCATTTTAGACACTACTAAAAAACTTCCCATTTCTCTTCTAATACGTCTTTTTTCATGCGGTTTTTTGCATTGTAACAATCTATGATAGTTACGCTTTCAATCCATACTAATTAGGGTATTGTGCGACTTGTACTTCTCATTTGTTAGCGTTCCGAAAGTCGCCCAAAAAATCCTCCATTTTTGAAAATTTTCCTATGGTCCCCCCTCTGCTATTTTGCCAAAAATGGCCATTTTAGACACTATTAAAAAACTTGCCATTTCTCGTCTAATACGTCTTTTTTCATGCGGTTTTTTGCATCGTAACAATCTATGATAGTTACGCTTTCAATCCATACTAATTAGGGTATTGTCCGACTTGTACTTCTTATTTTTCAGCCATCCGAAATTCGTTAAAAAATCGTCCATTTTTCACAATTTTCCTATGGCCCCCCTTTGCTATTTAGCCAAAAATGGCCATTTTAGACACTATTGAAAAACTTGCCATTTCTTTTCTAATACGTCTTGTTTTATGCGGTTTTTTGAATTGTAACAATCTATGATAGTTACGCTTTCAATCCATACTAATTAGGGTATTGTGCGACTTGTACTTCTCATTTTTAAGCCTTTCGAAATTGGCCCAAAAAATCGTCCATTTTTGAAAATTTTCCTATGGTCCCCCCTTTGCTCTTTTTCCAAAAATGGCCATTTTAGACTCTACTAAAAAACTTCCAATTTCTCTTCTAATACGTCTTTTTTCATGCGGTTTTTTGCATTGTAACAATCTATGATAGTTACGCTTTCAATCCATACTAATTAGGGTAATGTGCGACTTGTAGTTCTCATTTTTCAGCCTTCTGAAATTTGCCCAAAAAATCGTCCATTTTTGAACATTTTCCTATGGTCCCCCGTTTGCTATTTTGCCAAAAATGGCCATTTTTGACACTATTAAAAAACTTGCCATTTCTCTTCTAATACGTCTTTTTTCATGCGGTTTTTTGGCATTGTAACAATCTATGATAGTTACGCTTTCAATCCATACTGGTGCGACTTGTACTTCTCATTTTTTAGCGTTCCGAAAGTTGCCCAAAAAATCGTCCATTTTTGAAATTTTTCCTATGGTCCCCCCTTTGCTATTTTGCCAAAAATGGCCATTTTAGACACTATTAAAAAACTTGCCATTTCTCTTCTAATACGTCTTTTTTCATGCGGTTTTTTGCATTGTAACAATCTATGATAGTTACGCTTTCAATCCATACTAATTAGGGTATTGTGCGACTTGTACTTCTCATTTTTCAGCCATCCGAAATTCGCTAAAAAAATCGTCCATTTTTGACAATTTTCCTATGGTCCCCCCTTTGCTATTTAGCCAAAAATGGCCATTTTAGACACTATTGAAAAACTTGCCATTTCTCCTCTAATACGTCTTTTTTTATGCGGTTTTTTTGCATTGTAACAATCTATGATAGTTATGCTTTCAATCCATACTAATTAGGGTATTGTGCGACTTGTACTTCTCATTTTTAGCGTTCCAAAAGTTGCCCAAAAAATCGTCCATTTTTGAAAATTTTCCTATGGTCCCCCCTTTGCTATTTTGCCAAAAATGGCCATTTTAGACACTATTAAAAAACTTGCCATTTCTCTTCTAATACGTCTTTTTTCATGCGGTTTTTTGCATTGTAACAATCTATGATAGTTACGCTTTCAATCCATACTAATTAGGGTATTGTGCGACTTGTAGTTCTCATTTTTCATCCTTCTGAAATTTGCCCAAAAAATCGTCCATTTTTGAACATTTTCCTATGGTCCCCCGCTTGCTATTTTGCCAAAAATGGCCATTTTAGACACTACTAAAAAACTTCCCATTTCTCTTCTAATACGTCTTTTTTCATGCCTTTTTTTGCATTGTAACAATCTATGATAGTTACGCTTTCAATCCATACTATCTAGGGTATTGTGCGACTTGTACTTCTCATTTGTTAGCGTTCCGAAAGTCGCCCAAAAAATCGTCCATTTTTGAAAATTTTCCTATGGTCCCCCCTTTGCTATTTTGCCAAAAATGGCCATTTTAGACACTATTAAAAAACTTCCCATTTCTCTTCTAATACGTCTTTTTTCATGCGGTTTTTTGCATTGTAACAATCTATGATAGTTACGCTTTCAATCCATACTAATTAGGGTATTGTGCGACTTGTACTTCTCATTTGTCAGCCATCCGAAATTCGCTAAAAAAATCGTCCATTTTTGACACTTTTCCTATGGTCCCCCCTTTGCTATTTAGCCAAAAATGGCCATTTTAGACACTATTGAAAAACTTGCCATTTCTCCTCTAATACGTCTTTTTTTATGCGGTTTTTTTGCATTGTAACAATCTATGATAGTTACGCTTTCAATCCATACTAATTAGGGTATTGTGCGACTTGTACTTCTCATTTTTTAGCGTTCCGAAAGTTGCCCAAAAAATCGTCCATTTTGGAAAATTTTCCTATGGTCCCCCCTTTGCTATTTAGCCAAAAATGGCCATTTTAGACACTATTAAAAAACTTGCCATTTCTCTTCTAATACGTCTTTTTTCATGCGGTTTTTTGCATTGTAACAATCTATGATAGTTATGCTTTCAATCCATACTAATTAGGGTATTGTGCGACTTGTACTTCTCATTTTTTAGCGTTCCGAAAGTTGCCCAAAAAATCGTCCATTTTGGAAAATTTTCCTATGGTCCCCCCTTTGCTATTTTGCCAAAAATGGCCATTTTAGGCACTATTAAAAAACTTGCCATTTCTCTTCTAATACGTCTTTTTTCATGCGGTTTTTTGCATTGTAACAATCTATGATAGTTACGCTTTCAATCCATACTAATTAGGGTATTGTGCGACTTGTAGTTCTCATTTTTCAGCCTTCTGAAATTTGCCCAAAAAATCGTTTATTTTTGAACATTTTCCTATGGTCCCCCGTTTGCTATTTTGCCAAAAATGGCCATTTTTGACACTATTAAAAAACTTGCCATTTCTCTTCTAATACGTCTTTTTTGATGCGGTTTTTTGCATTGTAACAATCTATGATATTTACGGTTATAATCCATACTAATTAGGGTATTGTGCGACTTGTACTTCTCATTTGTCAGCCATCCGAAATTCGCTAAAAAAATCGTCCATTTTTGACACTTTTCCTATGGTCCCCCCTTTGCTATTTAGCCAAAAATGGCCATTTTAGACACTATTGAAAAACTTGCCATTTCTCCTCTAATACGTCTTTTTTTATGCGGTTTTTTTGCATTGTAACAATCTATGATAGTTATGCTTTCAATCCATACTAATTAGGGTATTGTGCGACTTGTACTTCTCATTTTTTAGCGTTCCGAAAGTTGCCCAAAAAATCGTCCATTTTTCACAATTTTCCTATGGCCCCCCTTTGCTATTTAGCCAAAAATGGCCATTTTAGACACTATTGAAAAACTTGCCATTTCTCTTCTAATACGTCTTGTTTTATGCGGTTTTTTGAATTGTAACAATCTATGATAGTTACGCTTTCAATCCATACTAATTAGGGTATTGTGCGACTTGTACTTCTCATTTTTAAGCCTTTCGAAATTGGCCCAAAAAATCGTCCATTTTTGAAAATTTTCCTATGGTCCCCCCTTTGCTCTTTTTCCAAAAATGGCCATTTTAGACACTACTAAAAAACTTCCCATTTCTCTTCTAATACGTCTTTTTTCATGCGGTTTTTTGCATTGTAACAATCTATGATAGTTACGCTTTCAATCCATACTAATTAGGGTAATGTGCGACTTGTAGTTCTCATTTTTCAGCCTTCTGAAATTTGCCCAAAAAATCGTCCATTTTTGAACATTTTCCTATGGTCCCCCGTTTGCTATTTTGCCAAAAATGGCCATTTTTGACACTATTAAAAAACTTGCCATTTCTCTTCTAATACGTCTTTTTTCATGCGGTTTTTTGGCATTGTAACAATCTATGATAGTTACGCTTTCAATCCATACTGGTGCGACTTGTACTTCTCATTTTTTAGCGTTCCGAAAGTTGCCCAAAAAATCGTCCATTCTGGAAATTTTTCCTATGGTCCCCCCTTTGCTATTTTGCCAAAAATGGCCATTTTAGACACTATTAAAAAACTTGCCATTTCTCTTCTAATACGTCTTTTTTCATGCGGTTTTTTGCATTGTAACAATCTATGATAGTTACGCTTTCAATCCATACTAATTAGGGTATTGTGCGACTTGTAGTTCTCATTTTTCAGCCTTCTGAAATTTGCCCAAAAAATCGTCCATTTTTGAACATTTTCCTATGGTCCCCCGCTTGCTATTTTGCCAAAAATGGCCATTTTAGACACTACTAAAAAACTTCCCATTTCTCTTCTAATACGTCTTTTTTCATGCCTTTTTTTGCATTGTAACAATCTATGATAGTTACGCTTTCAATCCATACTATCTAGGGTATTGTGCGACTTGTACTTCTCATTTGTTAGCGTTCCGAAAGTCGCCCAAAAAATCGTCCATTTTTGAAAATTTTCCTATGGTCCCCCCTTTGCTATTTTGCCAAAAATGGCCATTTTAGACACTATTAAAAAACTTGCCATTTCTCTTCTAATACGTCTTTTTTCATGCGGTTTTTTGCATTGTAACAATCTATGATAGTTACGCTTTCAATCCATACTAATTAGGGTATTGTGCGACTTGTACTTCTCATTTCTCAGCCATCCGAAATTCGCTAAAAAAATCGTCCATTTTTGACACTTTTCCTATGGTCCCCCCTTTGCTATTTAGCCAAAAATGGCCATTTTAGACACTATTGAAAAACTTGCCATTTCTCCTCTAATACGTCTTTTTTTATGCGGTTTTTTTGCATTGTAACAATCTATGATAGTTACGCTTTCAATCCATACTAATTAGGGTATTGTGCGACTTGTACTTCTCATTTTTAAGCCTTTCGAAATTGGCCCAAAAAATCGTCCATTTTTGAAAATTTTCCTATGGTCCCCCCTTTGCTCTTTTTCCAAAAATGGCCATTTTAGACACTACTAAAAAACTTCCCATTTCTCTTCTAATACGTCTTTCTTGATGCGGTTTTTTTGCATTGTAACAATCTATGATAGTTATGCTTTCAATCCATACTAATTAGGGTATTGTGCGACTTGTACTTCTCATTTTTTAGCGTTCCGAAAGTTGCTCAAAAAATCGTCAATTTTGGAAAATTTTCCTATGGTCCCCCCTTTGCTATTTTGCCAAAAATGGCCATTTTAGACACTATTAAAAAACTTGCCATTTCTCTTCTAATACGTCTTTTTTCATGCAGTTTTTTGCATTGTAATAATCTATGATAGTTACGCTTTCAATCCATACTAATTAGGGTATTGTGCGACTTGTAGTTCTCATTTTTCAGCCTTCTGAAATTTGCCCAAAAAATCGTCCATTTTTGAAAATTTTCTTATGGTCCCCCGTTTGCTATTTTGCCAAAAATGGCCATTTTTGACACTATTAAAAAACTTGCCATTTCTCTTCTAATACGTCTTTTTTCATGCGGTTTTTTGCATTATAACAATCTATGATAGTTACGCTTTCAATCCATACTAATTAGGGTATTGTGCGACTTGTACTTCTCATTTTTTAGCGTTCCGAAAGTTGCCCAAAAAATCGTCCATTTTTGAAAATTTTCCTATGGTCCCCCCTTTGCTATTTTGCCAAAAATGGCCATTTTAGACACTATTGAAAAACTTGCCATTTCTCCTCTAATACGTCTTTTTTTATGCGGTTTTTTTGCATTGTAACAATCTATGATAGTTATGCTTTCAATCCATACTAATTAGGGTATTGTGCGACTTGTACTTCTCATTTTTTAGCGTTCCGAAAGTTGCCCAAAAAATCGTCCATTTTTCACAATTTTCCTATGGCCCCCCTTTGCTATTTAGCCAAAAATGGCCATTTTAGACACTATTGAAAAACTTGCCATTTCTCTTCTAATACGTCTTGTTTTATGCGGTTTTTTGAATTGTAACAATCTATGATAGTTACGCTTTCAATCCATACTAATTAGGGTATTGTGCGACTTGTACTTCTCATTTTTAAGCCTTTCGAAATTGGCCCAAAAAATCGTCCATTTTTGAAAATTTTCCTATGGTCCCCCCTTTGCTCTTTTTCCAAAAATGGCCATTTTAGACACTACTAAAAAACTTCCCATTTCTCTTCTAATACGTCTTTTTTCATGCGGTTTTTTGCATTGTAACAATCTATGATAGTTACGCTTTCAATCCATACTAATTAGGGTAATGTGCGACTTGTAGTTCTCATTTTTCAGCCTTCTGAAATTTGCCCAAAAAATCGTCCATTTTTGAACATTTTCCTATGGTCCCCCGTTTGCTATTTTGCCAAAAATGGCCATTTTTGACACTATTAAAAAACTTGCCATTTCTCTTCTAATACGTCTTTTTTCATGCGGTTTTTTGGCATTGTAACAATCTATGATAGTTACGCTTTCAATCCATACTGGTGCGACTTGTACTTCTCATTTTTTAGCGTTCCGAAAGTTGCCCAAAAAATCGTCCATTTTTGAAATTTTTCCTATGGTCCCCCCTTTGCTATTTTGCCAAAAATGGCCATTTTAGACACTATTAAAAAACTTGCCATTTCTCTTCTAATACGTCTTTTTTCATGCGGTTTTTTGCATTGTAACAATCTATGATAGTTACGCTTTCAATCCATACTAATTAAGGTATTGTGCGACTTGTAGTTCTCATTTTTTAGCCTTCTGAAATTTGCCCAAAAAATCGTCCATTTTTGAACATTTTCCTATGGTCCCCCGCTTGCTATTTTGCCAAAAATGGCCATTTTAGACACTACTAAAAAACTTCCCATTTCTCTTCTAATACGTCTTTTTTCATGCCTTTTTTTGCATTGTAACAATCTATGATAGTTACGCTTTCAATCCATACTATCTAGGGTATTGTGCGACTTGTACTTCTCATTTGTTAGCGTTCCGAAAGTCGCCCAAAAAATCGTCCATTTTTGAAAATTTTCCTATGGTCCCCCCTTTGCTATTTTGCCAAAAATGGCCATTTTAGACACTATTAAAAAACTTGCCATTTCTCTTCTAATACGTCTTTTTTCATGCGGTTTTTTGCATTGTAACAATCTATGATAGTTACGCTTTCAATCCATACTAATTAGGGTATTGTGCGACTTGTACTTCTAATTTCTCAGCCATCCGAAATTCGCTAAAAAAATCGTCCATTTTTGACACTTTTCCTATGGTCCCCCCTTTGCTATTTAGCCAAAAATGGCCATTTTAGACACTATTGAAAAACTTGCCATTTCTCCTCTAATACGTCTTTTTTTATGCGGTTTTTTTGCATTGTAACAATCTATGATAGTTACGCTTTCAATCCATACTAATTAGGGTATTGTGCGACTTGTACTTCTCATTTTTAAGCCTTTCGAAATTGGCCCAAAAAATCGTCCATTTTTGAAAATTTTCCTATGGTCCCCCCTTTGCTCTTTTTCCAAAAATGGCCATTTTAGACACTACTAAAAAACTTCCCATTTCTCTTCTAATACGTCTTTCTTGATGCGGTTTTTTTGCATTGTAACAATCTATGATAGTTATGCTTTCAATCCATACTAATTAGGGTATTGTGCGACTTGTACTTCTCATTTTTTAGCGTTCCGAAAGTTGCTCAAAAAATCGTCAATTTTGGAAAATTTTCCTATGGTCCCCCCTTTGCTATTTTGCCAAAAATGGCCATTTTAGACACTATTAAAAAACTTGCCATTTCTCTTCTAATACGTCTTTTTTCATGCAGTTTTTTGCATTGTAATAATCTATGATAGTTACGCTTTCAATCCATACTAATTAGGGTATTGTGCGACTTGTAGTTCTCATTTTTCAGCCTTCTGAAATTTGCCCAAAAAATCGTCCATTTTTGAAAATTTTCTTATGGTCCCCGGTTTGCTATTTTGCCAAAAATGGCCATTTTTGACACTATTAAAAAACTTGCCATTTCTCTTCTAATACGTCTTTTTTCATGCGGTTTTTTGAATTATAACAATCTATGATAGTTACGCTTTCAATCCATACTAATTAGGGTATTGTGCGACTTGTACTTCTCATTTTTTAGCGTTCCGAAAGTTGCCCAAAAAATCGTCCATTTTTGAAAATTTTCCTATGGTCCCCCCTTTGCTATTTTGCCAAAAATGGCCATTTTAGACACTATTAAAAAACTTGCCATTTCTCTTCTAATACGTTTTTTTTCATGCGGTTTTTTGCATTGTAACAATCTATCATAGTTATGCTTTCAATCCATACTATTTAGGGTAATGTGCGACTTGTACTTCTCATTTTTTAGCGTTCCGAAAGTTGCCCAAAAAATCGTCCATTTTTGAAAATTTTCCTATGGTCCCCCCTTTGCTCTTTTTCCAAAAATGGCCATTTTAGACACTTTTGAAAAACTTGCCATTTTTCTTCTAATACGTCTTTTTTTATGCGCGTTTTTGCATTGTAACAATCTATGATAGTTACGCTTTTAATCCATACTAATTAGGGTATTGTGCGACTTGTACTTCTCATTTTTCAGCCATCCGAAAGTTGGTTAAAAGCTCGTTCATTTTTGAAACTTTTCCTATGCTCCCCTCTTTGCTATTTTGCCAAAAATGGCCATTTTAGACACTACTAAAAAACTTCCCATTTCTCTTCTAATACGTCTTTTTTCATGCGGTTTTTTGCATTGTAACAATCTATGATAGTTACGCTTTCAATCCATACTAATTAGGGTATTGTGCGACTTGTACTTCTCATTTGTTAGCGTTCCGAAAGTCGCCCAAAAAAACGTCCATTTTTGAAAATTTTCCTATGGTCCCCCCTCTGCTATTTTGCCAAAAATGGCCATTTTAGACACTATTAAAAAACTTGCCATTTCTCGTCTAATACGTCTTTTTTCATGCGGTTTTTTGCATCGTAACAATCTATGATAGTTACGCTTTCAATTCATACTAATTAGGGTATTGTGCGACTTGTACTTCTCATTTTTCAGCCATCCGAAAATTGCCCAAAAAATCGTCCATATTTGAACATTTTCCTGTGGTCCCCCGCTTGTTATTTTGCCAAAAATGGCCATTTTAGACACTACTAAAAAACTTCCCATTTCTCTTCTAATACGTCTTTTTTCATGCCTTTTTTTGCATTGTAACAATCTATGATAGTTACGCTTTCAATCCATACTATCTAGGGTATTGTGCGACTTGTACTTCTCATTTGTTAGCGTTCCGAAAGTCGCCAAAAAAATCATCCATTTTTGAAAATTTTCCTATGGTCCCCTCTTTGCTATTTTGCCAAAAATGGCCATTTTAGACACTATTAAAAAACTTGCCATTTCTCTTCTAATACGTCTTTTTTCATGCGGTTTTTTGCATTGTAACAATCTATGATAGTTACGCTTTCAATCCATACTAATTAGGGTATTGTGCGACTTGTACTTCTCATTTGTCAGCCATCCGAAATTCGCTAAAAAAATCGTCCATTTTTGACACTTTTCCTATGGTCCCCCCTTTGCTATTTAGCCAAAAATGGCCATTTTAGACACTATTGAAAAACTTGCCATTTCTCCTCTAATACGTCTTTTTTTATGCGGTTTTTTTGCATTGTAACAATCTATGATAGTTATGCTTTCAATCCATACTAATTAGGGTATTGTGCGACTTGTACTTCTCATTTGTTAGCGTTCCGAAAGTTGCCCAAAAAATCGTCCATTTTTGAACATTTTCCTATGGTCCCCCCTTTGCTATTTTGCCAAAAATGGCCATTTTAGACACTATTAAAAAACTTGCCATTTCTCTTCTAATACGTCTTTTTTCATGCGGTTTTTTGCATTGTAACAATCTATGATAGTTACGCTTTCAATCCATACTAATTAGGGTAATGTGCGATTTGTAGTTCTCATTTTTCAGCCTTCTGAAATTTGCCTAAAAAATCGTCCATTTTTGAACATTTTCCTATGGTCCCCCGTTTGCTATTTTGCCAAAAATGGCCATTTTTGACACTATTAAAAAACTTGCCATTTCTCTTCTAATACGTCTTTTTTCATGCGGTTTTTTGGCATTGTAACAATCTATGATAGTTACGCTTTCAATCCATACTGGTGCGACTTGTACTTCTCATTTTTTAGCGTTCCGAAAGTTGCCCAAAAAATCGTCCATTTTTGAAATTTTTCCTATGGTCCCCCCTTTGCTATTTTGCCAAAAATGGCCATTTTAGACACTATTAAAAAACTTGCCATTTCTCTTCTAATACGTCTTTTTTCATGCGGTTTTTTGCATTGTAACAATCTATGATAGTTACGCTTTCAATCCATACTAATTAGGGTATTGTGCGACTTGTACTTCTCATTTTTCAGCCATCCGAAATTCGCTAAAAAAATCGTCCATTTTTGACAATTTTCCTATGGTCCCCCGTTTGCTATTTAGCCAAAAATGGCCATTTTAGACACTATTGAAAAACTTGCCATTTCTCCTCTAATACGTGTTTTTTTATGCGGTTTTTTTGCATTGTAACAATCTATGATAGTTATGCTTTCAATCCATACTAATTAGGGTATTGTGCGACTTGTACTTCTTATTTTTTAGCGTTCCGAAAGTTGCCCAAAAAATCGTCCATTTTTGAAAATTTTCCTATGGTCCCCCGTTTGCTATTTTGCCAAAAATGGCCATTTTAGACACTATTAAAAAACTTGCCATTTCTCTTCTAATACGTCTTTTTTCATGCGGTTTTTTGCATTGTAACAATCTATGATAGTTACGCTTTCAATCAATACTAATTAGGGTATTGTGCGACTTGTAGTTCTCATTTTTCAGCCTTCTGAAATTTGCCCAAAAAATCGTCCATTTTTGAACATTTTCCTATGGTCCCCCGCTTGCTATTTTGCCAAAAATGGCCATTTTAGACACTACTAAAAAACTTCCCATTTCTCTTCTAATACGTCTTTTTTCATGCCTTTTTTTGCATTGTAACAATCTATGATAGTTACGCTTTCAATCCATACTATCTAGGGTATTGTGCGACTTGTACTTCTCATTTGTTAGCGTTCCGAAAGTCGCCCAAAAAATCATCCATTTTTGAAAATTTTCCTATGGTCCCCTCTTTGCTATTTTGCCAAAAATGGCCATTTTAGACACTATTAAAAAACTTGCCATTTCTCTTCTAATACGTCTTTTTTCATGCGGTTTTTTGCATTGTAACAATCTATGATAGTTACGCTTTCAATCCATACTAATTAGGGTATTGTGCGACTTGTACTTCTCATTTGTCAGCCATCCGAAATTCGCTAAAAAAATCGTCCATTTTTGACACTTTTCCTATGGTCCCCCCTTTGCTATTTAGCCAAAAATGGCCATTTTAGACACTATTGAAAAACTTGCCATTTCTCCTCTAATACGTCTTTTTTTATGCGGTTTTTTTGCATTGTAACAATCTATGATAGTTATGCTTTCAATCCATACTAATTAGGGTATTGTGCGACTTGTACTTCTCATTTTTTAGCGTTCCGAAAGTTGCCCAAAAAATCGTCCATTTTGGAAAATTTTCCTATGGTCCCCCCTTTGCTATTTTGCCAAAAATGGCCATTTTAGACACTATTAAAAAACTTGCCATTTCTCTTCTAATACGTCTTTTTTCATGCGGTTTTTTGCATTGTAACAATCTATGATAGTTACGCTTTCAATCCATACTAATTAGGGTATTGTGCGACTTGTAGTTCTCATTTTTCAGCCTTCTGAAATTTGCAAAAAAAATCGTCCATTTTTGAACATTTTCCTATGGTCCCCCGTTTGCTATTTTGCCAAAAATGGCCATTTTTGACACTATTAAAAAACTTGCCATTTCTCTTCTAATACGTCTTTTTTCATGCGGTTTTTTGCATTGTAACAATCTATGATAGTTACGCTTTCAATCCATACTAATTAGGGTATTGTGCGACTTGTACTTCTCATTTTTTAGCGTTCCGAAAGTTGCCCAAAAAATCGTCCATTTTTGAAATTTTTCCTATGGTCCCCCCTTTCCTATTTTGCCAAAAATGGCCATTTTAGACAATATTAAAAAACTTGCCATTTCTCTTCTAATACGTCTTTTTTCATGCGGTTTTTTGCATTGTAACAATCTATGATAGTTACGCTTTCAATCCATACTATCTAGGGTATTGTGCGACTTGTACTTCTCATTTTTCAGCCATCCGAAATTCGCTAAAAAAATCGTCTATTTTTGACAATTTTCCTATTGTCCCCCCTTTGCTATTTAGCCAAAAATGGCCATTTTAGACACTATTAAAAAACTTGCCATTTCTCCTCTAATACGTCTTTTTTTATGCGGTTTATTTGCATTGTAACAATCTATGATTGTTATGCTTTCAATCCATACTAATTAGGGTATTGTGCGACTTGTACTTCTCATTTTTTAGCGTTCCGAAAGTTGCCCAAAAAATCGTCCATTTTGGAAAATTTTCCTATGGTCCCCCCTTTGCTATTTTGCCAAAAATGGCCATTTTAGACACTATTAAAAAACTTGCCATTTCTCTTCTAATACGTCTTTTTTCATGCGGTTTTTTGCATTGTAACAATCTATGATAGTTACGCTTTCAATCCATACTAATTAGGGTATTGTGCGACTTGTACTTCTCATTTGTCAGCCATCCGAAATTCGCTAAAAAAATCGTCCATTTTTGACACTTTTCCTATGGTCCCCCCTTTGCTATTTAGCCAAAAATGGCCATTTTAGACACTATTGAAAAACTTGCCATTTCTCCTCTAATACGTCTTTTTTTATGCGGTTTTTTTGCATTGTAACAATCTATGATAGTTATGCTTTCAATCCATACTAATTAGGGTATTGTGCGACTTGTACTTCTCATTTTTTAGCGTTCCGAAAGTTGCCCAAAAAATCGTCCATTTTGGAAAATTTTCCTATGGTCCCCCCTTTGCTATTTTGCCAAAAATGGCCATTTTAGACACTATTAAAAAACTTGCCATTTCTCTTCTAATACGTCTTTTTTCATGCAGTTTTTTGCATTGTAATAATCTATGATAGTTACGCTTTCAATCCATACTAATTAGGGTATTGTGCGACTTGTAGTTCTCATTTTTCAGCCTTCTGAAATTTGCCCAAAAAATCGTCCATTTTTGAAAATTTTCTTATGGTCCCCCGTTTGCTATTTTGCCAAAAATGGCCATTTTTGACACTATTAAAAAACTTGCCATTTCTCTTCTAATACGTCTTTTTTCATGCGGTTTTTTGCATTATAACAATCTATGATAGTTACGCTTTCAATCCATACTAATTAGGGTATTGTGCGACTTGTACTTCTCATTTTTTAGCGTTCCGAAAGTTGCCCAAAAAATCGTCCATTTTTGAAAATTTTCCTATGGTCCCCCCTTTGCTATTTTGCCAAAAATGGCCATTTTAGACACTATTAAAAAACTTGCCATTTCTCTTCTAATACGTTTTTTTTCATGCGGTTTTTTGCATTGTAACAATCTATGATAGTTATGCTTTCAATCCATACTAATTAGGGTAATGTGCGACTTGTACTTCTCATTTTTTAGCGTTCCGAAAGTTGCCCAAAAAATCGTCCATTTTTGAAAATTTTCCTATGGTCCCCCCTTTGCTCTTTTTCCAAAAATGGCCATTTTAGACACTTTTGAAAAACTTGCCATTTTTCTTCTAATACGTCTTTTTTTATGCGCGTTTTTGCATTGTAACAATCTATGATAGTTACGCTTTTAATCCATACTAATTAGGGTATTGTGCGACTTGTACTTCTCATTTTTCAGCCATCCGAAAGTTGGTTAAAAGCTCGTTCATTTTTGAAACTTTTCCTATGCTCCCCTCTTTGCTATTTTGCCAAAAATGGCCATTTTAGACACTACTAAAAAACTTCCCATTTCTCTTCTAATACGTCTTTTTTCATGCGGTTTTTTGCATTGTAACAATCTATGATAGTTACGCTTTCAATCCATACTAATTAGGGTATTGTGCGACTTGTACTTCTCATTTGTTAGCGTTCCGAAAGTCGCCCAAAAAACCGTCCATTTTTGAAAATTTTCCTATGGTCCCCCCTCTGCTATTTTGCCAAAAATGGCCATTTTAGACACTATTAAAAAACTTGCCATTTCTCGTCTAATACGTCTTTTTTCATGCGGTTTTTTGCATCGTAACAATCTATGATAGTTACGCTTTCAATCCATACTAATTAGGGTATTGTGCGACTTGTACTTCTCATTTTTCAGCCATCCGAAAATTGCCCAAAAAATCGTCCATTTTTGAACATTTTCCTATGGTCCCCCGCTTGCTATTTTGCCAAAAATGGCCATTTTAGACACTACTAAAAAACTTCCCATTTCTCTTCTAATACGTCTTTTGTCATGCCTTTTTTTGCATTGTAACAATCTATGATAGTTACGCTTTCAATCCATACTATCTAGGGTATTGTGCGACTTGTACTTCTCATTTGTTAGCGTTCCGAAAGTCGCCCAAAAAATCATCCATTTTTGAAAATTTTCCTATGGTCCCCTCTTTGCTATTTTGCCAAAAATGGCCATTTTAGACACTATTAAAAAACTTGCCATTTCTCTTCTAATACGTCTTTTTTCATGCGGTTTTTTGCATTGTAACAATCTATGATAGTTACGCTTTCAATCCATACTAATTAGGGTATTGTGCGACTTGTACTTCTCATTTGTCAGCCATCCGAAATTCGCTAAAAAAATCGTCCATTTTTGACACTTTTCCTATGGTCCCCCCTTTGCTATTTAGCCAAAAATGGCCATTTTAGACACTATTGAAAAACTTGCCATTTCTCCTCTAATACGTCTTTTTTTATGCGGTTTTTTTGCATTGTAACAATCTATGATAGTTATGCTTTCAATCCATACTAATTAGGGTATTGTGCGACTTGTACTTCTCATTTGTTAGCGTTCCGAAAGTTGCCCAAAAAATCGTCCATTTTTGAACATTTTCCTATGGTCCCCCCTTTGCTATTTTGCCAAAAATGGCCATTTTAGACACTATTAAAAAACTTGCCATTTCTCTTCTAATACGTCTTTTTTCATGCGGTTTTTTGCATTGTAACAATCTATGATAGTTACGCTTTCAATCCATACTAATTAGGGTAATGTGCGATTTGTAGTTCTCATTTTTCAGCCTTCTGAAATTTGCCCAAAAAATCGTCCATTTTTGAACATTTTCCTATGGTCCCCCGTTTGCTATTTTGCCAAAAATGGCCATTTTTGACACTATTAAAAAACTTGCCATTTCTCTTCTAATACGTCTTTTTTCATGCGGTTTTTTGGCATTGTAACAATCTATGATAGTTACGCTTTCAATCCATACTGGTGCGACTTGTACTTCTCATTTTTTAGCGTTCCGAAAGTTGCCCAAAAAATCGTCCATTTTTGAAATTTTTCCTATGGTCCCCCCTTTGCTATTTTGCCAAAAATGGCCATTTTAGACTCTATTAAAAAACTTGCCATTTCTCTTCTAATACGTCTTTTTTCATGCGGTTTTTTGCATTGTAAATATCTATGATAGTTACGCTTTCAATCCATACTAATTAGGGTATTGTGCGACTTGTACTTCTCATTTGTTAGCGTTCCGAAAGTTGCCCAAAAAATCGTCCATTTTTGAACATTTTCCTATGGTCCCCCCTTTGCTATTTTGCCAAAAATGGCCATTTTAGACACTATTAAAAAACTTGCCATTTCTCTTCTAATACGTCTTTTTTCATGCGGTTTTTTGCATTGTAACAATCTATGATAGTTACGCTTTCAATCCATACTAATTAGGGTATTGTGCGACTTGTACTTCTCATTTTTCAGCCATCCGAAATTCGCTAAAAAAATCGTCCATTTTTGACAATTTTCCTATGGTCCCCCCTTTGCTATTTAGCCAAAAATGGCCATTTTAGACACTATTGAAAAACTTGCCATTTCTCCTCTAATACGTGTTTTTTTATGCGGTTTTTTTGCATTGTAACAATCTATGATAGTTATGCTTTCAATCCATACTAATTAGGGTATTGTGCGACTTGTACTTCTTATTTTTTAGCGTTCCGAAAGTTGCCCAAAAAATCGTCCATTTTTGAAAATTTTCCTATGGTCCCCCGTTTGCTATTTTGCCAAAAATGGCCATTTTAGACACTATTAAAAAACTTGCCATTTCTCTTCTAATACGTCTTTTTTCATGCGGTTTTTTGCATTGTAACAATCTATGATAGTTACGCTTTCAATCAATACTAATTAGGGTATTGTGCGACTTGTAGTTCTCATTTTTCAGCCTTCTGAAATTTGCCCAAAAAATCGTCCATTTTTGAACATTTTCCTATGGTCCCCCGCTTGCTATTTTGCCAAAAATGGCCATTTTAGACACTACTAAAAAACTTCCCATTTCTCTTCTAATACGTCTTTTTTCATGCCTTTTTTTGCATTGTAACAATCTATGATAGTTACGCTTTCAATCCATACTATCTAGGGTATTGTGCGACTTGTACTTCTCATTTGTTAGCGTTCCGAAAGTCGCCCAAAAAATCATCCATTTTTGAAAATTTTCCTATGGTCCCCTCTTTGCTATTTTGCCAAAAATGGCCATTTTAGACACTATTAAAAAACTTGCCATTTCTCTTCTAATACGTCTTTTTTCATGCGGTTTTTTGCATTGTAACAATCTATGATAGTTACGCTTTCAATCCATACTAATTAGGGTATTGTGCGACTTGTACTTCTCATTTGTCAGCCATCCGAAATTCGCTAAAAAAATCGTCCATTTTTGACACTTTTCCTATGGTCCCCCCTTTGCTATTTAGCCAAAAATGGCCATTTTAGACACTATTGAAAAACTTGCCATTTCTCCTCTAATACGTCTTTTTTATGCGGTTTTTTTGCATTGTAACAATCTATGATAGTTATGCTTTCAATCCATACTAATTAGGGTATTGTGCGACTTGTACTTCTCATTTTTTAGCGTTCCGAAAGTTGCCCAAAAAATCGTCCATTTTGGAAAATTTTCCTATGGTCCCCCCTTTGCTATTTTGCCAAAAATGGCCATTTTAGACACTATTAAAAAACTTGCCATTTCTCTTCTAATACGTCTTTTTTCATGCGGTTTTTTGCATTGTAACAATCTATGATAGTTACGCTTTCAATCCATACTAATTAGGGTATTGTGCGACTTGTAGTTCTCATTTTTCAGCCTTCTGAAATTTGCAAAAAAAATCGTCCATTTTTGAACATTTTCCTATGGTCCCCCGTTTGCTATTTTGCCAAAAATGGCTATTTTTGACACTATTAAAAAACTTGCCATTTCTCTTCTAATACGTCTTTTTTCATGCGGTTTTTTGCATTGTAACAATCTATGATAGTTACGCTTTCAATCCATTTTAATTAGGGTATTGTGCGACTTGTACTTCTCATTTTTTAGCGTTCCGAATGTTGCCCAAAAAATCGTCCATTTTTGAAATTTTTCCTATGGTCCCCCCTTTCCTATTTTGCCAAAAATGGCCATTTTAGACACTATTAAAAAACTTGCCATTTCTCTTCTAATACGTCTTTTTTCATGCGGTTTTTTGCATTGTAACAATCTATGATAGTTACGCTTTCAATCCATACTATCTAGGGTATTGTGCGACTTGTACTTCTCATTTTTCAGCCATCCGAAATTCGCTAAAAAAATCGTCTATTTTTGACAATTTTCCTATTGTCCCCCCTTTGCTATTTAGCCAAAAATGGCCATTTTAGACACTATTAAAAAACTTGCCATTTCTCCTCTAATACGTCTTTTTTTATGCGGTTTATTTGCATTGTAACAATCTATGATTGTTATGCTTTCAATCCATACTAATTAGGGTATTGTGCGACTTGTACTTCTCATTTTTTAGCGTTCCGAAAGTTGCCCAAAAAATCGTCCATTTTGGAAAATTTTCCTATGGTCCCCCCTTTGCTATTTTGCCAAAAATGGCCATTTTAGACACTATTAAAAAACTTGCCATTTCTCTTCTAATACGTCTTTTTTCATGCGGTTTTTTGCATTGTAACAATCTATGATAGTTACGCTTTCAATCCATACTAATTAGGGTATTGTGCGACTTGTAGTTCTCATTTTTCAGCCTTCTGAAATTTGCCCAAAAAATCGTCCATTTTTGAAAATTTTCCTATGGTCCCCCGTTTGCTATTTTGCCAAAAATGGCCATTTTTGACACTATTAAAAAACTTGCCATTTCTCTTCTAATACGTCTTTTTTCATGCGGTTTTTTGGCATTGTAACAATCTATGATAGTTACGCTTTCAATCCATACTAATTAGGGTATTGTGCGACTTGTAGTTCTCATTTTTCAGCCTTCTGAAATTTGCCCAAAAAATCGTCCATTTTTGAACATTTTCCTATGGTCCCCCGTTTGCTATTTTGCCAAAAATGGCCATTTTAGACACTATTAAAAAACTTGCCATTTCTCTTCTAATACGTCTTTTTTCATGCGGTTTTTTGCATTGTAACAATCTATGATAGTTACGCTTTCAATCCATACTAATTAGGGTATTGTGCGACTTGTAGTTCTCATTTTTCAGCCTTCTGAAATTTGCCCAAAAAATCGTCCATTTTTGAACATTTTCCTATGGTCCCCCGTTTGCTATTTTGCCAAAAATGGCCATTTTTGACACTATTAAAAAACTTGCCATTTCTCTTCTAATATGTCTTTTTTCATGCGGTTTTTTGCATTATAACAATCTATGATAGTTACGCTTTCAATCCATACTAATTAGGGTATTGTGCGACTTGTACTTCTCATTTTTTAGCGTTCCGAATGTTGCCCAAAAAATCGTCCATTTTTGAAAATTTTCCTATGGTCCCCCCTTTGCTATTTTGCCAAAAATGGCCATTTTAGACACTATTAAAAAACTTGCCATTTCTCTTCTAATACGTCTTTTTTCATGCGGTTTTTTGCATTGTAACAATCTATGATAGTTACGCTTTCAATCCATACTAATTAGGATATTGTGCGACTTGTAGTTCTCATTTTTCAGCCTTCTGAAATTTGCCCAAAAAATCGTCCATTTTTGAACATTTTCCTATGGTCCCCCGTTTGCTATTTTGCCAAAAATGGCCATTTTTGACACTATTAAAAAACTTGCCATTTCTCTTCTAATACGTCTTTTTTCATGCGGTTTTTTGCATTGTAACAATCTATGATAGTTACTCTTTCAATCCATACTAATTAGGGTATTGTGCGACTTGTACTTCTCATTTTTTAGCGTTCCGAAAGTTGCCCAAAAAATCGTCCATTTTTGAAATTTTTCCTATGGTCCCCCTTTGCTATTTTGCCAAAAATGGCCATTTTAGACACTATTAAAAAACTTGCCATTTCTCTTCTAATACGTCTTTCTTCATGCAGTTTTTTGCATTGTAACAATCTATGATAGTTACGCTTTCAATCCATACTATCTAGGGTATTGTGCGACTTGTACTTCTCATTTTTCAGCCATCCGAAATTCGCTAAAAAAATCGTCTATTTTTGACAATTTTCCTATGGTCCCCCCTTTGCTATTTAGCCAAAAATGACCATTTTAGACACTATTAAAAAACTTGCCATTTTTCCTCTAATACGTCTTTTTTTATGCGGTTTTTTTGCATTGTAACAATCTATGATAGTTATGCTTTCAATCCATACTAATTAGGGTATTGTGCGACTTGTACTTCTCATTTTTTAGCGTTCCGAAAGTTGCCCAAAAAATCGTCCATTCTGGAAAATTTTCCTATGGTCCCCCCTTTGCTATTTTGCCAAAAATGGCCATTTTAGACACTATTAAAAAACTTGCCATTTCTCTTCTAATACGTCTTTTTTCATGCGGTTTTTTGCATTGTAACAATCTATGATAGTTACGCTTTCAATCCATACTAATTAGGGTATTGTGCGACTTGTACTTCTCATTTTTCAGCCTTCTGAAATTTGCCCAAAAAATCGTCCATTTTTGAACATTTTCCTATGGTCCCCCGTTTGCTATTTTGCCAAAAATGGCCATTTTAGACACTATTAAAAAACTTGCCATTTCTCTTCTAATACGTCTTTTTTCATGCGGTTTTTTGCATTGTAACAATCTATGATAGTTACGCTTTCAATCCATACTAATTAGGGTATTGTGCGACTTGTAGTTCTCATTTTTCAGCCTTCTGAAATTTGCCCAAAAAATCGTCCATTTTTGAACATTTTCCTATGGTCCCCCGTTTGCTATTTTGCCAAAAATGGCCATTTTTGACACTATTAAAAAACTTGCCATTTCTCTTCTAATACGTCTTTTTTCATGCGGTTTTTTGCATTATAACAATCTATGATAGTTACGCTTTCAATCCATACTAATTAGGGTATTGTGCGACTTGTACTTCTCATTTTTTAGCGTTCCGAATGTTGCCCAAAAAATCGTCCATTTTTGAAAATTTTCCTATGGTCCCCCCTTTGCTATTTTGCCAAAAATGGCCATTTTAGACACTATTAAAAAACTTGCCATTTCTCTTCTAATACGTCTTTTTTCATGCGGTTTTTTGCATTGTAACAATCTATGATAGTTACGCTTTCAATCCATACTAATTAGGATATTGTGCGACTTGTAGTTCTCATTTTTCAGCCTTCTGAAATTTGCCCAAAAAATCGTCCATTTTTGAACATTTTCCTATGGTCCCCCGTTTGCTATTTTGCCAAAAATGGCCATTTTTGACACTATTAAAAAACTTGCCATTTCTCTTCTAATACGTCTTTTTTCATGCGGTTTTTTGCATTATAACAATCTATGATAGTTACGCTTTCAATCCATACTAATTAGGGTATTGTGCGACTTGTACTTCTCATTTTTTAGCGTTCCGAATGTTGCCCAAAAAATCGTCCATTTTTGAAAATTTTCCTATGGTCCCCCCTTTGCTATTTTGCCAAAAATGGCCATTTTAGACACTATTAAAAAACTTGCCATTTCTCTTCTAATACGTCTTTTTTCATGCGGTTTTTTGCATTGTAACAATCTATGATAGTTACGCTTTCAATCCATACTAATTAGGATATTGTGCGACTTGTAGTTCTCATTTTTCAGCCTTCTGAAATTTGCCCAAAAAATCGTCCATTTTTGAAAATTTTCTTATGGTCCCCCGTTTGCTATTTTGCCAAAAATGGCCATTTTTGACACTATTAAAAAACTTGCCATTTCTCTTCTAATACGTCTTTTTTCATGCGGTTTTTTGCATTGTAACAATCTATGATAGTTACTCTTTCAATCCATACTAATTAGGGTATTGTGCGACTTGTACTTCTCATTTTTTAGCGTTCCGAAAGTTGCCCAAAAAATCGTCCATTTTTGAAGTTTTTCCTATGGTCCCCCTTTGCTATTTTGCCAAAAATGGCCATTTTAGACACTATTAAAAAACTTGCCATTTGTCTTCTAATACGTCTTTTTTCATGCGGTTTTTTGCATTGTAACAATCTATGATAAATACGCTTTCAATCCATACTAATTAGCGTATTGTGCGACTTGTAATTCTTATTTTTCAGCCTTCCGAAATTTGCCCATAAAATCGTCCATTTTTGACAATTTTCCTATGGTCCCCCCTTTGCTATTTAGCCAAAAATGGCCATTTTAGACACTATTGAAAAACTTGCCATTTCTCCTCTAATACGTCTTTTCTTATGCGGTTTTTTTGCATTGTAACAATCTATGATAGTTATGCTTTCAATCCATACTAATTAGGGTATTGTGCGACTTGTACTTCTCATTTTTTAGCGTTCCGAAAGTTGCCCAAAAAATCGTCCATTTTTGAAAATTTTCCTATGGTCCCCCGTTTGCTATTTTGCCAAAAATGGCCATTTTAGACACTATTAAAAAACTTGCCATTTCTCTTCTAATACGTCTTTTTTCATGCGGTTTTTTGCATTGTAACAATCTATGATAGTTACGCTTTCAATCAATACTAATTAGGGTATTGTGCGACTTGTAGTTCTCATTTTTCAGCCTTCTGAAATGTGCCCAAAAAATCGTCCATTTTTGAACATTTTCCTATGGTCCCCCGCTTGCTATTTTGCCAAAAATGGCCATTTTAGACACTACTAAAAAACTTCCCATTTCTCTTCTAATACGTCTTTTTTCATGCCTTTTTTTGCATTGTAACAATCTATGATAGTTACGCTTTCAATCCATACTATCTAGGGTATTGTGCGACTTGTACTTCTCATTTGTTAGCGTTCCGAAAGTCGCCCAAAAAATCATCCATTTTTGAAAATTTTCCTATGGTCCCCTCTTTGCTATTTTGCCAAAAATGGCCATTTTAGACACTATTTAAAAACTTGCCATTTCTCTTCTAATACGTCTTTTTTCATGCGGTTTTTTGCATTGTAACAATCTATGATAGTTACGCTTTCAATCCATACTAATTAGGGTATTGTGCGACTTGTACTTCTCATTTGTCAGCCATCCGAAATTCGCTAAAAAAATCGTCCATTTTTGACACTTTTCCTATGGTCCCCCCTTTGCTATTTAGCCAAAAATGGCCATTTTAGACACTATTGAAAAACTTGCCATTTCTCCTCTAATACGTCTTTTTTTATGCGGTTTTTTTGCATTGTAACAATCTATGATAGTTATGCTTTCAATCCATACTAATTAGGGTATTGTGCGACTTGTACTTCTCATTTTTTAGCGTTCCGAAAGTTGCCCAAAAAATCGTCCATTTTGGAAAATTTTCCTATGGTCCCCGCTTTGCTATTTTGCCAAAAATGGCCATTTTAGACACTATTAAAAAACTTGCCATTTCTCTTCTAATACGTCTTTTTTCATGCGGTTTTTTGCATTGTAACAATCTATGATAGTTACGCTTTCAATCCATACTAATTAGGGTATTGTGCGACTTGTACTTCTCATTTTTCAGCCTTCTGAAATTTGCCCAAAAAATCGTCCATTTTTGAACATTTTCCTATGGTCCCCCCTTTGCTATTTTGCCAAAAATGGCCATTTTTGACACTATTAAAAAACTTGCCATTTCTCTTCTAATACGTCTTTTTTCATGCGGTTTTTTGCATTGTAACAATCTATGATAGTTACGCTTTCAATCCATACTAATTAGGGTATTGTGCGACTTGTAGTTCTCATTTTTCAGCCTTCTAAAATTTGCCCAAAAAATCGTCCATTTTTGAACATTTTCCTATGGTCCCCCGTTTGCTATTTTGCCAAAAATGGCCATTTTAGACACTATTAAAAAACTTGCCATTTCTCTTCTAATACGTCTTTTTTCATGCGGTTTTTTGCATTGTAACAATCTATGATAGTTACGCTTTCAATCCATACTAATTAGGGTATTGTGCGACTTGTAGTTCTCATTTTTCAGCCTTCTGAAATTTGCCCAAAAAATCGTCCATTTTTGAACATTTTCCTATGGTCCCCCGTTTGCTATTTTGCCAAAAATGGCCATTTTTGACACTATTAAAAAACTTGCCATTTCTCTTCTAATACGTCTTTTTTCATGCGGTTTTTTGCATTATAACAATCTATGATAGTTACGCTTTCAATCCATACTAATTAGGGTATTGTGCGACTTGTACTTCTCATTTTTTAGCGTTCCGAATGTTGCCCAAAAAATCGTCCATTTTTGAAAATTTTCCTATGGTCCCCCGTTTGCTATTTTGCCAAAAATGGCCATTTTAGACACTATTAAAAAACTTGCCATTTCTCTTCTAATACGTCTTTTTTCATGCGGTTTTTTGCATTGTAACAATCTATGATAGTTACGCTTTCAATCCATTCTAATTAGGATATTGTGCGACTTGTAGTTCTCATTTTTCAGCCTTCTGAAATTTGCCCAAAAAATCGTCCATTTTTGAACATTTTCCTATGGTCCCCCGTTTGCTATTTTGCCAAAAATGGCCATTTTTGACACTATTAAAAAACTTGCCATTTCTCTTCTAATACGTCTTTTTTCATGCGGTTTTTTGCATTGTAACAATCTATGATAGTTACTCTTTCAATCCATACTAATTAGGGTATTGTGCGACTTGTACTTCTCATTTTTTAGCGTTCCGAAAGTTGCCCAAAAAATCGTCCATTTTTGAAATTTTTCCTATGGTCCCCCTTTGCTATTTTGCCAAAAATGGCCATTTTAGACACTATTAAAAAACTTGCCATTTCTCTTCTAATACGTCTTTCTTCATGCGGTTTTTTGCATTGTAACAATCTATGATAGTTACGCTTTCAATCCATACTATCTAGGGTATTGTGCGACTTGTACTTCTCATTTTTCAGCCATCCGAAATTCGCTAAAAAAATCGTCTATTTTTGACAATTTTCCTATGGTCCCCCCTTTGCTATTTAGCCAAAAATGGCCATTTTAGACACTATTAAAAAACTTGCCATTTCTCCTCTAATACGTCTTTTTTTATGCGGTTTTTTTGCATTGTAACAATCTATGATAGTTATGCTTTCAATCCATACTAATTAGGGTATTGTGCGACTTGTACTTCTCATTTTTTAGCGTTCCGAAAGTTGCCCAAAAAATCGTCCATTTTGGAAAATTTTCCTATGGTCCCCCGTTTGCTATTTTGCCAAAAATGGCCATTTTAGACACTATTAAAAAACTTGCCATTTCTCTTCTAATACGTCTTTTTTCATGCGGTTTTTTGCATTGTAACAATCTATGATAGTTACGCTTTCAATCCATTATAATTAGGATATTGTGCGACTTGTAGTTCTCATTTTTCAGCCTTCTGAAATTTGCCCAAAAAATCGTCCATTTTTGAACATTTTCCTATGGTCCCCCGTTTGCTATTTTGCCAAAAATGGCCATTTTTGACACTATTAAAAAACTTGCCATTTCTCTTCTAATACGTCTTTTTTCATGCGGTTTTTTGCATTATAACAATCTATGATAGTTACGCTTTCAATCCATACTAATTAGGGTATTGTGCGACTTGTACTTCTCATTTTTTAGCGTTCCGAATGTTGCCCAAAAAATCGTCCATTTTTGAAAATTTTCCTATGGTCCCCCCTTTGCTATTTTGCCAAAAATGGCCATTTTAGACACTATTAAAAAACTTGCCATTTCTCTTCTAATACGTCTTTTTTCATGCGGTTTTTTGCATTGTAACAATCTATGATAGTTACGCTTTCAATCCATACTAATTAGGATATTGTGCGACTTGTAGTTCTCATTTTTCAGCCTTCTGAAATTTGCCCAAAAAATCGTCCATTTTTTAACATTTTCCTATGGTCCCCCGTTTGCTATTTTGCCAAAAATGGCCATTTTTGACACTATTAAAAAACTTGCCATTTCTCTTCTAATACGTCTTTTTTCATGCGGTTTTTTGCATTGTAACAATCTATGATAGTTACTCTTTCAATCCATACTAATTAGGGTATTGTGCGACTTGTACTTCTCATTTTTTAGCGTTCCGAAAGTTGCCCAAAAAATCGTCCATTTTTGAAGTTTTTCCTATGGTCCCCCTTTGCTATTTTGCCAAAAATGGCCATTTTAGACACTATTAAAAAACTTGCCATTTGTCTTCTAATACGTCTTTTTTCATGCGGTTTTTTGCATTGTAACAATCTATGATAAATACGCTTTCAATCCATACTAATTAGCGTATTGTGCGACTTGTAATTCTTATTTTTCAGCCTTCCGAAATTTGCCCATAAAATCGTCCATTTTTGACAATTTTCCTATGGTCCCCCCTTTGCTATTTAGCCAAAAATGGCCATTTTAGACACTATTGAAAAACTTGCCATTTCTCCTCTAATACGTCTTTTTTTATGCGGTTTTTTTGCATTGTAACAATCTATGATAGTTATGCTTTCAATCCATACTAATTAGGGTATTGTGCAACTTGTACTTCTCATTTTTTAGCGTTCCGAAAGTTGCCCAAAAAATCGTCCATTTTTGAAAATTTTCCTATGGTCCCCCCTTTGCTATTTTGCCAAAATTGGCCATTTTAGACACTATTAAAAAACTTGCCATTTCTCTTCTAATACGTCTTTTTTCATGCGGTTTTTTGCATTGTAACAATCTATGATAGTTACGCTTTCAATCCATACTAATTAGGGTATTGTGCGACTTGTAGTTCTCATTTTTCAGCCTTCTGAAGTTTGCCCAAAAAATCGTATATTTTTGAACATTTTCCTATGGTCCCCCGTTTGCTATTTTGCCAAAAATGGCCATTTTTGACACTATTAAAAAACTGGCCATTTCTCTTCTAATACGTCTTATTTCATGCGGTTTTTTGCATTGTAACAATCTATGATAGTTACGCTTTAAATCCATACTAATTAAAGTATTGTGCGACTTGTACTTCTCATTTTTTAGCGTTCCGAAAGTTGCCCAAAAAATCGTCCATTTTTGAAATTTTTCCTATGGTCCCCCCTTTGCTATTTTGCCAAAAATGGCCATCTTAAACACTATTAAAAAACTTGCCATTTCTCTTCTAATACGTCTTTTTTCATGCGGTTTTTTGCATTGTAACAATTTATGATAGTTACGCTTTCAATCCATACTAATTAGGGTATTGTGCGAGTTGTAGTTCTCATTTTTCAGCCTTCTGAAATTTGCCCAAAAAATCGTCCATTTTTGAACATTTTCCTATGGTCCCCCGTTTGCTATTTTGCCAAAAATGGCCATTTTAGACACTATTAAAAAACTTGCCATTTCTCTTCTAATACGTCTTTTTTCATGCGGTTTTTTGCATTGTAACAATCTATGATAGTTACGCTTTCAATCCATACTAATTAGGGTATTGTGCGACTTGTAGTTCTCATTTTTCAGCCTTCTGAAATTTGCCCAAAAAATCGTCCATTTTTGAACATTTTCCTATGGTCCCCCGTTTGCTATTTTGCCAAAAATGGCCATTTTTGACACTATTAAAAAACTTGCCATTTCTCTTCTAATACGTCTTTTTTCATGCGGTTTTTTGCATTATAACAATCTATGATAGTTACGCTTTCAATCCATACTAATTAGGGTATTGTGCGACTTGTACTTCTCATTTTTTAGCGTTCCGAATGTTGCCCAAAAAATCGTCCATTTTTGAAAATTTTCCTATGGTCCCCCCTTTGCTATTTTGCCAAAAATGGCCATTTTAGACACTATTAAAAAACTTGCCATTTCTCTTCTAATACGTCTTATTTCATGCGGTTTTTTGCATTGTAACAATCTATGATAGTTACGCTTTAAATCCATACTAATTAAAGTATTGTGCGACTTGTACTTCTCATTTTTTAGCGTTCCGAAAGTTGCCCAAAAAATCGTCCATTTTTGAAATTTTTCCTATGGTCCCCCCTTTGCTATTTTGCCAAAAATGGCCATCTTAAACACTATTAAAAAACTTGCCATTTCTCTTCTAATACGTCTTTTTTCATGCGGTTTTTTGCATTGTAACAATCTATGATAGTTACGCTTTCAATCCATACTAATTAGGGTATTGTGCGACTTGTAGTTCTCATTTTTCAGCCTTCTGAAATTTGCCCAAAAAATCGTCCATTTTTGAACATTTTCCTATGGTCCCCCGTTTGCTATTTTGCCAAAAATGGCCATTTTAGACACTATTAAAAAACTTGCCATTTCTCTTCTAATACGTCTTTTTTCATGCGGTTTTTTGCATTGTAACAATCTATGATAGTTACGCTTTCAATCCATACTAATTAGGGTATTGTGCGACTTGTAGTTCTCATTTTTCAGCCTTCTGAAATTTGCCCAAAAAATCGTCCATTTTTGAACATTTTCCTATGGTCCCCCGTTTGCTATTTTGCAAAAAATGGCCATTTTTGACACTATTAAAAAACTTGCCATTTCTCTTCTAATACGTCTTTTTTCATGCAGTTTTTTGCATTATAACAATCTATGATAGTTACGCTTTCAATCCATACTAATTAGGGTATTGTGCGACTTGTACTTCTCATTTTTTAGCGTTCCGAATGTTGCCCAAAAAATCGTCCATTTTTGAAAATTTTCCTATGGTCCCCCCTTTGCTATTTTGCCAAAAATGGCCATTTTAGACACTATTAAAAAACTTGCCATTTCTCTTCTAATACGTCTTTTTTCATGCGGTTTTTTGCATTGTAACAATCTATGATAGTTACGCTTTCAATCCATACTAATTAGGATATTGTGCGACTTGTAGTTCTCATTTTTCAGCCTTCTGAAATTTGCCCAAAAAATCGTCCATTTTTTAACATTTTCCTATGGTCCCCCGTTTGCTATTTTGCCAAAAATGGCCATTTTTGACACTATTAAAAAACTTGCCATTTCTCTTCTAATACGTCTTATTTCATGCGGTTTTTTGCATTGTAACAATCTATGATAGTTACGCTTTAAGTCCATACTAATTAAAGTATTGTGCGACTTGTACTTCTAATTTTTTAGCGTTCCGAAAGTTGCCCAAAAAATCGTCCATTTTTGAAATTTTTCCTATGGTCCCCCCTTTGCTATTTTGCCAAAAATGGCCATCTTAAACACTATTAAAAAACTTGCCATTTCTCTTCTAATACGTCTTTTTTCATGCGGTTTTTTGCATTGTAACAATCTATGATAGTTACGCTTTCAATCCATACTAATTAGGGTATTGTGCGACTTGTAGTTCTCATTTTTCAGCCTTCTGAAATTTGCCCAAAAAATCGTCCATTTTTGAACATTTTCCTATGGTCCCCCGTTTGCTATTTTGCCAAAAATGGCCATTTTAGACACTATTAAAAAACTTGCCATTTCTCTTCTAATACGTCTTTTTTCATGCGGTTTTTTGCATTGTAACAATCTATGATAGTTACGCTTTCAATCCATACTAATTAGGGTATTGTGCGACTTGTAGTTCTCATTTTTCAGCCTTCTGAAGTTTGCCCAAAAAATCGTCCATTTTTGAACATTTTCCTATGGTCCCCCGTTTGCTATTTTGCCAAAAATGGCCATTTTTGACACTATTAAAAAACTTGCCATTTCTCTTCTAATACGTCTTTTTTCATGCGGTTTTTTGCATTATAACAATCTATGATAGTTACGCTTTCAATCCATACTAATTAGGGTATTGTGCGACTTGTACTTCTCATTTTTTAGCGTTCCGAATGTTGCCCAAAAAATCGTCCATTTTTGAAAATTTTCCTATGGTCCCCGCTTTGCTATTTTGCCAAAAATGGCCATTTTAGACACTATTAAAAAACTTGCCATTTCTCTTCTAATACGTCTTTTTTCATGCGGTTTTTTGCATTGTAACAATCTATGATAGTTACGCTTTCAATCCATACTAATTAGGATATTGTGCGACTTGTAGTTCTCATTTTTCAGCCTTCTGAAATTTGCCCAAAAAATCGTCCATTTTTTAACATTTTCCTATGGTCCCCCGTTTGCTATTTTGCCAAAAATGGCCATTTTTGACACTATTAAAAAACTTGCCATTTCTCTTCTAATACGTCTTTTTTCATGCGGTTTTTTGCATTGTAACAATCTATGATAGTTACTCTTTCAATCCATACTAATTAGGGTATTGTGCGACTTGTACTTCTCATTTTTTAGCGTTCCGAAAGTTGCCCAAAAAATCGTCCATTTTTGAAATTTTTCCTACGGTCCCCCTTTGCTATTTTGCCAAAAATGGCCATTTTAGACACTATTAAAAAACTTGCCATTTCTCTTCTAATACGTCTTTTTTCATGCGGTTTTTTGCATTGTAACAATCTATGATAAATACGCTTTCAATCCATACTAATTAGCGTATTGTGCGACTTGTAATTCTTATTTTTCAGCCTTCCGAAATTTGCCCAAAAAATCGTCCATTTTTGACAATTTTCCTATGGTCCCCCCTTTGCTATTTAGCCAAAAATGGCCATTTTAGACACTATTGAAAAACTTGCCATTTCTCCTCTAATACGTCTTTTTTTATGCGGTTTTTTTGCATTGTAACAATCTATGATAGTTATGCTTTCAATCCATACTAATTAGGGTATTGTGCAACTTGTACTTCTCATTTTTTAGCGTTCCGAAAGTTGCCCAAAAAATCGTCCATTTTTGAAAATTTTCCTATGGTCCCCCCTTTGCTATTTTGCCAAAATTGGCCATTTTAGACACTATTAAAAAACTTGCCATTTCTCTTCTAATACGTCTTTTTTCATGCGGTTTTTTGCATTGTAACAATCTATGATAGTTACGCTTTCAATCCATACTAATTAGGGTATTGTGCGACTTGTAGTTCTCATTTTTCAGCCTTCTGAAGTTTGCCCAAAAAA
This sequence comes from Ricordea florida, assembly GCA_949710005.1. Lineage (NCBI taxonomy): Eukaryota > Metazoa > Cnidaria > Anthozoa > Corallimorpharia > Ricordeidae > Ricordea > Ricordea florida. Next base: position 5,465,830 of record OX453278.1, read on the forward strand.
TCGTATATTTTTGAACATTTTCCTATGGTCCCCCGTTTGCTATTTTGCCAAAAATGGCCATTTTTGACACTATTAAAAAACTTGCCATTTCTCTTCTAATACGTCTTTTTTCATGCGGTTTTTTGCATTGTAACAATCTATGATAGTTACGCTTTCAATCCATACTAATTAAAGTATTGTGCGACTTGTACTTCTCATTTTTTAGCGTTCCGAAAGTTGCCCAAAAAATCGTCCATTTTTGAAATTTTTCCTATGGTCCCCCCTTTGCTATTTTGCCAAAAATGGCCATCTTAAACACTATTAAAAGACTTGCCATTTCTCTTCTAATACGTCTTTTTTCATGCGGTTTTTTGCATTGTAACAATCTATGATAGTTACGCTTTCAATCCATACTAATTAGGGTATTGTGCGACTTGTAGTTCTCATTTTTCAGCCTTCTGAAATTTGCCCAAAAAATCGTCCATTTTTGAACATTTTCCTATGGTCCCCCGTTTGCTATTTTGCCAAAAATGGCCATTTTTGACACTATTAAAAAACTTGCCATTTCTCTTCTAATACGTCTTTTTTCATGCGGTTTTTTGCATTGTAACAATCTATGATAGTTACGCTTTCAATCCATACTAATTAGGGTATTGTCCGACTTGTACTTCTCATTTTTTAGCGTTCCGAAAGTTGCCCAAAAAATCGTCCATTTTTGAAATTTTTCCTATGGTCCCCCCTTTGCTATTTTGCCAAAAATGGCCATCTTAGACACTATTAAAAAACTTGCCATTTCTCTTCTAATACGTCTTTTTTCATGCGGTTTTTTGCATTGTAACAATCTATGATAGTTACGCTTTCAATCCATACAAATTAGGGTATTTTGCGACTTGTAGTTCTCATTTTTCAGCCTTTTGAAATTTGCCCAAAAAATTGTCCATTTTTTAACATTTTCCTATGGTCCCCCGTTTGCTATTTTGCCAAAAATGGCCATTTTAGACCCTATTAAAAAACTTGCCATTTCTCTTCTAATACGTCTTTTTTCATGCGGTTTTTTGCATTGTAACAATCTATGATAGTTACGCTTTCAATCCATACTAATTAGGGTATTGTGCGACTTGTACTTCTCAATTTTTAGCCGTCCGAAGTTTGCCAAAAAATCGTCTATCTTTGACAATTTTCCTACGGTCTCCCCTTTTTTTTTATCCTAAAAAATGGAGATTTTATACACTCTTGAAAAACTTCCTATTTCTCTTCTAATACGTCTTTTTTCATGCGGTTTTTTGCATTGTGACAATCTATGATAAATACGCTTTCAATCCATACTAATTAGGGTATTGTGCGACTTGTAATTCTCATTTTTCAGCCTTCCGAAGTTTGCCCAAAAAATCGTCCATTTTTGAACATTTTCCTATGGTCCCCCGTTTGCTACTTTGCCAAAAATGGCCATTTTAGACACTATTAAAAAACTTGCCATTTCTCTTCTAATACGTCTTTTTTCATGCGGTTTTTTGCATTGTAACAATCTATGATAGTTACGCTTTCAATCCATACTAATTAGGGTATTGTGCGACTTGTACTTCTCATTTTTCAGCCTTCTGAAATTTGCCCAAAAAATCGTCCATTTTTGAACATTTTCCTATGGTCCCCCGTTTGCTATTTTGCCAAAAATTGCCATTTTTGACACTATTAAAAAACTTGCCATTTCTCTTCTAATACGTCTTTTTTCATGCGGTTTTTTGCATTGTAACAATCTATGATAGTTACGCTTTCAATCCATACTAATTAGGGTATTGTGCGACTTGTACTTCTCATTTTTTAGCGTTCCGAAATTTGCCCAAAAAATCGTCCATTTTTGAAATTTTTCCTATGGTCCCCCCTTTGCTATTTTGCCAAAAATGGCCATCCTAGACACTATTAAAAAACTTGCCATTTCTCTTCTAATACGTCTTTTTTCATGCGGTTTTTTGCATTATAACAATCTATGATAGTTACGCTTTCAATCCATACTAATTAGGGTATTGTGCGACTTGTACTTCTCATTTTTTAGCGTTCCGAATGTTGCCCAAAAAATCGTCCATTTTTGAAAATTTTCCTATGGTCCCCCCTTTGCTATTTTGCCAAAAATGGCCATTTTAGACACTATTAAAAAACTTGCCATTTCTCTTCTAATACGTCTTTTTTCATGCGGTTTTTTGCATTGTAACAATCTATGATAGTTACGCTTTCAATCCATACTAATTAGGATATTGTGCGACTTGTAGTTCTCATTTTTCAGCCTTCTGAAATTTGCCCAAAAAATCGTCCATTTTTGAACATTTTCCTATGGTCCCCCGTTTGCTATTTTGCCAAAAATGGCCATTTTTGACACTATTAAAAAACTTGCCATTTCTCTTCTAATACGTCTTTTTTCATGCGGTTTTTTGCATTGTAACAATCTATGATAGTTACTCTTTCAATCCATACTAATTAGGGTATTGTGCGACTTGTACTTCTCATTTTTTAGCGTTCCGAATGTTGCCCAAAAAATCGTCCATTTTTGAAATTTTTCCTACGGTCCCCCTTTGCTATTTTGCCAAAAATGGCCATTTTAGACACTATTAAAAAACTTGCCATTTCTCTTCTAATACGTCTTTTTTCATGCGGTTTTTTGCATTGTAACAATCTATGATAAATACGCTTTCAATCCATACTAATTAGCGTATTGTGCGACTTGTAATTCTTATTTTTCAGCCTTCCGAAATTTGCCCAAAAAATCGTCCATTTTTGACAATTTTCCTATGGTCCCCCCTTTGCTATTTAGCCAAAAATGGCCATTTTAGACACTATTGAAAAACTTGCCATTTCTCCTCTAATACGTCTTTTTTTATGCGGTTTTTTTGCATTGTAACAATCTATGATAGTTATGCTTTCAATCCATACTAATTAGGGTATTGTGCAACTTGTACTTCTCATTTTTTAGCGTTCCGAAAGTTGCCCAAAAAATCGTCCATTTTTGAAAATTTTCCTATGGTCCCCCCTTTGCTATTTTGCCAAAATTGGCCATTTTAGACACTATTGAAAAACTTGCCATTTCTCCTCTAATACGTCTTTTTTTATGCGGTTTTTTTGCATTGTAACAATCTATGATAGTTACGCTTTCAATCCATACTAATTAGGGTATTGTGCGACTTGTAGTTCTCATTTTTCAGCCTTCTGAAGTTTGCCCAAAAAATCGTATATTTTTGAACATTTTCCTATGGTCCCCCGTTTGCTATTTTGCCAAAAATGGCCATTTTTGACACTATTAAAAAACTTGCCATTTCTCTTCTAATACGTCTTTTTTCATGCGGTTTTTTGCATTGTAACAATCTATGATAGTTACGCTTTCAATCCATACTAATTAGGGTATTGTGCGACTTGTACTTCTCATTTTTCAGCCTTCTGAAATTTGCCCAAAAAATCGTCCATTTTTGAACATTTTCCTATGGTCCCCCGTTTGCTATTTTGCCAAAAATTGCCACTTTTGACACTATTAAAAAACTTGCCATTTCTCTTCTAATACGTCTTTTTTCATGCGGTTTTTTGCATTGTAACAATCTATGATAGTTACGCTTTCAATCCATACTAATTAGGGTATTGTGCGACTTGTACTTCTCATTTTTTAGCGTTCCGAAATTTGCCCAAAAAATCGTCCATTTTTGAAATTTTTCCTATGGTCCCCCCTTTGCTATTTTGCCAAAAATGGCCATCCTAGACACTATTAAAAAACTTGCCATTTCTCTTCTAATACGTCTTTTTTCATGCGGTTTTTTGCATTATAACAATCTATGATAGTTACGCTTTCAATCCATACTAATTAGGGTATTGTGCGACTTGTACTTCTCATTTTTTAGCGTTCCGAATGTTGCCCAAAAAATCGTCCATTTTTGAAAATTTTCCTATGGTCCCCCCTTTGCTATTTTGCCAAAAATGGCCATTTTAGACACTATTAAAAAACTTGCCATTTCTCTTCTAATACGTCTTTTTTCATGCGGTTTTTTGCATTGTAACAATCTATGATAGTTACGCTTTCAATCCATACTAATTAGGATATTGTGCGACTTGTAGTTCTCATTTTTCAGCCTTCTGAAATTTGCCCAAAAAATCGTCCATTTTTGAACATTTTCCTATGGTCCCCCGTTTGCTATTTTGCCAAAAATGGCCATTTTTGACACTATTAAAAAACTTGCCATTTCTCTTCTAATACGTCTTTTTTCATGCGGTTTTTTGCATTGTAACAATCTATGATAGTTACGCTTTCAATCCATACTAATTAGGATATTGTGCGACTTGTAGTTCTCATTTTTCAGCCTTCTGAAATTTGCCCAAAAAATCGTCCATTTTTGAACATTTTCCTATGGTCCCCCGTTTGCTATTTTGCCAAAAATGGCCATTTTAGACACTATTGAAAAACTTGCCATTTCTCCTCTAATACGTCTTTTTTTATGCGGTTTTTTTTGCATTGTAACAATCTATGATAGTTATGCTTTCAATCCATACTAATTAGGGTATTGTGCAACTTGTACTTCTCATTTTTTAGCGTTCCGAAAGTTGCCCAAAAAATCGTCCATTTTTGAAAATTTTCCTATGGTCCCCCCTTTGCTATTTTGCCAAAATTGGCCATTTTAGACACTATTAAAAAACTTGCCATTTCTCTTCTAATACGTCTTTTTTCATGCGGTTTTTTGCATTGTAACAATCTATGATAGTTACGCTTTCAATCCATACTAATTAGGGTATTGTGCGACTTGTAGTTCTCATTTTTTAGCCTTCTGAAGTTTGCCCAAAAAATCGTATATTTTTGAACATTTTCCTATGGTCCCCCGTTTGCTATTTTGCCAAAAATGGCCATTTTTGACACTATTAAAAAACTTGCCATTTCTCTTCTAATACGTCTTTTTTCATGCGGTTTTTTGCATTGTAACAATCTATGATAGTTACGCTTTCAATCCATACTAATTAAAGTATTGTGCGACTTGTACTTCTCATTTTTTAGCGTTCCGAAAGTTGCCCAAAAAATCGTCCATTTTTGAAATTTTTCCTATGGTCCCCCCTTTGCTATTTTGCCAAAAATGGCCATCTTAAACACTATTAAAAAACTTGCCATTTCTCTTCTAATACGTCTTTTTTCATGCGGTTTTTTGCATTGTAACAATCTATGATAGTTACGCTTTCAATCCATACTAATTAGGGTATTGTGCGACTTGTAGTTCTCATTTTTCAGCCTTCTGAAATTTGCCCAAAAAATCGTCCATTTTTGAACATTTTCCTATGGTCCCCCGTTTGCTATTTTGCCAAAAATGGCCATTTTAGACACTATTAAAAAACTTGCCATTTCTCTTCTAATACGTCTTTTTTCATGCGGTTTTTTGCATTGTAACAATCTATGATAGTTACGCTTTCAATCCATACTAATTAGGGTATTGTCCGACTTGTACTTCTCATTTTTTAGCGTTCCGAAAGTTGCCCAAAAAATCGTCCATTTTTGAAATTTTTCCTATGGTCCCCCCTTTGCTATTTTGCCAAAAATGGCCATCTTAGACACTATTAAAAAACTTGCCATTTCTCTTCTAATACGTCTTTTTTCATGCGGTTTTTTGCATTGTAACAATCTATGATAGTTACGCTTTCAATCCATACAAATTAGGGTATTTTGCGACTTGTAGTTCTCATTTTTCAGCCTTTTGAAATTTGCCCAAAAAATTGTCCATTTTTTAACATTTTCCTATGGTCCCCCGTTTGCTATTTTGCCAAAAATGGCCATTTTAGACCCTATTAAAAAACTTGCCATTTCTCTTCTAATACGTCTTTTTTCATGCGGTTTTTTGCATTGTAACAATCTATGATAGTTACGCTTTCAATCCATACTAATTAGGGTATTGTGCGACTTGTACTTCTCAATTTTTAGCCGTCCGAAGTTTGCCAAAAAATCGTCTATCTTTGACAATTTTCCTACGGTCTCCCCTTTTTTTTTATCCTAAAAAATGGAGATTTTATACACTCTTGAAAAACTTCCTATTTCTCTTCTAATACGTCTTTTTTCATGCGGTTTTTTGCATTGTGACAATCTATGATAAATACGCTTTCAATCCATACTAATTAGGGTATTGTGCGACTTGTAATTCTCATTTTTCAGCCTTCCGAAGTTTGCCCAAAAAATCGTCCATTTTTGAACATTTTCCTATGGTCCCCCGTTTGCTACTTTGCCAAAAATGGCCATTTTAGACACTATTAAAAAACTTGCCATTTCTCTTCTAATACGTCTTTTTTCATGCGGTTTTTTGCATTGTAACAATCTATGATAGTTACGCTTTCAATCCATACTAATTAGGGTATTGTGCGACTTGTACTTCTCATTTTTCAGCCTTCTGAAATTTGCCCAAAAAATCGTCCATTTTTGAACATTTTCCTATGGTCCCCCGTTTGCTATTTTGCCAAAAATGGCCATTTTTGACACTATTAAAAAACTTGCCATTTCTCTTCTAATACGTCTTTTTTCATGCGGTTTTTTGCATTGTAACAATCTATGATAGTTACGCTTTCAATCCATACTAATTAGGGTATTGTGCGACTTGTACTTCTCATTTTTTAGCGTTCCGAAATTTGCCCAAAAAATCGTCCATTTTTGAAATTTTTCCTATGGTCCCCCCTTTGCTATTTTGCCAAAAATGGCCATCCTAGACACTATTAAAAAACTTGCCATTTCTCTTCTAATACGTCTTTTTTCATGCGGTTTTTTGCATTGTAACAATCTATGATAGTTACGCTTTCAATCCATACTAATTAGGGTATTGTGCGACTTGTAGTTCTCATTTTTCAGCCTTCTGAAATTTGCCCAAAAAATCGTCCATTTTTGAACATTTTCCTATGGTCCCCCGTTTGCTATTTTGCCAAAAATGGCCATTTTTGACACTATTAAAAAACTTGCCATTTCTCTTCTAATACGTCTTTTTTCATGCGGTTTTTTGCATTGTAACAATCTATGATAGTTACGCTTTCAATCCATACTAATTAGGGTATTGTGCGACTTGTACTTCTCATTTTTTAGCGTTCCGAAAGTTGCCCAAAAAATCGTCCATTTTTGAAATTTTTCCTATGGTCCCCCCTTTGCTATTTTGCCAAAAATGGCCATCTTAGACACTATTAAAAAACTTGCCATTTCTCTTCTAATACGTCTTTTTTCATGCGGTTTTTTGCATTGTAACAATCTATGATAGTTACGCTTTCAATCCATACTAATTAGGGTATTGTGCGACTTGTAGTTCTCATTTTTCAGCCTTCTGAAATTTGCCCAAAAAATCGTCCATTTTTGAACATTTTCCTATGGTCCCCCGTTTGCTATTTTGCCAAAAATGGCCATTTTTGACACTATTAAAAAACTTGCCATTTCTCTTCTAATACGTCTTTTTTCATGCGGTTTTTTGCATTGTAACAATCTATGATAGTTACGCTTTCAATCCATACTAATTAGGGTATTGTCCGACTTGTACTTCTCATTTTTTAGCGTTCCGAAAGTTGCCCAAAAAATCGTCCATTTTTGAAATTTTTCCTATGGTCCCCCCTTTGCTATTTTGCCAAAAATGGCCATCTTAGACACTATTAAAAAACTTGCCATTTCTCTTCTAATACGTCTTTTTTCATGCGGTTTTTTGCATTGTAACAATCTGTGATAGTTACGCTTTCAATCCATACTAATTAGGGTATTGTGCGACTTGTAGTTCTCATTTTTCAGCCTTCTGAAATTTGCCCAAAAAATCGTCCATTTTTGAACATTTTCCTATGGTCCCCCGTTTGCTATTTTGCCAAAAATGGCCATTTTTGACACTATTAAAAAACTTGCCATTTCTCTTCTAATACGTCTTTTTTCATGCGGTTTTTTGCATTGTAACAATCTATGATAGTTACGCTTTCAATCCATACAAATTAGGGTATTGTGCGACTTGTAGTTCTCATTTTTCAGCCTTTTGAAATTTGCCCAAAAAATTGTCCATTTTTTAACATTTTCCTATGGTCCCCCGTTTGCTATTTTGCCAAAAATGGCCATTTTAGACCCTATTAAAAAACTTGCCATTTCTCTTCTAATACGTCTTTTTTCATGCGGTTTTTTGCATTGTAACAATCTATGATAGTTACGCTTTCAATCCATACTAATTAGGGTATTGTGCGACTTGTACTTCTCAATTTTTAGCCGTCCGAAGTTTGCCAAAAAATCGTCTATTTTTGACAATTTTCCTACGCTCTCCCCTTTTTTTTTATCCTAAAAAATGGAGATTTTATACACTCTTGAAAAACTACCTATTTCTCTTCTAATACGTCTTTTTTCATGCGGTTTTTTGCATTGTGACAATCTATGATAAATACGCTTTCAATCCATACTAATTAGGGTATTGTGCGACTTGTAATTCTCATTTTTCAGCCTTTCGAAGTTTGCCCAAAAAATCGTCCATTTTTGAACATTTTCCTATGGTCCCCCGTTTGCTACTTTGCCAAAAATGGCCATTTTAGACACTATTAAAAAACTTGCCATTTCTCTTCTAATACGTCTTTTTTCATGCGGTTTTTTGCATTGTAACAATCTATGATAGTTACGCTTTCAATCCATACTAATTAGGGTATTGTGCGACTTGTACTTCTCAATTTTTAGCCGTCCGAAGTTTGCCAAAAAATCGTCTATTTTTGACAATTTTCCTACGGTCTCCCCTTTTTTTTTATCCTAAAAAATGGAGATTTTATACACTCTTGAAAAACTACCTATTTCTCTTCTAATACGTCTTTTTTCATGCGGTTTTTTGCATTGTGACAATCTATGATAAATACGCTTTCAATCCATACTAATTAGGGTATTGTGCGACTTGTAATTCTCATTTTTCAGCCTTCCGAAGTTTGCCCAAAAAATCGTCCATTTTTGGACATTTTCCTATGGTCCCCCGTTTGCTACTTTGCCAAAAATGGCCATTTTAGACACTATTAAAAAACTTGCCATTTCTCTTCTAATACGTCTTTTTTCATGCGGTTTTTTGAATTGTAACAATCTATGATAGTTACGCTTTCAATCCATACTAATTAGGGTATTGTGCGACTTGTAGTTCTCATTTTTCAGCCTTCTGAAATTTGCCCAAAAAATCGTCCATTTTTGAACATTTTCCTATGGTCCGCCGTTTGCTATTTTGCCAAAAATGGCCATTTTTGACACTATTAAAAAACTTGCCATTTCTCTTCTAATACGTCTTTTTTCATGCGGTTTTTTGCATTGTAACAATCTATGATAGTTACGCTTTCAATCCATACTAATTAGGGTATTGTGCGACTTGTACTTCTCATTTTTTAGCGTTTCGAAATTTGCCCAAAAAATCGTCCATTTTTGAAATTTTTCGTATGGTCCCCCCTTTGCTATTTTGCCAAAAATGGCCATCCTAGACACTATTAAAAAACTTGCCATTTCTCTTCTAAGACGTCTTTTTTCATGCGGTTTTTTGCATTGTAACAATCTATGATAGTTACGCTTTCAATCCATACTAATTAGGGTATTGTGCGACTTGTAGTTCTCATTTTTCAGCCTTCTGAAATTTGCCCAAAAAATCGTCCATTTTTGAACATTTTCCTATGGTCCCCCGTTTGCTATTTTGCCAAAAATGGCCATTTTTGACACTATTAAAAAACTTGCCATTTCTCTTCTAATACGTCTTTTTTCATGCGGTTTTTTGCATTGTAACAATCTATGATAGTTACGCTTTCAATCCATACTAATTAGGGTATTGTGCGACTTGTACTTCTCATTTTTTAGCGTTCCGAAAGTTGCCCAAAAAATCGTCCATTTTTGAAATTTTTCCTATGGTCCCCCCTTTGCTATTTTGCCAAAAATGGCCATCTTAGACACTATTAAAAAACTTGCCATTTCTCTTCTAATACGTCTTTTTTCATGCGGTTTTTTGCATTGTAACAATCTGTGATAGTTACGCTTTCAATCCATACTAATTAGGGTATTGTGCGACTTGTAGTTCTCATTTTTCAGCCTTCTGAAATTTGCCCAAAAAATCGTCCATTTTTGAACATTTTCCTATGGTCCCCCGTTTGCTATTTTGCCAAAAATGGCCATTTTTGACACTATTAAAAAACTTGCCATTTCTCTTCGAATACGTCTTTTTTCATGCGGTTTTTTGCATTGTAACAATATATGATAGTTACGCTTTCAATCCATACTAATTAGGGTATTGTGCGACTTGTAGTTCTCATTTTTCAGCCTTCTGAAATTTGCCCAAAAAATCGTCCATTTTTGAACATTTTCCTATGGTCCCCCGTTTGCTATTTTGCCAAAAATGGCCATTTTTGACACTATTAAAAAACTTGCCATTTCTCTTCTAATACGTCTTTTTTCATGCGGTTTTTTGCATTGTAACAATCTATGATAGTTACGCTTTCAATCCATACTAATTAGGGTATTGTGCGACTTGTAGTTCTCATTTTTCAGCCTTCTGAAATTTGCCCAAAAAATCGTCCATTTTTGAACATTTTCCTATGGTCCCCCGTTTGCTATTTTGCCAAAAATGGCCATTTTTGACACTATTAAAAAACTTGCCATTTCTCTTCTAATACGTCTTTTTTCATGCGGTTTTTTGCATTGTAACAATCTATGATAGTTACGCTTTCAATCCATACTAATTAGGGTATTGTGCGACTTGTACTTCTCATTTTTCAGCCATCCGAAATTCGCTAAGAAAATCGTCCATTTTCCACAATTTTCCTATGGCCCCTCTTTGCTATTTAGCCAAAAATGGCCATTTTAGACACTTTTGAAAAACTTGCCATTTTTCTTCTAATACGTCTTTTTTATACGCGTTTTTGCATTGTAACAATCTATGATAGTTACGCTTTTAATCCATACTAATTAGGGTATTGTGCGACTTGTACTTCTCATTTTTCAGCCATCCGAAATTTGCTTAAAAACTCGTTTATTTTTGAAACTTTTCCTATGCTCCCCTCTTTGCTATTTTGCCAAAAATTGCCATTTTAGACACTACTAAAAAACTTCCCATTTCTCTTCTAATACGTCTTTTTTCATGCGGTTTTTTGCATTGTAACAATCTATGATAGTTACGCTTTCAATCCATACTAATTAGGGTATTGTGCGACTTGTACTTCTCATTTGTTAGCGTTCCGAATGTTGCCCAAAAAATCGTCCATTTTTGAAAATTTTCCTATGGTCCCCCCTTTGCTATTTTGCCAAAAATGGCCATTTTAGACACTATTAAAAAACTTGCCATTTCTCTTCTAATACGTCTTTTTTCATGCGGTTTTTTGCATTGTAACAATCTATGATAGTTACGCTTTCAATCCATACTAATTAGGGAATTGTGCGACTTGTACTTCTCGATTTTTAGCCGTCCGAAGTTTTCCAAAAAATCGTCTATTTTTGACAATTTTCCTGCGGTCTCCCCTTTTTTTTTATCCTAAAAAATGGAGATTTTATACACTCTTGAAAAACTTCCTATTTCTCTTCTAATACGTCTTTTTTCATGCGGTTTTTTGCATTGTAACAATATATGATAGTTACGCTTTCAATCCATACTAATTAAAGTATTGTGCGACTTGTAATTCTCATTTTTCAGCCTTCCGAAGTTTGCCCAAAAAATCGTCCATTTTTGAACATTTTCCTATGGTCCCCCGTTTGCTACTTTGCCAAAAATGGCCATTTTAGACACTATTAAAAAACTTGCCATTTCTCTTCTAATACGTCTTTTTTCATGCGGTCTTTTGCATTGTAACAATCTATGATAGTTACGCTTTCAATCCATTCTAATTAGGGTATTGTGCGACTTGTACTTCTCATTTTTCAGCCTTCCAAACTTTGCCCAAAAAATCGTCCATTTTTTAAAATTTTCCTATGGTCCCCCCTTTGCTATTTTGCCAAAAATGGCTATTTTAGACACTATTGAAAAACTTGCCATTTCTCTTCTAATACGTCTTTTTTCATGCGGTTTTTTGCATTGTAACAATGTATGATAGTTACGCTTTCAATCAATACTAATTAGTGTATTGTGCGACTTGTACTTCTCATGTTTCAGCCTTCCGAAATTTGCCCAAAATATCGTCCATTTTTGAAAATGTTCCCTTTGCTATTTTGCCAAAAATGGCCATTTTAGACACTATTAAAAAACTTGCCATTTCTCTTCTAATACGTCTTTTTTCATGCGCGTTTTTTGCATTGTAAAAATCTATGATAGTTACGCTTTCAATCCATACTAATAAGGGTATTGTGCGACTTGTACTTCTCTTTTTTCAGCCTTTCAAAGTTTTCCCAAAAAATCGTTAATTTTTTAAAATTTTCCTATTCTCCCCCCTTTGCTATTTTGCCAAAAATGGCCATTTTAGACACTATTGAAAAACTTGCCATTTCTCTTCTAATACGTCTTTTTTCATGCGGTTTTTTGCATTGTAACAATCTATGATAGTTACGCTTTTAATCAATACTATTTAGTGTATTTTGCGACTTGTACTTCCCATTTTTTAGCCGTCCGAAATTTGCCCAAAAGATCGTCCATTTTTGAAAATTTTTCTATGGTCCCCCCTTTGCTATTTTGCCAAAAATGGCCATTTTAGACACTATTGAAAAACTTGCCATTTCTCTTCTAATACGTTTTTTTTCGTGCGGTTTTTTGCATTGTAACAATCTATGATAGTTACGCTTTCAATCCATACTAATTAGGGTATTGTGCGACTTGTACTTCTTATTTTTTAGCCTTCCGAAATTTGACAAAAAAATCGTCTATTTTTGACAATTTTCCCACGGTCTCCCCTTTCCTTTTATCCTAAAAAATGGAGATTTTATACACTCTTGAAAAACTTGCCATTTCTCTTCTAATACGTCTTTTTTAATGCGGTTTCTTGCATTGTGACAATCTATGTCAAATACGCTTTCAATCCATACTAATTAGGGTATTGTGCGACATGTAGTTCTCATTTTTCAGCCTTCCGAAGTTTGCCCAAAAAATCGTCCTTTTTTGAACATTTTCCTATGGTCCCCCCTTTGCTATTTTGCCAAAAATGGCCATTTTAGACACTATTGAAAAACTTGCCATTTCTCTTCTAATACGTCTTTTTTCATGCGGTTTTTTGCATTGTAACAATCTATGATAGTTACGCTTTTAATCAATAGTAATTACTGTATTTTGCGATTTGTACTTCCCATTTTTCAGCCCTCCGAAATTTGCCCAAAAAATCGTCCATTTTACAAAATTTTTCTATGGTCCCCCCTTTGCTATTTTGCCAAAAATGGCCATTTTAGACACTATTGAAAAACTTGCAATTTTTCTTCTAATACGTCTTTTTTCGTGCGGTTTTTTGCATTGTAACAATCTATGATATTTACGCTTTTAATCCATACTAATTAAGGTATTGTGCGACTTGTAGTTCTCATTTTTCAGCCTTCCGAAGTTTGCCCAAAAAGTCGTCCATTTTAGACACTTTTGAAAAACTTGCCATTATTCTTCTAATACGTCTTTTTTTATTCGCGTTTTTGCATTGTAACAATCTATGATAGCTACGCTTTTAATCCATACTAATTAGGGTATTGTGCGACTTGTACTTCTCATTTTTCAGCCATCCGAAATTTGCCCAAAAACTCGTTCATTTTTGAAACTTTTCCTATGGTCCCCCCTTTGCTATTTTGCCAAAAACGGCCATTTTAGACACTACTAAAAAACTTCCCATTTCTCTTCTAATACGTCTTTTTTCATGCGGTTTTTTGCATTGTAACAATCTATGATAAATACGCTTTCAATCCATACTAATTAAAGTATTGTGGGACTTGTGATTCTTATTTTTCAGCCTTCCGAAATTTGACCAAAAAATCGTCCATTTTTGAAAATTTTCCTATGGTCCCCCCTTTGCTATTTTGCCAAAAATGGCCATTTTAGACACTATTAATAAACTTGCCATTTCTCTTCTAATACGTCTTTTTTCATGTGGTTTTTTGCATTGTAACAATCTATAATAGTTACGCTTTAAATCAATATTAATTAGTGTATTATGCGACTTGTACTTCTCATTTTTCAGCCGTCCGAAATTTGCCCAAAAAATCGTCCATTTTTGAAATTTTTTTTATGGTCCCCCCTTTGCTATTTTTCCAAAAATGGCCATTTTAGACACTTTTGAAAAACTTGCCATTTTTCTTCTAATACGTCTTTTTTATGCGGGTTTTTGCATTGTAACAATCTATGATAGTTACGCTTTTAATCCATACTAATTAGGGTATTGTGCGACTTGTACTTCTCATTTTTCACCCATCCGAAATTTGCTTAAAAACTCGTTAATTTTTGAAACTTTTCCTATGCTCCCCTCTTTGCTATTTTGCCAAAAATTGCCATTTTAGACACTACTAAAAAACTTCCCATTTCTCTTCTAATACGTCTTTTTTCATGCGGTTTTTTGCATTGTAACAATCTATGATAGTTACGCTTTCAATCCATACTAATTAGGGTATTGTGCGACTTGTACTTCTCATTTGTTAGCGTTCCGAAAGTTGCCCAAAAAATCGTCCATTTTTGAAAATTTTCCTATGGTCCCCCCTTTGCTATTTTGCCAAAAATGGCCATTTTAGACACTATTAAAAAACTTGCCATTTCTCTTCTAATACGTCTTTTTTCATGCGGTTTTTTGCATTGTAACAATCTATGATAGTTACGCTTTCAATCCATACTAATTAGGGAATTGTGCGACTTGTACTTCTCAATTTTTAGCCGTCCGAATTTTTCAAAAAAATCGTCTATTTTTGACAATTTTCCTACGGTCTCCCCTTTTTTTTTATCCTAAAAAATGGAGATTTTATACACTCTTGAAAAACTTCCTATTTCTCTTCTAATACGTCTTTTTTCATGCGATTTTTTGCATTGTGACAATCTATGATAAATACGCTTTCAATCCATACTAATTAGGGTATTGTGCGACTTGTAATTCTCATTTTTCAGCCTTCCGAAGTTTGCCCAAAAAATCGTCCATTTTTGAAAATTTTCCTATGGTCCCCCGTTTGCTACTTTGCCAAAAATGGCCATTTTAGACACTATTAAAAAACTTGCCATTTCTCTTCTAATACGTCTTTTTTCATGCGGTCTTTTCCATTGTAACAATCTATGATAGTTACGCTTTCAATCCATTCTAATTAGGGTATTGTGCGACTTGTACTTCTCATTTTTCAGCCTTCCAAACTTTGCCCAAAAAATCGTCCATTTTTTAAAATTTTCCTATGGTCCCCCCTTTGCTATTTTGCCAAAAATGGCTATTTTAGACACTATTGAAAAACTTGCCATTTCTCTTCTAATACGTCTTTTTTCATGCGGTTTTTTGCATTGTAACAATGTATGATAGTTACGCTTTCAATCAATACTAATTAGTGTATTGTGCGACTTGTACTTCTCATGTTTCAGCCTTCCGAAATTTGCCCAAAATATCGTCCATTTTTTAAATTTTCCCTTTGCTATTTTGCCAAAAATGGCCATTTTAGACACTATTAAAAAACTTGCCATTTCTCTTCTAATACGTCTTTTTTCATGCGCGTTTTTTGCATTGTAAAAATCTATGATAGTTACGCTTTCAATCCATACTAATAAGGGTATTGTGCGACTTGTACTTCTCTTTTTTCAGCCTTTCAAAGTTTTCCCAAAAAATCGTTAATTTTTTAAAATTTTCCTATGCTCCCCCCTTTGCTATTTTGCCAAAAATGGCCATTTTAGACACTATTGAAAAACTTGCCATTTCTCTTCTAATACGTCTTTTTTCATGCGGTTTTTTGCATTGTAACAATCTATGATAGTTACGCTTTTAATCAATACTATTTAGTGTATTTTGCGACTTGTACTTCCCATTTTTCAGCCGTCCGAAATTTGCCCAAAAGATCGTCCATTTTTGAAAATTTTTCTATGGTCCCCCCTTTGCTATTTTGCCAAAAATGGCCATTTTAGACACTATTGAAAAACTTGCCATTTCTCTTCTAATACGTTTTTTTTCGTGCGGTTTTTTGCATTGTAACAATCTATGATAGTTACGCTTTCAATCCATACTAATTAGGGTATTGTGCGACTTGTACTTCTTATTTTTTAGCCTTCCGAAATTTGACAAAAAAATCGTCTATTTTTGACAATTTTCCCACGGTCTCCCCTTTCCTTTTATCCTAAAAAATGGAGATTTTATACACTCTTGAAAAACTTGCCATTTCTCTTCTAATACGTCTTTTTTAATGCGGTTTCTTGCATTGTGACAATCTATGTCAAATACGCTTTCAATCCATACTAATTAGGGTATTGTGCGACATGTAGTTCTCATTTTTCAGCCTTCCGAAGTTTGCCCAAAAAATCGTCCTTTTTTGAACATTTTCCTATGGTCCCCCCTTTGCTATTTTGCCAAAAATGGCCATTTTAGACACTATTGAAAAACTTGCCATTTCTCTTCTAATACGTCTTTTTTCATGCGGTTTTTTGCATTGTAACAATCTATGATAGTTACGCTTTTAATCAATAGTAATTAGTGTATTTTGCGACTTGTACTTCCCATTTTTCAGCCGTCCGAAATTTGCCCAAAAAATCGTCCATTTTACAAAATTTTTCTATGGTCCCCCCTTTGCTATTTTGCCAAAAATGGCCATTTTAGACACTATTGAAAAACTTGCAATTTTTCTTCTAATACGTCTTTCTTCGTGCGGTTTTTTGCATTGTAACAATCTATGATATTTACGCTTTTAATCCATACTAATTAAGGTATTGTGCGACTTGTAGTTCTCATTTTTCAGCCTTCCGAAGTTTGCCCAAAAAGTCGTCCATTTTAGACACTTTTGAAAAACTTGCCATTATTCTTCTAATACGTCTTTTTTTATTCGCGTTTTTGCATTGTAACAATCTATGATAGCTACGCTTTTAATCCATACTAATTAGGGTATTGTGCGACTTGTACTTCTCATTTTTCAGCCATCCGAAATTTGCCCAAAAACTCGTTCATTTTTGAAACTTTTCCTATGGTCCCCCCTTTGCTATTTTGCCAAAAACGGCCATTTTAGACACTACTAAAAAACTTCCCATTTCTCTTCTAATACGTCTTTTTTCATGCGGTTTTTTGCATTGTAACAATCTATGATAAATACGCTTTCAATCCATACTAATTAAAGTATTGTGGGACTTGTGATTCTTATTTTTCAGCCTTCCGAAATTTGACCAAAAAATCGTCCATTTTTGAAAATTTTCCTATGGTCCCCCCTTTGCTATTTTGCCAAAAATGGCCATTTTAGACACTATTAATAAACTTGCCATTTCTCTTCTAATACGTCTTTTTTCATGTGGTTTTTTGCATTGTAACAATCTATAATAGTTACGCTTTAAATCAATATTAATTAGTGTATTATGCGACTTGTACTTCTCATTTTTCAGCCGTCCGAAATTTGCCCAAAAAATCGTCCATTTTTGAAATTTTTTTTATGGTCCCCCCTTTGCTATTTTTCCAAAAATGGCCATTTTAGACACTATTGAAAAACTTGCCATTTCTCTTCTAATACGTCTTTTTTCGTGCGGTTTTTTGCATTGTAACAATCTATGATATTTACGCTTTTAATCCATACTAATTAAGGTATTGTGCGACTTGTACTTCTCATTTTTCAGCCTTCCGAATTTTGCCCAAAAAATCGTCTATTTTTGACAATTTTCCTGCGGTCTACCCTTTCCTTTTATCCTAAAAAATGGAGATTTTATACACTCTTGAAAAACTTGATATTTCTCTTCTAATCCGTCTTTTTTCATGCGGTTTCTTGCATTGTGACAATCTATGATAAATACGCTTTCAATCCACATTAATTAGGCTATTGTGCGACTTGTACTTCTCATTTTTCAGCCTTCCGAAGTTTGCCCAAAAAATCGTCCATTTTTGAACATTTTCCTATGGTCCCCCCTTTGCTATTTTGCCAAAAATGGCCATTTTAGACACTATTGAAAAACTTGCCATTTCTCTTCTAATACGTCTTTTTTCATGCGGTCTTTTGCATTGTAACAATCTATGATAGTTACGCTTTCACTCCATACTAATTAGGGTATTGTGCGACTTGTACTTCTTATTTTCTAGCCTTCCAAAGTTTACCAAAAAATCGTCTATTTTTGACAATTTTCCTACGGTCTCCCCTTTCCTTTTATCCTAAAAAATGGAGATCTTATACACTCTTGAAAAACTTGCCATTTCTTTTCTAATACGTCTTTTTTCATGCGGTTTCTTGCATTGTGACAATCTATGATAAATACGCTTTTAATCCATACTAATTAGGGTATTGTGCGACTTGTACTTCTCATTTTTCAGCCATCCGAAATTTGCCGAAAAACTCGTTCATTTTTGAAACTTTTCCCATGGTCCCCCCTTTGCTATTTAACCAAAAACGGCCATTTTAGACATTACTAAAAAACTTGCCATTTCTCTTCTAATACGTCTTTTTTCATGCGGTTTTTTGCATTGTAACAATCTATGATAAATACGCTTTCAATCCATACTAATTAAAGTATTGTGGGACTTGTGATTCTTATTTTTCAGCCTTCCGAAATTTGACCAAAAAATCGTCCATTTTTGAAAATTTTCCTATGGTCCCCCCTTTGCTATTTTGCCAAAAATGGCCATTTTAGACACTATTAATAAACTTGCCATTTCTCTTCTAATACGTCTTTTTTCATGTGGTTTTTTGCATTGTAACAATCTACAATAGTTACGCTTTCAATCAATATTAATTAGTGTATTATGCGACTTGTACTTCTCATTTTTCAGCCTTCCGAAGTTTGCCCAAAAAATCGTCCATTTTTGAACATTTTCCTATGGTCCCCCCTTTGCTATTTTGCCAAAAATGGCCATTTTAGACACTATTGAAAAACTTGCCATTTCTCTTCTAATACGTCTTTTTTTATGCGGTCTTTTGCATTGTAACAATCTATGATAGTTACGCTTTCAATCCATACTAATTAGGGTATTGTGCGACTTGTACTTCTCATTTTCTAGCCTTCCAAAATTTGCCAAAAAATCGTCTATTTTTGACAATTTTCCTACGGTCTCCCCTTTTTTTTTATCCTAAAAAATGGAGATTTTATACACTCTTGAAAAACTTCCTATTTCTCTTCTAATACGTCTTTTTTCATGCGGTTTTTTGCATTGTGACAATCTATGATAAATACGCTTTCAATCCATACTAATTAGGGTATTGTGCGACTTGTAATTCTCATTTTTCAGCCTTCCGAAGTTTGCCCAAAAAATCGTCCATTTTTGAACATTTTCCTATGGTCCCCCGTTTGCTATTTTGCCAAAAATGGCCATTTTAGACACTTTTGAAAAACTTGCCATTATTCTTCTAATACGTCTTTTTTTATGCGCGTTTTTGCATTGTAACAATCTATGAGAGCTACGCTTTTAATCCATACTAATTACGGTATTGTGCGACTTGTACTTCTCATTTTTCATCCATCCGAAATTTGCCGAAAAACTCGTTCATTTTTGAAACTTTTCCTATGGTCCCCCCTTTGCTATTTTGCCAAAAACGGCCATTTTAGACACTACTAAAAAACTTCCCATTTCTCTTCTAATACGTCTTTTTTCATGCGGTTTTTTGCATTGTAACAATCTATGATAAATACGCTTTCAATCCAAAATAATTAGGGTATTGTGCGACTCGTAATTCTTATTTTTCAGCCTTCCGAAGTTTGCCCAAAAAATCGTCCATTTTTGAACATTTTCCTATGGTCCCCCCTTTGCTATTTTGCCAAAAATGGCCATTTTAGACACTATTAATAAACTTGCCATTTCTCTTCTAATACGTCTTTTTTCATGCGGGTTTTTGCATTGTAACAATCTATGATAGTTATGCTTTCAATCAACATTAATTAGTGTATTGTGCAACTTGTACTTCTCATTTTTCAGCCGTCCGAAATTTGCCAAAAAAATCGTCCATTTTTGAAATTTTTTCTATGGTCCCCCCCTTTGCTATTTTGCCAAAAATGGCCATTTTAGACACTATTGAAAAACTTGCCATTTCTCTTCTAATACGTCTTTTTTCGTGCGGTTTTTTGCATTGTAACAATCTATGATAGTTACGCTTTCAATCCATACTAATTAAGGTATTGTGCGACTTGTACTTCTCATTTTTCAGCCTTCCGAATTTTGCTTAAAAAATCGTCTATTTTTGACAATTTTCGTACGGTCTCCCCTTTCCTATTTTGGAAAAAAAATGGTGATTTTATACACTCTTGAAAAACTTGCCATTTCTCTTCTAATACGTCTTTTTTCATGCGGTTTTTTGCATTTTAACAATCTATGATAGGTATGCTTTCAATCCATACTAATTAGGGTATGTTGCGACTTGTACTTCTCATGTTTCAGTCTTCCGAAATTTCCCCAAAAAATCGTATATTTTTGAAAATTTTCCCTTTGCTATTTTGCCAAAAATGGCCATTTTAGACACTATTGAAAAACTTGCCATTTCTCTTCTAATACGTCTTTTTTCATGCGGTGTTTTGAATTGTAACAATCTATGATAGTTACGCTTTCAATCCATACTAATTAGTGTATTTTGCGACTTGTACTTCCCATTTTTCAGCCGTCCGAAATTTGCCCAAAAATTCGTCTATTTTTGACAATTTTCCTGCGGTCTCCCCTTTCCTTTTATCCTAAAAAATGGAGATTTTATACACTCTTGAAAAACTTGCCATTTCTCTTCTAATACGTCTTTTTTCATGCGGTTTCTTGCATTGTGACAATCTATGATAAATACGCTTTCAATCCATACTAATTAGGGTATTGTGCGACTTGTAGTTCTCATTTTTCAGCCTTCCGAAATTTGCCCAAAAAATCGTCCATTTTTGAACATTTTCCTATGGTCCCCCGTTTGCTATTTTGCCAAAAATGGCCATTTTAGACACTTTTGAAAAACTTGCCATTATTCTTCTAATACGTCTTTTTTTATGCGCGTTTTTGCATTGTAACAATCTATGAGAGCTACGCTTTTAATCCATACTAATTAGAGTATTGTGCGACTTGTACTTCTCATTTTTCAGCCATCCGAAATTTGCCGAAAAACTCGTTCATTTTTGAAACTTTTCCTATGGTCCCCCCTTTGCTATTTTGCCAAAAACGGCCATTTTAGACACTACTAAAAAACTTCCCATTTCTCTTCTAATACGTCTTTTTTCATGCGGTTTTTTGCATTGTAACAATCTATGATAAATACGCTTTCAATCCAAACTAATTAGGGTATTGTGCGACTCGTAATTCTTATTTTTCAGCCTTCCGAAGTTTGCCCAAAAAATCGTCCATTTTTGAACATTTTCCTATGGTCCCCCCTTTGCTATTTTGCCAAAAATGGCCATTTTAGACACTATTAATAAACTTGCCATTTCTCTTCTAATACGTCTTTTTTCATGCGGTCTTTTGCATTGTAACAATCTAGGATAGTTACGCTTTTAATCCATACTAATTAGGGTATTGTGCGACTTGTACTTCTCATTTTTCAGCCTTCCAAACTTTGCCCAAAAAATCGTCCATTTTTTAAAATTTTCCTATGGTCCCCCCTTTGCTATTTTGCCAAAATGGCCATTTTAGACACTATTGAAAAACTTGCCATTTCTCTTCTAATCCGTCTTTTTTCATGCGGTTTTTTGAATTGTAACAATCTATGATAAATACGCTTTCAATCCATACTAATTAGGGTATTGTGCGACTTATAATTCTTATTTTTCACCCTTCCGAAATTTGCCCAAAAAATCGTCCATTTTTGAACATTTTCCTATGGTCCCCCCTTTGCTATTTTGCCAAAAATGGCCATTTTAGACACTATTAATAAACTTGCCATTTCTCTTCTAATACGTCTTTTTTCATGCGGGTTTTTGCATTGTAACAATCTATGATAGTTACGCTTTCAATCAACATTAATTAGTGTATTGTGCAACTTGTACTTCTCATTTTTCAGCCGTCCGAAATTTGCCAAAAAAATCGTCCATTTTTGAAATTTTTTCTATGGTCCCCCCCTTTGCTATTTTGCCAAAAATGGCCATTTTAGACACTATTGAAAAACTTGCCATTTCTCTTCTAATACGTCTTTTTGCGTGCGGTTTTTTGCATTGTAACAATCTATGATAGTTACGCTTTCAATCCATACTAATTAAGGTATTGTGCGACTTGTACTTCTCATTTTTCAGCCTTCCGAATTTTGCTTAAAAAATCGTCTATTTTTGACAATTTTCGTACGGTCTCCCCTTTCCTATTTTGGAAAAAAAATGGTGATTTTATACACTCTTGAAAAACTTGCCATTTCTCTTCTAATACGTCTTTTTTCATGCGGTTTTTTGCATTTTAACAATCTATGATAGGTATGCTTTCAATCCATACTAATTAGGGTATGTTGCGACTTGTACTTCTCATGTTTCAGCCTTCCGAAATTTGCCCAAAAAATCGTCCATTTTTGAAAATTTTCCCTTTGCTATTTTGCCAAAAATGGCCATTTTAGACACTATTGAAAAACTTGCCATTTCTCTTCTAATACGTCTTTTTTCATGCGGTGTTTTGAATTGTAACAATCTATGATAGTTACGCTTTCAATCCATACTAATTAGTGTATTTTGCGACTTGTACTTCCCATTTTTCAGCCGTCCGAAGTTTGCCCAAAAATTCGTCTATTTTTGACAATTTTCCTGCGGTCTCCCCTTTCCTTTTATCCTAAAAAATGGAGATTTTATACACTCTTGAAAAACTTGCCATTTCTCTTCTAATCCGTCTTTTTTCATGCGGTTTCTTGCATTGTGACAATCTATAATAAATACGCTTTAATTCCATACTAATTAGGGTATTGTGCGACTTGTACTTCTCATTTTTCAGCCTTCCGAATTTTGCTAAAAAAATCGTCCATTTTTGAACATTTTCCTATGGTCCCCCCTTTGCTATTTTGCCAAAAATGGCCATTTTAGACACTATTAAAAAACTTGCCATTTCTCTTCTAATACGTCTTTTTTCATGCGGTTTCTTGCATTGTGACAATCTATAATAAATACGCTTTAAATCCATACTAATTAGGGTATTGTGCGACTTGTACTTCTCATTTTTCAGCCTTCCGAATTTTGCTTAAAAAATCGTCCATTTTTGAACATTTTCCTACGGTCCCCCCTTTGCTATTTTGCCAAAATGGCCATTTTAGACACTATTGAAAAACTTGCCATTTCTCTTCTAATACGTCTTTTTTCATGCGGTGTTTTGAATTGTAACAATCTATGATAGTTACGCTTTCAATCCATACTAATTAGTGTATTTTGCGACTTGTACTTCCCATTTTTCAGCCGTCCGAAATTTGCCCAAAAATTCGTCTATTTTTGACAATTTTCCTGCGGTCTCCCCTTTCCTTTTATCCTAAAAAATGGAGATTTTATACACTCTTGAAAAACTTGCCATTTCTCTTCTAATCCGTCTTTTTTCATGCGGTTTTTTGCATTGTAACAATCTATGATAAATACGCTTTCAATCCAAACTAATTAGGGTATTGTGCGACTCGTAATTCTTATTTTTCAGCCTTCCGAAGTTTGCCCAAAAAATCGTCCATTTTTGAACATTTTCCTATGGTCCCCCCTTTGCTATTTTGCCAAAAATGGCCATTTTAGACACTATTAATAAACTTGCCATTTCTCTTCTAATACGTCTTTTTTCATGCGGTCTTTTGCATTGTAACAATCTAGGATAGTTACGCTTTTAATCCATACTAATTAGGGTATTGTGCGACTTGTAATTCTCATTTTTCAGCCTTCCAAACTTTGCCCAAAAAATCGTCCATTTTTGAACATTTTCCTATGGTCCCCCCTTTGCTATTTTGCCAAAATGGCCATTTTAGACACTATTGAAAAACTTGCCATTTCTCTTCTAATACGTCTTTTTTCATGCGGTTTTTTGAATTGTAACAATCTATGATAAATACGCTTTCAATCCATACTAATTAGGGTATTGTGCGACTTATAATTCTTATTTTTCAGCCTTCCGAAATTTGCCCAAAAAATCGTCCATTTTTGAACATTTTCCTATGGTCCCCCCTTTGCTATTTTGCCAAAAATGGCCATTTTAGACACTATTAATAAACTTGCCATTTCTCTTCTAATACGTCTTTTTTCATGCGGGTTTTTGCATTGTAACAATCTATGATAGTTACGCTTTCAATCAACATTAATTAGTGTATTGTGCAACTTGTACTTCTCATTTTTCAGCCGTCCG
The DNA here is from genome assembly GCA_949710005.1 of Ricordea florida. Lineage (NCBI taxonomy): Eukaryota > Metazoa > Cnidaria > Anthozoa > Corallimorpharia > Ricordeidae > Ricordea > Ricordea florida. The sequence continues at coordinate 5,490,070 of OX453278.1, forward strand.
AAATTTGCCAAAAAAATCGTCCATTTTTGAAATTTTTTCTATGGTCCCCCCCTTTGCTATTTTGCCAAAAATGGCCATTTTAGACACTATTGAAAAACTTGCCATTTCTCTTCTAATACGTCTTTTTTCGTGCGGTTTTTTGCATTGTAACAATCTATGATAGTTACGCTTTCAATCCATACTAATTAAGGTATTGTGCGACTTGTACTTCTCATTTTTCAGCCTTCCGAATTTTGCTTAAAAAATCGTCTATTTTTGACAATTTTCGTACGGTCTCCCCTTTCCTATTTTGGAAAAAAAATGGTGATTTTATACACTCTTGAAAAACTTGCCATTTCTCTTCTAATACGTCTTTTTTCATGCGGTTTTTTGCATTTTAACAATCTATGATAGGTATGCTTTCAATCCATACTAATTAGGGTATGTTGCGACTTGTACTTCTCATGTTTCAGCCTTCCGAAATTTGCCCAAAAAATCGTCCATTTTTGAAAATTTTCCCTTTGCTATTTTGCCAAAAATGGCCATTTTAGACACTATTGAAAAACTTGCCATTTCTCTTCTAATACGTCTTTTTTCATGCGGTGTTTTGAATTGTAACAATCTATGATAGTTACGCTTTCAATCCATACTAATTAGTGTATTTTGCGACTTGTACTTCCCATTTTTCAGCCGTCCGAAATTTGCCCAAAAATTCGTCTATTTTTGACAATTTTCCTGCGGTCTCCCCTTTCCTTTTATCCTAAAAAATGGAGATTTTATACACTCTTGAAAAACTTGCCATTTCTCTTCTAATACGTCTTTTTTCATGCGGTTTCTTGCATTGTGACAATCTATAATAAATACGCTTTAATTCCATACTAATTAGGGTATTGTGGGACTTGTACTTCTCATTTTTCAGCCTTCCGAATTTTGCTAAAAAAATCGTCCATTTTTGAACATTTTCCTATGGTCCCCCCTTTGCTATTTTGCCAAAAATGGCCATTTTAGACACTATTAAAAAACTTGCCATTTCTCTTCTAATACGTCTTTTTTCATGCGGTTTCTTGCATTGTGACAATCTATAATAAATACGCTTTCAATCCAAACTAATTAGGGTATTGTGCGACTCGTACTTCTCATTTTTCAGCCTTCCGAATTTTGCTTAAAAAATCGTCCATTTTTGAACATTTTCCTATGGTCCCCCCTTTGCTATTTAGCCAAAAATGGCCATCTTAGACACTATTGAAAAACTTGCCATTTCTCTTCTAATACGTCTTTTTTTATGCGGTTTTTTGCATTGTAACAATCTATGATAGTTACGCTTTCAATCCATTATAATTAGGGTATTGTGCGACTTGTACTTCTCATTTTTCAGCCTTCCAAACTTTGCCCAAAAAATCGTCCATTTTTGAACATTTTCCTATGGTCCCCCCTTTGCTATTTTGCCAAAATGGCCATTTTAGACACTATTGAAAAACTTGCCATTTCTCTTCTAATACGTCTTTTTTCATGCGGTTTTTTGAATTGTAACAATCTATGATAAATACGCTTTCAATCCATACTAATTAGGGTATTGTGCGACTTATAATTCTTATTTTTCAGCCTTCCGAAATTTGCCCAAAAAATCGTCCATTTTTGAACATTTTCCTATGGTCCCCCCTTTGCTATTTTGCCAAAAATGGCCATTTTAGACACTATTAATAAACTTGCCATTTCTCTTCTAATACGTCTTTTTTCATGCGGGTTTTTGCATTGTAACAATCTATGATAGTTACGCTTTCAATCAACATTAATTAGTGTATTGTGCAACTTGTACTTCTCATTTTTCAGCCGTCCGAAATTTGCCAAAAAAATCGTCCATTTTTGAAATTTTTTCTATGGTCCCCCCCTTTGCTATTTTGCCAAAAATGGCCATTTTAGACACTATTGAAAAACTTGCCATTTCTCTTCTAATACGTCTTTTTTCGTGCGGTTTTTTGCATTGTAACAATCTATGATAGTTACGCTTTCAATCCATACTAATTAAGGTATTGTGCGACTTGTACTTCTCATTTTTCAGCCTTCCGAATTTTGCTTAAAAAATCGTCTATTTTTGACAATTTTCGTACGGTCTCCCCTTTCCTATTTTGGAAAAAAAATGGTGATTTTATACACTCTTGAAAAACTTGCCATTTCTCTTCTAATACGTCTTTTTTCATGCGGTTTTTTGCATTTTAACAATCTATGATAGGTATGCTTTCAATCCATACTAATTAGGGTATGTTGCGACTTGTACTTCTCATGTTTCAGCCTTCCGAAATTTGCCCAAAAAATCGTCCATTTTTGAAAATTTTCCCTTTGCTATTTTGCCAAAAATGGCCATTTTAGACACTATTGAAAAACTTGCCATTTCTCTTCTAATACGTCTTTTTTCATGCGGTGTTTTGAATTGTAACAATCTATGATAGTTACGCTTTCAATCCATACTAATTAGTGTATTTTGCGACTTGTACTTCCCATTTTTCAGCCGTCCGAAATTTGCCCAAAAATTCGTCTATTTTTGACAATTTTCCTGCGGTCTCCCCTTTCCTTTTATCCTAAAAAATGGAGATTTTATACACTCTTGAAAAACTTGCCATTTCTCTTCTAATACGTCTTTTTTCATGCGGTTTCTTGCATTGTGACAATCTATAATAAATACGCTTTAATTCCATACTAATTAGGGTATTGTGGGACTTGTACTTCTCATTTTTCAGCCTTCCGAATTTTGCTAAAAAAATCGTCCATTTTTGAACATTTTCCTATGGTCCCCCCTTTGCTATTTTGCCAAAAATGGCCATTTTAGACACTATTAAAAAACTTGCCATTTCTCTTCTAATACGTCTTTTTTCATGCGGTTTCTTGCATTGTGACAATCTATAATAAATACGCTTTAAATCCATACTAATTAGGGTATTGTGCGACTTGTACTTCTCATTTTTCAGCCTTCCGAATTTTGCTTAAAAAATCGTCCATTTTTGAACATTTTCCTATGGTCCCCCCTTTGCTATTTAGCCAAAAATGGCCATCTTAGACACTATTGAAAAACTTGCCATTTCTCTTCTAATACGTCTTTTTTTATGCGGTTTTTTGCATTGTAACAATCTATGATAGTTACGCTTTCAATCCATTATAATTAGGGTATTGTGCGACTTGTACTTCTCATTTTAAAGCCTTCCGAAATTTGCCCAAAAAATCGTCCATGTTTGAAAATTTTCCTATGGTCCCCCCTTTGCTATTTTGCCAAAAATGGCCATTTTAGACTTTATTGAAAAACTTGCCATTTCTCTTCTAATACGTCTTTTTTCATGCGGCTTTTTGCATTGTAACAATCTATTATAGTTACGCTTTCAATCCATACTAATTAGGGTATTGTGCGACTTGTACTTCTCATTTTTCAGCCATCCGAAATTTGCGAAAAAAATAGTCCATTTTTAAAAATTTTCCTATGGTCCCCCCTTTGCTATTTTGCCAAAAATGGCCATTTTAGACACTATTAAAAAACTTGCCATTTCTCTCCTAATACGTCTTTTTTCATGCGGTCTTTTGCATTGTAACAATCTATGATAGTTACGCTTTCAATCCATACTAATTACGGTATTGTGCAACTTGTACTTCTCATTTTTCAGCCATCCGAAATTCGCTAAAAAATTCGTCCATTTTTGACAATTTTCCTATGGTCCCCCCTTTGCTATTTAGCCAAAAATGGCCATTTTAGACACTATTGAAAAACTTGCCATTTCTCTTCTAATACGTCTTTTTTTATGCGGTTTTTTGCATTGTAACAATCTATGATAGTTACGCTTTCAATCCATTATAATTAGGGTATTGTGCGACTTGTACTTCTCATTTTAAAGCCTTCCGAAATTTGCCCAAAAAATCGTCCATGTTTGAAAATTTTCCTATGGTCCCCCCTTTGCTATTTTGCCAAAAATGGCCATTTTAGACTTTATTGAAAAACTTGCCATTTCTCTTCTAATACGTCTTTTTTCATGCGGTTTTTTGCATTGTAACAATCTATGATAGTTACGCTTTCAATCCATACTAATTAGGGTATTGTGCGACTTGTACTTCTCATTTTTCAGCCATCCGAAATTTGCGAAAAAAATAGTCCATTTTTAAAAATTTTCCTATGGTCCCCCCTTTGCTATTTTGCCAAAAATGGCCATTTTAGACACTCTTGAAAAACTTGCCATTTCTCTTCTAATACGTCTTTTTTCATGCGGTTTTTTGCATTGTAACAATCTATGATAGTTACGCTTTCAATCCATACTAATTAGGGTATTGTGCGACTTGTACTTCTCATTTTTCAGCCATCCGAAATTTGCGAAAAAAATAGTCCATTTTTAAAAATTTTCCTATGGTCCCCCCTTTGCTATTTTGCCAAAAATGGCCATTTTAGACACTATTAAAAAACTTGCCATTTCTCTTCTAATACGTCTTTTTTCATGCGGTTTCTTGCATTGTGACAATCTATAATAAATACGCTTTAAATCCATACTAATTAGGGTATTGTGCGACTTGTACTTCTCATTTTTCAGCCTTTCGAATTTTGCTTAAAAAATCGTCCATTTTTGAACATTTTCCTATGGTCCCCCCTTTGCTATTTAGCCAAAAATGGCCATTTTAGACACTATTGAAAAACTTGCCATTTCTCTTCTAATACGTCTTTTTTTATGCGGTTTTTTGCATTGTAACAATCTATGATAGTTACGCTTTCAATCCATTATAATTAGGGTATTGTGCGACTTGTACTTCTCATTTTAAAGCCTTCCGAAATTTGCCCAAAAAATCGTCCATGTTTGAAAATTTTCCTATGGTCCCCCCTTTGCTATTTTGCAAAAAATGGCCATTTTAGACACTATTAAAAAACTTGCCATTTCTCTTCTAATACGTCTTTTTTCATGCGGTTTCTTGCATTGTGACAATCTATAATAAATACGCTTTAAATCCATACTAATTAGGGTATTGTGCGACTTGTACTTCTCATTTTTCAGCCTTCCGAATTCTGCTTAAAAAATCGTCCATTTTTGAACATTTTCCTATGGTCCCCCCTTTGCTATTTTGCCAAAAATGGCCATTTTAGACACTATTAAAAAACTTGCCATTTCTCTTCTAATACGTCTTTTTTCATGCGGTCTTTTGCATTGTAACAATCTATGATAGTTACGCTTTCAATCCATACTAATTAGGGTATTGTGCAACTTGTACTTCTCATTTTTCAGCCATCCGAAATTCGCTAAAAAATTCGTCCATTTTTGACAATTTTCCTATGGTCCCCCCTTTGCTATTTAGCCAAAAATGGCCATCTTAGACACTATTGAAAAACTTGCCATTTCTCTTCTAATACGTCTTTTTTTATGCGGTTTTTTGCATTGTAACAATCTATGATAGTTACGCTTTCAATCCATTATAATTAGGGTATTGTGCGACTTGTACTTCTCATTTTAAAGCCTTCCGAAATTTGCCCAAAAAATCGTCCATGTTTGAAAATTTTCCTATGGTCCCCCCTTTGCTATTTTGCCAAAAATGGCCATTTTAGACTTTATTGAAAAACTTGCCATTTCTCTTCTAATACGTCTTTTTTCATGCGGTTTTTTGCATTGTAACAATCTATGATAGTTACGCTTTCAATCCCTACTACTTAGGGTATTGTGCGACTTGTACTTCTCATTTTTCAGCCATCCGAAATTTGCGAAAAAAATAGTCCATTTTTAAAAATTTTCCTATGGTCCCCCCTTTGCTATTTTGCCAAAAAGGGCCATTTTAGACACTCTTGAAAAACTTGCCATTTCTCTTCTAATACGTCTTTTTTCATGCGGTTTTTTGCATTGTAACAATCTATGATAGTTACGCTTTCAATCCATACTAATTAGGGTATTGTGCGACTTGTACTTCTCATTTTTCAGCCATCCGAAATTTGCGAAAAAAATCGTTCATTTTTAAAAATTTTCCTATGGTCCCCCCTTTGCTATTTTGCCAAAAATGGCCATTTTAGACACTATTCAAAAACTTGCCATTTCTCTTCTAATACGTCTTTTTTCGTGCGGTGTTTTGCATTGTAACAATCTATGATAGTTACGCTTTCAATCCATACTAATTAGGGTATTGTGCGACTTGTACTTCTCATTTTTTAGCCTTCCGAAATTTGCCAAAAAATCGTCTATTTTTATCAATTTTACTACGGTCTCCCCTTTCCTTTTATCCTAAAAAATTAAGATTTTATACACTCTTGAAAAACTTGCCATTTCTCTTCTAATACGTCTTTTTTCATGCGGTTTCTTGCATTGTGACAATCTATGAAAAATACGCTTTCAATCCAAACTAATTAGGGTATTTTGCGACTTGTAATTCTTATTTTTCAGCCTTCCGAAGTTTGCCCAAAAAATAGTCCATTTTTGAACATTTTCCTATGGTCCCCCCTTTGCTATTTTGCCAAAAATGGCCATTTTAGACACTATTAATAAACTTGCCATTTCTCTTCTAATACGTCTTTTTTCATGCGGTCTTTTGCATTGTAACAATCTATGATAGATACGCTTTCAATCCATACTAATTAGGGTATTGTGCGACTTGTACTTCTCATTTTTCAGCCTTCCAAACTCTGCCCAAAAAATCGTCCATTTTGTAACATTTTCCTATGGTCCCCCCTTTGCTATTTTGCCAAAAATGGCCATTTTAGACACTATTGAAAAACTTGCCATTTCTCTTTTAATACGTCTTTTTTTATGCGCGTTTTTGCATTGTAACAATCTATGATAGCTACGCTTTTAATCCATAGTAATTAGGGTATTTTGCGACTTGTACTTCTCATTTTTTAGCAATCCGAAATTTCCCCAAAAACTCGTTCCTTTTTGAAACTTTTCCTATGGTCCCCCCTTTGCTATTTTTCCAAAAACGGCCATTTTAGACACTACTAAAAAACTTCCCATTTCTCTTCTAATACGTCTTTTTTCATGCAATTTTTAGCATTGTAACAATCTATGATAGTTACGCTTTCAATCCATACTAATTAGGGTATTGTGCGACTTGTATTTCTCATTTTTCAGCCTTCCGAAATTTGCCAAAAAATCGTCTTTTTTTGACAATTTTACTACGGTCTCCCCTTTCCTTTTATCCTAAAAAATGGAGATTTTATACACTCTTGAAAAACTTGCCATTTCTCTTCTAATACGTCTTTTTTCATGCGGTTTTTTGCATTGTAACAATCTATGATAGTTACGCTTTCAATCCATACTAATTAGGGTATTGTGCGACTTGTTATTCTCATTTTTTAGCCTTCCGAAATTTGCCAAAAAATCGTCTATTTTTGACAATTTTACTACGGTCTCCCCTTTCCTTTTATCTTAAAAAATGGAGATTTTATACACTCTTGAAAAACTTGCCATTTCTCTTCTAATACGTCTTTTTTCATGCGGTTTTTTGCATTGTAACAATCTATGATAGTTACGCTTTCAATCCATACTAATTAGGGTATTGTGCGACTTGTACTTCTCATTTTTCAGCAGTCCGAAATTCGCTAAAAAAATCGTCAATTTTTGACAATTTTCCTATGGTCCCCCCTTTGCTATTTAGCCAAAAATGGCCATTTTAGACACTATTGAAAAACTTGCCATTTCTCTTCTAATACGTCTTTTTTTATGCGGTTTTTTTGCATTGTAACAATCTATGATAGTTATGCTTTCAATCCATACTAATTAGGGTATTGTGCGACTTGTACTTCTCATTTTTTAGCGTTCCGACAGTTGCCCAAAAAATCGTCCATTTTGGAAAACTTTCCTATGGTCCCCCCTTTGCTATTTTGCCAAAAATGGCCATTTTAGACACTATTAAAAAACTTGCCATTTCTCTTCTAATACGTCTTTTTTCATGCGGTTTTTTGCATTGTAACAATCTATGATAGTTACGCTTTCAATCCATCCTAATTAGGGTATTGTGCGACTTGTAGTTCTCATTTTTCAGCCTTCTGAAATTTGCCCAAAAAATCGTCCATTTTTGAAAATTTTCCTATGGTCCCCCGTTTGCTATTTTGCCAAAAATGGCCATTTTTGACACTATTAAAAAACTTGCCATTTCTCTTCTAATACGTCTTTTTTCATGCGGTTTTTTGCATTATAACAATCTATGATAGTTACGCTTTCAATCCATACTAATTAGGGTATTGTGCGACTTGTACTTCTCATTTTTTAGCGTTCCGAAAGTTGCCCAAAAAATCATTCATTTTTGAAAATTTTCCTATGGTCCCCCCTTTGCTATTTTGCCAAAAATGGCCATTTTAGACACTATTAAAAAACCTGCCATTTCTCTTCTAATACGTCTTTTTTCATGCGGTTTTTTGCATTGTAACAATCTATGATAGTTATGCTTTCAATCCATACTAATTAGGGTATTGTGCGACTTGTACTTCTCATTTTTTAGCGTTCCGAAAGTTGCCCAAAAAATCGTCCATTTTTGAAAATTTTCCTATGGTCCCCCCTTTGCTCTTTCTCCAAAAATGGCCATTTTAGACACTATTGAAAAACTTGCCATTTTTCTTCTAATAGGTCTTTTTTTATGCGCGTTTTTGCATTGTAACAATCTATGATAGTTACGCTTTTAATCCATACTAATTAGGGTATTGTGCGACTTGTACTTCTCATTTTTCAGCCATCCGAAATTTGCTTAAAAGCTCGTTCATTTTTGAAACTTTTCCTATGCTCCCCTCTTTGCTATTTTGCCAAAAATGGCCATTTTAGACACTACTAAAAAACTTCCCATTTCTCTTCTAATACGTCTTTTTTCATGCGGTTTTTTGCATTGTAACAATCTATGATAGTTACGCTTTCAATCCATACTAATTAGGGTATTGTGCGACTTGTACTTCTCATTTGTTAGCGTTCCGAAAGTCGCCCAAAAAATCGTCCATTTTTGAAAATTTTCCTATGGTCCCCCCTTTGCTATTTTGCCAAAAATGGCCATTTTAGACACTATTAAAAAACTTGCCATTTCTCGTCTAATACGTCTTTTTTCATGCGGTTTTTCGCATCGTAACAATCTATGATAGTTACGCTTTCAATCCATACTAATTAATGTATTTTGCGACTTGTACTTCTCATTTTTCAGCCATCCGAAATTCATTAAAAAATCGTCCATTTTTTACAATTTTCCTATGGCCCCCCTTTGCTATTTAGCCAAAAATGGCCATTTTAGACACTATTGAAAAACTTGCCATTTCTCTTCTAATACGTCTTATTTTATGCGGTTTTTTGAATTGTAACAATCTATGATAGTTACGCTTTCAATCCATACTAATTAGGGTATTGTGCGACTTGTACTTCTCATTTTTAAGCCTTTCGAAATTGGCCCAAAAAATCGTCCATTTTTGAACATTTTCCTATGGTCCCCCCTTTGCTCTTTTTCCAAAAATGGCCATTTTAGACACTACTAAAAAACTTCCCATTTCTCTTCTAATACGTCTTTTTTCATGCGGTTTTTTGCATTGTAACAATCTATGATAGTTACGCTTTCAATCCATACTAATTAGGGTAATGTGCGACTTGTAGTTCTCATTTTTCAGCCTTCTGAAATTTGCCCAAAAAATCGTCCATTTTTGAACATTTTCCTGTGGTCCCCCGTTTGCTATTTTGCCAAAAATGGCCATTTTTGACACTATTAAAAAACTTGCCATTTCTCTTCTAATACGTCTTTTTTCATGCGGTTTTTTGGCATTGTAACAATCTATGATAGCTACGCTTTCAATCCATACTAATTAGGGTATTGTGCGACTTGTACTTCTCATTTTTTAGCGTTCCGAAAGTTGCCCAAAAAATCGTCCATTTTTGAAATTTTTCCTATGGTCCCCCCTTTGCTATTTTGCCAAAAATGGCCATTTTAGACACTATTAAAAAACTTGCCATTTCTCTTCTAATACGTCTTTTTTCATGCGGTTTTTTGCATTGTAACAATCTATGATAGTTACGCTTTCAATCCATACTAATTAGGGTATTGTGCGACTTGTACTTCTCATTTTTCAGCCATCCGAAATTCGCTAAAAAAATCGTCCATTTTTGACAATTTTCCTATGGTCCCCCCTTTGCTATTTAGCCAAAAATGGCCATTTTAGACACTATTGAAAAACTTGCCATTTCTCCTCTAATACGTCTTTTTTCATGCGGTTTTTTTGCATTGTAACAATCTATGATAGTTATGCTTTCAATCCATACTAATTAGGGTATTGTGCGATTTGTACTTCTCATTTTTTAGCGTTCCGAAAGTTGCCCAAAAAATCGTCCATTTTGTAAAATTTTCCTATGGTCCCCCCTTTGCTATTTTGCCAAAAATGGCCATTTTAGACACTATTGAAAAACTTGCCATTTCTCTTCTAATACGTCTTTTTTCATGCGGTTTTTTGCATTGTAACAATCTATGATAGTTACGCTTTCAATCCATACTAATTAGGGTAATGTGCGACTTGTAGTTCTCATTTTTCAGCCTTCTGAAATTTGCCCAAAAAATCGTCCATTTTTGAACATTTTCCTGTGGTCCCCCGTTTGCTATTTTGCCAAAAATGGCCATTTTTGACACTATTAAAAAACTTGCCATTTCTCTTCTAATACGTCTTTTTTCATGCGGTTTTTTGGCATTGTAACAGTCTATGATAGCTACGCTTTCAATCCATACTAATTAGGGTAATGTGCGACTTGTAGTTCTCATTTTTCAGCCTTCTGAAATTTGCCCAAAAAATCGTCCATTTTTGAACATTTTCCTGTGGTCCCCCGCTTGCTATTTTGCCAAAAATGGCCATTTTAGACACTACTAAAAAACTTCCCATTTCTCTTCTAATACGTCTTTGTTCATGCCTTTTTTTGCATTGTAACAATCTATGATAGTTACGCTTTCAATCCATACTAATTAGGGTATTGTGCAACTTGTACTTCTCATTTTTCAGCCATCCGAAATTCGCTAAAAAATTCGTCCATTTTTGACAATTTTCCTATGGTCCCCCCTTTGCTATTTAGCCAAAAATGGCCATCTTAGACACTATTGAAAAACTTGCCATTTCTCTTCTAATACGTCTTTTTTTATGCGGTTTTTTGCATTGTAACAATCTATGATAGTTACGCTTTCAATCCATTATAATTAGGGTATTGTGCGACTTGTACTTCTCATTTTAAAGCCTTCCGAAATTTGCCCAAAAAATCGTCCATGTTTGAAAATTTTCCTATGGTCCCCCCTTTGCTATTTTGCCAAAAATGGCCATTTTAGACTTTATTGAAAAACTTGCCATTTCTCTTCTAATACGTCTTTTTTCATGCGGTTTTTTGCATTGTAACAATCTATGATAGTTACGCTTTCAATCCCTACTACTTAGGGTATTGTGCGACTTGTACTTCTCATTTTTCAGCCATCCGAAATTTGCGAAAAAAATAGTCCATTTTTAAAAATTTTCCTATGGTCCCCCCTTTGCTATTTTGCCAAAAATGGCCATTTTAGACACTCTTGAAAAACTTGCCATTTCTCTTCTAATACGTCTTTTTTCATGCGGTTTTTTGCATTGTAACAATCTATGATAGTTACGCTTTCAATCCACACTAATTAGGGTATTGTGCGACTTGTACTTCTCATTTTTCAGCCATCCGAAATTTGCGAAAAAAATCGTTCATTTTTAAAAATTTTCCTATGGTCCCCCCTTTGCTATTTTGCCAAAAATGGCCATTTTAGACACTATTCAAAAACTTGCCATTTCTCTTCTAATACGTCTTTTTTCGTGCGGTGTTTTGCATTGTAACAATCTATGATAGTTACGCTTTCAATCCATACTAATTAGGGTATTGTGCGACTTGTACTTCATATTTTTTAGCCTTCCGAAATTTGCCAAAAAATCGTCTATTTTTATCAATTTTACTACGGTCTCCCCTTTCCTTTTATCCTAAAAAATTAAGATTTTATACACTCTTGAAAAACTTGCCATTTCTCTTCTAATACGTCTTTTTTCATGCGGTTTCTTGCATTGTGACAATCTATGAAAAATACGCTTTCAATCCAAACTAATTAGGGTATTTTGCGACTTGTAATTCTTATTTTTCAGCCTTCCGAAGTTTGCCCAAAAAATAGTCCATTTTTGAACATTTTCCTATGGTCCCCCCTTTGCTATTTTGCCAAAAATGGCCATTTTAGACACTATTAATAAACTTGCCATTTCTCTTCTAATACGTCTTTTTTCATGCGGTCTTTTGCATTGTAACAATCTATGATAGATACGCTATCAATCCATACTAATTAGGGTATTGTGCGACTTGTACTTCTCATTTTTCAGCCTTCCAAACTCTGCCCAAAAAATCGTCCATTTTGTAACATTTTCCTATGGTCCCCCCTTTGCTATTTTGCCAAAAATGGCCATTTTAGACACTATTGAAAAACTTGCCATTTCTCTTTTAATACGTCTTTTTTTATGCGCGTTTTTGCATTGTAACAATCTATGATAGCTACGCTTTTAATCCATAGTAATTAGGGTATTTTGCGACTTGTACTTCTCATTTTTTAGCAATCCGAAATTTCCCCAAAAACTCGTTCCTTTTTGAAACTTTTCCTATGGTCCCCCCTTTGCTATTTTTCCAAAAACGGCCATTTTAGACACTACTAAAAAACTTCCCATTTCTCTTCTAATACGTCTTTTTTCATGCGGTTTTTAGCATTGTAACAATCTATGATAGTTACGCTTTCAATCCATACTAATTAGGGTATTGTGCGACTTGTATTTCTCATTTTTCAGCCTTCCGAAATTTGCCAAAAAATCGTCTATTTTTGACAATTTTACTACGGTCTCCCCTTTCCTTTTATCCTAAAAAATGGAGATTTTATACACTCTTGAAAAACTTGCCATTTCTCTTCTAATACGTCTTTTTTCATGCGGTTTTTTGCATTGTAACAATCTATGATAGTTACGCTTTCAATCCATACTAATTAGGGTATTGTGCGACTTGTTATTCTCATTTTTTAGCCTTCCGAAATTTGCCAAAAAATCGTCTATTTTTGACAATTTTACTACGGTCTCCCCTTTCCTTTTATCCTAAAAAATGGAGATTTTATACACTCTTGAAAAACTTGCCATTTCTCTTCTAATACGTCTTTTTTCATGCGGTTTTTTGCATTGTAACAATCTATGATAGTTACGCTTTCAATCCATACTAATTAGGGTATTGTGCGACTTGTACTTCTCATTTTTCAGCAGTCCGAAATTCGCTAAAAAAATCGTCAATTTTTGACAATTTTCCTATGGTCCCCCCTTTGCTATTTAGCCAAAAATGGCCATTTTAGACACTATTGAAAAACTTGCCATTTCTCTTCTAATACGTCTTTTTTTATGCGGTTTTTTTGCATTGTAACAATCTATGATAGTTATGCTTTCAATCCATACTAATTAGGGTATTGTGCGACTTGTACTTCTCATTTTTTAGCGTTCCGACAGTTGCCCAAAAAATCGTCCATTTTGAAAACTTTCCTATGGTCCCCCCTTTGCTATTTTGCCAAAAATGGCCATTTTAGACACTATTAAAAAACTTGCCATTTCTCTTCTAATACGTCTTTTTTCATGCGGTTTTTTGCATTGTAACAATCTATGATAGTTACGCTTTCAATCCATCCTAATTAGGGTATTGTGCGACTTGTAGTTCTCATTTTTCAGCCTTCTGAAATTTGCCCAAAAAATCGTCCATTTTTGAAAATTTTCCTATGGTCCCCCGTTTGCTATTTTGCCAAAAATGGCCATTTTTGACACTATTAAAAAACTTGCCATTTCTCTTCTAATACGTCTTTTTTCATGCGGTTTTTTGCATTATAACAATCTATGATAGTTACGCTTTCAATCCATACTAATTAGGGTATTGTGCGACTTGTACTTCTCATTTTTTAGCGTTCCGAAAGTTGCCCAAAAAATCGTTCATTTTTGAAAATTTTCCTATGGTCCCCCCTTTGCTATTTTGCCAAAAATGGCCATTTTAGACACTATTAAAAAACCTGCCATTTCTCTTCTAATACGTCTTTTTTCATGCGGTTTTTTGCATTATAACAATCTATGATAGTTATGCTTTCAATCCATACTAATTAGGGTATTGTGCGACTTGTACTTCTCATTTTTTAGCGTTCCGAAAGTTGCCCAAAAAATCGTCCATTTTTGAAAATTTTCCTATGGTCCCCCCTTTGCTCTTTCTCCAAAAATGGCCATTTTAGACACTATTGAAAAACTTGCCATTTTACTTCTAATACGTCTTTTTTTATGCGCGTTTTTGCATTGTAACAATCTATGATAGTTACGCTTTTAATCCATACTAATTAGGGTATTCTGCGACTTGTACTTCTCATTTTTCAGCCATCCGAAATTTGCTTAAAAGCTCGTTCATTTTTGAAACTTTTCCTATGCTCCCCTCTTTGCTATTTTGCCAAAAATGGCCATTTTAGACACTACTAAAAAACTTCCCATTTCTCTTCTAATACGTCTTTTTTCATGCGGTTTTTTGCATTGTAACAATCTATGATAGTTACGCTTTCAATCCATACTAATTAGGGTATTGTGCGACTTGTACTTCTCATTTGTTAGCGTTCCGAAAGTCGCCCAAAAAATCGTCCATTTTTGAAAATTTTCCTATGGTCCCCCCTTTGCTATTTTGCCAAAAATGGCCATTTTAGACACTATTAAAAAACTTGCCATTTCTCGTCTAATACGTCTTTTTTCATGCGGTTTTTCGCATCGTAACAATCTATGATAGTTACGCTTTCAATCCATACTAATTAATGTATTTTGCGACTTGTACTTCTCATTTTTCAGCCATCCGAAATTCATTAAAAAATCGTCCATTTTTTACAATTTTCCTATGGCCCCCCTTTGCTATTTAGCCAAAAATGGCCATTTTAGACACTATTGAAAAACTTGCCATTTCTCTTCTAATACGTCTTGTTTTATGCGGTTTTTTGAATTGTAACAATCTATGATAGTTACGCTTTCAATCCATACTAATTAGGGTATTGTGCGACTTGTACTTCTCATTTTTAAGCCTTTCGAAATTGGCCCAAAAAATCGTCCATTTTTGAAAATTTTCCTATGGTCCCCCCTTTGCTCTTTTTCCAAAAATTACCATTTTAGACACTACCTAAAAACTTCCCATTTCTCTTCTAATACGTCTTTTTTCATGCGGTTTTTTGCATTGTAACAATCTATGATAGTTACGCTTTCAATCCATACTAATTAGGGTAATGTGCGACTTGTAGTTCTCATTTTTCAGCCTTCTGAAATTTGCCCAAAAAATCGTCCATTTTTCAACATTTTCCTGTGGTCCCCCGTTTGCTATTTTGCCAAAACTGGCCATTTTTGACACTATTAAAAAACTTGCCATTTCTCTTCTAATACGTCTTTTTTCATGCGGTTTTTTGCATTGTAACAATCTATGATAGTTACGCTTTCAATCCATACTAATTAGGGTAATGTGCGACTTGTAGTTCTCATTTTTCAGCCTTCTGAACTTTGCCCAAAAAATCGTCCATTTTTGAACATTTTCCTGTGGTCCCCCGTTTGCTATTTTGCCAAAAATGGCCATTTTTGACACTATTAAAAAACTTGCCATTTCTCTTCTAATACGTCTTTTTTCATGCGGTTTTTTGGCATTGTAACAATCTATGATAGCTACGCTTTCAATCCATACTAATTAGGGTATTGTGCGACTTGTACTTCTCATTTTTTAGCGTTCCGAAAGTTGCCCAAAAAATCGTCCATTTTTGAAATTTTTCCTATGGTCCCCCCTTTGCTATTTTGCCAAAAATGGCCATTTTAGACACTATTAAAAAACTTGCCATTTCTCTTCTAATACGTCTTTTTTCATGCGGTTTTTTGCATTGTAACAATCTATGATAGTTACGCTTTCAATCCATACTAATTAGGGTATTGTGCGACTTGTACTTCTCATTTTTCAGCCATCCGAAATTCGCTAAAAAAATCGTCCATTTTTGACAATTTTCCTATGGTCCCCCCTTTGCTATTTAGCCAAAAATGGCCATTTTAGACACTATTGAAAAACTTGCCATTTCTCCTCTAATACGTCTTTTTTCATGCGGTTTTTTTGCATTGTAACAATCTATGATAGTTATGCTTTCAATCCATACTAATTAGGGTATTGTGCGACTTGTACTTCTCATTTTTTAGCGTTCCGAAAGTTGCCCAAAAAATCGTCCATTTTGTAAAATTTTCCTATGGTCCCCCCTTTGCTATTTTGCCAAAAATGGCCATTTTAGACACTATTGAAAAACTTGCCATTTCTCTTCTAATACGTCTTTTTTCATGCGGTTTTTTGCATTGTAACAATCTATGATAGTTACGCTTTCAATCCATACTAATTAGGGTATTGTGCGACTTGTAGTTCTCATTTTTCAGCCTTCTGAAATTTGCCCAAAAAATCGTCCATTTTTGAACATTTTCCTATGGTCCCCCGCTTGCTATTTTGCCAAAAATGGCCATTTTAGACACTACTAAAAAACTTCCCATTTCTCTTCTAATACGTCTTTGTTCATGCCTTTTTTTGCATTGTAACAATCTATGATAGTTACGCTTTCAATCCATACTATCTAGGGTATTGTGCGACTTGTACTTCTCATTTGTTAGCGTTCCGAAAGTCGCCCAAAAAATCGTCCATTTTTGAAAATTTTCCTATGGTCCCCCCTTTGCTATTTTGCCAAAAATGGCCATTTTAGACACTATTAAAAAACTTGTGATTTCTCTTCTAATACGTCTTTTTTCATGCGGTTTTTTGCATTGTAACAATCTATGATAGTTACGCTTTCAATCCATACTAATTAGGGTATTGTGCGACTTGTACTTCTCATTTGTCAGCCATCCGAAATTCGCTAAAAAAATCGTCCATTTTTGACAATTTTCCTATGGTCCCCCCTTTGCTATTTAGCCAAAAATGGCCATTTTAGACACTATTGAAAAACTTGCAATTCTCCTCTAATACGTCTTTTTTTATGCGGTTTTTTTGCATTGTAACAATCTATGATAGTTATGCTTTCAATCCAAACTAATTAGGGTATTGTGCGACTTGTACTTCTCATTTTTTAGCCTTCTGAAATTTGCCCAAAAAATCGTCCATTTTTGAAAATTTTCCTATGGTCCCCCCTTTGCTATTTTGCCAAAAATGGCCATTTTAGACACTATTAAAAAACTTGCCATTTCTCTTCTAATACGTCTTTTTTCATGCGGTTTTTTGCATTGTAACAATCTATGATAGTTACGCTTTCAATCCATACTAATTAGGGTATTGTGCGACTTGTATTTCTCATTTTTCAGCCTTCTGAAATTTGCCCAAAAAATCGTCCATTTTTGAACATTTTCCTATGGTCCCCCGTTTGCTATTTTGCCAAAAATGGCCATTTTTGACACTATTAAAAAACTTGCCATTTCTCTTCTAATACGTCTTTTTTCATGCGGTTTTTTGCATTATAACAATCTATGATAGTTACGCTTTCAATCCATACTAATTAGGGTATTGTGCGACTTGTACTTCATATTTTTTAGCGTTCCGAAAGTTGCCCAAAAAATCGTCCATTTTTGAAAATTTTCCTATGGTCCCCCCTTTGCTATTTTGCCAAAAATGGCCATTTTAGACACTATTAAAAAACTTGCCATTTCTCTTCTAATACGTCTTTTTTCATGCGGTTTTTTGCATTGTAACAATCTATGATAGTTACGCTTTCAATCCATACTAATTAGGGTATTGTGCGACTTGTAGTTCTCATTTTTCAGCCTTCTGAAATTTGCCCAAAAATTCGTCCATTTTTTAACATTTTCCTATGGTCCCCCGTTTGCTATTTTGCCAAAAATGGCCATTTTTGACACTATTAAAAAACTTGCCATTTCTCTTCTAATACGTCTTTTTTCATGCGGTTTTTTGCATTGTAACAATCTATGATAGTTACGCTTTCAATCCATACTAATTAGGGTATTGTGCGACTTGTACTTCTCATTTTTTAGCGTTCCGAAAGTTGCCCAAAAAATCGTCCATTTTTGAAATTTTTCCTATGGTCCCCCTTTGCTATTTTGCCAAAAATGGCCATTTTAGACACTATTAAAAAACTTGCCATTTCTCTTCTAATACGTCTTTTTTCATGCGGTTTTTTGCATTGTAACAATCTATGATAAATACGCTTTCAATCCATACTAATTAGCGTATTGTGCGACTTGTAATTCTTATTTTTCAGCCTTCCGAAATTTGCCCAAAAAATCGTCCATTTTTGACAATTTTCCTATGGTCCTTCCTTTGCTATTTAGCCAAAAATGGCCATTTTAGACACTATTGAAAAACTTGCCATTTCTCCTCTAATACGTCTTTTTTATGCGGTTTTTTTTGCATTGTAACAATCTATGATAGTTATGCTTTCAATCCATACTAATTAGGGTATTGTGCAACTTGTACTTCTCATTTTTTAGCGTTCCGAAAGTTGCCCAAAAAATCGTCCATTTTTGAAAATTTTCCTATGGTCCCCCCTTTGCTATTTTGCCAAAAATGGCCATTTTAGACACTATTGAAAAACTTGCCATTTCTCTTCTAATACGTCTTTTTTCATGCGGTTTTTTGCATTGTAACAATCTATGATAGTTACGCTTTCAATCCATACTAATTAGGGTATTGTGCGACTGGTAGTTCTCATTTTTCAGCCTTCTGAAGTTTGCCCAAAAAATCGTCCATTTTTGAACATTTTCCTATGGTCCCCCGTTTGCTATTTTGCCAAAAATGGCCATTTTTGACACTATTAAAAAACTTGCCATTTCTCTTCTAATACGTCTTTTTTCATGCGGTTTTTTGCATTGTAACAATCTATGATAGTTACGCTTTCAATCCATACTAATTAGGGTATTGTGCGACTTGTACTTCTCATTTTTTAGCGTTCCGAAAGTTGCCCAAAAAATCGTCCATTTTTGAAATTTTTCCTATGGTCCCCCCTTTGCTATTTTGCCAAAAATGGCCATCTTAGACACTATTAAAAAACTTGCCATTTCTCTTCTAATACGTCTTTTTTCATGCGGTTTTTTGCATTGTAACAATCTATGATAGTTACGCTTTCAATCCATACTAATTAGCGTATTGTGCGACTTGTAGTTCTCATTTTTCAGCCTTCTGAAATTTGCCCAAAAAATCGTCCATTTTTGAACATTTTCCTATGGTCCCCCGTTTGCTATTTTGCCAAAAATGGCCATTTTTGACACTATTAAAAAACTTGCCATTTCTCTTCTAATACGTCTTTTTTCATGCGGTTTTTTAAATTGTAACAATCTATGATAGTTACGCTTTCAATCCATACTAATTAGGGTATTGTGCGACTTGTAGTTCTCATTTTTCAGCCTTCTGAAATTTGCCCAAAAAATCGTCCATTTTTGAACATTTTCCTATGGTCCCCCGTTTGCTATTTTGCCAAAAATGGCCATTTTTGACACTATTAAAAAACTTGCCATTTCTCTTCTAATACGTCTTTTTTCATGCGGTTTTTTGCATTGTAACAATCTATGATAGTTACGCTTTCAATCCATACTAATTAGGGTATTGTGCGACTTGTACTTCTCAATTTTTAGCCGTCCGAAGTTTGCCAAAAAATCGTCTATTTTTTAAAAAATTTTCCTACGGTCTCCCCTTTTTTTTTATCCTAAAAAATGGAGATTTTATACACTCTTGAAAAACTTCCTATTTCTCTTCTAATACGTCTTTTTTCATGCGGTTTTTTGCATTGTGACAATCTATGATAAATACGCTTTCAATCCATACTAATTAGGGTATTGTGCGACTTGTAATTCTCATTTTTCAGCCTTCCGAAGTTTGCCCAAAAAATCGTCCATTTTTGAACATTTTCCTATGGTCCCCCGTTTGCTACTTTGCCAAAAATGGCCATCTTAGACCCTATTAAAAAACTTGCCATTTCTCTTCTAATACGTCTTTTTTCATGCGGTTTTTTGCATTGTAACAATCTATGATAGTTACGCTTTCAATCCATACTAATTAGGGTATTGTGCGACTTGTACTTCTCATTTTTTAGCGTTCCGAAATTTGCCCAAAAAATCGTCCATTTTTGAAATTTTTCCTATGGTCCCCCCTTTGCTATTTTGCCAAAAATGGCCATCCTAGACACTATTAAAAAACTTGCCATTTCTCTTCTAATACGTCTTTTTTCATGCGGTATTTTGCATTGTAACAATCTATGATAGTTACGCTTTCAATCCATACTAATTAGGGTATTGTGCGACTTGTAGTTCTCATTTTTCAGCCGTCCGAAGTTTGCCAAAAAATCGTCTATTTTTGACAATTTTCCTACGGTCTCCCCTTTTTTTTATCCTAAAAAATGGAGATTTTATACACTCTTGAAAAACTTCCTATTTCTCTTCTAATACGTCTTTTTTCATGCGGTTTTTTGCATTGTGACAATCTATGATAAATACGCTTTCAATCCATACTAATTAGGGTATTGTGCGACTTGTAATTCTCATTTTTCAGCCTTCCGAAGTTTGCCCAAAAAATCGTCAATTTTTGAACATTTTCCTATGGTCCCCCGTTTGCTACTTTGCCAAAAATGGCCATTTTAGACACTATTAAAAAACTTGCCATTTCTCTTCTAATACGTCTTTTTTCATGCGGTTTTTTGAATTGTAACAATCTATGATAGTTACGCTTTCAATCCATACTAATTAGGGTATTGTGCGACTTGTAGTTCTCATTTTTCAGCCTTCTGAAATTTGCCCAAAAAATCGTCCATTTTTGAACATTTTCCTATGGTCCCCCGTTTGCTATTTTGCCAAAAATGGCCATTTTTGACACTATTAAAAAACTTGCCATTTCTCTTCTAATACGTCTTTTTTCATGCGGTTTTTTGCATTGTAACAATCTATGATAGTTACGCTTTCAATCCATACTAATTAGGGTATTGTGCGACTTGTACTTCTCATTTTTTAGCGTTCCGAAATTTGCCCAAAAAATCGTCCATTTTTGAAATTTTTCCTATGGTCCCCCCTTTGCTATTTTGCCAAAAATGGCCATCCTAGACACTATTAAAAAACTTGCCATTTCTCTTCTAATACGTCTTTTTTATGCGGTTTTTTGCATTGTAACAATCTATGATAGTTACGCTTTCAATCCATACTAATTAGGGTATTGTGCGACTTGTAGTTCTCATTTTTCAGCCTTCTGAAGTTTGCCCAAAAAATCGTCCATTTTTGAACATTTTCCTATGGTCCCCCGTTTGCTATTTTGCCAAAAATGGCCATTTTTGACACTATTAAAAAACTTGCCATTTCTCTTCTAATACGTCTTTTTTCATGCGGTTTTTTGCATTGTAACAATCTATGATAGTTACGCTTTCAATCCATACTAATTAGGGTAATGTGCGACTTGTAGTTCTCATTTTTCAGCCTTCTGAACTTTGCCCAAAAAATCGTCCATTTTTGAACATTTTCCTGTGGTCCCCCGTTTGCTATTTTGCCAAAAATGGCCATTTTTGACACTATTAAAAAACTTGCCATTTCTCTTCTAATACGTCTTTTTTCATGCGGTTTTTTGGCATTGTAACAATCTATGATAGCTACGCTTTCAATCCATACTAATTAGGGTATTGTGCGACTTGTACTTCTCATTTTTTAGCGTTCCGAAAGTTGCCCAAAAAATCGTCCATTTTTGAAATTTTTCCTATGGTCCCCCCTTTGCTATTTTGCCAAAAATGGCCATTTTAGACACTATTAAAAAACTTGCCATTTCTCTTCTAATACGTCTTTTTTCATGCGGTTTTTTGCATTGTAACAATCTATGATAGTTACGCTTTCAATCCATACTAATTAGGGTATTGTGCGACTTGTAGTTCTCATTTTTCAGCCTTTTGAAATTTGCCCCAAAAATTGTCCATTTTTTAACATTTTCCTATGGTCCCCCGTTTGCTATTTTGCCAAAAATGGCCATTTTAGACCCTATTAAAAAACTTGCCATTTCTCTTCTAATACGTCTTTTTTCATGCGGTTTTTTGCATTGTAACAATCTATGATAGTTACGCTTTCAATCCATACTAATTAGGGTATTGTGCGACTTGTACTTCTCAATTTTTAGCCGTCCGAAGTTTGCCAAAAAATCGTCTATTTTTGACAATTTTCCTACGGTCTCCCCTTTTTTTTTATCCTAAAAAATGGAGATTTTATACACTCTTGAAAAACTTCCTATTTCTCTTCTAATACGTCTTTTTTCATGCGGTTTTTTGGATTGTGACAATCTATGATAAATACGCTTTCAATCCATACTAATTAGGGTATTGTGCGACTTGTAATTCTCATTTTTCAGCCTTCCGAAGTTTGCCCAAAAAATCGTTTATTTTTGAAAATTTTCCTATGGTCCCCCGTTTGCTACTTTGCCAAAAATGGCCATTTTAGACACTATTAAAAAACTTGCCATTTCTCTTCTAATACGTCTATTTTCATGCGGTTTTTTGAATTGTAACAATCTATGATAGTTACGCTTTCAATCCATACTAATTAGGGTATTGTGCGACTTGTACTTCTCATTTTTTAGCGTTCCGAAATTTGCCCAAAAAATCGTCCATTTTTGAACATTTTCCTATGGTCCCCCCTTTGCTATTTTGCCAAAAATGGCCATTTTTGACACTATTAAAAAACTTGCCATTTCTCTTCTAATACGTCTTTTTTCATGCGGTTTTTTGCATTGTAACAATCTATGATAGTTACGCTTTCAATCCATACTAATTAGGGTATTGTGCGACTTGTACTTCTCATTTTTCAGCCATCCGAAATTCGCTAAAAAAATCGTCCATTTTTCACAATTTTCCTATGGCCCCCCTTTGCTATTTAGCCAAAAATGGCCATTTTAGACACTTTTGAAAAACTTGCCATTTTTCTTCTTATACGTCTTTTTTTATGCGCGTTTTTGCATTGTAACAATCTATGATAGTTACGCTTTTAATCCATACTAATTAGGGTATTGTGCGACTTGTACTTCTCATTTTTCAGCCATCCGAAATTTGCTTAAAAACTCGTTTATTTTTGAAACTTTTCCTATCCTCCCCTCTTTGCTATTTTGCCAAAAATTGCCATTTTAGACACTACTAAAAAACTTCCCATTTCTCTTCTAATACGTCTTTTTTCATGCGGTTTTTTGCATTGTAACAATCTATGATAGTTACGCTTTCAATCCATACTAATTAGGGTATTGTGCGACTTGTACTTCTCATTTTTCAGCCTTCTGAAATTTGCCCAAAAAATCGTCCATTTTTGAACATTTTCCTATGGTCCCCCGTTTGCTATTTTGCCAAAAATGGCCATTTTTGACACTATTAAAAAACTTGCCATTTCTCTTCTAATACGTCTTTTTTCATGCGGTTTTTTGCATTGTAACAATCTATGATAGTTACGCTTTCAATCCATACTAATTAGGGTATTGTGCGACTTGTAGTTCTCATTTTTCAGCCTTCTGAAATTTGCCCAAAAAATCGTCCATTTTTGAACATTTTCCTATGGTCCCCCGTTTGCTATTTTGCCAAAAATGGCCATTTTTGACACTATTAAAAAACTTGCCATTTCTCTTCTAATACGTCTTTTTTCATGCGGTTTTTTGCATTGTAACAATCTATGATAGTTACGCTTTCAATCCATACTAATTAGGGTATTGTGCGACTTGTAGTTCTCATTTTTCAGCCTTCTGAAATTTGCCCAAAAAATCGTCCATTTTTGAACATTTTCCTATGGTCCCCCGTTTGCTATTTTGCCAAAAATGGCCATTTTTGACACTATTAAAAAACTTGCCATTTCTCTTCTAATACGTCTTTTTTCATGCGGTTTTTTGCATTGTAACAATCTATGATAGTTACGCTTTCAATCCATACTAATTAGGGTATTGTGCGACTTGTACTTCTCAATTTTTAGCCGTCCGAAGTTTGCCAAAAAATCGTCTATTTTTGACAATTTTCCTACGGTCTCCCCTTTTTTTTTATCCTAAAAAATGGAGATTTTATACACTCTTGAAAAACTTCCTATTTCTCTTCTAATACGTCTTTTTTCATGCGGTCTTTTGCATTGTGACAATCTATGATAAATACGCTTTCAATCCATACTAATTAGGGTATTGTGCGACTTGTAATTCTCATTTTTCAGCCTTCCGAAGTTTGCCCAAAAAATCGTCCATTTTTGAAAATTTTCCTATGGTCCCCCGTTTGCTACTTTGCCAAAAATGGCGATTTTAGACACTATTAAAAAACTTCCCATTTCTCTTCTAATACGTCTTTTTTCATGCGGTTTTTTGCATTGTAACAATCTATGATAGTTACGCTTTCAATCCATACTATCTAGGGCATTGTGCGACTTGTACTTCTCATCTTTCAGCCTTTCAAATTTTGCCCAAAAAATCGTTAATTTTTTAAAATTTTCCTATTGTCCCCCCTTTGCTATTTTGCCAAAAATGGCCATTTTAGACACTATTGAAAAACTTGCCATTTCTCTTCTAATACGTCTTTTTTCATGCGGTTTTTTGCATTGTAACAATCTATGATAGTTACGCTTTCAATCCATACTAATTAGGGTATTGTGCGACTTGTACTTCTCATTTTTCAGCCATCTTAAATTCGCTAAAAAAATCGTCCATTTTTCACAATTTTCCTATGGCCCCCCTTTGCTATTTAGCTAAAAATGGCCATTTTAGACACTTTTGAAAAACTTGCCATTTTTCTTCTTATACGTCTTTTTTTATGCGCGTTTTTGCATTGTAACAATCTATGATAGTTACGCTTTTAATCCATACTAATTAGGGTATTGTGCGACTTGTACTTCTCATTTTTCAGCCATCCGAAATTTGCTTAAAAACTCGTTTATTTTTGAAACTTTTCCTATCCTCCCCTCTTTGCTATTTTGCCAAAAATTGCCATTTTAGACACTACTAAAAAACTTCCCATTTCTCTTCTAATACGTCTTTTTTCATGCGGTTTTTTGCATTGTAACAATCTATGATAGTTACGCTTTCAATCCATACTAATTAGGGTATTGTGCGACTTGTACTTCTCATTTTTCAGCCTTCTGAAATTTGCCCAAAAAATCGTCCATTTTTGAACATTTTCCTATGGTCCCCCGTTTGCTATTTTGCCAAAAATGGCCATTTTTGACACTATTAAAAAACTTGCCATTTCTCTTCTAATACGTCTTTTTTCATGCGGTTTTTTGCATTGTAACAATCTATGATAGTTACGCTTTCAATCCATACTAATTAGGGTATTGTGCGACTTGTAGTTCTCATTTTTCAGCCTTCTGAAATTTGCCCAAAAAATCGTCCATTTTTGAACATTTTCCTATGGTCCCCCGTTTGCTATTTTGCCAAAAATGGCCATTTTTGACACTATTAAAAAACTTGCCATTTCTCTTCTAATACGTCTTTTTTCATGCGGTTTTTTGCATTGTAACAATCTATGATAGTTACGCTTTCAATCCATACTAATTAGGGTATTGTGCGACTTGTACTTCTCAATTTTTAGCCGTCCGAAGTTTGCCAAAAAATCGTCTATTTTTGACAATTTTCCTACGGTCTCCCCTTTTTTTTTATCCTAAAAAATGGAGATTTTATACACTCTTGAAAAACTTCCTATTTCTCTTCTAATACGTCTTTTTTCATGCGGTCTTTTGCATTGTGACAATCTATGATAAATACGCTTTCAATCCATACTAATTAGGGTATTGTGCGACTTGTAATTCTCATTTTTCAGCCTTCCGAAGTTTGCCCAAAAAATCGTCCATTTTTGAAAATTTTCCTATGGTCCCCCGTTTGCTACTTTGCCAAAAATGGCCATTTTAGACACTATTAAAAAACTTCCCATTTCTCTTCTAATACGTCTTTTTTCATGCGGTTTTTTGCATTGTAACAATCTATGATAGTTACGCTTTCAATCCATACTATCTAGGGCATTGTGCGACTTGTACTTCTCATCTTTCAGCCTTTCAAATTTTGCCCAAAAAATCGTTAATTTTTTAAAATTTTCCTATTGTCCCCCCTTTGCTATTTTGCCAAAAATGGCCATTTTAGACACTATTGAAAAACTTGCCATTTCTCTTCTAATACGTCTTTTTTCATGCGGTTTTTTGCATTGTAACAATCTATGATAGTTACGCTTTCAATCCATACTAATTAGGGTATTGTGCGACTTGTACTTCTCATTTTTCAGCCATCCGAATTTCGCTAAAAAAATCGTCCATTTTTCACAATTTTCCTATGGCCCCCCTTTGCTATTTAGCCAAAAATGGCCATTTTAGACACTACTAAAAAACTTCCCATTTCTCTTCTAATACGTCTTTTTTCATGCGGTTTTTTGCATTGTAACAATCTATGATAGTTACGCTTTCAATCCATACTAATTAGGGAATTGTGCGACTTGTACTTCTCAATTTTTAGCCGTCCGAAGTTTTCCAAAAAATCGTCTATTTTTGACAATTTTCCTACGGTCTCCCCTTTTTTTTTATCCTAAAAAATGGAGATTTTATACACTCTTGAAAAACTTCCTATTTCTCTTCTAATACGTCTTTTTTCATGCGGTTTTTTGCATTGTGCCAATCTATGATAAATACGCTTTCAATCCATACTAATTAGGGTATTGTGCGACTTGTAATTCTCATTTTTCAGCCTTCCGAAGTTTGCCCAAAAAATCGTCCATTTTTGAACATTTTCCTATGGTCCCCCGTTTGCTACTTTGCCAAAAATGGCCATTTTAGACACTATTAAAAAACTTGCCATTTCTCTTCTAATACGTCTTTTTTCATGCGGTCTTTTGCATTGTAACAATCTATGATAGTTACGCTTTCAATCCATACTAATTAGGGTATTGTGCGACTTGTAGTTCTCATTTTTCAGCCTTCTGAAATTTGCCCAAAAAATCGTCCATTTTTGAACATTTTCCTATGGTCCCCCGTTTGCTATTTTGCCAAAAATGGCCATTTTTGACACTATTAAAAAACTTGCCATTTCTCTTCTAATACGTCTTTTTTCATGCGGTTTTTTGCATTGTAACAATCTATGATAGTTACGCTTTCAATCCATACTAATTAGGGTATTGTGCGACTTGTACTTCTCAATTTTTAGCCGTCCGAAGTTTGCCAAAAAATCGTCTATTTTTGACAATTTTCCTACGGTCTCCCCTTTTTTTTTATCCTAAAAAATGGAGATTTTATACACTCTTGAAAAACTTCCTATTTCTCTTCTAATACGTCTTTTTTCATGCGGTCTTTTGCATTGTGACAATCTATGATAAATACGCTTTCAATCCATACTAATTAGGGTATTGTGCGACTTGTAATTCTCATTTTTCAGCCTTCCGAAGTTTGCCCAAAAAATCGTCCATTTTTGAAAATTTTCCTATGGTCCCCCGTTTGCTACTTTGCCAAAAATGGCCATTTTAGACACTATTAAAAAACTTCCCATTTCTCTTCTAATACGTCTTTTTTCATGCGGTTTTTTGCATTGTAACAATCTATGATAGTTACGCTTTCAATCCATACTATCTAGGGCATTGTGCGACTTGTACTTCTCATCTTTCAGCCTTTCAAATTTTGCCCAAAAAATCGTTAATTTTTTAAAATTTTCCTATTGTCCCCCCTTTGCTATTTTGCCAAAAATGGCCATTTTAGACACTATTGAAAAACTTGCCATTTCTCTTCTAATACGTCTTTTTTCATGCGGTTTTTTGCATTGTAACAATCTATGATAGTTACGCTTTCAATCCATACTAATTAGGGTATTGTGCGACTTGTACTTCTCATTTTTCAGCCATCCGAATTTCGCTAAAAAAATCGTCCATTTTTCACAATTTTCCTATGGCCCCCCTTTGCTATTTAGCCAAAAATGGCCATTTTAGACACTACTAAAAAACTTCCCATTTCTCTTCTAATACGTCTTTTTTCATGCGGTTTTTTGCATTGTAACAATCTATGATAGTTACGCTTTCAATCCATACTAATTAGGGAATTGTGCGACTTGTACTTCTCAATTTTTAGCCGTCCGAAGTTTTCCAAAAAATCGTCTATTTTTGACAATTTTCCTACGGTCTCCCCTTTTTTTTTATCCTAAAAAATGGAGATTTTATACACTCTTGAAAAACTTCCTATTTCTCTTCTAATACGTCTTTTTTCATGCGGTTTTTTGCATTGTGCCAATCTATGATAAATACGCTTTCAATCCATACTAATTAGGGTATTGTGCGACTTGTAATTCTCATTTTTCAGCCTTCCGAAGTTTGCCCAAAAAATCGTCCATTTTTGAACATTTTCCTATGGTCCCCCGTTTGCTACTTTGCCAAAAATGGCCATTTTAGACACTATTAAAAAACTTGCCATTTCTCTTCTAATACGTCTTTTTTCATGCGGTCTTTTGCATTGTAACAATCTATGATAGTTACGCTTTCAATCCATTCTATATAGGGTATTGTGCGACTTGTACTTCTCATTTTTCAGCCTTCCAAACTTTGCCCAAAAATTCGTCCATTTTTTAAAATTTTCCTATGGTCCCCCCTTTGCTATTTTGCCAAAAATGGCTATTTTAGACACTATTGAAAAACTTGCCATTTCTCTTCTAATACGTCCTTTTTCATGCGGTTTTTTGCATTGTAACAATGTATGATAGTTACGCTTTCAATCAATACTAATTAGTGTATTGTGCGACTTGTACTTCTCATGTTTCAGCCTTCCGAAATTTGCCCAAAATATCGTCCATTTTTGAAAATTTTCCCTTTGCTATTTTGCCAAAAATGGCCATTTTAGACACTATTAAAAAACTTGCCATTTCTCTTCTAATACGTCTTTTTTCATGCGTGTTTTTTGCATTGTAAAAATCTATGATAGTTACGCTTTCAATCCATACTAATAAGGGTATTGTGCGACTTGTACTTCTCTTTTTTCAGCCTTTCAAAGTTTTCCCAAAAAATCGTTTATTTTTTAAAATTTTCCTATGCTCCCCCCTTTGCTATTTTGCCAAAAATGGCCATTTTAGACACTATTGAAAAACTTGCCATTTCTCTTCTAATACGTTTTTTTTCGTGCGGTTTTTTGCATTGTAACAATCTATGATAGTTACGCTTTCAATCCATACTATTTAGGGTATTGTGCGACTTGTACTTCTTATTTTTTAGCCTTCCGAAATTTGACAAAAAAATCGTCTATTTTTGACAATTTTCCCACGGTCTCCCCTTTCCTTTTATCCTAAAAAATGGAGATTTTATACACTCTTGAAAAACTTGCCATTTCTCTTCTAATACGTCTTTTTTAATGCGGTTTCTAGCATTGTGACAATCTATGTCAAATACGCTTTCAATCCATACTAATTAGGGTATTGTGCGACATGTAGTTCTCATTTTTAAGCCTTCCGAAGTTTGCCCAAAAAATCGTCCTTTTTTGAACATTTTCCTATGGTCCCCCCTTTGCTATTTAGCCAAAAATGGCCATTTTAGACACTATTGAAAAACTTGCCATTTCTCTTCTAATACGTCTTTTTTCATGCGGTTTTTTGCATTGTAACAATCTATGATAGTTACGCTTTCAATCCATACTAATTAGGGTATTGTGCGACTTGTAGTTCTCATTTTTCAGCCTTCTGAAATTTGCCCAAAAAATCGTCCATTTTTGAACATTTTCCTATGGTCCCCCGTTTGCTATTTTGCCAAAAATGGCCATTTTTGACACTATTAAAAAACTTGCCATTTCTCTTCTAATACGTCTTTTTTCATGCGGTTTTTTGCATTGTAACAATCTATGATAGTTACGCTTTCAATCCATACTAATTAGGGTATTGTGCGACTTGTACTTCTCATTTTTCAGCCTTCTGAAATTTGCCCAAAAAATCGTATATTTTTGAACATTTTCCTATGGTCCCCCGTTTGCTATTTTGCCAAAAATGGCCATTTTTGACACTATTAAAAAACTTGCCATTTCTCTTCTAATACGTCTTTTTTCATGCGGTTTTTTGCATTGTAACAATCTATGATAGTTACGCTTTCAATCCATACTAATTAGGGTATTGTGCGACTTGTAGTTCTCATTTTTCAGCCTTCTGAAATTTGCCCAAAAAATCGTCCATTTTTGAACATTTTCCTATTGTCCCCCGTTTGCTATTTTGCCAAAAATGGCCATTTTTTACACTATTAAAAAACTTGCCATTTCTCTTCTAATACGTCTTTTTTCATGCGGTTTTTTGCATTGTAACAATCTATGATAGTTACGCTTTCAATCCATACTAATTAGGGTATTGTGCGACTTGTACTTCTCATTTTTTAGCGTTCCGAAATTTGCCCAAAAAATCGTCCATTTTTGAAAATTTTCCTATTGTCCCCCCTTTGCTATTTTGCCAAAAATGGCCATTTTAGACACTATTAAAAAACTTGCCATTTCTCTTCTAATACGTCTTTTTTCATGCGGTTTTTTGCATTGTAACAATCTATGATAGTTACGCTTTCAATCCATACTAATTAGGGTATTGTGCGACTTGTAGTTCTCATTTTTCAGCCTTCTGAAATTTGCCCAAAAAATCGTCCATTTTTGAACATTTTCCTATGGTCCCCCGTTTCCTATTTTGCCAAAAATGGCCATTTTTGACACTATTAAAAAACTTCCCATTTCTCTTCTAATACGTCTTTTTTCATGCGGTTTTTTGCATTGTAACAATCTATGATAGTTACGCTTTGAATCCATACTAATTAGGGTATTGTGCGACTTGTACTTCTCAATTTTTAGCCGTCCGAATTTTTCCAAAAAATCGTCTATTTTTGACAATTTTCCTACGGTCTCCCCTTTTTTTTTATCCTAAAAAATGGAGATTTTATACACTCTTGAAAAACTTGCCATTTCTCTTCTAATACGTCTTTTTTCATGCGGTTTTTTGCATTGTGACAATCTATGATAAATACGCTTTCAATCCATACTAATTAGGGTATTGTGCGACTTGTAATTCTCATTTTTCAGCCTTCCGAAGTTTGCCCAAAAAATCGTCCATTTTTGAACATTTTCCTATGGTCCCCCGTTTGCTACTTTGCCAAAAATGGCCATTTTAGACACTATTAAAAAACTTGCCATTTCTCTTCTAATACGTCTTTTTTGATGCGGTCTTTTGCATTGTAACAATCTATGATAGTTACGCTTTCAATCCATACTAATTAGGGTATTGTGCGACTTGTACTTCTCATTTTTCAGCCTTCCAAACTTTGCCCAAAAAATCGTCCATTGTTTAAAATTTTCCTATGGTCCCCCCTTTGCTATTTTGCCAAAAATGGCCATTTTAGACACTATTGAAAAACTTGCCATTTCTCTTCTAATACGTCTTTTTTCATGCGGTTTTTTGCATTGTAACAATCTATGATAGTTACGCTTTCAATCAATACTAATTAGTGTATTGTGCGACTTGTACTTCTCATGTTTCAGCCTTCCGAAATTTGCCCAAAATATCGTCCATTTTTGAAAATTTTCCCTTTGCTATTTTGCCAAAAATTGCCATTTTAGACACTATTAAAAAACTTGCCATTTCTCTTCTAATACGTTTTTTTTCATGCGCGTTTTTTGCATTGTAAAAATCTATGATAGTTACGCTTTCAATCCATAATAATTAGGGTATTGTGCGACTTGTACTTCTCTTTTTTCAGCCTTTCAAAGTTTGCCCAGAAAATCGTTAATTTTTTAAAATTTTCCTATGCTCCCCCCTTTGCTATTTTGCCAAAAATGGCCATTTTAGACACTATTGAAAAACTTGCCATTTCTCTTCTAATACGTCTTTTTTCATGCGGTTTTTTGCATTGTAACAATCTATGATAGTTACGCTTTTAATCAATACTAATTAGTGTATTTTGCGACTTGTACTTCCTATTTTTCAGCCGTCCGAAATTTGCCCAAAAAATCGTCCATTTTTGAAAATTTTTCTATGGTCCCACCTTTGCTATTTTGCCAAAAATGGCCATTTTAGACACTATTGAAAAACTTGCCATTTCTCTTCTAATACGTTTTTTTTCGTGCGGTTTTTTGCATTGTAACAATCTATGATAGTTACGCTTTCAATCCATACTAATTAGGGTATTGTGCGACTTGTACTTCTCATTTTTTAGCCTTCCGAATTTTGCCAAAAAATCGTCTATTTTTGACAATTTTCCCACGGTCTCCCCTTTCCTTTTATCCTAAAAAATGGAGATTTTATACACTCTTGAAAAACTTGCCATTTCTCTTCTAATACGTCTTTTTTAATGCGGTTTCTTGCATTGTGACAATCTATGTCAAATACGCTTTCAATCCATACTAATTATGGTATTGTGCGACATGTATTTCTCATTTTTAAGCCTTCCGAAGTTTGCCCAAAAAATCGTCCATTTTTGATCATTTTCCTATGGTCCCCCCTTTGCTATTTTGCCAAAAATGGCCATTTTAGACACTATTAAAAAACTTGCCATTTCTCTTCTAATACGTCTTTTTTCATGCGGTCTTTTGCATTGTAACAATCTATGATAGTTACGCTTTCAATCCATACTAATTAGGGTATTCTGCGACTTGTACTTCTCATTTTTCAGCAATCCGAAATTCGCTAAAAAAATCGTCCATTTTTGACAATTTTCTTATGGTCCCCCCTTTGCTATTTAGCCAAAAATGGCCATTTTAGACACTATTGAAAAACTTGCCATTTCTCTTCTAATACGTCTTTTTTTATGCGGTCTTTTGCATTGTAACAATCTATGATAGTTACGCTTTCAATCCATACTAATTAGGGTATTGTGCGACTTGTACTTCTCATTTTTTCAGCCTTTCGAAATTGGCGCAAAAAATCGTCCATTTTTCAAAATTTTCCTATTGTCCCCCCTTTGCTATTTTTCCAAAAATGGCCATTTTAGACACTTTTGAAAAACTTGCAATTTTTCTTCTAATACGTCTTTTTTTATGCGCGTTTTTGCTTTGTAACAATCTATGATAGTTACGCTTTTAATCCATACTAATTAGGGTATTGTGCGACTTGTACTTCTCATTTTTCAGCCATCCGAAATTTGCCCAAAAACTCGTTCATTTTTGAAACTTTTCCTATGGTCCACGGTTTGCTATTTTGCCAAAAACGGCCATTTTAGACACTACTAAAAAACTTCCCATTTCTCTTCTAATACGTCTTTTTTCATGCGGTTTTTTGCATTGTAACAATCTATGATAAATACGCTTTCAATCCATATTAATTAGGGTATTGTGCGACTTGTAATTCTTATTTTTCAGCCTTCCGAAGTTTGCCCAAAAAATCGTCCATTTTTGAAAATTTTCCTATGGTCCCCCCTTTGCTATTTTGCCAAAAATTGCCATTTTAGTCACCATTAATAAACTTGCCATTTCTCTTCTAATACGTCTTTTTTCATGCGGTCTTTTGCATTGTAACAATCTATGATAGTTACGCTTTCAATCCATACTAATTAGGGTATTCTGCGACTTGTACTTCTCATTTTTCAGCAATCCGAAATTCGCTAAAAAAATCGTCCATTTTTGACAATTTTCCTATGGTCCCCCCTTTGCTATTTAGCCAAAAATGGCCATTTTAGACACTATTGAAAAACTTGCCATTTCTTTTCTAATACGTCTTTTTTTATGCGGTTTTTTGCATTGTAACAATCTATGATAGTTACGCTTTCAATCCATACTAATTAGGGTATTGTGCGACTTGTACTTCTCATTTTTTCAGCCTTTCGAAATTGGCGCAAAAAATCGTCCATTTTTCAAAATTTTCCTATTGTCCCCCCTTTGCTATTTTTCCAAAAATGGCCATTTTAGACACTTTTGAAAAACTTGCAATTTTTCTTCTAATACGTCTTTTTTTATGCGCGTTTTTGCTTTGTAACAATCCATGATAGTTACGCTTTTAATCCATACTAATTAGGGTATTGTGCGACTTGTACTTCTCATTTTTCAGCCATCCGAAATTTGCCCAAAAACTCGTTCATTTTTGAAACTTTTCCTATGGTCCACGGTTTGCTATTTTGCCAAAAACGACCATTTTAGACACTACTAAAAAACTTCCCATTTCTCTTCTAATACGTCTTTTTTCATGCGGTTTTTTGCATTGTAACAGTCTATGATAAATACGCTTTCAATCCATATTAATTAGGGTATTGTGCGACTTGTAATTCTTATTTTTCAGCCTTCCGAAGTTTGCCCAAGAAATCGTCCATTTTTGAACATTTTCCTATGGTCCCCCCTTTGCTATTTTGCCAAAAATGGCCATTTTAGACACTATTGAAAAACTTGCCATTTCTCTTCTAATACGTCTTTTTTCATGCGGGTTTTTGCATTGTAACAATCTATGATAGTTACGCTTTTAATCAATACTAATTAGTGTATTGTGCGACTTGTACTTCTCATGTTTCAGCCTTCCGAAATTTGCCCAAAAAATCGTCCATTTACTGAAAATTTTCCCTTTGCTATTTTGCCAAAAATGGCCATTTTAGACACTATTAAAAAACTTGCCATTTCTCTTCTAATACGTCTTTTTTTATGCGCGTTTTTGCATTGCAACAATCTATGATAGCTACGCTTTTAATCCATACTAATTAGGGTATTGTGCGACTTGTACTTCTCATTTTTCAGCCATCCGAAATTTGCGAAAAAAATCGTTCATTTTTAAAAATTTTCCTATTGTCCCCCCTTTGCTATTTTGCCAAAAATGGCCATTTTAGACACTATTCAAAAACTTGCCATTTCTCTTCTAATACGTCTTTTTTCATGCGGGTTTTTGCATTGTAACAATCTATGATAGTTACGCTTTTAATCAATACTAATTAGTGTATTGTGCGACTTGTACTTCTCATGTTTCAGCCTTCCGAAATTTGCCCAAAAAATCGTCCATTTACTGAAAATTTTCCCTTTGCTATTTTGCCAAAAATGGCCATTTTAGACACTATTAAAAAACTTGCCATTTCTCTTCTAATACGTCTTTTTTTATGCGCGTTTTTGCATTGCAACAATCTATGATAGCTACGCTTTTAATCCATACTAATTAGGGTATTGTGCGACTTGTACTTCTCATTTTTCAGCCATCCGAAATTTGCGAAAAAAATCGTTCATTTTTAAAAATTTTCCTATTGTCCCCCCTTTGCTATTTTGCCAAAAATGGCCATTTTAGACACTATTCAAAAACTTGCCATTTCTCTTCTAATACGTCTTTTTTCGTGCGGTGTTTTGCATTGTAACAATCTATGATAGTTACGCTTTCAATCCATACTAATTAGGGTATTGTGCGACTTGTACTTCTCATTTTTTAGCCTTCCGAAATTTTCCAAAAAATCGTCTATTTTTAACAATTTTACTACGGTCTCCCCTTTCCTTTTATCCTAAAAAATTAAGATTTTATACACTCTTGAAAAACTTGCCATTTCTCTTCTAATACGTCTTTTTTCATGCGGTTTCTTGCATTGTGACAATCTATGAAAAATACGCTTTCAATCCAAACTAATTAGGGTATTGTGCGACTTGTAATTCTTATTTTTCAGCCTTCCGAAGTTTGCCCAAAAAATAGTCCATTTTTGAACATTTTCCTATGGTCCCCCCTTTGCTATTTTGCCAAAAATGGCCATTTTAGACACTATTAATAAACTTGCCATTTCTCTTCTAATACGTCTTTTTTCATGCGGTCTTTTGCATTGTAACAATCTATGATAGATACGCTTTCAATCCATACTAATTAGGGTATTGTGCGACTTGTACTTCTCATTTTTTTAGCCTTCCAAACTCTGCCCAAAAAATCGTCCATTTTGTAAAATTTTCCTATGGTCCCCCCTTTGCTATTTTGCCAAAAATGGCCATCTTAGACACTATTGAAAAACTTGCCATTTCTCTTCTAATACGTCTTTTTTCATGCGGTCTTTTGCATTGTAACAATCTATGATAGATACGCTTTCAATCCATACTAATTAGGGTATTGTGCGACTTGTACTTCTCATTTTTCAGCTTTCCAAAGTCTGCCCAAAAAATCGTCCATTTTTTAAAATTTTCCTATGGTCCCCCCTTTGCTATTTTGCCAAAAATGGCCATTTTAGACACTATTGAAAAACTTGCCATTTCTCTTCTAATACGTCTTTTTTCATGCGGGTTTTTGCATTGTAACAATCTATGATAGTTACGCTTTCAATCAATACTAATTAGTGTATTGTGCGACTTGTACTTCTCATGTTTCAGCCTTCCGAAATTTGCCCAAAAAATCGTCCATTTTTGAAAATTTTCCCTTTGCTATTTTGCCAAAAATGGCCATTTTAGACACTATTGAAAAACTTGCCATTTCTCTTCTAATACGTCTTTTTTTATGCGCGTTTTTGCATTGCAACAATCTATGATAGCTACGCTTTTAATCCATACTAATTAGGGTATTGTGCGACTTGTACTTCTCATTTTTTAGCAATCCGAAATTTCCCCAAAAACTCGTTCCTTTTTGAAACTTTTCCTATGGTCCCCTTTTTGCTATTTTTCCAAAAACGGCCATTTTAGACACTACTAAAAAACTTCCCATTTCTCTTCTAATACGTCTTTTTTCATGCGGTTTTTAGCATTGTAACAATCTATGATACTTACGCTTTCAATCCATACTAATTAGGGTATTGTGCGACTTGTATTTCTCATTTTTCAGCCTTCCGAAATTTGCCCAAAAAATCGTCCATTTTTAAAAATTTTCCTATGGTCCCCCCTTTGCTATTTTGCCAAAAATGGCCATTTTTGACACTATTAAAAAACTTGCCATTTCTCTTCTAATACGTCTTTTTTCGTGCGGTGTTTTGCATTGTAACAATCTATGATAGTTATGCTTTCAATCCATACTAATTAGGGTATTGTGCGACTTGTTATTCTCATTTTTTAGCCTTCCGAAATTTGCCAAAAAATCGTCTATTTTTGACAATTTTACTACGGTCTCCCCTTTCCTTTTATCCTAAAAAATGGAGATTTTATACACTCTTGAAAAACTTGCCATTTCTCTTCTAATACGTCTTTTTTCATGCGGTTTCTTGCATTGTGACAATCTATGATAAATACGCTTTCAATCCATACTAATTAGGGTATTGTGCGACTTGTACTTCTCAGTTTTCAGCCATCCGAAGTTTGCGAAAAAAATAGTCCATTTTTAAAAATTTTCCTATGGTCCCCCCTTTGCTATTTTGCCAAAAATGGCCATTTTAGACACTCTTGAAAAACTTGCCATTTCTCTTTTAATACGTCTTTTTTATGCGGTTTTTTGCATTGTAACAATCTATGATAGTTACGCTTTCAATCCATACTAATTAGGGTTTTGTGCGACTTTTACTTCTCATTTTTCAGCCATCCGAATTTTGCCAAAAAATCATCTATTTTTGACAATTTTCCTACGGTCTCCCCTTTCCTTTTATCCTAAAAAATGGAAATTTTATACACTCTTTAAAAACTTGCCATTTCTCTTCTAATACGTCTTTTTTCATGCGGTTTCTTGCATTGTGACAATCTATGATAAATACGCTTTCAATCCATACTAATTAGGGTATTGTGCGACTTGTAGTTCTCATTTTTCAGCCTTCCGAAGTTTGCCCAAAAAATCGTCCATTGTTTAACATTTTCCTATGGTCCCCCCTTTGCTATTTTTCCAAAAATGGCCATTTTAGACACTTTTGAAAAACTTGCCATTATTCTTCTAATACGTCTTTTTTTATGCGCGTTTTTGCATTGTAACAATCTATGATAGCTACGCTTTTAATCCGTACTAATTAGGGTATTGTGCGACTTGTACTTCTCATTTTTCAGCAATCCGAAATTTCCCCAAAAACTCGTTCATTTTTGAAACTTTTCCTATGGTCCCCCCTTTGCTATTTTGCCAAAAACTGCCATTTTAGACACTACTAAAAAACTTCCCATTTCTCTTCTAATACGTCTTTTTTCATGCGGTTTTTTGCATTGTAACAATCTATGATAAATACGCTTTATCTCCATACTAATTAAAGTATTGTGGGACTTGTAATTCTTATTTTTCAGCCTTCCAAAGTTTGCCCAAAAAATCGTCCATTTTTGAACATTTTCCTATGGTCCCCCCTTTGCTATTTTGCCAAAAATGGCCATTTTAGACACTATTAATAAACTTGCCATTTCTCTTCTAATACGTCTTTTTTCATGCGGTTTC
Source organism: Ricordea florida (assembly GCA_949710005.1). Lineage (NCBI taxonomy): Eukaryota > Metazoa > Cnidaria > Anthozoa > Corallimorpharia > Ricordeidae > Ricordea > Ricordea florida. The sequence goes on from OX453278.1 coordinate 5,528,220, forward strand.
TTGCATTGTAACAATCTATGATAGTTACGCTTTCAATCAATATTAATTAGTGTATTGTGCAACTTGTACTTCTCATTTTTCAGCCGTCCGAAATTTTCCCAAAAAATCGTCCATTTTTGAAAATTTTTTCTATGGTCCCCCCTTTGCTATTTTGCCAAAAATGGCCATTGTAGACACTATTGAAAAACTTGCCATTTCTCTTCTAATACGTCTTTTTTCGTGCGGTTTTTTGCATTGTAACAATCTATGATAGTTACGCTTTGAATCCATTCTATTTAGGGTATTGTGAGACTTGTACTTCTCATTTTTCAGCCTTCCGAATTCTGCCCAAAAAATCGTCTATTTTTGACAATTTTCGTACGGTCTCCCCTTTCCTATTTTGGAAAAAAATGGTGATTTTATACACTCTTGAAAAACTTGCCATTTCTCTTCTAATACGTCTTTTTTCATGCGGTTTTTTGCATTGTAACAATCTATGATAGGTACGCTTTCAATCCATACTAATTAGGGTATGTTGCGACTTGTACTTCTCATGTTTCAGCCTTCCGAAATTTGCCCAAAAAATCGTCCATTTTTGAAAATTTTCCCTTTGCTATTTTGCCAAAAATGGCCATTTTAGACACTATTGAAAAACTTGCCATTTCTCTTCTAATACGTCTTTTTTTATGCGGTTTTTTGCATTGTAACAATCTATGATAGTTACGCTTTCAATCAATACTAATTAGTGTATTTTGCGACTTGTACTTCCCATTTTTCAGCCGTCCGAAATTTGCCCAAAAAATCGTCCATTTTTGACAATTTTCCTGCGGTTTCCCCTTTCCTTTTATCCTAAGAAATGGAGATTTTATACACTCTTGAAAAACTTGCCATTTCTCTTCTAATCCGTCTTTTTTCATGCGGTTTCTTGCATTGTGACAATCTATAATAAATACGCTTTCAATCCATACTAATTAGGGTATTGTGCGACTTGTACTTCTCATTTTTCAGCCTTCCGAAGTTTGCCCAAAAAATCGTCCATTTTTGAACATTTTCCTATGGTCCCCCCTTTGCTATTTTGCCAAAAATGGCCACTTTAGACACTATTAAAAAACTTGCCATTTCTCTTCTAATACGTCTTTTTTCATGCGGTCTTTTGCATTGTAACAATCTATGATAGTTACGCTTTCAATCCATACTAATTAGGGTATTGTGCGACTAGTACTTCTCATTTTTCAGCCATCCGAAATTCGCTAAAAAAATCGTCCATTTTTGACAATTTTCCTATGGTCCCCCCTTTGCTATTTAGCCAAAAATGGCAATTTTAGACAATATTGAAAAACTTACCATTTCTCTTCTAATACGTCTTTTTTTATGCGGTTTTTTGCTTTGTAACAATCTATGATAGTTACGCTTTCAATCCATACTAATTAGGGTATTGTGCGACTTGTACTTCTCATTTTTAAGCCTTCCAAAGTTTGCCCAAGAAATCGTCCATTTTTGAAAATTTTCCTATGGTCCCCCCTTTGCTATTTTGCCAAAAATTGCCATTTTAGACACTATTGAAAAACTTGCCATTTCTCTTCTAATACGTCTTTTTTCATGCGCTTTTTTGCATTGTAACAATCTATGATAGTTACGCTTTCAATCCATACTAATTAGGGTATTGTGCGACTTGTACTTCTCATTTTTCAGCCATCCGAAATTTGCGAAAAAAATTGTCCATTTTTAAAAATTTTCCTATGGTCCCCCTTTGCTATTTTGCCAAAAATGGCCATTTTAGACACTCTTGAAAACCTTGCCATTTCTCTTCTAATACGTCTTTTTTCATGCGGTTTTTTGCATTGTAACAATCTATGATAGTTACGCTTTCAATCCATACTAATTAGGGTATTGTGCGACTTGTTATTCTCATTTTTTAGCCTTCCGAAATTTGCCCAAAAATCGTCTATTTTTGACAATTTTACTACGGTCTCTCCTTTCCTTTTATCCTAAAAAATGGAGATTTTATACACTCTTGAAAAACTTGCCATTTCTCTTCTAATACGTCTTTTTTCATGCGGTTTCTTGCATTGTGACAATCTATGATAAATACGCTTTCAATCCATACTAATTAGGGTATTGTGCGACTTGTACTTCTCATTTTTCAGCCATCCGAAATTTGCGAAAAAAATAGTCCATTTTTAAAAATTTTCCTATGGTCCCCCCTTTGCTATTTTGCCAAAAATGGCCATTTTAGACACTCTTGAAAAACTTGCCATTTCTCTTTTAATACGTCTTTTTTCATGCGGTTTTTTGAATTGTAACAATCTATGATAGTTACGCTTTCAATCCATACTAATTAGGGTATTGTGCGACTTTTACTTCTCATTTTTCAGCCATCCGAAATTTGCGAAAAAAAAAGTTCATTTTTAAAAATTTTCCTATTTTGCCAAAAACTGCCATTTTAGACACTCTTGAAAAACTTGCCATTTCTCTTCTAATACGTCTTTTTTCACGCGCTTTTTTGCATTGTAACAATCTATGATAGTTACGCTTTCAATCCATACTAATTAGGGTATTGTGCGACTTGTACTTCTCATTTTTCAGCCATCCGAAGTTTGCGAAAAAAATAGTCCATTTTTAAAAATTTTCCTATCGTCCCTCCTTTGCTATTTTGCCAAAAATGGCCATTTTAGACACTATTAAAAAACTTGCCATTTCTCTTCTAATACGTCTTTTTTCATGCCGTCTTTTGCATTGTAACAATCTATGATAGTTACGCTTTCAATCCATACTAATTAGGGTATTGTGCGACTTGTACTTCTCATTTTTCAGCCATCCGAAATTCGCTAAAAAAATCGTCCATTTTTGACAATTTTCCTATGGTCCCCCCTTTGCTATTTAGCCAAAAATGGCCATTTTAGACACTATTGAAAAACTTGCCATTTCTCTTCTAATATGTCTTTTTTTATGCGGTGTTTTGCATTGTAACAATCTATGATAGTTACGCTTTCAATCCATACTAATTAGGGTATTGTGCGACTTGTACTTCTCATTTTTAAGCCTTCCGAAATTTGCCCAAAAAATCTTCAATTTTTGAAAATTTTCCTATGGTCCCCCCTTTGCTATTTTGCCAAAAATGGCCATCTTAGACACTATTGAAAAACTTGCCATTTCTCTTCTAATACGTCTTTTTTCATGCGGTTTTTTGCATTGTAACAATCTATGATAGTTACGCTTTCAATCCATACTTATTAGGGTATTGTGCGACTTGTACTTCTCATTTTTCAGCCATCCGAAATTTGCGAAAAAAATAGTTCCTTTTTAAAAATTTTCCTATGGTCCCCCCTTTGCTATTTTGCCAAAAATTGCCATTTTAGACACTCTTGAAAAACTTGCCATTTCTCTTCTAATACGTCTTTTTTCATGCGCTTTTTTGCATTGTAACAATCTATGATAGTTACGCTTTCAATCCATACTAATTAGGGTATTGTGCGACTTGTACTTCTCATTTTTCAGCCATCCGAAATTTTACCAAAAAAAAACCCATTTTTAAAAATTTTCCTATGGTCCCCCCTTTGCTATTTTGCCAAAAATGGCCATTTTAGACACTATTGAAAAACTTGCCATTTCTCTTCTAATACGTTTTTTTTCGTGCGGTGTTTTGCATTGTAACAATCTATGATAGTTACGCTTTCAATCCATACTAATTAGGGTATTGGGCGACTTGTACTTCTCATTTTTCAGCCATCCGAAATTTGCGAAAAAAATAGTCCATTTTTTAAAATTTTCCTATGGTCCCCCCTTTGCTATTTTGCCAAAAATGGCCATTTTAGACACTCTTGAAAAACTTGCCATTTATCTTCTAATACGTCTTTTTTCATGCGGTTTTTTGCGTTGTAACAATCTATGATAGTTACGCTTTCAATCCATACTAATTAGGGTATTGTGCGACTTGTACTTCTCATTTTTCAGCCTTCCGAAGTTTGCCCAAAAATCGTTTATTTTTGAACATTTTCCTATGGTCCCCCCTTTGCTATTTTGCCAAAAATGGCCATTTTAGACACTATTAAAAAACTTGGCATTTCTCTTCTAATACGTCTTTTTTCATGCGGTCTTTTGCATTGTAACAATCTATGATAGTTACGCTTTCAATCCATGCTAATTAGGGTATTGTGCGACTTGTAGTTCTCATTTTTCAGCCATCCGAAATTCGCTAAAAAAATCGTCCATTTTTGACAATTTTCCTATGGTCCCCCCTTTGCTATTTTGCCAAAAATGGCCATTTTAGACACTCTTGAAAAACTCTGCATTTCTCTTCTAATACGTCTTTTTTCATGCGCTTTTTTGCATTGTAACAATCTATGATAGTTACGCTTTCAATCCATACTAATTAGGGTATTGTGCGACTTGTACTTCTCATTTTTATGCCATCCGAAATTTTACCAAAAAATCGTCCATTTTTGACAATTTTCCTATGGTCCCCCCTTTGCTATTTTGCCAAAAATGGCCATTTTAGACACTCTTGAAAAACTCTGCATTTCTCTTCTAATACGTCTTTTTTCATGCGCTTTTTTGCATTGTAACAATCTATGATAGTTACGCTTTCAATCCATACTAATTAGGGTATTGTGCGACTTGTACTTCTCATTTTTATGCCATCCGAAATTTTACCAAAAAATCGTCCATTTTTGACAATTTTCCTATGGTCCCCCCTTTGCTATTTTGCCAAAAATGGCCATTTTAGAAACTATTGAAAAACTTGCCATTTCTCTTCTAATACGTCTTTTTTCGTGCGGTGTTTTGCATTGTAACAATCTATGATAGTTACGCTTTCAATCCATACTAATTAGGGTATTGTGCGACTTGTACTTCTCATTTTTCAGCCATCCGAAATTCGCTAAAAAAATCGTCCATTTTTGACAATTTTCCTATGGTCCCCCCTTTGCTATTTAGCCAAAAATGGCCATTTTAGACACTATTGAAAAACTTGCCATTTCTCTTCTAATATGTCTTTTTTTATGCGGTTTTTTGCATTGTAACAATCTATTATAGTTACGCTTTCAATCCATACTAATTAGACACCATTAAAAACCTTGCCATTTCTCTTCTAATACGTCTTTTTTCATGCGGTTTTTTGCATTGTAACAATCTATGATAGTTACGCTTTCAATCCATACTAATTAGGGTATTGTGCGACTTGTACTTCTCATTTTTTATCCATCACACATTTGCCCAAGAAATCGTCCATTTTTGAAAATTTTCCTATGGTCCTCCTTTTGCTATTTTGCAAAAAATGGCCATTTTAAACACTATTGAAAAACTTGCCATTTCTCTTCTAATACGTCTTTTTTCATGCGGTTTTTTTGAATTGTAACAATCTATGTTAATTAAGCTTTCAATCCATACTAATTAGGGTATTGTCCGACTCTTACTTCTCATTTTTCAGCCTTCCGAAATTTGCCCAAAAAATCGTATATTTTTGAAAATTTTTCTATGGTCCCCGCCTTGCTATTTTGCCAAAAATGGCCATTTTAAACACTATTGAAAGACTTCCCATTTCTCTTCTAATACGTCTTTTTTCATGCGGTCTTTCGCATTGTAAAAATCTATGATAGTTACGCTTTCAATCCATACTAATTAGGGTATTGTGCGACTTGTACTTCTCATTTTTCAGTCATCCGAAATTCGCTAAAAAAATCGTCCATTTTTGACAATTTTCCTATGGTCCCCCCTTTGCTATTTTGCCAAAAATGGCCATTTTAGACACTATTGAAAAACTTGCCATTTCTCTTCTAATACGTCTTTTTTCATGCGCTTTTTTGCATTGTAACAATCTATGATAGTTACTCTTTCAATCCATACTAATTAGGGTATTGTGCGACTTGTACTTCTCATTTTTCAGCCATCCGAAATTTTACCAAAAAATAGCCCATTTTTAAAAATTTTCCTATGGTCCCCCCTTTGCTATTTTGCCAAAAATGGCCATTTTAGACACTATTGAAAAACTTGCCATTTCTCTTCTAATACGTTTTTTTTCGTGCGGTGTTTTGCATTGTAACAATCTATGATAGTTACGCTTTCAATCCATACTAATTAGGGTATTGTGCGACTTGTACTTCTCATTTTTTAGCCTTCCGAAATTTGCCAAAAAATCGTCTATTTTTGACAATTTTTCTACGGTCTCCCCTTTCCTTTTATCCTAAAAAATGGAGATTTTATACACTCTTGAAAAACTTGCCATTTCTCTTCTAATACGTCTTTTTTCATGCGGTTTCTTGCATTGTGACAATCTATGATAAATACGCTTTCAATCCATACTAATTAGGGTATTGGCCGACTTGTACTTCTCATTTTTCAGCCATCCGAAATTTGCGAAAAAAATAGTCCATTTTTTAAAATTTTCCTATGGTCCCCCCTTTGCTATTTTGCCAAAAATGGCCATTTTAGACACTCTTGAAAAACTTGCCATTTATCTTCTAATACGTCTTTTTTCATGCGGTTTTTTGCGTTGTAACAATCTATGATAGTTACGCTTTCAATGCATACTAATTAGGGTATTGTGCGACTTGTACTTCTCATTTTTCAGCCTTCCGAAGTTTGCCCAAAAAATCGTTTATTTTTGAACATTTTCCTATGGTCCCCCCTTTGCTATTTTGCCAAAAATGGCCATTTTAGACACTATTAAAAAACTTGGCATTTCTCTTCTAATACGTCTTTTTTCATGCGGTCTTTTGCATTGTAACAATCTATGATAGTTACGCTTTCAATCCATGCTAATTAGAGTATTGTGCGACTTGTAGTTCTCATTTTTCAGCCATCCGAAATTCGCTAAAAAAATCGTCCATTTTTGACAATTTTCCTATGGTCCCCCCTTTGCTATTTTGCCAAAAATGGCCATTTTAGACACTATTGAAAAGCTTGCCATTTCTCTTCTAATACGTCTTTTTTTATGGGGTTTTTTGCATTGTAACAATCTATGATAGTTACGCTTTCAATCCATACTAATTAGGGTATTGTGCGACTTGTACTTCTCATTTTTAAGCCTTCCAAATTTGGCCCAAAAAATCGTCCATTTTTGAAAATTTTCCTATGGTCCCCCCTTTGCTATTTTGCCAAAAATGGCCATTTTAGACACTCTTGAAAAACTCTGCATTTCTCTTCTAATACGTCTTTTTTCATGCGCTTTTTTGCATTGTAACAATCTATGATAGTTACGCTTTCAATCCATACTAATTAGGGGATTGTGCGACTTGTACTTCTCATTTTTCAGCCATCCGAAATTTTACCAAAAAATCGTCCATTTTTGACAATTTTCCTATGGTCCCCCCTTTGCTATTTTGCCAAAAATGGCCATTTTAGAAACTATTGAAAAACTTGCCATTTCTCTTCTAATACGTCTTTTTTCGTGCGGTGTTTTGCATTGTAACAATCTATGATAGTTACGCTTTCAATCCATACTAATTAGGGTATTGTGCGACTTGTACTTCTCATTTTTCAGCCATCCGAAATTCGCTAAAAAAATCGTCCATTTTTGACAATTTTCCTGTGGTCCCCCCTTTGCTATTTAGCCAAAAATGGCCATTTTAGACACTATTGAAAAACTTGCCATTTCTCTTCTAATATGTCTTTTTTTATGCGGTTTTTTGCATTGTAACAATCTATTATAGTTACGCTTTCAATCCATACTAATTAGACACTATTAAAAAACTTGCCATTTCTCTTCTAATACGTCTTTTTTCATGCGGTTTTTTGCATTGTAACAATCTATGATAGTTACGCTTTCAATCCATACTAATTAGGGTATTGTGCGACTTGTACTTCTCATTTTTTATCCATCACACATTTGCCCAAGAAATCGTCCATTTTTGAAAATTTTCCTATGGTCCTCCTTTTGCTATTTTGCAAAAAATGGCCATTTTAAACACTATTGAAAAACTTGCCATTTCTCTTCTAATACGTCTTTTTTCATGCGGTTTTTTTGAATTGTAACAATCTATGTTAATTAAGCTTTCAATCCATACTAATTAGAGTATTGTCCGACTCTTACTTCTCATTTTTCAGCCTTCCGAAATTTGCCCAAAAAATCGTATATTTTTGAAAATTTTTCTATGGTCCCCGCCTTGCTATTTTGCCAAAAATGGCCATTTTAAACACTATTGAAAGACTTCCCATTTCTCTTCTAATACGTCTTTTTTCATGCGGTCTTTCGCATTGTAAAAATCTATGATAGTTACGCTTTCAATCCATACTAATTAGGGTATTGTGCGACTTGTAGTTCTCATTTTTCAGTCATCCGAAATTCGCTAAAAAAATCGTCCATTTTTGACAATTTTCCTATGGTCCCCCCTTTGCTATTTTGCCAAAAATGGCCATTTTAGACACTATTGAAAAACTTGCCATTTCTCTTCTAATACGTCTTTTTTCATGCGCTTTTTTGCATTGTAACAATCTATGATAGTTACTCTTTCAATCCATACTAATTAGGGTATTGTGCGACTTGTACTTCTCATTTTTCAGCCATCCGAAATTTTACCAAAAAATAGCCCATTTTTAAAAATTTTCCTATGGTCCCCCCTTTGCTATTTTGCCAAAAATGGCCATTTTAGACACTATTGAAAAACTTGCCATTTCTCTTCTAATACGTTTTTTTTCGTGCGGTGTTTTGCATTGTAACAATCTATGATAGTTACGCTTTCAATCCATACTAATTAGGGTATTGTGCGACTTGTACTTCTCATTTTTTAGCCTTCCGAAATTTGCCAAAAAATCGTCTATTTTTGACAATTTTTCTACGGTCTCCCCTTTCCTTTTATCCTAAAAAATGGAGATTTTATACACTCTTGAAAAACTTGCCATTTCTCTTCTAATACGTCTTTTTTCATGCGGTTTCTTGCATTGTGACAATCTATGATAAATACGCTTTCAATCCATACTAATTAGGGTATTGGGCGACTTGTACTTCTCATTTTTCAGCCATCCGAAATTTGCGAAAAAAATAGTCCATTTTTTAAAATTTTCCTATTGTCCCCCCTTTGCTATTTTGCCAAAAATGGCCATTTTAGACACTCTTGAAAAACTTGCCATTTATCTTCTAATACGTCTTTTTTCATGCGGTTTTTTGCGTTGTAACAATCTATGATAGTTACGCTTTCAATCCATACTAATTAGGGTATTGTGCGACTTGTACTTCTCATTTTTCAGCCTTCCGAAGTTTGCCCAAAAAATCGTTTATTTTTGAACATTTTCCTATGGTCCCCCCTTTGCTATTTTGCCAAAAATGGCCATTTTAGACACTATTAAAAAACTTGGCATTTCTCTTCTAATACGTCTTTTTTCATGCGGTCTTTTGCATTGTAACAATCTATGATAGTTACGCTTTCAATCCATGCTAATTAGGGTATTGTGCGACTTGTAGTTCTCATTTTTCAGCCATCCGAAATTCGCTAAAAAAATCGTCCATTTTTGACAATTTTCCTATGGTCCCCCCTTTGCTATTTTGCCAAAAATGGCCATTTTAGACACTATTGAAAAACTTGCCATTTCTCTTCTAATACGTCTTTTTTTATGGGGTTTTTTGCATTGTAACAATCTATGATAGTTACGCTTTCAATCCATACTAATTAGGGTATTGTGCGACTTGTACTTCTCATTTTTAAGCCTTCCAAATTTGGCCTAAAAAATCGTCCATTTTTGAAAATTTTCCTATGGTCCCCCCTTTGCTATTTTGCCAAAAATGGCCATTTTAGACACTCTTGAAAAACTCTGCATTTCTCTTCTAATACGTCTTTTTTCATGCGCTTTTTTGCATTGTAACAATCTATGATAGTTACGCTTTCAATCCATACTAATTAGGGGATTGTGCGACTTGTACTTCTCATTTTTCAGCCATCCGAAATTTTACCAAAAAATCGTCCATTTTTGACAATTTTCCTATGGTCCCCCCTTTGCTATTTTGCCAAAAATGGCCATTTTAGAAACTATTGAAAAACTTGCCATTTCTCTTCTAATACGTCTTTTTTCGTGCGGTGTTTTGCATTGTAACAATCTATGATAGTTACGCTTTCAATCCATACTAATTAGGGTATTGTGCGACTTGTACTTCTCATTTTTCAGCCATCCGAAATTCGCTAAAAAAATCGTCCATTTTTGACAATTTTCCTATGGTCCCCCCTTTGCTATTTAGCCAAAAATGGCCATTTTAGACACTATTGAAAAACTTGCCATTTCTCTTCTAATATGTCTTTTTTTATGCGGTTTTTTGCATTGTAACAATCTATTATAGTTACGCTTTCAATCCATACTAATTAGACACTATTAAAAAACTTGCCATTTCTCTTCTAATACGTCTTTTTTCATGCGGTTTTTTGCATTGTAACAATCTATGATAGTTACGCTTTCAATCCATACTAATTAGGGTATTGTGCGACTTGTACTTCTCATTTCTTATCCATCACACATTTGCCCAAGAAATCGTCCATTTTTGAAAATTTTCCTATGGTCCTCCTTTTGCTATTTTGCAAAAAATGGCCATTTTAAACACTATTGAAAAACTTGCCATTTCTCTTCTAATACGTCTTTTTTCATGCGGTTTTTTTGAATTGTAACAATCTATGTTAATTAAGCTTTCAATCCATACTAATTAGGGTATTGTCCGACTCTTACTTCTCATTTTTCAGCCTTCCGAAATTTGCCCAAAAAATCGTATATTTTTGAAAATTTTTCTATGGTCCCCGCCTTGCTATTTTGCCAAAAATGGCCATTTTAAACACTATTGAAAGACTTCCCATTTCTCTTCTAATACGTCTTTTTTCATGCGGTCTTTTGCATTGTAACAATCTATGATAGTTACGCTTTCAATCCATACTAATTAGGGTATTGTGCGACTTGTAGTTCTCATTTTTCAGTCATCCGAAATTCGCTAAAAAAATCGTCCATTTTTGACAATTTTCCTATGGTCCCCCCTTTGCTATTTTGCCAAAAATGGCCATTTTAGACACTATTGAAAAACTTGCCATTTCTCTTCTAATACGTCTTTTTTCATGCGCTTTTTTGCATTGTAACAATCTATGATAGTTACTCTTTCAATCCATACTAATTAGGGTATTGTGCGACTTGTTCTTCTCATTTTTCAGCCATCCGAAATTTTACCAAAAAATAGCCCATTTTTAAAAATTTTCCTATGGTCCCCCCTTTGCTATTTTGCCAAAAATGGCCATTTTAGACACTATTGAAAAACTTGCCATTTCTCTTCTAATACGTCTTTTTTCGTGCGGTGTTTTGCATTGTAACAATCTATGATAGTTACGCTTTCAATCCATACTAATTAGGGTATTGTGCGACTTGTACTTCTCATTTTTTAGCCTTCCGAAATTTGCCAAAAAATCGTCTATTTTTGACAATTTTACTACGGTCTCCCCTTTCCTTTTATCCTAAAAAATGGAGATTTTATACACTCTTGAAAAACTTGCCATTTCTCTTCTAATACGTCTTTTTTCATGCGGTTTCTTGCATTGTGACAATCTATGATAAATACGCTTTCAATCCATACTAATTAGGGTATTGGGCGACTTGTACTTCTCATTTTTCAGCCATCCGAAATTTCCGAAAAAAATAGTCTATTTTTAAAAATTTTCCTATGGTCCCCCCTTTGCTATTTTGCCAAAAATGGCCATTTTAGACACTCTTGAAAAACTTGCCATTTCTCTTCTAATACGTCTTTTTTCATGCGGTTTTTTGCGTTGTAACAATCTATGATAGTTACGCTTTCAATCCATATTTATTAGGGTATTGTGCGACTTGTACTTCTCATTTTCCAGCCTTCCGAAGTTGCCCAAAAAATCGTTTATTTTTGAACATTTTCCTATGGTCCCCCCTTTGCTATTTTGCCAAAAATGGCCATTTTAGACACTATTAAAAAACTTGGCATTTCTCTTCTAATACGTCTTTTTTCATGCGGTCTTTTGCATTGTAACAATCTATGATAGTTACGCTTTCAATCCATACTAATTAGGGTATTGTGCGACTTGTACTTCTCATTTTTCAGCCATCCGAAATTCGCTAAAAAAATCGTCCATTTTTGACAATTTTCCTATGGTCCCCCCTTTGCTATTTTGCCAAAAATGGCCATTTTAGACACTATTGAAAAACTTGCCATTTCTCTTCTAATACGTCTTTTTTTATGGGGTTTTTTGCATTGTAACAATCTATGATAGTTACGCTTTCAATCCATACTAATTAGGGTATTGTGCGACTTGTACTTCTCATTTTTAAGCCTTCCAAATTTGGCCCAAAAAATCGTCCATTTTTGAAAATTTTCCTATGGTCCCCCCTTTGCTATTTTGCCAAAAATGGCCATTTTAGACACTCTTGAAAAACTCTGCATTTCTCTTCTAATACGTCTTTTTTCATGCGCTTTTTTGCATTGTAACAATCTATGATAGTTACGCTTTCAATCCATACTAATTAGGGTATTGTGCGACTTGTACTTCTCATTTTTCAGCCATCCGAAATTTTACCAAAAAATCGTCCATTTTTGACAATTTTCCTATGGTCCCCCCTTTGCTATTTTGCCAAAAATGGCCATTTTAGAAACTATTGAAAAACTTGCCATTTCTCTTCTAATACGTCTTTTTTCGTGCGGTGTTTTGCATTGTAACAATCTATGATAGTTACGCTTTCAATCCATACTAATTAGGGTATTGTGCGACTTGTACTTCTCATTTTTCAGCCATCCGAAATTTTACCAAAAAATAGCCCATTTTTAAAAATTTTCCTATGGTCCCCCCTTTGCTATTTTGCCAAAAATGGCCTTTTTAGACACTATTGAAAAACTTGCCATTTCTCTTCTAATACGTCTTTTTTCGTGCGGTGTTTTGCATTGTAACAATCTATGATAGTTACGCTTTCAATCCATACTAATTAGGGTATTGTGCGACTTGTACTTCTCATTTTTCAGCCATCCGAAATTTTACCAAAAAATAGCCCATTTTTAAAAATTTTCCTATGGTCCCCCCTTTGCTATTTTGCCAAAAATGGCCTTTTTAGACACTATTGAAAAACTTGCCATTTCTCTTCTAATACGTCTTTTTTCATGCGGTTTGCTGAATTGTAACAATCTATAATAGTTACGCTTTCAATCCATACTAATTAGGGTATTGTGCGACTTGTACTTCTCATTTTTCAGCCATCCGAAATTTGCCCAAAAAATCGTCTATTTTTTAAAATTTTTGCTATGGTCCTCCCCTTGCTGTTTTGGAAAAAATGGCCATCTTAGACACTATTAAAAAACCCTGCATTTCTCTTCTAATACGTCTTGTTTCGAGCGGTCTTTTGCATTGTAACAATCTATGATAGTTACGCTTTCAATCCACACTAATTAGGGTATTGTGGGACTTGTACTTCTCATTTTCAGCCATAAGAAGTTTGCTAAAAAAGCGTTTATTTTTGAAAATTTTCCTATGGTCCCCCCTTTGCTATTTTGCCCAAAATGGCCATTTTAGACACTATTGAAAAACTTCCCATTTCTCTTCTAATACGTCTTTTTTCGTGCGGTGTTTTGCATTGTAACAATCTATGATAGTTACGCTTTCAATCCATACTAAGTAGTGTATTGTGCGACTTGCACTTCTCATTTTCCAGCCATCCGAAGTTTGCCCAAAAAATCATCCATTTTTGAAAATTTTCCTATGGTCCCCCCTTTGCTATTTTGCCAAAAATGGCCATTTTAGACACTATTGAAAAACTTGCCATTTCTCTTCTAATACGTCTTTTTTCGTGATGTTTTTTGCATTGTAACAATCTATGATAGTTACGCTTTCAATCCATACTTATTAGGGTATTGTGCGACTTGTACTTCTCATTTTTCAGCCATCCGAAATTTGCGAAAAAAATAGTTCATTTTTAAAAATTTTCCTATGGTCCCCCCTTTGCTATTTTGCCAAAAATTGCCATTTTAGACACTCTTGAAAAACTTGCCATTTCTCTTCTAATACGTCTTTTTTCATGCGCTTTTTTGCATTGTAACAATCTATGATAGTTACGCTTTCAATCCATACTAATTAGGGTATTGTGCGACTTGTACTTCTCATTTTTCAGCCATCCGAAATTTTACCAAAAAATAGCCCATTTTTAAAAATTTTCCTATGGTCCCCCCTTTGCTATTTTGCCAAAAATGGCCATTTTAGACACTATTGAAAAACTTGCCATTTCTCTTCTAATACGTCTTTTTTCGTGCGGTGTTTTGCATTGTAACAATCTATGATAGTTACGCTTTCAATCCATACTAATTAGGGTATTGTGCGACTTGTACTTCTCATTTTTTAGCCTTCCGAAATTTGCCAAAAAATCGTCTATTTTTGACAATTTTACTACGGTCTCCCCTTTCCTTTTATCCTAAAAAATGGAGATTTTATACACTCTTGAAAAACTTGCCATTTCTCGTCTAATACGTCTTTTTTCATGCGGTTTCTTGCATTGTGACAATCTAAGATAAATACGCTTTCAATCCATACTAATTAGGGTATTGGGCGACTTGTACTTCTCATTTTTCAGCCATCCGAAATTTGCGAAAAAAATAGTCCATTTTTAAAAATTTTCCTATGGTCCCCCCTTTGCTATTTTGCCAAAAATGGCCATTTTAGACACTCTTGAAAAACTTGCCATTTATCTTCTAATACGTCTTTTTTCATGCGGTTTTTTGCATTGTAACAATCTATGATAGTTACGCTTTCAATCCATACTAATTAAAGTATTGTGCGACTTGTACTTCTCATTTTTCAGCCTTCCGAAGTTTGCCCAAAAAATCGTCCATTTTTGAACATTTTCCTATGGTCCCCCCTTTGCTATTTTGCCAAAAATGGCCATTTTAGACACTATTGAAAAACTTGGCATTTCTCTTCTAATACGTCTTTTTTCATGCGGTCTTTTGCATTGTAACAATCTATGATAGTTACGCTTTCAATCCATACTAATTAGGGTATTGTGCGACTTGTAGTTCTCATTTTTCAGCCATCCGAAATTCGCTAAAAAAATCGTCCATTTTTGACAATTTTCCTATGGTCCCCCCTTTGCTATTTTGCCAAAAATGGCCATTTTAGACACTATTGAAAAACTTGCCATTTCTCTTCTAATACGTCTTTTTTTATGGGGTTTTTTGCATTGTAACAATCTATGATAGTTACGCTTTCAATCCATACTAATTAGGGTATTGTGCGACTTGTACTTCTCATTTTTAAGCCTTCCAAATTTGGCCCAAAAAATCGTCCATTTTTGAAAATTTTCCTATGGTCCCCCCTTTGCTATTTTGCCAAAAATGGCCATTTTAGACACTCGTGAAAAACTCTGCATTTCTCTTCTAATACGTCTTTTTTCATGCGCTTTTTTGCATTGTAACAATCTATGATAGTTACGCTTTCAATCCATACTAATTAGGGTATTGTGCGACTTGTACTTCTCATTTTTTATCCATCCGACATTTGCCCAAGAAATCGTCCATTTTTGAAAATTTTCCTATGGTCCTCCTTTTGCTATTTTGCAAAAAATGGCCATTTTAAACACTATTGAAAAACTTGCCATTTCTCTTCTAATACGTCTTTTTTCATGCGGTTTTTTTGAATTGTAACAATCTATGTTAATTAAGCTTTCAATCCATACTAATTAGGGTATTGTCCGACTCTTACTTCTCATTTTTCAGCCTTTCGAAATTTGCCCAAAAAATCGTATATTTTTGAAAATTTTTCTATGGTCCCCGCCTTGCTATTTTGCCAAAAATGGCCATTTTAAACACTATTGAAAGACTTCCCATTTCTCTTCTAATACGTCTTTTTTCATGCGGTCTTTTGCATTGTAACAATCTATGATAGTTACGCTTTCAATCCATACTAATTAGGGTATTGTGCGACTTGTAGTTCTCATTTTTCAGCCATCCGAAATTCGCTAAAAAAATCGTCCATTTTTGACAATTTTCCTATGGTCCCCCCTTTGCTATTTTGCCAAAAATGGCCATTTTAGACACTATTGAAAAACTTGCCATTTCTCTTCTAATACGTCTTTTTTTATGGGGTTTTTTGCATTGTAACAATCTATGATAGTTACGCTTTCAATCCATACTAATTAGGGTATTGTGCGACTTGTACTTCTGATTTTTTAGCCATCCGAAATTTTACCAAAAAATAGCCCATTTTTAAAAATTTTCCTATGGTCTCCCCTTTGCTATTTTGCCAAAAATGGCCATTTTAGACACTATTGAAAAACTTGCCATTTCTCTTCTAATACGTCTTTTTTCGTGCAGTGTTTTGCATTGTAACAATCTATGATAGTTACGCTTTCAATCCATACTAATTAGGGTATTGTGCGAGTTGTACTTCTCATTTTTTAGCCTTTCGAAGTTTGCCAAAAAATCGTCTATTTTTGACAATTTTACTACGGTCTCCCCTTTCCTTTTATCCTAAAAAATGGAGATTTTATACACTCTTGAAAAACTTGCCATTTCTCTTCTAATAAGTCTTTTTTCATGCGGTTTCTTGCATTGTGACAATCTATGATAAATACGCTTTCAATCCATACTAATTAGGGTATTGGGCGACTTGTACTTCTCATTTTTCAGCCATCCGAAATTTGCGAAAAAAATAGTCTATTTTTAAAAATTTTCCTATGGTCCCCCCTTTGCTATTTTGCCAAAAATGGCCATTTTAGACACTCTTGAAAAACTTGCCATTTCTCTTCTAATACGTCTTTTTTCATGCGGTTTTTTGCGTTGTAACAATCTATGATAGTTACGCTTTCAATCCATACTAATTAGGGTCTTGTGCGACTTGTACTTCTCATTTTTCAGCCTTCCGAAGTTTGCCCAAAAAATCGTTTATTTTTGAACATTTTCCTATGGTCCCCCCTTTGCTATTTTGCCAAAAATGGCCATTTTAGACACTATTAAAAAACTTGGCATTTCTCTTCTAATACGTCTTTTTTCGTGATGTTTTTTGCATTGTAACAATCTATGATAGTTACGCTTTCAATCCATACTAATTAGGGTATTGTGCGACTTGTACTTCTCATTTTTCAGCCATCCGAAATTCGCTAAAAAAATCGTCCATTTTTGACAATTTTCCTATGGTCCCCCCTTTGCTATTTTGCCAAAAATGGCCATTTTAGACACTATTGAAAAACTTGCCATTTCTCTTCTAATACGTCTTTTTTCATGCGGTTTTTTGCATTGTAACAATCTATGATAGTTACGCTTTCAATCCATACTAATTAAGGTATTGTGCGACTTGTACTTCTCATTTCTTATCCATCCGACATTTGCCCAAGAAATCGTCCATTTTTTAAAATTTTCCTATGGTCCTCCCTTTGCTATTTTGCCAAAAATGGCCATTTTAAACACTATTGAAAAACTTGCCATTTCTCTTCTAATACGTCTTTTTTCATGCGGTTTTTTTGCATTGTAACAATCTATGTTAATTAAGCTTTCAATCCATACTAATTAGGGTATTGTGCGACTTGTACTTCTCATTTTTCAGCCTTCCGAAATTTGCCCAAAAAATCGTCCATTTTTGAAAATTTTTCTATGGTCCCCGCCTTGCTATTTTGCCAAAAATGGCCATTTTAGACACTATTGAAAAACTTGCCATTTCTCTTCTAATATGTCTTTTTTTATGCGGTGTTTTGCATTGTAACAATCTATGATAGTTACGCTTTCAATCCATACTAATTAGGGTATTGTGCGACTTGTACTTCTCATTTTTAAGCCTTCCGAAATTTGCCCAAAAAATCTTCCATTTTTGAAAATTTTCCTATGGTCCTCCTTTTGCTATTTTGCCAAAAATGGCCATTTTAAACACTATTGAAAAACTTGCCATTTCTCTTCTAATACGTCTTTTTTTATGCGGTTTTTTTGCATTGTAACAATCTATGTTAATTAAGCTTTCAATCCATACTAATTAGGGTATTGTCCGACTCTTACTTCTCATTTTTCAGCCTTCCGAAATTTGCCCAAAAAATCGTATATTTTTGAAAATTTTTCTATGGTCCCCGCCTTGCTATTTTGCAAAAAATGGCCATTTTAAACACTATTGAAAGACTTCCCATTTCTCTTCTAATACGTCTTTTTTCATGCGGTCTTTTGCATTGTAACAATCTATGATAGTTACGCTTTCAATCCATACTAATTAGGGTATTGTGCGACTTGTACTTCTCATTCTTTAGCCATCCGAAATTTGTCCAAGAAATCGTCCATTTTTGAAAATTTTTGCTATGGTCCCCCCTTTGCTATTTTCCCAAAAATGGCCATCTTAGCCACTATTAAAAAACTTGGCATTCCTCTTCTAATACGTCTTTTTTCGTGCGGGTTTTTGCATTGTAACAATCTATGATAGTTACGCTTTCAATCCATACTAATTAGGGTATTGTGCGACTTGTACTTCTCATTTTTCAGCCTTCAAAAGTTTGCTCAAAAAATCGTCCATTTTTGACAATTTTCCTATGGTCCCCCCTTTGCTATTTTGCCAAAAATGGCCATTTTAGAGACTATTGAAAAACTTGCCATTTCTCTTCTAATACGTCTTTTTTTATGGGGTTTTTTGCATTGTAACAATCTATGATAGTTACGCTTTCAATCCATACTAATTAGGGTATTGTGCGACTTGTACTTCTCATTTTTAAGCCTTCCAAAATTGGCCCAAAAAATCGTCCATTTTTGAAAATTTTCCTATGGTCCCCCCTTTGCTATTTTGCCAAAAATGGCCATTTTAGACACTCTTGAAAAAACTCTGCATTTCTCTTCTAATACGTCTTTTTTCGTCCGGTGTTTTGCATTGTAACAATCTATGATAGTTACGCTTTCAATCCATACTAAGTAGTGTATTGTGCGACTTGCACTTCTCATTTTTCAGCCATCCGAAGTTTGCCCAAAAAATCGTCCATTTTTGAAAATTTTCCTATGGTCCCCCCTTTGCTATTTTGCCAAAAATGGCCATTTTAGACACTCTTGAAAAACTTGCCATTTCTCTTTTCATACGTTATTTTTCATGCGGTTTTTTCCATTGTAACAATCTATGATAGTTACGCTTTCAATCCATACTAATTAGGGTATTGTGCGACTTGTACTTCTCATTTTTCAGCCATCCGAAATTTGCCCAAAAAATCGTCCATTTTTGAAAATTTTTGCTATGGTCTCCCCTTTGCTATTTTGCCAAAAATGGCCATCTTAGACACTCTTGAAAAACTTGCCATTTCTATTCTAATACTTCTTTTTTCATGCGGTTTTTTGCATTGTAACAATCCATGATAGCTACGCTTTCAATCCACACTAATTAGGGTATTGTACGACTTGTACTTCTCATTATTCGGCCTTCCGAACTTTGGCCAAAAAATCGTTTATTTTTGAAACTTTTCCTATGGTCCCCATTTTTCTATTTTGCCAAAAATGGCCATTTTAGACACTATTGAAAAACTTGCCATTTCTCTTGTAGTACGTCTTTTTTCATGCGGTTTTTTTGCATTGTAACAATCTATGATAGTTACGCTTTTAATCCATACTAATTAGGGTATTGTGCAACTTGTACTTCTCATTCTTCAGCGTTCCAAAAATTTTTCAAAAAATCGTCCATTTTTTAAAATTTTCCTATGGTCCCCCCTTTGCTATTTTTCCAAAAATGGCCTTTTTAGACACTATTAAAAAACTTGGCATTTCTCTTCTAATACGTCGTTTTTCATTCGGGTTTTTGCATTGTAACAATCTATGATAGTTACGCTTTCAATCCATACTAATTAGGGTATTGTGCGACTTGTACTTCTCATTTTTCAGCCTTCAAAAATTTCCTCAAAAAATCGTCCATTTTTGCAAATTTTCCTATGGTTGCCCCTTTGCTATTTTGCCCAAAATGGCCATTTTAGACGCTGTTGAAAAACTTGCCATTTCTCTTCTAATACGTCTTTTTTCATGCGGTTTTTTTGCATTGTAACAATCTATGATAGTTACGCTTTCAATCCATACTAATTAGGGTATTGTGCGACTTGTACTTCTCATTTTTTAGCCTTCCAAAATTTGCTCAAAAAATCGTCCACTTTTGAAAATTTTCCTATGTTCGCCCCTTTGCTTTTTTGCCCAAAATGGCCATTTTAGACACTATTGAAGAACTTCCCATTTCTCTTCTAATACGTCTTTTTTCGTGCGGTGTTTTGCATTGTAACAATCTATGATAGTTACGCTTTCAATCCATACTAAGTAGTGTATTGTGCAACTTGCACTTCTCATTTTTCAGCCTTCCGAAGTTTGCCCAAAAAATCGTCCATTTTTCAAAATTTTCCTATGGTCCCCCCTTTGCTATTTTGCCAAAAATGGCCATTTTAGACAGTCTTGAAAAACTAGCCATTTCTCTTTTCATACGTTATTTTTCAGGCGTTTTTTTGCATTGTAACAATCTATGATAGTTACGCTTTCAATCCATACTAATTAGGGTATTGTGGGACTTGTACTTCTTATTTTTCAGCCATCCGAAATTTGCCAAAAAAATCGTCCATTTTTGAAAATTTTTGCTATGGTCCCCCCTTTGCTATTTTGCCAAAAATGGCCATCTTAGACACTCTTGAAAAACTTGCCATTTCTCTTCTAATACTTCTTTTTTCATGCGGTTTTTTGCATTGTAACAATTTATGATAGCTACGCTTTCAATCCACACAAATTAGGGTATTGTACGACTTGTACTTCTCATTTTTCGGCCTTGCGAACTTTGGCAAAAAAATCGTTTATTTTTGAAACTTTTCCTATGGTCCCCATTTTTCTATTTTGCCAAAAATGGCCATTTTAGACACTATTGAAAAACTTGCCATTTCTCTTGTAGTACGTCTTTTTTCATGCGGTTTTTTTGCATTGTAACAATCTATGATAGTTACGCTTTCAATCCATACTAATTAGGGTATTGTGCAACTTGTACTTCTCATTTTTCAGCGTTCCAAAGTTTTTTCAAAAAATCGTCCATTTTTTAAAATTTTCCTAAGGTCCCCCATTTGCTATTTTGCCAAAAATGGCCATTTTAGACACTATTGAAAAACTTTCCATTTCTCTTCTAATACGTCTTTTTTCATGCGGTTTTTTTGCATTGTAACAATCTATGATAGTTAAGCTTTCAATCCATACAAGTTAGGGTATTGTCCAACTCTTACTTCTCATTTTTCACCCCTCCGAAATTTGCCCAAAAAATCGTCCATTTTTGAAAATTTTCCTATGGTCCCCCCTTTGCTATTTTGCCAAAAATGGCCATTTTAGACACTATTAAGAAACTTGCCATTTCTCTTCTAATACCTTTTCTTTCAAGCGGTCTTTTGCATTGTAGCAATCTATGATAGTTACGCTTTCAATCCACACTAATTAGGGTATTGTGCGACTTGTACTTCTCATTTTCAGCCATCCGAAATTTGCTAAAAAATCGTTTATTTTTGAAAATTTTCCTATGGTCCCCCCTTTGCTATTTTGCCAAAAATGGCCATTTTAGACACTCTTGAAAAACTTGCCATTTCTCTTTTCATACGTTATTTTTCATGCGGTTTTTTGCATTGTAACAATCTATGATAATTACGCTTTCAATCCATACTAATTAGTGTATTGTGCGACATTTACTTCTCATTTTTCAGCCATCCGAAATTTGCCCAAAAAATCGTCCATTTTTGAAAATTTTTGCTATGGTCATCCCTTTGCTATTTTGCCAAAAATGGCCATCTTAGACACTATTAAAAAACTTGGCATTTCTCTTCTAATACGTCTTTTGTCGTGCGGGTTTTTGCATTGTAACAATCTATGATAGTTACGCTTTCAATCCATACTAATTAGGGTATTGTGCGACTTGTACTTCTCATTTTTCAGCCTTCCAAAATTTGCTCAAAAAATCGTCCATTTTTGCAAATTTTCCTATGGTCGCCCCTTTGCTATTTTGCCCAAAATGGCCATTTTAGACACTATTGAAAAACTTCCCATTTCTCTTCTAATACGTCTTTTTTCGTGCTGTGTTTTGCATTGTAACAATCTATGATAGTTACGCTTTCAATCCATACTAAGTAGTGTATTGTGCGACTTGTACTTCTCATTTTTCAGCCATCCGAAGTTTGCCCAAAAAATCGTCCATTTTTGAAAATTTTCCTATGGTCCCTCCTTTCCTATTTTGCCCAAAATGTCCATTTTAGACACTATTGAAAAACTTGCCATTTCTCTTCTAATACGTCTTTTTTCATGCGGTGTTTTGCATTGTAACAATCTATGATAGTTACGCTTTCAATCCATACTAAGTAGTGCATTGTGCGACTTGTACTTCTCATTTTTCAGCCATCCGAAGTTTGCCCAAAAAATCGTCCATTTTTGAAAATTTTCCTATGGTCCCCCCTTTGCTATTTTTCCAAAAATGGCCATTTTAGACACTATTGAAAAACTTGCCATTTCTCTTCTAATACGTCTTTTTTCGTGATGTTTTTTGCATTGTAACAATCTATGATAGTTACGCTTTAAATCCACACTATTTAGGGTATTGTGCAACTTGTACTTCTCATTTTTCAGCCATCCGAAATTTGCTAAAAAAATCGTTTATTTTTGAAAATTTTCCTATGGTCCCCCCTTTGCTATTTTGCCAAAAATGGCCATTTGAGACACTCTTGAAAAACTTGCCATTTCTCTTCTAATACGTCTTTTTTCATGCGGTTTTTTGCATTGTAACAATCTATGATAGTTACGCTTTCAATCCATACTAAGTAGGGTATTGTGCGACTTGCACTTCTTTTTTTTCAGCCTTCCAAACTTTGCCCAAAAAAGCGTCCATTTTTGAAAATTTTCCTATTGTCCCCCCTTTGCTATTTTGCAAAAAATGGCCAGTTTAGACACTATTAAAAAACTTGCCATTTCTCTTCTAATACGTCTTTTTTCATGCGATTTTTTGCATTGTAACAATCTATGATACTTACGCTTTCACTTTATACTAATTAGGGTATTGTGCGACTTGTACTTCTCATTTTTCAGCTTTCCGAAATTTGCCCAAAAAATCGTCCATTTTTTAAAATTTTCCTTTGGTCCCCCCTTTGCTATTTTGCCAAAAATGGCATATTTAGACACTATTAAAAAACTTGCCATTTCTCTTCTAATACGTCTTTTTCCATGCAGATTTTTGCATTGTATCAATCTATGATAGTTACGCTTTCAATCCATACTAATTAGGGTATTGTGCGACTTGTACTTCTCATTTTTCAGCCTTCTGAAGTTTGCCCAAAAAATGGTCCATTTTTGAAAATTTTCCGATGGTCCCCCCTTTGCTATTTTGCCAAAAATGGCCAATTTAGACACTATTGACAAAGTTGCCATTTCTCTTCTAATACGTCTTTTTTCATGCGGTTTTTTGTATTGTAACAATCTATGATAGCTACGCTTTCAATCCACACAAATTAGGGTAGTGTGCGACTTGTACTTCTCATTTTTCAGCCTTCCGACACAGCATGAAAATCCAGATTTACGGAGACTTAAAGGTTACGTAAATCTGCGTAAAGTTACGTTACAAGCTTTACGTCAACTTTACGTGCTACGTAAGGGTATGTAAAGATAGCTTTACGCGAAAGTGGCGTAAAGCCAGTGTAAACCTAGAGTAAACCTTGTGTATAGTTTCTTAGTCAACTTTAAGGTTATTAACGCATGGCCGGGTACTTAAAGTTGTTTCTTCAGCCCAAATCAAGCATAAATTAGAAATTGATGCAGGAATTTTAGCATATTATTGTAAGTGCACAATGAGTGATACATCCCCAAAACAGTCTAAAACTATTTTGAGAGTTAAAAGTTTGCAACAATTTGCATTCTGAAAAATATCCATCATAAGCTACAGCGCTTTCAAGATCGTCCTCGCCAGAAGAATCAGAAGAGAATAGATGTGTGTTTTCGACGGTAAAACCGGCAGGGCTAGCTCTACGCAATGCTGTCTCCATTTCCTGTTTGAATTCTTCAGCGTCGTCTTTTCTCGTCCAGCATTCATTGTGTACATCATAATAAAGCTGACGATGTTTCCAGAATGCGGTCCTAGACAGATATTCGTTGCAATGCCCGTACAAGAGTCTACTTTGTTCTCGCAAGCGATGCATTATGCTCCTTAGTTTCTGTTTAAAAATAGTCAGACTTACTATCGGCTGGAGTAATCGGCCGGGAAAGATACTGGGTCCCAGTATCATGAGCCAGTCTTGTTTCTTTCATGCAAAAATAAGCCAATAGGAAAATGCGACTTTATTGACGGGAATGTTGCGGCTCTCTCTGTCGGTAAAGCTTTGTCGGTGTTGTTTATTTCATGTCATCGCGTCCTTTCGTGTGTTATTTCTAGCTATAAACTTGGGAGCTGTGAAGTTGGCGCAGCAGATTTCGCTTGATCATGGCTTTGAAATATGGAAGACCATTATGTTGTTCTTCTTCAAAGAGTTATAGACGAAAATACACGCTTGCGAGAGGCAATAGAAGCGCGGGACATCGAACAGAAACGTGTACTGGAAGAACTGTCGGCAAAATTCGAGAGCAACAGTACCTGGACGCCGACAAGAACCACTGGCAGAAAAAGAAAGAGAACGATTGCCGTTTCCCCGCAATGCCGTGTAAGTGTTTCATAGTTTTCATTTTGTAATCCACATTAGTTATCGATCAAGGAAAACTGTCACAATTTTTGATGTGTTATTACGACATATCATCTATACACGTACACGTGGTTGTTTACGGGTTTTAGTTTATTGCTTTCAGTTTCATCAGATCTTTTGCTACCCTGGTTGGTCTTTTATAATCAAGTATTCCAGAAATTCTGTTATCTTACATGTAACCGTAATTTACCGTTGGATAGGCGAAGTTAAAAAAAACTATTCTTACTCGTTTACACTGAAGTACCGATCTGAGATGACAGCGGCGAAGTGACGAGGCAAGCGTGTGCACTTCCGCGCGCGAGGGAATGGGAGCCCTAACATTTCCACAGAACTAGCGTCCAAATGGCGCCGATTTAAAATTTCCGGAATTGTTTTCGGAATGATTTCCACACAGGTCCCTACTTCATTATGCATCTGTAGCCGTACGGTTTCGTTCTCAGAAAACAAGAAATGTTTGCACGCGCACTTCCCAAGACATTAATTCAACTACAGCATGCATAATGAAGTAGGGACCTGTGCGGAAATCATTCCTTGTTTTCTTTTCTTAAGGAAAAGGCACAGACGGGACGGCAAAGGTTTTACTTGTATGACAGCCCTAAATAAATTATTCTGAAACGTATTTTTTAACGGAAGAGTGGTCTTGGTAATAACAGTTAATTTTTAACTCGAAGTAGAGCATTTTAAAAAGTGAAACATACAGTTTGTCCTTGTCCCAGCAGTGCAAACGAACATCTCCCTGTTTATATATAAATATATATATATATTATATATATATATAATAATAATAATCAGCAATTAAATAATTACTGATTTTAATATTTTTATTTATAGCAAGACTTTAGAAAGATGTATAAAGTCCTGAAAGAAAATGAAACATTTAAGCCTGGCTTCATTTTGGATGAGAGGTAATCATAGTCTTTCTCTTTGTAACATGTGATCAGGCATTGTAACTATCAAACGGCTGTTGGTGTTAATTTCAGGACTCATATATCCAGTAGGTGTATAAAAATACACAATAATTTGGTTGTACACGTACAACGCATTTAAATAGCAATTTGTTTGGAAGAAGGGTGAGCTTGTGCTTGCATAAAACTGACAAGTTATTTCTATGACAAGTTTTGAGTGGGCTTACAGGGCATTTACTGAAACCGGGGTCACCCAGGCATTGAAAACCAATCAGATGGCAGGAATGAAACAATACTGATTCCAACATTTTCAAATCCAGCTAATCAAATGTCCTATTTAATTCAAATCCAGCCAATCGAATGTCCAGAACAAAATGATCACATCTCAACTTGTTCATTGTGATGCTTACATGACTATGGTGTTGCTTATCAATAAATTGTGAAGCTCAAACATTAAGTTGAAATCTATTGTTTCAGTTCTGCCATCTGATTTGTTTTCATTCTCTGGGTGGTCCCGGTTTCAGTAAACACATTGTAAAATGAGGAAGATTAACATTATCACTTTAGACACATTATTACACTATTAAAGAAGTTGAAGGGCCAGTAACTAGAATCAACCAATCCAATTGCTCCATTGCCAGTGCATTATTTTATATTTCTAAATATCAGACTGAAAAGATACTGTCCCAAATGATCCTGTGCATGATTTTTATGCAGTAATACCTTACAAAAGTTGAAAAGAAAGCTGTATTAAATGAGAAGCCCTCTCATACTTTAGAAGGTTTGTAAGCAGCATCTATTGGGGTGAATTTTCAGTTGTGTAATAAATATGTTATTAACCTCGCTTGCTGGGGGAGACATTATATTGGCCCTCAGTCTTTGTTGTACGGACCTCTGGAAGATATTATCCCAGTACATCCCTCACACTTGTTGATGAGATGTATTAGAGTGTATATTTATCTCCTTTTATTGAAATTTTTCCTTTCCCGCAGATTCACATCAGAGAAAAATCAAACTGTCACCAAGACAGTGATTGAGGCAGTGGTGGGTGATTACTGTGGGTGATTACTGTGGAGCTTTCCTACGTTAGGGTGCAACCCCTACATTTTAACTGCCACAATCTGCTTAACTGGGGGGTAGTATTTTTTGCTGTAAATGCAGTAATCTTGTTTCTGGGTGAGAGACAGTTAACAATAATTGCTGCAAAATTGTGAATTAGATGTATGGGAAATGATAAGACAGGAAAAATCTTTCAATTCTGAACTTGTATTGTAATCCTGCCATATTTTTTATCTAAAAGCTAATGATATTTTCATTTTCTGTCCAGAAAATCCAGGAGACTTTCATCTTTGAAAGCCATGCCATGGTCTGTGGAAAAGAAGAAGGAAATCGAGAAGGCAGTTGGCAGCATGGATTATACTAGTTCAGATGAGTCTGACTTGTCAGAAGATGAGAATGGTGAATCAAGACATTGTGGCTTCCTTGTGAAAAAGTTGTGAAAAAGAGCACTTGTAGAGGTCTCCTGAATATTGACTAAAATGATAAACACTGTTGTGCATAAACTTTTATCCTTTGTGTTTGTTCCAGTTAAGATTTAGAAGCCAGGCCATAGACAACAAAAAGTACATGAGATGATTTGCAGTGATTATTTAGATGAATATAAATTTATTTTTTTTCTTATAATTGGTTGCACCTTTGTAACCGAGCTTGTGGGAGTAAAATCAAGCTATGTTGATTGATGATTATTTTATATTTTCATATTCCTGAGAACGTGACCAACTGATAACATTTTTGTTATGAGTATTCGGTAATTTTCAGTAACGGATGTATTGTGAATAAATGGAGTAATAAAACAGAGCTGACACCACTTTGTAACAAATTTATTAATGGGTTTGGGGTGAGCTTGCTGCATTTTAAGACGAATAAGCCCACGAAATTTCTCCCCGATCTTCATAAAATGTTTTGAGCTAACTCTTGATCAAGATTTTAGCTTCCTGCGCAACAATGGCAGGCTAAAGTCGGGTTTGGGAGCGTGATACTGGTGAACTTTGTAAGAAGAAAAAACAATTAATGCTCTGTAAAGTAGCGTAAATTAACCTTTACAGTGCCTTTAAACTGGATTTTCGCTGTTGTTTAAAATCGACTTTACGACACATTTACGCCAAATTTACGTCAATAGCGTTAAGCTGTTCTTTTACGCAACTTTACGCCCTCCATTAAAGGTAGCGTAAAGCTCAACTTTACGTTTCGTAAAGTTAGCGTAAAGTCGCGTATATCCATACTTTACGCTACGTTTACGTGGTCTTTATGCCAACGTAAATTTGCTTTTTCATGCTGTGCGAACTTTGGCCAAATAATCTTTTATTTTTGAAACTGTTCCTACTGTCCCCATTTTTCTATTTTGCCAAAAATTGCCATTTTAGACACTATTGAAAAACTTGCCATTTCTGTTGCAGTACGTCTTTTTTCATGCGGTTTTTTGCATTGTAACAATCTATGATAGTTACGCTTTCAATCCATACTAATTAGGGTATTGTGCAACTTGTACTTCTCATTTTTCAGCGTTCCAAAATTTTTTCAAAAAATCGTCCATTTTTTAAAATTTTCCTATGGTCCCCCCTTTGCTATTTTGCCAAAAATGGCCTTTTTAGACACTATTGAAAAACTTGCCATTTCTCTTCTAATACGTCTTTTTTCATGCGGTTTTTTGAATTGTAACAATCTATGATAGTTACGCTTTCAATCCATATTAATTAGGGTATTGTGCGACTCTTACTTCTCATTTTTCAGCCTTCCGAATTTTGCCCAAAAAATCGTCCATTTTTGAAAATTTTCCGAAGGTCCCCCGTTTGCTATTTTGCCAAAAATGGCCATTTTAGACACTATTGAAAAACTTGCCATTTCTCTTCTAATACGTCTTTTTTCATGCGGTTTTTTTGCATTGTAACAATCTATGATAGTTACGCTTTCAATCCATACTAATTAGGGTATTGTGCGACTTGTACTTCTCATTTTTCAGCCTTCCGAAGTTTGCCCAAAAAATCGTCCATTTTTTAAAATTTTCCTATGGTCCCCCCTTTGCTATTTTGCCAAAAATGGCCATTTTAGACACTATTAAGAAACTTGCCATTTCTCTTCTAATACGTCTTCGTTCGAGCGGTCTTTTGCATTGTAACAATCTATGATAGTTACGCTTTAAATCTACACTAATTAGGGTATTGTGCGACTTGTACTTCTCATTTTCAGCCATCCGAAATTTGCTAAAAAATCGTTTATTTTTGCAAATATTCCTATGGTCCCCCCTTTGCTATTTTGCCAATAATGGCCATTTTAGACACTCTTGAAAAACGTGCCATTTCTCTTTTAATACGTTATTTTTCATGCGGTTTTTTGCATTGTAACAATCTATGATAGTTACGCTTTCA
The DNA here is from genome assembly GCA_949710005.1 of Ricordea florida. Classification (NCBI taxonomy): domain Eukaryota; kingdom Metazoa; phylum Cnidaria; class Anthozoa; order Corallimorpharia; family Ricordeidae; genus Ricordea; species Ricordea florida. The sequence goes on from OX453278.1 coordinate 5,557,147, forward strand.
ATCCATACTAATTAGGGTATTGTGCGACTTGTACTTCTCATTTTTCAGCCATCCGAAATTTGCCCAAAAAATCGTTCATTTTTGAAAATTTTTTCTATGGTCCCCCCTTTGCTATTTTGCAAAAAATGACCATCTTAGACACTATTAAAAAACTTGGCATTTCTCTTCTAATACGTCTTTTTTCGTGCGGGCTTTTGCATTGTAACAATCTATTATAGTTACGCTTTCAATCCATACTAATTAGGGTATTGTGCGACTTGTACTTCCCATTTTTTAGCCTTCCAAAGTTTGCTCAAAAAATCGTTCATTTTTGAAAATTTTTCTATGGTCCCCCCTTTGCTATTTTGCCAAAAATGGCCATTTTAGACACTCTTGAAAAACTTGCCATTTGTCTTCTAATACGTCTTTTTTCGTGCGGGTTTTTGCATTGTAACAATCTATGATAGTTACGCTTTCAATCCACACTAATTAGGGTATTGTGCGACTTGTACTTCTCATTTTTCAGCCATCCAAAATTTGCTCAAAGAATCGACCATTTTTGCAAATTTTTCTATCGTCGCCCCTTTGCTATTTTGCCCAAAATGGCCATTTTAGACACTATTGAAAAACTTCCCATTTCTCTTCTAATACGTCTTTTTTCATGCGGTGTTTTGCATTGTAACAATCTATGATAGTTACGCTTTCAATCCATACTAAGTAATGTATTGTGCGACTTGTACTTGTCATTTTTCAGCCATCCGAAGTTTGCCCAAAAAATCGTCCATTTTTGAAAGTTTTCCTATGGTCCCCCCTTTGCTATTTTGCCAAAAATGTCCATTTTAGACACTATTAAAAAACTTTCCATTTCTCTTTTAATACGTCTTTTATCATGGGGTTTTTTGCATTGTAACAATCTATGATAGCTACGCTTTCAATCCATACTAATTAGGGTATTGTCCGACTTGTACTTCTCATGTTATAGCCATCGGAAGTTTGCCCAAAAAATCGTCCATTTTTGAAAATTTTCCTATGGTCCCCCCTTTGCTATTTTGCCAAAAATTGCCATTTTAGACACTATTGAAAAACTTGCCATTTCTGTTGTAGTACGTCTTTTGTCATGCGGTTTTTTTGCATTGTAACAATCTATGATAGTTACGCTTTCAATCCATACTAATTAGGGTATTGTGCAACTTGTATTTCTCATTTTTCAGCGTTCCAAAGTTTTTTCAAAAAATCGTCCATTTGTTAAAATTTTCCTATGGTCCCCCCTTAGCTATTTTGCCAAAAATGGCCTTTTTAGACACTATTGAAAAACTTGCCATTTCTCTTCTAATACGTCTTTTTTCATGCGGTTTTTTGAATTGTATCAATCTATCATAGTTCCGCTTTCAATCCATACTAATTAGGGTACTGTTCGACTTGTACTTCTCATTTTTCAGCCATCCAAAGTTTGCATAAAAAATTGTCCCTTTTTTTAAAATTTTCCTATGGTCCCCCCTTTGCTATTTTGCCAAAAATGGCCATTTTAAACACTATTGAAAAACTTGCCATTTCTCTTCTAATACGTCTTTTTTCATGCGGTGTTTTGCATTGTAACAATCTATGATAGTTACGCTTTCAATCCATACTAATTAGGGTATTGTGCGACTTGTACTTCTTATTTTACAGCCTTACGAATTTTGCCCAAAAAATCGTCCATTTTTGAAAATTTTCCTATGGTCGCCCATTTGCTATTTTGCCAATAATGGCCATTTTAGCACTATTGAAAAACTTATTATTTCTCTTCTAATACGTCTTTTTTCATGCGGTTTTTTGCATTGTAGCAATCTATGATAGTTACGCTTTTAATCCATACTAATAAAGGTATTGTGCGACTTGTTTTTCTTATTTTTCAGCCATCCGAAATTTTCATAAAAAATCGTCCATTTTTGAAAATTTTCCTATGGTCCCCCCTTTGCTATTTTGCCATTTCTCTTCTAATACGTCTTTTTTCATGCGGTTTTTTGCATTGTAAAAATCTATGATAGGTACGCTTTCAATCCATACTAAGTAGGGTATTGTGCGACTTGCACTTCTCATTTTTTAGCCTTCCGAAATTTGCCCAAAAAATCGTCCATTTTTGAAAATTTTCCTATGGTCCCCCCTTTGCTATTTTGCCAAAAATGGCCAATTTAGACACTATTTAAAAACTTCCCATTTCTCTTCTAATACGTCTTTTTTCATGCGGTTTTTTTTATTGTAGCAATGTATGATAGTTACGCTTTCAATTCAAACTAATTAGGGTATTGTGCGACTTGTACTTCTCATTTTTCAGCCTTCCGAACTTTGCCCAAAAAATTGTCAATTTTTGAAAATTATCCTATGGTCCCCCTTTTGCTATTTTGCGGAAAATGGCCAATTTAGACAATATTGACAAACTTGCCATTTCTCTTCTAATACGTCTTTTTTCATGCAGTTTTTTGCATTGTAACAATCTATGATAGTTACGCTTTCAATCCATACTTATTAGGGTATTGTGCGACTTGTACTTCTCATTTTTCAGCCTTCCGAAGTTTGCATAAAAAATCGTCCCTTTTTTGAAAATTTTCTTATGGTCCCCCCTTTCCTATTTTGCCAAAAATGGCCATTTAAGGCACTCTTGAAAAACTTGCCATTTCTCTTCTAATACGTCTTTTTTCATGCGGTTTTTTGCATTGTAAAAATTTATGATAGGTACGCTTTCAATCCATACAAAGTAGGGTATTGTGCGACTTGCACTACTCATTTTTCAGCCTTCCGAACTTTCCCCAAAAAATCGTCCATTTTTTAAAATTTTCCTATTGTCCCCCCTTTGCTATTTTGCCAAAAATGGCTATTTTAGACACTATTAAAAAACTTGCCATTTCTCTTGTAATACGTCTTTTTTCATGCGGTTTTTTTCATTGTAACAATCTATGATAATTACGCTTTCACTTCATACAGATTAGTGTATTGTGCGTCTTGTACTTCTCATTTTTAAGCCTTCCGAAATTTGCCCAAAAAATCGTCCATTTTTGAAAATTTTCCTATGGTCCCCCCTTTGCTATTTTTCCAAAAATGGCCAATGTAGACACTATTTAAAAACTTCCCATTTCTCTTCTAATACGTCTTTTTTCATGCGGCTTTTTTTATTGTAGCAATGTATGATAGTTACGCTTTCAATTTAAACAAATTAGGGTATTGTGCGACTTGTACTTCTCATTTTTCAGCCTTCCCAACTTTGCCCAAAAAATTGTCCATTTTTTAAAATTTTCCTATGGTCCCCCTTTTGCTATTTTGCGGAAAATGGCCAATTTAGACAATATTGACAAACTTGCCATTTCTCTTCTAATACGTCTTTTTTCATGCAGTTTTTTGCATTGTAACAATCTATGATAGTTACGCTTTCAATCCATACTAATTAGGGTATTGTGCGACTTGCACTTCTTTTTTTTCAGCCTTCAGAAATTTCCATAAAAAATCGTCCATTTTTGAAAATTTTCCTATGGTCCCCCCTTGCTATTTTGCAAAAAATGGCCATTTTAGACACTATTAAAAAACTTGCCATTTCTCTTCTAATACGTCTTTTTTCATGCCGTTTTTTGCATTGTAACAATCTATGATACTTACGCTTTGAATCCATACTTATTAGGGTATTGTGCGACTTGTACTTCTCATTTTTCAGCCTTCCGAACTTTGCCCAAAAAATTGTCCATTTTTTAAAATTTTCCTATGGTCCCCCCCTTGCTATTTTGCAAAAAATGGCCATCTTAGACACTATTAAAAAACTTGCCATTTCTCTTCTAATACGTCTTTTTTCATGCGGTTTTTTGCATTGTAACAATCTATGATAGTTACGATGTCAATCCATACTAATTAGGGTATTGTGCGACTTGTACTTCTCATTTTTCAGCCTTCCGAACTTTGCCCAAAAAATTGTCCATTTTTTAAAATTTTCCTATGGTCCCCCTTTTGCTTTTTTGCGGAAAATGGCCAATTTAAACACTATTAAAAAACTTGCCATTTCTCTTCTAATACGTCTTTTTTTCATGCAGTTTTTTGCATTGTAACAATCTATGATAGTTACGCTTTCAATCCATACAAAGTAGGGTATTGTGCGACTTGTACTTCTCATTTTCCAGCCATCCGAAATTTTCCCAAGAAATCGTCCATTTTTGAAAATTTTTCTATGGTCCCCCCTTTGCTATTTTGCCAAAAATGGCCATTTTAGGCACTCTTGAAAAACTTGCCATTTCTCTTGTAATACGTCTTTTTTCATGCGGTTTTTTGCATTCTAACAATCTATGATAGCTACGCTTTCAATCCATACTAAGTAGGGTATTGTGCGACTTGGTCTTCTTTTTTTTCAGCCTTTCAAACTTTGCCCAAAAAAGCGTCCATTTTTGAAAATTTTCCTATTGTCCCCCCTTTGCTATTTTGCAAAAAATGGCCAGTTTAGACAATATTAAAAAACTTGCCATTTCTCTTCTAAAACGTCTTTTTTCATGCGGTTTTTTGCATTGTAACAATCTATGATACTTACGCTTTCACTTCATACTAATTAGGGTATTGTGCGACTTGTACTTCTCATTTTTCAGCCTTCCGAAATTTGCCCAAAAAATCGTCCATTTTTTAAAATTTTCCTTTGGTCCCCCCTTTGCTATTTTGCCAAAAATGGCATATTTAGACACTATTAAAAAACTTGCCATTTCTCTTCTAATACGTCTTTTTCCATGCAGATTTTTGCATTGTATCAATCTATGATAGTTACGCTTTCAATCCATACTAATTAGGGTATTGTGCGACTTGTACTTCTCATTTTTAAGCCATCCGTATTTTGCCCAAAAAATCGTCCATTTTTAAAAATTTTCCTATGGTCCCCCCTTTGCTATTTTGCCAAAAATGGCCATTTTAGACACTATTAAAAAACTTGCCATTTCTCTTCTAATACGTCTTTTTTCATGCGGTTTTTTGCATTGTAACAATCTATGATAGTTACGCTCTAGATCCATATTAATTAGGGCATTTTGCGACTTGTACTTCTCATTTTTTTGCCTTCCGAAATTTGCCCAAAAAATCGTCCATTTTTGAACATTTTCCTATGGTCTCCGCTTTGCTATTTTGCCAAAAATAGTTAATTTAGACACTATTGAAAAACTTGCCATTTCTCTTCTAATACGTCTTTTTTCATGCGGTTTTTTGCATTGTAGCAATCTATGATAGTTACGCTTTCAATCCATACTAAGTAGGGTATTGTGCGACTTGTACTTCTCATTTTTAAGCCATCCGAATTTTGCCCAAAAAATCGTCAATTTTTAAAAATTTTCCTATTGTCCCCCCTTTGCTATTTTGCCAAAAATGGCCATTTTAGACACTATTAAAAAACTTGCCATTTCTCTTCTAATACGTCTTTTTTCATGCGGTTTTTTGCATTGTAACAATCTATGATAGTTACGCTCTAGATCCATATTAATTAGGGCATTTTGCGACTTGTACTTCTCATTTTTCCGCCTTCCGAAGTTTGCCTAAGAAATCGTCCATTTTTGAAAATTTTCCTATAGTCCCCCCTTTGCTATTTTGCCAAAAATGGCCATTTTAGACACTATTGAAAAACTTGCCATTTCTCTTCTAATACGTCTTTTTTCATGCGGTTTTTTGTATTGTAAAAATCTATGATAGTTACGCTTTTAATCCATACTAATTAGGGTATTGTGCGACTTGTACTTCTCATTTTTCAGCCTTCTGAAATTTGCCCAAAAAATCGTCCATTTTTGAAAATTTTCCTATGGTCCCCCCTTTGCTATTTTGCAGAAAATGGCATATTTAGACACTATTGACAAAGTTGCCATTTCTCTTCTAATACGTCTTTTTTCATGCAGTTCTTTGCATTGTAATAATCTATGATAGTTACGCTTTCAATCCATACTTATTAGGGTATTGTGCGACTTCTACTTCTCATTTTTCAGCCTTCCGAAGTTTGCCCAAAAAATCGTCCATTTTTAAAAATTTTCCTATGGTCCCCCATTTGCTATTTTGTTAATAATGGCCATTTTAGACACTATTGAAAAACTTACCATTTCTCTTCTAATACGTCTTTTTTCATGCGGTTTTTTGCATTGTAGCAATCTATGATAGTTACGCTGTCAATCCATACTAATTAGGGTATTGTGCGACTTGTACTTCTCATTTTTCAGCCTTCCGAAATTTGCCCAAAAAATCGTCCATTTTTAAAAGTTTTCCTATGGTCCCCCCTTTGCTATTTTGCCAAAAATGGCCATTTTAGACACTATTAAGAAACTTGCCATTTCTCTTCTAATACGTGTTTTTTCATGCGGTTTTTTGCATTGTAACAATCTATGATATTTACGGTCTCAATCCATATTAATTAGGGCATTGTGCGACTTCTACTTCTCATTTTCCAGCCTTCCGAAATTTGCCCAAAAAATCGTCCATTTTTGAAAATTTTCCTATGGTCCCCCCTTTGCTATTTTGCCAAAAATGGCCATTTTAGACACTATTAAAAAACTTGCCATTTCTCTTCTAATACGTCTTTTTTCATGCGGTTTTTTGCATTGTAACAATCTATGATAGTTACGCTCTAGATCCATATTAATTAGGGCATTTTGCGACTTGTACTTCTCATTTTTTTGCCTTCCGAAATTTGCCCAAAAAATCGTCCATTTTTGAAAATTTTCCTATGGTCTCCGCTTTGCTATTTTGCCAAAAATAGGCAATTTAGACACTATTGAAAAACTTCCCATTTCTCTTCTAATACGTCTTTTTTCATGCAGTTTTTTGCATTGTAACAATTTATGATAGTTACGCTTTCAATCCATACTAATTAGGGTATTGTGCGACTTGTACTTCTCATTTTCCAGCCATACGAAATTTGCCCAAGAAATCGTCCATTTTTGAAAATTTTCCTATGGTCCCCCCTTTGCTATTTTGCCAAAAATGGCCATTTTAGACACTATTAAAAAACTTGCCATTTCTCTTCTAATACGTCTTTTTTCATGCGCTTTTTTGCATTGTAACAATCTATGATAGATACTCTCTAGATCCATATTAATTAGGGCATTGTGCGACTTGTACTTCTCATTTTTTTGCCTTCCGAAATTTGCCCAAAAAATCGTCCATTTTTGAAAATTTTCCTATGGTCCCCCCTTTGCTATTTTGCCAAAAATAGCCAATTTAGACACTATTGAAAAACTTGCCATTTCTCTTCTAATACGTCTTTTTTCATGCGCTATTTTGCATTGTAGCAATCTATGATAGTTACGCTTTGAATCCATACTATTTAGGGTATTGTGCGACTTGTACTTCTCATTTTTCAGCTTTCCGAAATTTGCCCAAAAAATGGTCCATTTTTGAAAATTTTCCTATGGTCCCCTTTTTGCTATTTTGTTAAAAACTGCATATTTAGACACTATTAAAAAACTTGCCATTTCTCTTCTAATACGTCTTTTTTGATGCGGTTTTTTGCATTGTAATATCCTATGATAGTTACGCTTTCAAGCCATACTAATTAGGGTATTGTGCGACTTGTACTTCTCATTCTCCAGCCATGCGAAATTTGCATAAAAAATGGTCCATTTTTGAAAATTTTCCTATGGTCTCCGCTTTGCTATTTTGCGAAAAAATAGCCAATTTAGACACTATTGAAAAACTTGCCATTTCTCTTCTAATACGTCTTTTTTCATGCGGTTTTTTGCATTGTAGCAATCTATGATAGTTACGCTTTGAATCCATACTATTTAGGGTATTGTGCGACTTGCACTTCTTATTTTTCAGCCTTCCCAACATTGCCCAAAAAATCGTCCATTTTTGAAAATTTTCCTATGGTCCACCCTTTGCTATTTTGCCAAAAATGGCCATTTTAGACACTATTGATAAACTTGCCATTTCTCTTCTAATACGTCTTTTTTTATGCAGCTTTTTCCATTGTAACAATCTATGATAGTTGCGCTTTCGATCCATACTAATTAGAGTATTGTTCGACTTGTCCTTCTTAAATTTCAGCCTTCCGAAATTTGCCTAAAAAATGGTCTATTTTTGAAAACTTTCCTATGGTCCCGCCTTTGCTATTTTGCCAAAAATGGCATATTTAGACACTATTAAAAAACTTGCCATTTCTCTTCTAATACGTCTTTTTTTCATGCGGTTTTTTGCATTGTAACAATCTATGATAATTACGCTTTCAATCCATACTAATTAGGGTATTGTGCGACTTGTAGTTCTCTATTTTCAGCCATCCGAAATTTGCATAAAAAATGGTCCATTTTTGAAAATTTTCCTATGGTCCCCCCTTTGCTATTTTGTCAAAAATGACCATTTTAGACACTCTTGAAAAACTTGCCATTTCTCTTCTAATACGCCTTTTTTTATGCGGTTTTTTGTACTAAAACAATCTATGATAGTTACGCTTTTAATCCATACAAAGTAGGGTATTGTGCGACTTGTACTTCTCATTTTTCAGCCTTCCGAAAATTGCCCAAAAAATCGTCCATTTTTTAAAATTTTCCTATGGTCCCCCCTTTGCTATTTTGCCAAAAATGGCCATTTTAGACACTCTTGAAAAACTTGCCATTTCTCTTCTAATACGCCTTTTTTTATGCGGTTTTTTGTATTGTAACAATCTATGATAGTTAGGCTTTCAATCCATACTAATTAGGGTATTGTGCGACTTGTACTTCTCATTTTTTTGCCTTCCGAAATTTGCCCAAAAAATCGTCCATTTTTTAAAATTTTTCTATGGTCCCCCCTTTGCTATTTTGCCAAAAATAGCCATTTTAGACACTATTGAAAAACTTGCCATTTCTCTTCTAATACGTCTTTATTCATGCGGTTTTTTGCATCCTAACAATCTACGATAGTTACGCTTTCAATCCATACTAATTAGGGTATTCTGCGACTTGTACTTCTCATTTTTCAGTCTTCCGAAATTTGCCAAAAAAATGGTCCATTTTTGAAAATTATCCTATGGTCCCCCCTTTGCTATTTTGCCAAAAATGACCATTTTAGACACTCCCTAAAAACTTTCCATTTCTCTTTTAATACGCCTTTTTTTATGCGGTTTTTTGTATTGAAACAATCTAGAATTGTTACGCTTTCAATCCATACAAAGTAGGGTATTGTGCGACTTGTACTTCTCATTTTTCAGCCTTCTGAAAATTGCATAAAAAATCGTCCATTTTTTAAAATTTTCCTATGGTCCCTCCTTTGCTATTTTGCCAAAAATGGCCATTTTAGACACTCTTGAAAAACTTGCCATTTCTCTTCTAATACGCCTTTTTTTATGCGGTTTTTTGTACTGTAACAATCTATGATAGTTACTCATTTAATCCATACAAAGTAGGGTATTGTGCGACTTGCACTTCTTATTTTTCAGCCTTCCCAACATTGCCCAAAAAATCGTCCATTTTTGAAAATTTTCCTATGGTCCACCCTTTGCTATTTTGCCAAAAATGGCCATTTTAGACACTATTGATAAACTTGCCATTTCTCTTCTAATACGTCTTTTTTCATGCAGCTTTTTGCATTGTAACAATCTATGATAGTTACGCTTTCGATCTGTACTAATTAGAGTATTGTTCGACTTGTCCTTGTTAACTTTCAGCCTTCCGAAATTTGCCTAAAAAATGGTCTATTTTTGAAAATTTTCCTATGGTCCCCCCATTGCTATTTTGCCAAAAATGGCATATTTAGACACTATTAAAAAACTTGCGATTTCTCTTCTAATACGTCTTTTTTCATGCGGTTTTTTGCATTGTAACAATCTATGATAATTACGCTTTCAATCCATACTAATTAGGGTATTGTGCGACTTGTACTTCTCATTTTTCAGCCATCCGAAGTTTGCATAAAAAATGGTCCATTTTTGAAAATTTTCCTATGGTCCCCCCTTTGCTATTTTGTCAAAAATGACCATTTAAGACACTCTTGAAAAACATGCTATTTCTCTTCTAATACGCCTTTTTTTATGCGGCTTTTTGTATTGAAACAATCTATGATAGTTACGCTTTTAATCCATACAAAGTAGGGTATTGTGCGACTTGTACTTCTCATTTTTCAGCCTTCCGAAAATTGCCCAAACAATCGTCCATTTTTGAAAATTTTCCTATGGTCCCCCCTTTGCTATTTTGCCAAAAATGGCCATTTTAGACACTCTTGAAAAACTTGCCATTTCTCTTCTAATACGCCTTTTTTTATGCGGTTTTTTGTATTGTAACAATCTATGATAGTTACGCTTTCAATCCATACAAAGTAGTGTATTGTGCGACTTGTACTTCTCATTTTTTTGCCTTCCGAAATTTGCCCAAAAAATCGTCCATTTTTTAAAAATTTTCTTATGGTCCCCCCTTTTCTATTTTGCCAAAAATGGCCATTTTAGACACTATTGAAAAACTTACCATTTCTCTTCTAATACGTCTTGTTTCATGCGGTTTTTTGCGTTGTAACAATCTATGATAGTTACGCTTTCAATCCATACTAATTAGGGTATTGTGCGACTTGTCCTTCTCATTTTTCAGCTTTCCGAAATTTGCCCAAAAAATGGTCCATTTTTGAAAATTTTCCTATCGTTCCCCCTTTGCTATTTTGCCAAAAATAGCCATTTTAGACACTATTGAAAAACTTTCCATTTCTCTTCTAATACGTCTTTATTCATGCAATTTTTTGCATCCTAACAATCTACGATAGTTACGCTTTCAATCGATACTAATTAGGGTATTCTGCGACTTGTACTTCTCATTTTTCAGTCTTCTGAAATTTGCCAAAAAAATGGTCCATTTTTGAAAATTTTCCTATGTTCCCCCTTTGCTATTTTGCCAAAAATGACCATTTTAGACACTCCCTAAAAACTTTCCATTTCTCTTTTAATACGCCTTTTTTTCTGCGGTTTTTTGTATTGAAACAATCTATGATAGTTACGCTTTCAATCCATACAAAGTAGGGTATTGTGCGACTTGTACTTCTCATTTTTCAGCCTTCCGAAAATTGCCCAAAAAATCGTCCATTTTTCAAAATTTTCCTATGGTCCCCCCTTTGCTATTTTGCCAAAAATGGCCATTTTAGACTCTCTTGAAAAACTTGCCATTTCTCTTCTAATGCGCCTTTTTTTATGCGGTTTTTTGTATTGTAACAATCTATGATAGTTACGCTTTCAATCCATACAAAGTAGGGTATTGTGCGACTTGTACTTCTCATTTTTTTGCCTTCCGAAATTTGCCCAAAAAATCGTCCATTTTTGAAAATTTTCTTATGGTCCCCCCTTTGCTATTTTGCCAAAAATGGCCATTTTAGACACTATTGAAAAACTTGCCATTTCTCTTCTAATACGTCTTTTTTTAAGCGGTTTTTTGCATTGTAACAATCTATGATAGTTACGCTATCAATCCATACTAATTAGGGTATTGTGCGACTTGTACTTCTCATTTTGCAGCCTTCTGAAGTTTGCCAAAAAAATCGTCCATTTTTGAAAATTTTCCTATGGTCCCCCCTTTGCTATTTTTCCAAAAATGGCCAATTTAGACACTATTGACAAAGTTGCCATTTCTCTTCTAATACGTCTTTTTTCATGCGGTTTTTTGCGTTTTAACAATCTATGATAGTTACGCTTTCAATCCATACTAATTAGGGTATTCTGCGACTTGTCCTTCTCATTTTTCAGCTTTCCGAAATTTGCCCAAAAAATGGTCCATTTTTGAAAATTTTCCTATGGTCCCCCCTTTGCTTTTTTGCCAAAAATAGCCATTTTAGACACTATTGAAAAACTTGCCTTTTCTCTTCTAATACGTCTTTATTCATGCGCTTTTTTGCATCCTAACAATCTATGATAGTTACGCTTTCAATCCATACTAATTAGGGTATTCTGCGACTTGTACTTCTCATTTTTCAGCCTTCCGAAATTTGCCAAAAAAATGGTCTATTTTTGAAAATTTTCATATAGTGCCCCCTTTGCTATTTTGCCAAAAATGGCATATTTAGACACTATTAAAAAACTTGCCATTTTTCTTCTAATACGTCTTTTTTCATGCAGTTTTTTGCATTGTAACAATCTATGATAGTTTTGCTTTCAATCCATACTAATTAGGGTATTGTGCGACTTCTACTTCTCATTTTTCAGCGATCCAAAATTTGCCCAAAAAATCGTCCATTTTTTAAAATTTTCCTATGGTCCCCACTTTGCTATTTTGCCAAAAATGGCCATTTTAGAAACTGTTGAAAAACTTGCTATTTCTCTTATAATACGTCTTTTTTCATCCAGTTTTTTTGCATTGTAACAATATATGATAGTTACGCTTTCAATCCATACTATTTAGGGTATTGTGCGACTTGTACTTCTCATTTTTTAGCCATCCGAAATTTGCATAAAAAATCGTCCATTTTTCAAAATTTTCCTATGGTCCCCCATTTGCTATTTTGCCAAAAATGGCCATTTTAGACACTCTTAAACGACTTGCGATTTCTCTTCTAATACGTCTTTTTTTCATGCGGTTTTTTGCATTGTAACAATCTATGATAGATACGCTTTCAATCCATACTAAGGAGGGTATTGTGCGACTTGTACTTCTCATTTTTCTGCCTTGCGAAATTTGCCCAAGAAATCGTCCATTTTTAAAAATTTTCCTATGGTCCCCCCTTTGCTATTTTGCCAAAAATGGCCATTTTAGACACTATTGAAAAATTTGCCATTTCTCTTCTAATACGTCTTTTTTCATGCCGATTTTTGCATTGTATCAATCTATGATAGTTACGCTTTCAATCCATACTAATTAGGGTATTGTGCGACTTGTACTTCTCATTTTTCAGCCATCCGAAATTTGCCCAAAAAATCGTCCATTTTTAAAAAATTTTCCTATGGTCCCCCCTTTGCTTTTTTGGCAAAAATGGCTATTTTAGAAACTATTAAAAAACTTGCCATTTCTCTTCTAATACGTCTTTTTTCATGCGGTTTTTTGTATTGTAACAATCTATGATAGTTACGCTTTCAATCCATACTAAGTAGGGTATTGTGCGACTTGTACTTCTCATTTTTCAGGCTTCTGAAGTTTGCCAAAGAAATCGTCCATTTTTGAAAATTTTCCTATATTCCCCGCTATTTTCCCAAAAATGGCCATTTTAGACACTATTGAACAACTTGCCATTTCTCTTCTAATACGTCTTTTTTCATGCGCTTTTTTGCATTGTAACAATCTATGATAGGTACGCTTTCAATCCATACTAATTAGGGTACCGTGCGACTTGTACTTCTCATTTCTCAGCCTTCCCAATTTTGCAAAAAATATCGTCCATTTTTGAAAATTTTCCTATGGTCCCCCCTTTGCTATTTTGCCAAAAATGGCCAATTTAGACACTATTGACAAAGGTGCATTTTCTCTTCTAATACGTCTTTTTTCATGCGGTTTTTTGCATTGTAACAATCTATGATAGTTACGCTTTCAATCCATACTAAGTAGGGTATTGTGCGACTTGTACTTCTCATTTTTCAGCCATCCGCAATTTTCATAAAAAATCGTTAATTTTTGAAAATTTTCCTTTGGTCCCCCCTTTGCTATTTTGCCAAAAATGGAGTATTTAGACACTATTAAAAAACTTGCCATTTCTCTTCTAATACGTCTTTATTCATGCGCTTTTTTGCATTGTAACAATCTATGATAGTTACGCTTTCAATCCATACTAATTAGGGTATTGTGCGACTTGTACTTCTCATTTTTCAGCCTTCCTAAATTTGCCTAAAAAATCGTCTATTTTTGAAAATTTTTCTATGGTCCTCCCTTTGCTATTTTGCCAAAAATGGCCATTTTAGACACTATTGAAAAACTTGCCATTTCTCTTCTAATACGTCTTTTTTCATGCGGTTTTTTGCATTGTAACAATCTATGATAGTTACGCTTTCCATCCATAGTAAATAGAATATTGTGCGACTTGTACTTCTCATTTTTCAGCCTTCCGAGATTTGCCCAAACAATCGTCCATTTTTGAAAATTTTCCTATGGTCTCCCCTTTGCTATTTTGCCAAAAATGGCCATTTTAGACACTATTGAAAAACTTGCAATTTCTCTTCTAATACGTGTTTTTTCATGCGGTTTTTTGCATTGTAACAATCTATGATAGTTACGCTTTCAATCCATACTAATTAGGGTATTGTGCGACTTGTACTTCTTATTTTTCAGCTATCCGACGTTTGCATAAAAAATCGTCTATTTTTGAAAATTTTCCTATGGTCTCCCCTTTGCTATTTTGCCAAAAATGGCAATTTTAGGCAGTCTTGAAAAACTTGCTATTTCTCTTCTAATACGTCTTTTTTCATGCGGTTTTTTGCATTGTAACAATCTATGATAGTTACGCTTTTAATCCATACTAATTAGGGTATTCTGCGACTTGTACTTCTCATTTTTCAGCCTTCCGAAATTTGCCCAAAAAATCGTCCATTTTTTAAAATTTTCCTTTGGTCCCCCCTTTGCTATTTTGCCAAAAATGGCATATTTAGACACTATTAAAAAAACTTGCCTTTTCTCTTCTAATACGTCTTTTTTCATGCGGTTTTTTGCATTGTAGCAGTCTATGATAGTTACGCTTTCAATCCATACTAATTAGGGTATTGTGCGACTTGTACTTCTCATTTTTCAGCCGTCCGAAATTTGCCTAAAAAATCGTCTATTTTTGAAAATTTTTCTATGGTCCTCCCTTTGCTATTTTGCCAAAAATGGCCATTTTAGACACTATTGAAAAACTTGCCATTTCTCTTCTAATACGTCTTTTTTCATGCGGTTTTTTGCATTGTAACAATCTATGATAGTTACGATTTCCATCCATAGTAATTAGGGTATTGTGCGACTTGTACTTCTCATTTTTCAGCCTTCCGAAATTTGCCCAAAAAATCGTCCATTTTTGAAAATTTTCCTTTGGTCCCCCCTTTGCTATTTTGCCAAAAATGGCATATTTAGACACTATTAAAAAACTTGCCTTTTCTCTTCTAATACGTGTTTTTTCATGCGATTTTTTGCATTGTAACAATCTATGATAGTTACGCTTTTAATCCATACAAAGTAGGGTATTGTGCGACTTGTACTTCTTATTTTTTAGCCATCCGAGATTTGCCCAAAAAATCGTCCATTTTTAAAAAATTTTCCTATGGTCCCCCCTTTGCTATTTTGCCAAAAATGGCCATTTTAGACACTATTGAAAAACTTGCCATTTCTCTTCTAATACGTCTTTTTTCATGCGGTTTTTTGCATTGTAGCAATCTATGATAGTTACGCTTTCCATCCATACTAATTAGGGTATTGTGCGACTTGCACTTCTCATATTTCAGCCTTCCGAAATTTGCCCAAACAATTGTCCATTTTTGAAAATTTTCCTATGGTCCCCCCTTTGCTATTTTGCCAAAAATGGCCATTTTAGACACTATTGAAAAACTTGCAATTTCTCTTCTAATACGTGTTTTTTTATGCGGTTTTTTGCATTGTAACAATCTATGATAGTTACGCTTTCAATCCATACTAATTAGGGTATTGTGCGACTTGTACTTCTTATTTTTCAGCTATCCGACGTTTGCATAAAAAATCGTCTATTTTTGAAAATTTTCCTATGGTCTCCCCTTTGCTATTTTGCCAAAAATGGCAATTTTAGGCAGTCTTGAAAAACTTGCTATTTCTCCTCTAATACGTCTGTTTTCATGCGGTTTTTTGCATTGTAACAATCTATGATAGTTACGCTTTTAATCCATACTAATTAGGGTATTCTGCGACTTTTACTTCTCATTTTTCAGCCTTCCGAAATTTGCCCAAAAAATCGTCCATTTTTGAAAATTTTCTTTTGGTCCCCCCTTTGCTATTTTGCCAAAAATGGCATATTTAGACACTATTAAAAAACTTGCCTTTTCTCTTCTAATACGTCTTTTTTCATGAAGTTTTTTGCATTGTAGCAGTCTATGATAGTTACTCTTTCAATCCATACTAATTAGGGTATAGTGCGACTTGTACTTCTCATTTTTCAGCCTTCCGAAATTTGCCTAAAAAATCGTCTATTTTTGAAAATTTTTCTATGGTTCTCCCTTTGCTATTTTGCCAAAAAAGGCCATTTTAGACACTATTGAAAAACTTGCCATTTCTCTTCTAATACGTCTTTTTTCATGCGGTTTTTTGCATTGTAACAATCTATGATAGTTACGATTTCCATCCATAGTAATTAGGGTATTGTGCGACTTGTACTTCTCATTTTTCAGCCTTCCGAAATTTGCCCAAACAATCGTCCATTTTTGAAACTTTTCCTATGGTCCCCCCTTTGCTATTTTGCCAAAAATGGCCATTTTAGACACTATTGAAAAACTTGCAATTTCTCTTCTAATACGTGTTTTTTTCATGCGGTTTTTTGCATTGTAACAATCTATGATAGTTACGCTTTCAATCCATACTAATCATGGTATTGTGCGACTTGTACTTCTTGTTTTTCAGCCATCCGAGATTTGCCCAAAAAATCGTCCATTTTTAAAAAATTTTCCTATGGTCCCCCCTTTGCTATTTTGCCAAAAATGGCCATTTTAGACACTATTGAAAAACTTGCCATTTCTCTTCTAATACGTCTTTTTTCATGCGGTTTTTTGCATTGTAGCAATCTATGATAGTTACGCTTTCAATCCATACTAATTAGGGTATTGTGCGACTTGTACTTCTCATTTTTCAGCCTTCCGAAATTTGCCTAAAAAATCGTCTATTTTTGAAAATTTTTCTATTGTCCTCCCTTTGCTATTTTGCCAAAAATGGCCATTTTAGACACTATTGAAAAACTTGCAATTTCTCTTCTAATACGTCTTTTTTCATGCGGTTTTTTGCATTGTAACAATCTATGATAGTTACGCTTTTAATCCATACTAATTAGGGTATTGTGCGACTTGTACTTCTTGTTTTTCAGCCATCCGAGATTTGCCCAAAAAATCGTCCATTTTTAAAAAATTTTCCTATGGTCCCCCCTTTGCTATTTTGCCAAAAATGGCCATTTTAGACACTATTGAAAAACTTGCCATTTCTCTTCTAATACGTCTTTTTTCATGCGGTTTTTTGCATTGTAGCAATCTATGATAGTTACGCTTTCAATCCATACTAATTAGGGTATTGTGCGACTTGTACTTCTCATTTTTCAGCCTTCCGAAATTTGCCTAAAAAATCGTCTATTTTTGAAAATTTTTCTATTGTCCTCCCTTTGCTATTTTGCCAAAAATGGCCATTTTAGACACTATTGAAAAACTTGCAATTTCTCTTCTAATACGTCTTTTTTCATGCGGTTTTTTGCATTGTAACAATCTATGATAGTTACGCTTTTAATCCATACTAATTAGGGTATTGTGCGCCTTGTACTTCTCATTTTTCAGCCTTCCGAAATTTGCCCAAAAAATCGTCCATTTTTTAAAATTTTCCTATGGTCTCCCCTTTGCTATTTTGCCAAAAATGGCATATTTAGACACTATTAAAGAACTTGCCTTTTCTCTTCTAATACGTCTTTTTTCATGCGGTTTTTTGCATTGTAGCAGTCTATGATAGTTACGCTTTCAATCCATACTAATTAGGGTATTGTGCGACTTGTACTTCTCATTTTTCAGCCTTCCGAAATTTGCCCAAAAAATCGTCTATTTTTGAAAATTTTTCTATGGTCCTCCCTTTGCTATTTTGCCAAAAATGGCCATTTTAGACACTATTGAAAAACTTGCCTTTTCTCTTCTAATACGTCTTTTTTCATGCGGTTTTTTGCATTGTAACAATCTATGATAGTTACCCTTTCAATTTATACTAATTAGGGTATTGTGCGACTTGTACTTCTCATTTTTTAGCCTTCCGAAATTTGCCCAAACAATCGTCCATTTTTGAAAATTTTCCTATGGTCCCCCCTTTGCTATTTTGCCAAAAGTGGCCATTTTAGACACTATTGAAAAACTTGCAATTTCTCTTCTAATACGTGTTTTTTCATGCGGTTTTTTGCATTGTAACAATCTATGATAGTTACGCTTTCAATCCATACGAATTAAGGTATTGTGCGACTTGTACTTCTCATTTTTCAGCCATCCGAATTTTGCCCAAAAAATCGTCCATTTTTAAAAAATTTTCCTATGGTCCCCCCTTTGCTATTTTGCCAAAAATGGCCATTTTAGACAGTATTGAAAAACTTGCCATTTCTCTTCTAATACGTCTTTTTTCATGCGGTTTTTTGCATTGTAACAATCTATGATAGTTACGCTTTCAATCCATACTAATTAGGGTATTGTGCGACTTGTACTACTCATTTTTCAGCCTGCCGAAATTTGCTAAAAAAATCGTCCATTTTTGAACATTTTCCTATGGTCCCCCCATTGCTATTTTGCCAAAAATGGCTATTTTAGACACTATTAAAAAACTTGCCATTTCTCTTCTAATACGTCATTTTTCATGCGGTTTTTTGCATTGTAACAATCTGTGATAGTTACGCTTTCAATCCATACAAATTAGGGTATTGTGCGACTTGTACTTCTCATTTTTCAGCCTTCCGAAATTTGCTTAAAAAATCGTCCATTTTTGAAAACTTTCCTATGGTCCATTCTTTGCTATTTTGCCAAAAATGGCCAATTTAGACACTATTGAAAAACTTGCCTTTTTTTCTTTTAATACGTCTTTTTTCATGCGGTTTTTTGCATTGTAACAATCTGTGATAGTTACGCTTTCAATCCATACAAATTAGGGTATTGTGCGACTTGTACTTTTCATTTTTCAGCCTTCCGAAATTTGCCCAAAAAATCGTCCATTTTTGAAAATTTTCCTATGGTCCCCCCTTTGTTATTTTGCCAGAAATGGCCATTTTAGACACTATTTAAAAACTTGCCATTTCTCTTCTAATACGTCTTTTTTCATGCGGCTTTTTGCATTGTAGCAATCTGTGATAATTACGCTTTAAATCCATACTAATTAGGGTATTGTGCGAATTGTACTTCTCATTTTTCAGCCTTCCGAAATTTGCCCGAAAAATCGTCCATTTTTTAAAATTTTCCAATGGTCCCCCCTTTGCTATTTTGCCAAAAATGACCAATTTAGACACTATTGACAAAATTGCCATTTCTCTTCTAATACGTCTTTTTTCATGCAGTTTTTTGCATTGTAACAATCTATGATAGTTACGCTTTCAATCCATATTAATTAGGGTATTGTGCGACTTTTACTTCTTTTTTTTCAGCCTTCCGACTCTTGCCCAAAAAATCGTCAATTTTTGAACATTTTCCTATGGGTTCCCCTTTGCTATTTTGCCAAAAATGGCCATTTTAGACACTATTGAAAAACTTGCAATTTCTCTTCTAATACGTCTTTTTTCATGCGATTTTTTGCATTATAAAGATCTGTGATAGTTACGCCTTCAATCCATACAAATTAAGGTATTGTACGACTTGTACTTCTTATTTTTAAGCCTTCCAAAGTTTGCCCAAAAAATTGTCCATTTTTGAAAATTTTCCTATGGTCCCTCCTTTGTTATTTTGCCAGAAATGGCCATTTTAGACACTATTGAAAAACTTGCCATTTCTCTTCTAATACGTCTTTTTTCATGCGGCTTTTTGCATTCTAGCAATCTATGATAATTACGCTTTAAATCCATACTAATTAGAGTATTGTGCGAATTGTACTTCTCATTTTTCAGCCTTCCTAAATTTGCATAAAAAATCGTCCATTTTTGAAAATTTTCCTATGGTCCTCCGTTTGCTATTTTGCCAAAAATGCCATTTTAGACACTATTGAAAAACTTGCCATTTTTCTTCTAATACGTCTTTTTTCATGCGGTTTTTTGCATTGTAACAATCTATAATAGTTACGCTTTTAATCCATACGAAGTAGGGTATTCTGCGACTTGTACTTCTTTTTTTTCAGCCTTCCGAAATTTGCATAAGAAATCGTCCATTTTTGAAAATTTTCCTATGGTCCCCCCTTTGCTATTTTGCCAAAAATGGCCATTTTAGACACTATTGAAAAACTTGCCATTTCTCTTCTAATACGTCTTTTTTCATGCGGTTTTTTGCATTGTAGCAATCTATGATAGTTACGCTTTCAATCCATACTAAGTAGGGTATTGTGCGACTTGTACTTCTCATATTTCAGCCTTCCGAAATTTGCCCAAACAATTGTCCATTTTTGAAAATTTTCCTATGGTCCCCCCTTTGCTATTTTGCCAAAAATGGCCATTTTAGACACTATTGAAAAACTTGCAATTTCTCTTCTAATACGTGTTTTTTCATGCGGTTTTTTGCATTGTAACAATCTATGATAGTTTCGCTTTCAATCCATACTAATTAGGGTATTGTGCGACTTGTACTTCTTATTTTTCAGCTATCCGACGTTTGCATAAAAAATCGTCTATTTTTGAAAATTTTCCTATTGTCTCCCCTTTGCTATTTTGCCAAAAATGGCAATTTTAGGCAGTCTTGAAAAACTTGCTATTTCTCTTCTAATACGTCTGTTTTCATGCGGTTTTTTGCATTGTAACAAGCTATGATAGTTACGCTTTTAATCCATACTAATTAGGGTATTCTGCGACTTGTACTTCTCATTTTTCAGCTTTCCGAAATTTGCCCAAAAAATCGTCCATTTTTGAAAATTTTCCTTTGGTCCCCCCTTTGCTATTTTGCCAAAAATGGCATATTTAGACACTATTAAAAAACTTGCCTTTTCTCTTCTAATACGTCTTTTTTCATGCGGTTTTTTGCATTGTAGCAGTCTATGATAGTTACGCTTTCAATCCATACTAATTAGGGTATTGTGCGACTTGTACTTCTCATTTTTCAGCCTTCCGAAATTTGCCTAAAAAATCGTCTATTTTTGAAAATTTTTCTATGGTTCTCCCTTTGCTATTTTGCCAAAAAAGGCCATTTTAGACACTATTGAAAAACTTGCCATTTCTCTTCTAATACGTCTTTTTTCATGCGGTTTTTTGCATTGTAACAATCTATGATAGTTACGATTTCCATCCATAGTAATTAGGGTATTGTGCGACTTTTACTTCTCATTTTTCAGCCTTCCGAAATTTGCCCAAACAATCGTCCATTTTTGAAAATTTTCCTATGGTCCCCCCTTTGCTATTTTGCCAAAAATGGCCATTTTAGACACTATTGAAAAACTTGCAATTTCTCTTCTAATACGTGTTTTTTCATGCGGTTTTTTGCATTGTAACAATCTATGATAGTTACGCTTTCAATCCATACTAATCAGGGTATTGTGCGACTTGTACTTCTTGTTTTTCAGCCATCCGAGGTTTGCCCAAAAAATCGTCCATTTTTAAAAAATTTTCCTATGGTCCCCCCTTTGCTATTTTGCCAAAAATGGCCATTTTAGACACTATTGAAAAACTTGCCATTTCTCTTCTAATACGTCTTTTTTCATGCGGTTTTTTGCATTGTAGCAATCTATGATAGTTACGCTTTCAATCCATACTAAGTAGGGTATTGTGCGACTTGTACTTCTCATTTTTCAGCCTTCCGAAATTTTCCTAAAAAATCGTCTATTTTTGAAAATTTTTCTATTGTCCTCCCTTTGCTATTTTGCCAAAAATGGCCATTTTAGACACTATTGAAAAACTTGCAATTTCTCTTCTAATACGTCTTTTTTCATGCGGTTTTTTGCATTGTAACAATCTATGATAGTTACGCTTTTAATCCATACTAATTAGGGTATTGTGCGACTTGTACTTCTCATTTTTCAGCCTTCCGAATTTTGCCCAAAAAATCGTCCATTTTTTAAAATTTTCCTATGGTCTCCCCTTTGCTATTTTGCCAAAAATGGCATATTTAGACACTATTAAAGAACTTGCCTTTTCTCTTCTAATACGTCTTTTTTCATGCGGTTTTTTGCCTTGTAGCAGTCTATGATAGTTACGCTTTCAATCCATACTAATTAGGGTATTGTGCGACTTGTACTTCTCATTTTTCAGCCATCCGAAATTTGCCCAAAAAATCGTCCATTTTTAAAAAATTTTCCTATGGTCCCCCCTTTGCTATTTTGCCAAAAATGGCCATTTTAGACACTATTGAAAAACTTGCCTTTTCTCTTCTAATAGGTCTTTTTTCATGCGGTTTTTTGACTTGTAGCAATCTATGATAGTTACGCTTTCAATCCATACTAATTAGGGTAGTGTGCGACTTGTACTTCCCATTTTTCAGCCATCCGAAATTTGCCCCAAAAATCGTCCATTTTTAAAAAATTTTCCTATGGTCCCCCCTTTGCTATTTTGCCAAAAATGGCCATTTTAGACACTATTGAAAAACTTGCCTTTTCTCTTCTAATACGTCTTTTTTCATGCGGTTTTTTGCATTGTAGCAATCTATGATAGTTACGCTTTCAATCCATACTAATTAGGGTATTGTGCGACTTGTACTTCTCATTTTTCAGCCTTCCGAAATTTGCCCAAAAAATCGTCTATTTTTAAAAATTTTTCTATGGACCTCCCTTTGCTATTTTGCCAAAAATGGCCATTTTAGACACTATTGAAAAACTTGCCTTTTCTCTTCTAATACGTCTTTTTTCATGCGGTTTTTTGCATTGTAACAATCTATGATAGTTACCCTTTCAATTTATACTAATTAGGGTATTGTGCGACTTGTACTTCTCATTTTTCAGCCTTCCGAAATTTGCACAAACAATCGTCCATTTTTGAAAATTTTCCTATGGTCCCCCCTTTGCTATTTTGCCAAAAATGGCCATTTTAGACACTATTGAAAAACTTGCAATTTCTCTTCTAATACGTGTTTTTTTATGCGGTTTTTTGCATTGTAACAATCTATGATAGTTACGCTTTCAATCCATACGAATTAGGGTATTGTGCGACTTGTACTTCTCATTTTTCAGCCATCCGAAATTTGCCCAAAAAATCGTCCATTTTTAAAACATTTTCCTATGGTCCCCCCTTTGCTATTTTGTCAAAAATGGCCATTTTAGACACTATTGAAAAACTTGCCATTTCTCTTCTAATACGTCTTTTTTCATGCGGTTTTTTGCATTGTAGCAATCTATGATAGTTACGCTTTCAATCCATACTAATTAGGGTATTGTGCGACTTGTACTTCCCATTTTTCAGCCTTACGAAATTTGCCCAAAAAATCGTCTATTTTTTAAAATTTTTCTATGGTCCTCTCTTTGCTATTTTGCCAAAAATGGCCATTTTAGACAGTATTGAAAAACTTGCCATTTCTCTTCTAATACGTCTTTTTTCATGCGGTTTTTTGCATTGTAACAATCTATGATAGTTACGCTTTTAATCCATACTAATTAGGGTATTGTGCGACTTGTACTTCTCATTTTTCAGCCTGCCGAAATTTGCTAAAAAAATCGTCCATTTTCGAACATTTTCCTATGGTCCCCCCATTGCTATTTTGCCAAAAATGGCTATTTTAGACACTATTAAAAAACTTGCCATTTCTCTTCTAATACGTCTTTTTTCATGCGGTTTTTTGCATTGTAACAATCTGTGATAGTTACGCTTTCGATCCATACAAATTAGGGTATTGTGCGACTTGTACTTCTCATTTTTCAGCCTTCCGAAATTTGCTTAAAAAATCGTCCATTTTTGAAAACTTTCCTATGGTCCATTCTTTGCTATTTTGCCAAAAATGGCCAATTTAGACACTATTGAAAAACTTGCCTTTTTTTCTTTTAATACGTCTTTTTTCATGCGGTTTTTTGCATTGTAACAATCTGTGATAGTTACGCTTTCAATCCATACAAATTAGGGTATTGTGCGACTTGTACTTCTCATTTTTCAGCCTTCCGAAATTTGCCCAAAAAATCGTCCATTTTTGAAAATTTTCCTATGGTCCCCCCTTTGTTATTTTGCCAGAAATGGCCATTTTAGACACTATTTAAAAACTTGCCATTTCTCTTCTAATACGTCTTTTTTCATGCGGCTTTTTGCATTGTAGCAATCTGTGATAATTACGCTTTAAATCCATACTAATTAGGGTATTGTATGAACTGTACTTCTCATTTTTCAGCCTTCCGAAATTTGCCCGAAAAATCGTCCATTTTTTAAAATTTTCCAATGGTCCCCCCTTTGCTATTTTGCCAAAAATGACCAATTTAGACACTATTGACAAAATTGCCATTTCTCTTCTAATACGTCTTTTTTCATGCAGTTTTTTGCATTGTAACAATCTATGATAGTTACGCTTTCAATCCATATTAATTAGGGTATTGTGCGACTTGTACTTCTTTTTTTTCAGCCTTCCGACTCTTGCCCAAAAAATCGTCAATTTTTGAACATTTTCCTATGGGTTCCCCTTTGCTATTTTGCCAAAAATGGCCATTTTAGACACTATTGAAAAACTTGCAATTTCTCTTCTAATACGTCTTTTTTCATGCGGTTTTTTGCATTATAAAGATCTGTGATAGTTACGCCTTCAATCCATACAAATTAAGGTATTGTACGACTTGTACTTCTTATTTTTAAGCCTTCCAAAGTTTGCCCAAAAAATTGTCCATTTTTGAAAATTTTCCTATGGTCCCCCCTTTGTTATTTTGCCAGAAATGGCCATTTTAGACACTATTGAAAAACTTGCCATTTCTCTTCTAATACGTCTTTTTTCATGCGGCTTTTTGCATTCTAGCAATCTATGATAATTACGCTTTAAATCCATACTAATTAGGGTATTGTGCGAATTGTACTTCTCATTTTTCAGCCTTCCAAAATTTGCCAAAAATTTGTCCATTTTTGAAAACTTTCCAATGGTCCCCCCCTTGCTCTTTTTTCCAAAAATGGCCAATTTAGACACTATTGACAAAATTGCCATTTCTCTTCTAATACGTCTTTTTTCATGCAGTTTTTTGCATTGTAACAATATATGATAGTTACGCTTTCAATCCATACTAATTAGGGTATTGTGCGACTTGTACTTCTCATTTTTCAGCCTTCCTAAATTTGCATAAAAAATCGTCCATTTTTGAAAATTTTCCTATGGTCCTCCGTTTGCTATTTTGCCAAAAATGCCATTTTAGACACTATTGAAAAACTTGCCATTTTTCTTCTAATACGTCTTTTTTCATGCGGTTTTTTGCATTGTAACAATCTATAATAGTTACGCTTTTAATCCATACGAAGTAGGGTATTGTGCAACTTGTACTTCTTTTTTTTCAGCCTTCCGAAATTTGCCCAAAAAATCGTCCATTTTTGAAAATTTTCCTATGGTCCCCCTTTTGCTATTTTGCCAAAAATGGCCATTTTAGACACTATTAAAGAACTTGCAATTTCTCTTTTAATACGTCTTTTTTCATGCGGTTATTTTCATTGTAAGAATCTATGATAGTTACGCTTTCAATCCATACTAATTAGGGTATTGTGCGACTTGTACTTCTCATTTTTCAGCCTTTCGAAGTTTCCCCAAAAAATCGTCCATTTTTGAAAATTTTTCTATGGTCCATTCTTTGCTATTTTGCCAAAAATGGTCATTTTATACACTATTGAAAAACTTGCCTTTTTTTCTTTTAATACGTCTTTTTTTATGCGGTTTTTTGCATTGTAGCAATCTATGATAAATACGCTTTCAATCCATACTAATTAGGGTATTGTGCGACTTGTACTTCTCATTTTTCAGCCTTCCGAAATTTGCCCAAAAAATCGTCCATTTTTTAAAATTTTCCTATGGTCCCCCCTTTGCTATTTTGTCAAAAATGGCCATTTTAGACAATATTAAAAAACTTGCCATTTGTCTTCTAATACGTCTTTTTTCATGCGGTTTTTTGAATTGTAACAATCTATGATAGTTACGCTTTCAATCCATACTAATTAGGGTATTGTGGGGGTTGTACTTTTCATTTTTCAGCCTTCCGAAATTTGCCCAAAAAATCGTCCATTTTTGAAAATTTTCCTATGGTCCCCCCTTTGCTATTTTGCCAAAGATGGCCAATTTAGACACTATTGACAAAGTTGCCATTTCTCTTCTAATACGTATTTTTTCATGCGGTTTTCTGCATTCTAACAATTTATGATAGTTACGCTTTCAATCCATAGTCAGTAGGGTATTGTGCGACTTGTACTTCTCATTTTTCAGCCTTCCGAAATTTGCCCAAAAAATCGTCCATTTTTGAAAATTTTCCTATGCTCCCCCATTTGCTATTTTGCCAAAAATTTCCATTTTAGACCTTATTGAAAAACTTGCCATTTCTCTTCTAATACGTCTTTTTTCATGCGGTTTTTTGCATTGTAACAATCTATGATAGTTGCGCTTTCAATCCATACTAAGTAGAGTATTGTGCGACTTGTACTTTTCATTTTTTCAGCCTTCCGAAATTTGCCCAAAAAATCGTCCATTTTTTAAAATTTTCCTATGGTCCCCCCTTTGCTATTCTGCCAAAAATGGCCAAGTTAGACACTATTGAAAAACTTGTCAGTTCTCTTCTAATACGCCTTTTTTCATGCGGATTTTTCCATTGTAACAATCTATGATAGTTACGCTTTCAATGCATACTAATCAGGGTATTGTGCGACTTCTACTTCTCATTTTTCAGCCTTTCAAAATTTGCCCAAAAAATCGTCCATTTTTGAAAATTTTCCTTTGGTCCCCCCTTTGCTATTTTGCCAAAAATGGCCATTTTAGACACTATTGAAAAACTTGCCATTTTTCTTCTAATACGTCTTTTTTCATGCGGTCTTTTGCATTGTAACAATCTATGATAGTTACGCTTTCAATTCATACTAATTAAGGTATTGTGTGACTTGTACTTCTCATTTTTCAGCCATCCAAAATTTGCTAAAAATATCGTCCATTTTTGAACCTTTTCCTATGGTCCCCCCATTGCTATTTTGCCAAAAATGGCTATTTTAGACACTCTTGAAAAACTTGCCATTTCTCTTCTAATACGTCTTTTTTCATGCGGTGTTTTGCATTGTAACAATCTGTGATAGTTACGCTTTCAATCCATACAAATTAGGGTATTGTGCGACATGTACTTCTCATTTTTCAGCCTTCCGAAATTTGCCCGAAAAATCGTCCATTTTTGAAAAATTTCCAATGGTCCCCCCTTTGCTATTTTGCCAAAAATGGCCCTTTTAGACACTATTGACAAAATGGCCATTTCTGTTCTAATACGTCTTTTTTCATGCAGTTTTTTGCATTGTAACAATCTATGATAGTTACGCTTTCAATCCATATTAATTAGGGTATTGTGCGACTTGTACTTCTTTCTTTTCAGCCTTGCGACTCTTGCCCAAAAAATCGTCCATTTTTGAACATTTTCCTATGGGTTCCCCATTTGCTATTTTGCAAAAAATGGCCATTTTAGACACTATTGAAAAAGTTGCCATTTCTCTTCTAATACGTCTTTTTTCATGCGGTCTTTCTCATTGTAACATTCTATGATAGTTACGCTTTCAATTCATACTAATTAAGGTATTGTGTGACTTGTACTTCTCATTTTTCAGCCATCCAAAGTTTGCTAAAAAAATCGTCCATTTTTGAACATTTTCCTATGGTCCCCCCATTGCTATTTTGCCAAAAATGGCTATTTTAGACACTCTTGAAAAACTTGCCATTTCTCTTCTAATACGTCTTTTTTCATGCAGTTTTTTGCATTGTAACAATCTATAATAGTTACGCTTTTAATCCATACGAAGTAGGGTATTGTGCGACTTGTACTTCTTTTTTTTCAGCCTTCCGAAATTTGCCCAAAAAATCGTCCATTTTTGAAAATTTTCCTATGGTCCCCCTTTTGCTATTTTGCCAAAAATGGCCATTTTAGACACTATTAAAAAACGAGCAATTTCTCTTCTATTACGTCTTTTTTCATGCGGGTATTTGCATTGTAACAATCTATGATAGTTACGCTTTCAATCCATACTAATTAGGGTATTGTGCGACTTGTACTTCTCATTTTTCAGCCTTCCGAAGTTTGCCCAAAAAATGGTCCATTTTTGAAAATTTTCCTATGGTCTCCCCTTTGCTATTTTTCCAAAAATGCCCATTTAAGACACTATTAAAAAACTTGCCATTTGTCTTCTAATACGTCTTTTTTCATGCGGTTTTTTGCATTGTAACAATCTATGATAGTTACGCTTTCAATCCATACTAATTAGGGTATTGTGCGGGTTGTACTTTTCATTTTTCAGCCTTCCGAAATTTGCCCAAAAAATCGTCCATTTTTGAAAGTTTTCCTATGGTCCCCCCTTTGCTATTTTGCCAAAAATGACCAATTTAGACACTATTGACAAAGTTGCCATTTCTCTTCTAATACGTATTTTTTCATGCGGTTTTCTGCATTCTAACAATCTATGATAGTTACGCTTTCAATCCATACTAATTAGGGTATTGTGCGACTTGTACTTCTCATTTTTCAGCCTTCCGAAATTTGCCCAAAAAATCGCCCATTTTTGAACATTTTCCTATGGGTTCCCCTTTGCTATTTTGCAAAAAATGGCCATTTTAGACACTATTGAAAAAGTTGCCATTTCTCTTCTAATACGTCTTTTTTCATGCGGTCTTTCTCATTGTAACAATCTATGATAGTTACGCTTTCAATCCATACTAATTAGGGTATTGTGCAAATTGTTCTTCTATTTTTTCAGCAATCCAAAATTTGCAAAAAAAATCATTTATTTTTGAAAATTTTCCTATGGCCCCCAATTTCCTATTTTGCCAAAAATGGCAACCTTAGGCTCTATTAAAAAACTTGCCATTTCTCTTCTAATACGTCTTTTTTCATGCGGTTTTTTGCATTGTAACAATCTATGATAGTTACGCTTTCAATTCATACTTATTAGGGTATTGTGCGACTTGTACTTCTCATTTTTCAGCCATCCAAAATTTGCTAAAAAAATCGTCCATTTTTGAACATTTTCCTATGGTCCCCCCATTGCTATTTTGCCAAAAATGGCTATTTTAGACACTCTTGAAAAACTTGTTATTTCTCTTCTAATACGTCTTTTTTCATGCGGTTTTTTCCATTGTAACAATCTGTGATAGTTACGCTTTCAATCCATACAAATTAGGGTATTGTGCCACTTGTACTTCTCATTTTTCATCCTTCCAAAATTTGCCCAAAAAATCGTCCATTTTTGAAAATTTTCCTATGGTCCCCCCTTTGTTATTTTGCCAGAAATGGCCATTTTAGACACTATTGAAAAACTTGCCATTTCTCTTCTAATACGTCTTTTTTCATGCGGCTTTTTGCATTGTAGCAATCTATGATAATTACGCTTTAAATCCATACTAATTAGGGTATTCTGCGAATTGTACTTCTCATTTTTCAGCCTTCCGAAATTTGCCCAAAAATTCGTCCATTTTTGAAAATTTTCCAATGGTCCCCCACTTGCTCTTTTTTCCAAAAATGGCCAATTTAGACACTATTGACAAAATTGCCATTTCTCTTCTAAAACGTCTTTTTTCATGCAGTTTTTTGCATTGTAACAATATATGATAGTTACGCTTTCAATCCATACTAATTAAGGCATTGTGCGACTTGTACTTCTCATTTTTCAGCCATCCAAAATTTGCTAAAAAAATCGTCCATTTTTGAACATTTTCCTATGGTCCCCCCATTGCTATTTTGCCAAAAATGGCTATTTTAGACACTCTTGAAAAACTTGCCATTTCTCTTCTAATACGTCTTTTTTCATGCGGTTTTTTGCATTGTAACAATCTATAATAGTTACGCTTTTAATCCATACGAAGTAGGGTATTGTGCGACTTGTACTTCTTTTTTTTCAGCCTTCCGAAATTTGCCCAAAAAATCGTCCATTTTTGAAAATTTTCCTATGGTCCCCCTTTTGCTATTTTGCCAAAAATGGCCATTTTAGACACTATTAAGAAACTTGCAATTTCTCTTCTATTACGTCTTTTTTCATGCGGGTATTTGCATTGTAACAATCTATGATAGTTACGCTTTCAATCCATACTAATTAGGGTATTGTGCGACTTGTACTTCTCATTTTTCAGCCTTCTTAAATTTGCTTAAAAAATCGTCCATTTTTCAAAAATTTTCCTATGGTCTCCCCTTTGCTATTTTGCCAAAAATGGCTAAATTTAGACACTATTAAAAAACTTGCAATTTCTCTTCTAATACGTCTTTTTTTTTGCGATTTTTTGCATTGTAACAATCTATGATAGTTACGCTTTAAATCCATACTAATTAGGGTATTGTGCGACTTGTACTTCTCATTTTTCAGCCTTCAGAAGTTTGCCCAAAAAATGGTCCATTTTTGGAAATTTTCCTATGGTCCCCCCTTTGCTATTTTTCCAAAAATGGCCATTTAAGACACTATTAAAAAACTTGCCATTTGTCTTCTAATACGTCTTTTTTCATGCGGTTTTTTGCATTGTAACAATCTATGATAGTTACGCTTCCAATCCATACTAATTAGGGTATTGTGCGGGTTGTACTTTTCATTTTTCAGCCTTCCGAAATTTGCCCAAAAAATCGTCCATTTTTTAAAATTTTCCTATGGTCCCCCCTTTGCTATTTTGCCAAAAATGACCAATTTAGACACTATTGACAAAGTTGCCATTTCTCTTCTAATACGTATTTTTTCATGCGGTTTTCTGCATTCTAACAATCTATGATAGTTACGCTTTCAATCCATAGTGAGTAGGGTATTGTGCGACTTGTACTTCTCATTTTTCAGCCTTCCGAAATTTGCCCAAAAAATCGTTCATTTTTGAAAATTTTCGTATGCTCCCCCATTTGCTATTTTGCCAAAAATTTCCATTTTAGACCTTTTTGAAAAACTTGCCATTTCTCTTCTAATACGTCTTTTTTTATGCGGTTTTTTGCATTGTAACAATCTATGATAGTTGCGCTTTCAATCCATATTAAGTAGAGTATTGTGCGACTTGTACTTCTCATTTTTCAGCCTTCCGAAGTTTGCCTAAAAAATCGTCCATTTTTTAAAATTTTCCTATGGTCCCCCCTTTACTATTCTGCCAAAAATGGCCAAGTTAGACACTATTGAAAAACTTGTCAGTTCTCTTCTAATACGCCTTTTTTCATGCGGATTTTTCCATTGTAACAATCTATGATATTTACGCTTTTAATCCATACTAAATAGGGTATTGTGCGACTTGTACTTCTCATTTTTCAGCCTTCCGAAGTTTGCCCAAAAAATGGTCCATTTTTGAAAATTTTCCTATGGTCCCCCCTTTGCTATTTTTCCAAAAATAGCCATTTAAGACACTATTGAAAAACTTGCCATTTCTCTTCTAATACGTGTTTTTTCATGCGGTTTTTTGCATTGTAACAATCTATGATATTTACGCTTTTAATCCATACTAAATAGGGTATTGTGCGATTTGTACTTCTCATTTTTCAGCCATCCGAAGTTTGCCCAAAAAATCGTCTATTTTTAAAAAATTTTCCTATGGTCCCCCCTTTGCTATTTTGCGAAAAATAGCCATTTTAGACACTCTTGAAAAACTTGCCATTTCTCTTCTAATACGTCTTTTTTCATGCGGTTTTTTACATTGTAACAATCTATGATAT
The DNA here is from genome assembly GCA_949710005.1 of Ricordea florida. NCBI lineage: Eukaryota > Metazoa > Cnidaria > Anthozoa > Corallimorpharia > Ricordeidae > Ricordea > Ricordea florida. The sequence goes on from OX453278.1 coordinate 5,588,583, forward strand.
TTACGCTTTTAATCCATACTAAGTAGAGTATTGTGCGACTTGTACTTCTCATTTTTCAGCCTTACGAAATTTGCCCAAATAATCGTCCATTTTTGACAATTTTCCTATGGTCCCCTCTTTGATATTTTGCCAAAAATGGCCATCTTAGACACTATTAAAAAACTTGCCATTTCTCTTCTAATACGTCTTTTTTCATGCGGTCTTTCTCATTGTAACAATCTATGATAGTTACGCTTTCAATCCATACTAATTAGGGTATTGTGCAAATTGTTCTTCTGTTTTTTCAGCAATCCAAAATTTGCAAAAGAAATCATTTATTTTTGAAAATTTTCCTATGGCCCCCAATTTCCTATTTTGCCAAAAATGGCAATCTTAGGCTCTATTAAAAAACTTGCCATTTCTCTTCTAATACGTCTTTTTTCATGCGGTCTTTTGCATTGTAACAATCTATGATAGTTACGCTTTCAATTCATACTAATTAGGGTATTGTGCGACTTGTACTTCTCATTTTTCAGCCATCCAAATTTTGCTAAAAAAATCGTCCATTTTTGAACATTTTCCTATGGTCCCCCCATTGCTATTTTGCCAAAAATGGCTATTTTAGACACTCTTGAAAAACTTGTTATTTCTCTTCTAATACGTCTTTTTTCATGCGGGTTTTTGCATTGTAACAATCTGTGATAGTTACGCTTTTAATCCATACTAAATAGGGTATTGTGCGACTTGTACTTCTCATTTTTCAGCCATCCGAAATTTGCCTAAAAATCGTCTATTTTTAAAAAATTTTCCTATGGTCCCCCCTTTGCTATTTTGCGAAAAATGGCCATTTTAGACACTCTTGAAAAACTTGCCATTTCTCTTCTATTACGTCTTTTTTTTCATGCGGTTTTTTACATTGTAACACTCTATGATATTTACGCTTTTAATCCATACTAAGTAGAGTATTGTGCGACTTGTATTTCTCATTTTACAGCCTTCCGAATTTTGCCCAAAGAATCGTCCATTTTTGACAATTTTCCTATGGTCCCCTCTTTGCTATTTTGCCAAAAATGGCCATCTTAGACACTATTAAAAAACTTGCAACTTCTCTTCTAATACGTCTTTTTTCATGCGGTCTTTTGCATTGTAACAATCTATGATAGTTACGCTTTCAATTCATACTAATTAGGGTATTGTGCGACTTGTACTTCTCATTTTTCAGGCATCCAAAATTTGCTAAAAAAATCGTTCATTTTTGAACCTTTTTCTATGGTCCCCCCATTGCTATTTTGCCAAAAATGGCTATTTTAGACACTCTTAAAAAACTTGCCATTTCTCTTCTAATACGTCTTTTTTCATGCGGTGTTTTGCATTGTAACAATCTGTGATAGTTACGCTTTCAATCCATACAAATTAGGGTATTGTGCGACTTGTACTTCTCATTTTTCAGCCTTCCAAAATTTGCCCTAAAAAAATCGTCCATTTTTGAAAATTTTCCTATGGTCCCCCCTTTGTTATTTTGCCAGAAATGGCCATTTTAGACACTATTGAAAAACTTGCCATTTCTCTTCTAATACGTCTTTTTTCATGCGGTGTTTTGCATTGCAACAATCTGTGATAGTTACGCTTTCAATCCATACAAATTAGGGTATTGTGCGACTTGTACTTCTCATTTTTCAGCCTTCCGAAATTTGCCCGAAAAATCGTCCATTTTTGAAAATTTTCCAATGGTCCCCCCTTTGCTATTTTGCCAAAAATGGCCCATTTAGACACTATTGACAAAATGGCCATTTCTGTTCTAATACGTCTTTTTTCATGCAGTTTTTTGCATTGAAACAATCTATGATAGTTACGCTTTCAATCCATATTAATTAGGGTATTGTGCGACTTGTACTTCTTTTTTTTCAGCCTTCCGACTCTTGCCCAAAAAATCGTCCATTTTTGAACATTTTCCTATGGTCCCCCCTTTGCTATTTTGCCAAAAATGGCCAATTTAGACACTATTAAAAAACTTGCGATTTCTCTTCTAATACGTCTTTTTTCATGCGGGTTTTTGCATTGTAACAATCTATGATAGTTACGCTTTCAATCCATACTAATTAGGGTATTGTGCAAATTAATCTTTTCAGCAATCCAAAGTTTGCAAAAAAAATCATTTATTTTTTAAAATTTTCCTATGGCCCCCAATTTCCTATTTTGCCAAAAATGGCAATCTTAGGCTCTATTAAAAAACTTGCCATTTCTCTTCTAATACGTCTTTTTTCATGCGGTCTTTTGCATTGTAACAATCTATGATAGTTACGCTTTCAATTCATACTAATTAGGGTATTGTGCGACTTGTACTTCTCATTTTTCAGCCATCCAAATTTTTCTAAAAAAATCGTCCATTTTTGAACATTTTCCTATGGTCCCCCCATTGCTATTTTGCCAAAAATGGCTATTTTAGACACTCTTGAAAAACTTGTTATTTCTCTTCTAATACGTCTTTTTTCATGCGGTTTTTTGCATTGTAACAATCTGTGATAGTTACGCTTTTAATCCATACTAAATAGGGTATTGTGCGACTTGTACTTCTCATTTTTCAGCCATCCGAAATTTGCCTAAAAATCGTCTATTTTTAAAAAATTTTCCTATGGTCCCCCCTTTGCTATTTTGCGAAAAATGGCCATTTTAGAACCTCTTGAAAAACTTGCCATTTCTCTTCTAATACGTCTTTTTTTTTCATGCGGTTTTTTACATTGTAACACTCTATGATATTTACGCTTTTAATCCATACTAAGTAGAGTATTGTGCGACTTGTACTTCTCATTTTTCAGCCTTCCGAATTTTGCCCAAAGAATCCTCCATTTTTGACAATTTTCCTATGGTCCCCTCTTTGCTATTTTGCCAAAAATGGCCATCTTAGACACTATTAAAAAACTTGCAACTTCTCTTCTAATACGTCTTTTTTCATGCGGTCTTTTGCATTGTAACAATCTATGATAGTTACGCTTTCAATCCATACTAATTAGGGTATTGTGCAAATTGTTCTTCTATTTTTTCAGCAATCCAAAATTTGCAAAAAAAATCATTTACTTTTGAAAATTTTCCTATGGCGCCAAATTTCCTATTTTGCCAAACATGGCAATCTTAGACTCTATTAAAAAACTTGCCATTTCTCTTCTAATACGTCTTTTTTCATGCGGTCTTTTGCATTGTAACGATCTATGATAGTTACGCTTTCAATTCATACTAATTAGGGTATTGTGCGACTTGTACTTCTCATTTTTCAGCCATCCAAAATTTGCTAAAAAAATCGTTCATTTTTGAACCTTTTCCTATGGTCCCCCCATTGCTATTTTGCCAAAAATGGCTATTTTAGACACTCTTAAAAAACTTGCCATTTCTCTTCTAATACGTCTTTTTTCATGCGGTGTTTTGCATTGTAACAATCTGTGATAGTTACGCCTTCAATCCATACAAATTAGGGTATTGTGCGACATGTACTTCTCATTTTTCAGCCTTCCAAAATTTGCCCAAAAAATCGTCCATTTTTGAAAATTTTCCTATGGTCCCCCCTTTGTTATTTTGCCAGAAATGGCCATTTTAGACACTATTGAAAAACTTGCCATTTCTCTTCTAATACGTCTTTTTTCATGCGGTGTTTTGCATTGTAACAATCTGTGATAGTTACGCTTTCAATCCATACAAATTAGGGTATTGTGCGACTTGTACTTGTCATTTTTCAGCCTTCCGAAATTTGCCCGAAAAATCGTCCATTTTTGAAAATTTTCCAATGGTCCCCCCTTTGCTATTTTGCCAAAAATGGCCCATTTAGACACTATTGACAAAATGGCCATTTCTGTTCTAATACGTCTTTTTTCATGCAGTTTTTTGCATTGTAACAATCTATGATAGTTACGCTTTCAATCCATATTAATTAGGGTATTGTGCGACTTGTACTTCTTTTTTTTCAGCCTTCCGACTTTTGCCCAAAAAATCGTCCATTTTTGAACATTTTCCTATGGTCCCCCGTTTGCTATTTTGCCAAAAATGGCCAATTTAGACACTATTAAAAAACTTGCGATTTCTCTTCTAATACGTCTTTTTTCATGCGGGTTTTTGCATTGTAACAATCTATGATAGTTACGCTTTCAATCCATACTAATTAGGGTATTGTGCAAATTAATCTTCTATTTTTTCAGCAATCCAAAATTTGAAAAAAAAATCATTTATTTTTTAAAATTTTCCTATGGCCCCCAATTTCCTATTTTGCCAAAAATGGCAATCTTAGACTCTATTAAAAAACTTGCCATTTCTCTTCTAATACGTCTTTTTTCATGCGGTCTTTTGCATTGTAACAATCTATGATAGTTACGCTTTCAATTCATACTAATTAGGGTATTGTGCGACTTGCACTTCTCATTTTTCAGCCATCCAAAGTTTGCTTAAAAAATCGTCAATTTTTGAACATTTTCCTATGGTCCCCCCTTTGCTATTTTTCCAAAAATGTCCATTTTAGGAATTCTTGAAAAACTTGCCATTTCTCTTCTAATACGTCTTTTTTCATGCGGTTTTTTGCATTGTAACAATCTGTGATAGTTACGCTTTCAATCCATACAAATTAGGGTATTGTGCGACTTGTACTTCTCATTTTTCAGCCTTCCAAAATTTGCCCAAAAAATCGTCCATTTTTGAAAATTTTCCTATGGTCCCCCCTTTGTTATTTTGCAAGAAATGGCCATTTTAGATCTATTGAAAAACTTGCCATTTCTCTTCTAATACGTCTTTTTTCATACAGTTTTTTGCATTGTAACAATCTATGATAGTTACGCTTTCAATCCATATTAATTAGGGTATTGTGCGACTTGTACTTCTTTTTTTTCAGCCTTCCGACTCTTGCCCAAAAAATCGTCCATTTTTGAACATTTTCCTATGGGTTCCCCTTTGCTATTTTGCCAAAAATGGCCATTTTAGACACTATTGAAAAACTTGCCATTTCTCTTCTAATACGTCTTTTTTCATGCGGTTTTTTGCATTGTAACAATCTATGATAGTTACGCTTTCAATCCATACTAATTAGGGTATTGTGCAAATTGTTCTTCTATTTTTTCAGCAATCCAAAATTTGAAAAAAAAATTATTTATTTTTGAAAATTTTCCTATGGCCCCCAATTTCGTATTTTGCCAAAAATGTAAATCTTAGACTCTATTAAAAAACTTGCCATTTCTGTTCTAATACGTCTTTTTTCATGCGGTATTTTGCATTGTAGCAATCTATGATAATTACGCTTTAAATCCATACTAATTAGGGTATTGTGCGAATTGTACTACTCATTTTTCAGCCTTCCGAAGTTTGCCCAAAAAATCGTCCCTTTTTGAAAATTTTCCTATGGTCCCCCTTTTGCTATTTTGCCAAAAATGGCCATTTTAGACACTATTAAAAAACTTGCAATTTCTCTTCTAATACGTCTTTTTTTATGCGATTTTTTGCATTGTAACAATCTATGATAGTTACGCTTTCAATCCATACTAATGAGGGTATTGTGCGACTTGTACTTCTCATTTTTAAGACTTTCGAATTTTTCCCAAAAAATCGTCCATTTTTGAAAATTTTCCTTTGGTCCCCCCTTTGCTATTTTGCCAAAAATGGCCATTTTAGACACTATTCAAAAACTTGCCATTTCTCTTCCAATACGTCTTTTTTCATGCGTTTTTTTGCATTGTAACAATCTATGATAGTTACGCTTTCAATCCATACTAAGTAGAGTATTGTGCGACTTGTACTTCTCATTTTTCAGCCTTCCGAAATTTGCCCAAAAAATCGTCCATTTTTGAAAATTTTCCTGTGGTCCCCCCTTTGCTATTCTGCAAAAAACTGCCAAGTTAGACACTATTTAAAAACTTGTCAGTTCTCCTCGAATACGCCTTTCTTCATGCGGAATTTTGCATTGTAACAATCTATGATAGTTACGCTTTCAATCCATACTAATGAGGGTATTGTGCGACTTGTACTTCTCATTTTTCAGCCTTTCGAAATCTTCCCAAAAAATCGTCCATTTTTGAAAATTTTCCTTTGGTCCCCCCTTTGCTATTTTGCCAAAAATGGCCATTTTAGACACTATTGAAAAACTTGCCATTTCTCTTCTAATACGTCTTTTTTCATGCAGTTTTCTGCATTGTAACAATCTATGAAAGTTACGCTTTCAATCCATAGTAATTAGGGTATTGTGCGACTTGTACTTCTCATTTGTCAGCCATCCGAAATTTGCTCAAAAAATCGTCCATTTTTTAAAATATTCCTATGGTCCCCTCTTTGCTATTTTTACAAAAATGGCCATTTTAGACACTCTTCAAGAACTTGCCATTTCTATTCTATTACGTCTTTTTTTCATGCGGTTTTTTGCATTCTAACAATCTATGATAGTTACGCTTTCAATCCATACTAATTAGGGTATTGTGCGACTTAAACTTCTCATTTTTCAGCCTTCCGAAGTTTGCCCAAAAAATCGTTAAATTTTGAAAATTTTCCTATGGTCCCCCCATTGCTATTTTGCCAAAAATTGCCAATTTAGACACTATTAAAAAACTTGCCATTTCTCATCTAATACGTCTTTTTTTATACGGTTTTTTGCATTGTAACAATCTATGATAGTTACGCTTTCAATCCATACTCAGTAGGGTATTGTGCGACTTGTACTACTCATTTTTAAGCCTTCCGAAATTTGCCTAAAACATCGTCCATTTTTGAAAATTTTCCTATGGTCCCCCCTTTGCTATTTTTCCAAAAATGGCCATTTTAGACACTATTAAAAAACTTGCCATTTCTCTTCTAATACGTCTTTTTTCATGCGGTCTTTTGCATTGTAGCAATCTATGATAATTACGCTTTAAATCCATACTAATTAGGGTATTGTGCGAATTGTACTTCTCATTTTTCAGCCTTCCGAAGTTTGCCCAAAAAATCGTCCCTTTTTGAAAATTTTCCTATGGTCCCCCTCTTGCTTTTTTGCCAAAAATGGCCATTTTAGACACTATTAAAAAACTTGCAATTTCTCTTCTAATACGTCTTTTTTTATGCGATTTTTTGCATTGTAACAATCTATGATAGTTATGCTTTCAATCCATACTAATGAGGGTATTGTGCGACTTGTACTTCTCATTTTTAAGACTTTCGAATTTTTCCCAAAAAATCGTCCATTTTTGAAAATTTTCCTTTCGTCCCCCCTTTGCTATTTTGCCAAAAATGGCCATTTTAGACACTATTGAAAAACTTGCCATTTCTCTTCCAATACGTCTTTTTTCATGCGGTTTTTTGCATTGTAACAATCTATGATAATTACGCTTTTAATCCATACTAAGTAGAATGTTGTGCGACTTGTACTTCTTTTTTTCAGCCTTCCGAAATTTAACAAAAAAATCGTCCATTTTTGAACATTTTCCTATGGTCCTCCCTTTGCTATTTTGCCAAAAATGGCCAATTTAGACACTATTGACAAAATTGCCATTTCTCTTCTAATACGTCTTTTTTCATACGCTTTTTTGCATTGTAACAATCTATGATAGTTACGCTTTCAATCCATACTAATGAGGGTATTGTGCGACTTGTACTTCTCATTTTTCAGCCTTTCGAAATCTTCCCAAAAAATCGTCCATTTTTGAAAATTTTCCTTTGGTCCCCCCTTTGCTATTTTGCCAAAAATGGCCATTTTAGACACTATTGAAAAACTTGCCATTTCTCTTCTAATACGTCTTTTTTCATGCAGTTTTCTGCATTGTAACAATCTATGAAAGTTACGCTTTCAATCCATAGTAATTAGGGTATTGTGCGACTTGTACTTCTCATTTGTCAGCCATCCGAAATTTGCTCAAAAAATCGTCCATTTTTTAAAATATTCCTATGGTCCCCTCTTTGCTATTTTTACAAAAATGGCCATTTTAGACACTCTTCAAAAACTTGCCATTTCTCTTCTATTACGTCTTTTTTTCATGCGGTTTTTTGCATTCTAACAATCTATGATAGTTACGCTTTCAATCCAGACTAATTAGGGTATTGTGCGACTTAAACTTCTCATTTTTCAGCCTTCCGAAGTTTGCCCAAAAAATCGTTAAATTTTGAAAATTTTCCTATGGTCCCCCCATTGCTATTTTGCCAAAAATTGCCAATTTAGACACTATTAAAAAACTTGCCATTTCTCATCTAATACGTCTTTTTTTATGCGGTTTTTTGCATTGTAACAATCTATGATAGTTACGCTTTCAATCCATACTCAGTAGGGTATTGTGCGACTTGTACTACTCATTTTTAAGCCTTCCGAAATTTGCCTAAAACATCGTCCATTTTTGAAAATTTTCCTATGGTCCCCCCTTTGCTATTTTTCCAAAAATGGCCATTTTAGACACTATTAAAAAACTTGCCATTTCTCTTCTAATACGTCTTTTTTTATGCGGTTTTTTGCATTGTAACAATCTATGATAGTCACGCTTTCAATCCATACTAAATAGGGTATTGTGCGACTTGTCCTTTTCATTTCTCAGCCTTTCGAAATTTGCCCAAAAAATCGTCCATTTTTGAAAATTTTCCTATGGTCCCCCCTTTGCTATTTTGCCAAAAATGGCCAATTTAGACACTATTGACAAAGTTGCCATTTCTCTTCTAATACGTCTTTTTTCATGCGGTTTTCTGCATTGTAACAATCTATGATAGTTACGCTTTCAATCCATACAAATTAGGGTATTGTGCGACTTGTACTTCTCATTTTTCAGCCTTCGGAAGTTTGCCCAAAAAATCGTCCATTTTTGAAAATTTTCCTATGGTCCCCACTTTGCTATTTTGCCAAAAATGGCCAATTTAGACACTATTGACAAAGTTGCCATTTCTCTTCTAATACGTCTTTTTTCATGCGGTTTTCTGCATTGTAACAATCTATGATAGTTACGCTTTCAATCCATACTAATTAGGGTATTGTGTGACTTGTACTTCTAATCTTTAAGCCTTCTGAAGTTTGCCCAAAAAATCGTCCATTTTTGAAAATTTTCCTATGGTCCCCCCTTTGCTATTTTGCCAAAAATGGCCATTTTAGACACTAATAAAAAACTTGCCATTTCTCTTCTAATACGTCTTTTTTCATGCGGTTTTTTGCATTGTAACAATCTATGGTAGTTACGCTTTCAATCCATACTAAGTAAAGTATTGTGCGAATTGTACTTCTCATTTTTCAGCCTTCCGAAATTTGCCCAAAAAATCGTCCATTTTTTAAAATTTTCCTATGGTCCCCACTTTGGTATTTTTCTAAAAAATGGCCATTTTAGACACTATTGAAAAACTTGCCATTTCTCTTCTAATACGTCTTTTTTCATGCGGTGTTTTGCATTGTAACAATCTGTGATAGTTACGCTTTCAATCCATACAAATTAGGGTATTGTGCGACTTGTACTTCTCATTTTTCAGCTTTCCGAAATTTGCCCAAAAAATCGTCCATTTTTGAAAATTTTCCTATGGTCTTCCCTATGCTATTTTGCCAAAAATGGCCATTTTAGACACTATTGAAAAACTTGCCATTTCTCTTCCAATACGTCTTTTTTCATGCGGTTTTTTGCATTGTAACAATCTATGATAGATACGCTTTCAATCCATACAAATTACGGTATTGTGCGACTTGTACTTCTCATTTTTCAGCCTTCCGAAATTTGCCCAAAAAATCGTCCATTTTTAAAAAAAATTTCATATGGTCCCCCCTTTGCTATTTTTCCAAAAATGGCCATTTTAGACACTATTAAAGAACTTGCAATTTCTCTTCTAATACGTCTTTTTTCATGCGCTTTTTGCATTGTAACAATCTATGATAGTTACGCTTTCAATCCAAACTAATTAAAGTATTGTGCGACATGTATTTCTCATTTTCTAGCCTTCCGAAGTTTGCCCAAAAAATCGTCCATTTTTTTAAATTTTCCTATGGACCCCCCTTTGCTATTTTGCCAAAAATGGCCATTTTAGACACTATTAAAAAACTTGCCATTTCTCTTCTAATACGTCTTTTTTCATGCGATTTTTTGCATTGTAACAGTCTATGATAGTTACGCTTTCAATCCATATTAATTAGGGTATTGTGAGACTTGTACTTCTCATTTTTCAGCCTTCCGAAATTTGCCCAAGAAATCGTCCATTTTTGAAAATTTTCCTATGGTCCCCCCTTTGCTATTTTGCCAAAAACGGCCATTTTAGACACTATTGAAAAACTTGCCATTTCTCTTCTAATACGTCTTTTTTCATGCAGTTTTCTGAATTGTAACAATCTATGATAGTTACGCTTTCAATCCATACTAAGTAGGGTATTGTGTGACTTGTACTTCTCATTTTTCAGCCTTCCGAAAGTTGCCCAAGAAATCGTCCATTTTTGAAAGATTTCCTATGGTCCCCCCTTTGCTATTTTGCCAAAAACGCCCATTTTAGACACTCTTGACAAAATTGCCATTTCCCTTCTAATACGTCTTTTTTCATGCGATTTTTTGCATTGTAACAATCTATGATAGTTACTCTCTTAATCCATACTAAGTAGAATATTGTACGACTTGTACTTCTTTTTTGTCAGCCTTCAGAAATTTGTCCAAAAAATCGTTCATTTTTGAACGTTTTCCTATGGTCCCCCCTTTGCTATTTTGCCAAAAATGGCCATTTTAGACACTATTAAAAAACTTGCCATTTCTCTTCTAATACGTCTTTTTTCATGCGATTTTTTGCATTGTAACAGTCTATGATAGTTACGCTTTCAATCCATACTAAGTAGGGTATTGTGTGACTTGTACTTCTCATTTTTCAGCCTTCCGAAATTTTCCCAAGAAATCGTCCATTTTTGAAAATTTTCCTATGGTCCCCCCTTTGCTATTTTGCCAAAAACGGCCATTTTAGACACTATTGAAAAACTTGCCATTTCTCTTCTAATACGTCTTTTTTCATGCGGCTTTTTGCATTGTAACAATCTATGATAATTACGCTTTAAATCCATACTAATTAGGGTATTGTGCGACTTGTACTTCTCATTTTTAAGCCTTCCGAAATTTACCCAAAAAATCGTCCATTTTTGAAAATTTTCCAATGGTCCCCCCTTTGCCCCTTTTCCCAAAAATAGCAAATTTAGACACTATTGACAAAATTGCCATTTCTCTTCTAATACGTCTTTTTTCATGCAGTTTTTTGCATTGTAACAATCTATGATAGTTACGCTTTCAATCCATACTAATTAGGGTATTGTGCGACTTGTACTTCTCATTTTTCAGCCTTCCGAAATTTGCATAAAAAATCGTCCATTTTTGAAAATTTTCCTATGCTCCTCCCTTTGCTATTTTGCCAAAAATGCCATTTTAGACACTATAGAAAAACTTGCCATTTCTCGTCTAATACGTCTTTTTTCATGCAGTTTTTTGCATTGTAACAATCCATAATAGTTACGCTTTTAATCCATACGAAGTAGGGCATTGTGCGACTTGTACTTCTTTTTTTTTAGCCTTCCGAAGTTTCCCCAAAAAATCGTCCTTTTTTGAAAATTTTCCTATGGTCCCCCTTTTGCTATTTTGCATAAAATGGCCATTTTAGACACTATTAAAAAACTTACAATTTCTCTTCTAATACGTCTTTTTTTATGCGGTTTTTTGCATTGTAACAATCTATGATAGTTACGCTTTCAATCCATACTAATTAGGGTATTGTGCGACTTGTACTTCTCTTTTTTCAGCCTTCTTAAATTTGCCTAAAAAATCGTCCATTTTTCAAAAATTTTCCTATGGTCCCTCCTTTGCTATTTTGCCAAAAACGGCCATTTTAGACACTATTGAAAAACTTGCCATTTCTCTTCTAATACGTCTTTTTTCATGCGGCTTTTTGCATTGTAACAATCTATGATAATTACGCTTTCAATCCATACTAAATAGGGTATTGTGCGACATGTACTTCTTTTTTTTCAGCCTTCCGACCTTTGCCCAAAAAATCGTATATCTTTGAACATTTTCCTATGGGTTCCCCTTTGCTATTTTGCAAAAAATGGCCATTTTAGACACTCTTGAAAAACTTGCCATTTCTCTTCTAATACGTCTTTTTTCATGATATTTTTTGCATTGTAACAATCTATGATAGTTACGCTTTTAATCCATACTAAGTAGAATGTTGTACGACTTGTACTTCTTTTTTTTCAGCCTTCCGAAATTTGCCCAAGAAATCGTCCATTTTTGAACATTTTCCTATGGTCCTCCCTTTTCTATTTTGCCAAAAATTGCCAATTTAGACACTATTGACAAAATTGCCATTTCTCTTCTAATACGTCCTTTTTAATGCGCTTTTTTGCATTGTAACAATCTATGATAGTTACGCTTTTAATCCATACTAAGTAGAATATATTGCGACTTGTACTCCTTTTTTTTCAGCCATCCGAAATTTCCCAAAAAAACCGTCCATTTTTGAAAATTTTCCTATGGTCCGCACTTTGCTTTTTTGCGAGAAATGGCCATTTTAGACACTATTAAAAAACTTGCCATTTCTCTTCTAATACGTTTTTCTTATGAAGCTTTTTGCATTGTAACAATCTATGACAGTTACGCATTCAATCCATACTATTTAAGGTATTGTGCGACTTGTACTTCTCATTTTTCAGCCATCTAAAATTTGCCCAAAAAATCGTCCATTTTTGAAAATTTTCCTATGGTCCCCCCTTTGCTATTTTGCCAAAAAAGGCCATTTTAGACACTCTTGAAAAACTTGCAATTTCTCTTCTAATACATCTTTTTTCATGCAGCGTTTTGCATTGTAGCAATCTATGATAGTTACGCTTTAAATCCATACTAATTAGGGTATTGTGCGACTTGTACTTCTCATTTTTCAGCCTTCTGAATTTTTCCCAAAAAATCGTCCATTTTTGAAAATTTTCCTATTGTCCCCCCTTTGCTATTTTGCCAAAAATGGCCAATTTAGACACTATTGACAAAATTGCCATTTCTCTTCTAATACTTCTTTTTTCATGCAGTTTTTTGCATTGTAACAATCTATGATAGTTACGCTTTGAATCCATACTAATTAGGGTATTGTGCGAGTTGTACTTCTCATTTTTCAGCCTTCCAAAGTTTGCTAAAAAAATCGTCCATTTTTGAAAATTTTCCAATGGTCCCCCCTTTGCTATTTTGCCAAAAATGGCCATTTTAGACACTCTTGAAAAACTTGCCATTTCTCTTCTAATACGTCTTTATTCATGCGATTTTTTGCATTGTAACAATCTATGATAGTTACGCTTTTAATCCATGCTAAGTAGAATGTTGTACGACTTGTACTTCTTTTTTTTCAGCCTTCCGAAATTTGCCCAAGAAATCGTCCATTTTTGAACATTTTCCTATGGTCCCCCCTTTGCTATTTTGCCAAAAATGGCCATTTTAGACACTATTGACAAAATTGCCATTTCTCTTCTAATACGTCCTTTTTAATGCGCTTTTTTGCATTGCAACAATCTATGATAGTTACGCTTTTAATCCATACTAAGTAGAATATTGTGCGACTTGTACTTCTCATTTTTCAGCCATCCGAAATTTCCCAAAAAAACCGTCCATTTTTGAAAATTTTCCTATGGTCCGCACTTTGCTTTTTTGCGAGAAAAGGCCATTTTAGACACTATTAAAAAACTTGCCATTTCTCTTCTAATACGTTTTTTTATGAAGCTTTTTGCATTGTAACAATCTATGATACTTACGCTTTCAATCCATACTATTTAAGGTATTGTGCGACTTGTACTTCTCATTTTTAAGCCATCCAAAGTTTGCATAAAAAATCGTCCATTTTTGAAAATTTTCCTATGGTCCCCCCTTTGCTATTTTGCCAAAAATGGCCATTTTAGACACTCTTAAAAAACTTGCCATTTCTCTTCTAATACGTCTTATTTCATTCGGTTTTTTGCATTGTAACAATCTATGATAGTTACGCTTTTAATCCATACTAAGTAGATTATTGTGCGAATTGTACTTTTTATTTTTCAGCCTTCCGAAAGTTGCCCAAAAAATCGTACATTTTTGAAAATTTTCCTATTGTCCCCCGTTTGCTATTTTGCGAAAAATGACCATTTCAGACACTATTGACAAAGTTGCCATTTCTCTTCTAATACGTCTTTTTTCATGCGGTTTTTTGCATTGTAACAATCTATGATAGTTACGCTTTCAATCCATACTAAGTAGGGAATTGTGCGACTTGTACGTCTCATTTTTAAGCCTTCCGAAATTTTCCCAAAAAATCGTCCATTTTTGAAAATTTTCCTATGGTCCCCCCTTTGCTATTTTGCCAAAAATGGCCATTTTAGACACTATTAAAAAACTTGCCATTTCTCTTCTAATACGTCTTTTTTCATGCCGTTTTTTGCATTGTAACAATCTATGATAGTTATGCTTTCAATCCATACTAATTAGGGTATTGTGCGACTTGTACTTCTTATTTTTCAGCCATCCGAAGTTTGCTAAAAAAATCGTCCATTTTTGAAAATTTTCCTATGGTCCCCCCTTTTCTATTTTGCCAAAAATGGCCATTTTAGACACTCTTGAAAAACTTGCCATTTCTCTTCTAATACGTCTTTTTTCATGCGGTTTTTTGCATTGTAACAATCTATGATAGTTGCGCTTTTAATCCATACTAAGTAGAATAATGTGCGACTTGTACTTCTTTTTTTTCAGCCTTCCGAAATTTGCCCAAAAAATCGTCCATTTTTGAACATTTTCCTATGGTCCCCTCTTTGCTATTTTGCCAAAAATGGCCAATTTAGACACTATTGACAAAATTGCCATTTCTCTTCTAATACGTCTTTTTTCATGCGCTTTTTTGCATTGTAACAATCTATGATAGTTACGCTTTTAATCCTTACTAAGTAGAATATTGTTTGACTTGTACTCTTTTTTTTCAGCCTTCCGAAATTTCCCAAGAAAATCGTCCATTTTTGAAAATTTTCCTATGGTCCGCACTTTGCTATTTTGCCAAAAATGGCCAATTTAGACACTATTGACAAAGTTGCCATTTCTCTTCTAATACGCCTTTTTTCATGCGGTTTTCTGCATTGCAATAATCTATGATAGTTACGCTTTCAATCCATACTAATTAGGGTATTGTGCGACTTGTACTTCTCATTTTTCAGCCATCCGAAATTTGCCCAAGAAATCGTCGTTTTTTAAAAATTTTCCTATGCTTCCCCCTTTGCTATTTTGCCAAAAATGGCCATTTTAGACACTATTGAAAAACTTGCCATTTCTCTTCTAATACGTCTTTTTTTCATGCGGTTTTTTGCATTGTAACAATCTATGATAGTTACGCTTTCAATCCATACTAAGTAGGGTATTGTGCGAATTGTACTTCTCATTTTTCAGCCTTCCGAAATTTGCCCAAAAAATCGTCCATTTTTTTAAATTTTCCTATGGTCCCCCCTTTGCTATTTTTCCAAAAAATGGCAATTTTAGACACTATTGAAGAACTTGCCATTTCTCTTCTAATACGTCTTTTTTGATGCGGTTTTTTGCATTGTAACAATCTATGATAGTTACGCTTTCAATGCATACTAAGTAGGGTATTGTGCGACTTGTACTTCTCATTTTTCAGCCTTCCGAAATTTGCCCAAAAAATCGTCCATTTTTTAAAATTTTCCTATTGTCCCCCCTTTGCTATTTTTCCAAAAAATGGCAATTTTAGACACTATTGAAGAACTTGCCATTTCTCTTCTAATACGTCTTTTTTGATGCGGTTTTTTGCATTGTAACAATTTATGATTGTTACGATTTTAATCCATACTAATTAGGGTATTGTCCGACTTGTACTTCTTATTTTCAGCCTTCCGATATTTGCATAAAAAATCGTCCATTTTTGAAAATTTTCCTATGGTCCCCCCTTTGCTATTTTGCCAAAAATGGCCAATTAAGACACTATTGACAAA
The DNA here is from genome assembly GCA_949710005.1 of Ricordea florida. Classification (NCBI taxonomy): domain Eukaryota; kingdom Metazoa; phylum Cnidaria; class Anthozoa; order Corallimorpharia; family Ricordeidae; genus Ricordea; species Ricordea florida. The sequence continues at coordinate 5,604,478 of OX453278.1, forward strand.
GTTGCCATTTCTCTTCTAATACGTCTTTTTTTCATGCGGTTTTTTGCATTGTAACAATCTATGATAGATACGCTATCAATCCATAATAATTAGGGTATTGTCTGACTTGTACTTCTCATTTTTTAGCCTTCCGAAGTTTGCCCAAAAAATCGTCCATTTTTAAAAAAAATTTCATATGGTCCCCCCTTTGCTATTTTTCCAAAAATGGCCATTTTAGACACTATTAAAAAACTTGCAATTTCTTTTCTAATACGACTTTTTTCATGCGGTTTTTTGCATTGTAACAATCTATGATAGTTACGCTTTCAATCCATACTAATTAGTGTATTGTGCGACTTGTACTTCTTCTTTTTCAGCCATCCGAAATTTTCTAAAAAAATCGTCCATTTTTGAAAATTTTCCTATGGTCTCCCCTTTGCTATTTTGCCAAAAATGGCCATTTTAGACACTCTTGAAAAACTTGCCATTTCTCTTCTAATACGTCTTTTTTCATGCGATTTTTTGTATTGTAACAATCTATGATAGTTACGCTTTTAATCCATACTAAGTAGAATGTTGTACGACTTGTACTTCTTTTTTTTCAGCCTTCCGAAGTTGGCCCAAAAAATCGTCCATTTTTGAAAATTTTCCTATGGTCCCCCCTTTGCTATTTTGCCAAAAATGGCCAATTTAAGCACTATTGACAAAATTGCCATTTCTCTTCTAATACGTCCTTTTTCATGCGCTTTTTTGCATTGTAACAATCTATGATAGTTACGCTTTTAATCCATACTAAGTAGAATATTGTGCGACTTGTACTCCTTTTTTTTCAGCCATCCGAAATTTCCCAAAAAAACCGTCCATTTTTGAAAATTTTCCTATGGTCCGCACTTTGCTATTTTGCGAGAAATGGCCATTTTAGACACTATTAAAAAACTTGCCATTTCTCTTCTAATACGTTTTTTTTATGCGGCTTTTTGCATTGTAACAATCTATGATAGTTACGCTTTCAATCCATACTATTTAAGGTATTGTGCGACTTGTACTTCTCATTTTTAAGCCATCCAAAGTTTGCATAAAAAATCGTCCATTTTTGAAAATTTTCCTATGGTCCCCCCTTTGCTATTTTGCCAAAAATGGCCATTTTAGACACCCTTAAAAAACTTGCCATTTCTCTTCTAATACGTCTTTTTTCATTCGGTTTTTTGCATTGTAACAATCTATGATAGTTACGCTTTTAATCCATACTAAGTAGGGTATTGTGCGAATTGTACTTTTTATTTTTCAGCCTTCCGAAGGTTGCCCAAACTATCGTACATTTTTGAAAATTTTCCTATGGTCCCCCGTTTGCTATTTTGCCAAAAATGACCATTTTAGTAGACACTATTATAAAACTTGCAATTTCTCTTCTAATACGTCTTTTTTCATGCGCTTTTTTGCAATGTAACAATCTATGATAGATACGCTTTTTTAATCCATACTAATTAGGGTATTGTGCGACTTTTACTTTTCATTTCTCAGCCATCCGAAATTTGCTAAAGAAATCGTCCATTTTTAAAAATTTTCCTATGGTCCCCCCTTTGCTATTTTGCCAAAAATGGCCATTTTAGGCACTAATAAAAAAACTTGCCATTTCTCTTCTAATACGTCTTTTTTCATGCGGTTTTCTGCATTGTAACAATCTATGATAGTTACGCTTTCAATCCATACTAATTAGGGTATTGTGCGACTTGTACTTCTCATTTTTTAGCCTTCCGAAATTTTCCAAAAAAATCGTCCATTTTTTAAAATTGTGTTATGGTCCCTCCTTTGCTATTTTGCCAAAAATGGCCATTTTAGACACTATTGAAAAACTTGCCATTTCTCTTCTAATACGTCTTTTTTCATGCGGTTTTTTGCATTGTAACAATCTATGATAGTTACGCTTTTAATCCATACTAATTAGGGTATTGTGCGAATTGTACTTCTCATTTTTAAGCCTTCCGAAATTTGCTAAAAAAATCGTCCATTTTTGAAAATTTTCCTATGGTCCCGCCTTTGCTATTTTGCCAAAAATAGCCATTTTAAGCACTATTAAAAAACTTGCCATTTCTCTTCTAATACGTCTTTTTTCATGCGGTTTTTTGCATTGTAACAATCTATGATAGTTACGCTTTCAATCCATACTATTTAGGGTATTGTGCGACTTGTACTTCTCATTTTTTAGCCTTCCGAAATTTTCCAAAAAAATCGTCCATTTTTTAAAATTGTGTTATGGTCCCTCCTTTGCTATTTTGCCAAAAATGGTTATTTTAGACACTATTGAAAAACTTGCCATTTCTCTTCTAATACGTCTTTTTTCATGCGGTTTTTTGCATTGTAACAATCTATGATAGTTACGCTTTTCATCCATACTAATTAGGGTATTGTGCGACTTGTACTTCTCATTTTTAAGCCTTTTGAAATTTCCTAAAAAAATCGTCCATTTTTGAAAATTTTCCTATGGTCCCCCCTTTGCTATTTTGCCAAAAATAGCCATTTTAGGCACTATTAAAAAACTTGCCATTTCTCTTCTAATACGTCTTTTTTCATGCGGTTTTTTGCACTGTAACAATCTATGATAGTTACGCTTTCAATCCATACTAATTAGGGTATTGTGCGACTTGTACTTCTCATTTTTTAGCCTTCCGAAGTTTGCCCAAAAAAGCGTCCATTTTTGAAAATTTTCCTATGGTCCCCCCTTTGCTATTTTGCCAAAAATGGCCATTTTAGACACTATTAAAAAACTTGCCATTTCTCTTCTAATACGTCTTTTCTCATGGGGTTTTTTACATTGTAACAATCTATGATAGTTACGCTTTCAATCCATACTAAATAGGGTATTGTGCGACTTGTACTTCTCATTTTTCAGCCTCCGAAATTTGCATAAACAATCGTCCATTTTTGAATATTTTCCTATGGTCCCCCCTTTGCTTCTTTTGCCAAAAATGGCCATTTTAGACACTCTTGAAAAACTTGAAATTTCTCTTCTAATACGTCTTTTTTCATGTGGTTTTTTGCATTGTAACAATCTATGATAGTTACGCTTTCAATCCATACTAATTAGGGTATTGTGCGACTTGTACTTCTCATTTTTAAGCCTTCTTAATTTTGCTCAAAAAATCGTCCATTTTTGAAAATTTTCCTATGGTCCCCCCATTGCTATTTTGCCAAAAATGGCCATTTTAGACACTATTGATAAACTTGCCATTTCTCTTCTAATACGTCTTTTTTCATGCGGTTTTTTGCATTGTAACAATCTATGATAGTTGCGCTTTCAATCCATACTAATTAGGGTATTGTGCGACTTGTACTTCTCATTTTTCAGCCATCTAAAATTTGCCCAAAAAATCGTCCATTTTCGAAAATTTTCCTATGGTCCCCCCTTTGCTATTTTGCCAAAAAAGGCCATTTTAGACACTCTTGAAAAACTTGCAATTTCTCTTCTAATACATCTTTTTTTATGCAGCGTTTTGCATTGTAGCAATCTATGATAGTTACGCTTTAAATCCATACTAATTAGGGTATTGTGCGACTTGTACTTCTCATTTTTCAGCCTTCTGAATTTTTCCCAAAAAATCGTCCATTTTTGAAAATTTTCCTATGGTCCCCCTTTGCTATTTTGCCAAAAATGGCCAATTTAGACACTGTTGACAAAATTGCCATTTCTCTTCTAATACTTCTTTTTTCATGCAGTTTTTTGCATTCTAACAATCTATGATAGTTACGCTTTCAATCCATACTAATTAGGGTATTGTGCGACTTGTACTTCTCATTTTTCAGCCTTCCAAAGTTTGCTAAAAAAATCGTCCATTTTTGAAAATTTTCCAATGGTCCCCCCTTTGCTATTTTGCCAAAAATGGCCATTTTAGAGACTATTAAATAACTTGCAATTTCTCTTCTAATACGTCTTTTATCATGCGGTTTTTTGCATTGTAACAATCTATGATAGTTACGCTTTTAATCCATACTAATTAGGGTATTGTGCCACTTGTACTTCTCATTTTTCAGCCTTCCAAAGTTTGCTAAAAAAATCGTCCATTTTTTAAAATTTTCCTATGGTCCCCCCTTTGCTATTTTGCCAAAAATGGCCATTTTAGACACTATTGAAAAACTTGCCATTTCTCTTCTAATACGTCTTTTTTCATGCAGTTTTTTGCATTGTAACAATCTATGATAGTTACGCTTTCAATCCATACTAATTAGGGTATTGTGCGACTTGTACTTTTTATTTTTCAGCCTTCACAAATTTGCCCAAAAAATCGTCCATTTTTGAAAATTTTCCTATGGTCCCCCCTTTGCTATTTTGCCAAAAATGGCCATTTTAGACACTCTTGAAAAACTTCCCATTTCTCTTCAAATACGTCTTTTTTCATGCGGTTTTTTGCATTGTAACAATCTATGATAGTTACGCTTTCAATTCATACTAAGTAGGGTATTGTGCGACTTGTACTTCTCATTTTTCAGCCTTCCAAAATTTGCCAAAAAAATCGTCCATTTTTGAAAATTTTCCTATGGTCCCCCCTTTGCTATTTTGCCAAAAATGGCCATTTTAGAGACTATTAAAAAACTTGCCATTTCTCTTCTAATACGTCTTTTTTCATGCGGTTTCTTGCATTGTAACAATCTATGATAGGTACGCTTTCAATCCATACTAATTAGGGTATTGTGCGACTTGTACTTCTCATTTTTAAGCCATCTAAAATTTGCCCAAAAAATCGTCCATTTTCGAAAATTTTCCTATGGTCCCCCCTTTGCTATTTTGCCAAAAAAGGCCATTTTAGACACTCTTGAAAAACTTGCAATTTCTCTTCTAATACATCTTTTTTTATGCAGCGTTTTGCATTGTAGCAATCTATGATAGTTACGCTTTAAATCCATACTAATTAGGGTATTGTGCGACTTGTACTTCTCATTTTTCAGCCTTCTGAATTTTTCCCAAAAAATCGTCCATTTTTGAAAATTTTCCTATGGTCCCCCTTTGCTATTTTGCCAAAAATGGCCAATTTAGACACTGTTGACAAAATTGCCATTTCTCTTCTAATACTTCTTTTTTCATGCAGTTTTTTGCATTCTAACAATCTATGATAGTTACGCTTTCAATCCATACTAATTAGGGTATTGTGCGACTTGTACTTCTCATTTTTCAGCCTTCCAAAGTTTGCTAAAAAAATTGTCCATTTTTGAAAATTTTCCAATGGTCCCCCCTTTGCTATTTTGCCAAAAATGGCCATTTTAGAGACTATTAAATAACTTGCAATTTCTCTTCTAATACGTCTTTTATCATGCGGTTTTTTGCATTGTAACAATCTATGATAGTTACGCTTTTAATCCATACTAATTAGGGTATTGTGCCACTTGTACTTCTCATTTTTCAGCCTTCCAAAGTTTGCTAAAAAAATCGTCCATTTTTTAAAATTTTCCTATGGTCCCCCCTTTGCTATTTTGCCAAAAATGGCCATTTTAGACACTATTGAAAAACTTGCCATTTCTCTTCTAATACGTCTTTTTTCATGCAGTTTTTTGCATTGTAACAATCTATGATAGTTACGCTTTCAATCCATACTAATTAGGGTATTGTGCGACTTGTACTTTTTATTTTTCAGCCTTCACAAATTTGCCCAAAAAATCGTCCATTTTTGAAAATTTTCCTATGGTCCCCCCTTTGCTATTTTGCCAAAAATGGCCATTTTAGACACTCTTGAAAAACTTCCCATTTCTCTTCAAATACGTCTTTTTTCATGCGGTTTTTTGCATTGTAACAATCTATGATAGTTACGCTTTCAATTCATACTAAGTAGGGTATTGTGCGACTTGTACTTCTCATTTTTCAGCCTTCCAAAATTTGCCAAAAAAATCGTCCATTTTTGAAAATTTTCCTATGGTCCCCCCTTTGCTATTTTGCCAAAAATGGCCATTTTAGAGACTATTAAAAAACTTGCCATTTCTCTTCTAATACGTCTTTTTTCATGCGGTTTCTTGCATTGTAACAATCTATGATAGTTACGCTTTCAATCCATACTAATTAGGGTATTGTGCGACTTGTACTTCTCATTTTTAAGCCTTCTTAATTTTGCTCAAAAAATCGTCCATTTTTGAAAATTTTCCTATGGTCCCCCCTTTGCTATTTTGCCAAAAATGGCCATTTTAGACACTATTGAAAAACTTGCCATTTCTCTTCTAATACGTCTTTTTTCATGCGGTTTTTTGCATTGTAACAATCTATGATAGTTACGCTTTCAATCCATACTAAGTAGGGTATTGTGCGACTTGTACTTCTCATTTTTCAGCCATTTAAACTTTGCCCAAAAAATCGTCCATTTTTGAAAATTTTCCTATGGTCCCCCCTTTGCTATTTTGCCAAAAAAGGCCATTTTAGACACTCTTGAAAAACTTGCAATTTCTCTTCTAATACATCTTTTTTCATGCAGCGTTTTGCATTGTAGCAATCTATGATAGTTACGCTTTAAATCCATACTAATTAGGGTATTGTGCGACTTGTACTTCTCATTTTTCAGCCTTCTGAATTTTTCCCAAAAAATCGTCCATTTTTGAAAATTTTCCTATGGTGCCCCCTTTGCTATTTTGCCAAAAATAACCATTTTAGACACTATTGAAAAACTTGCCATTTCTCTTCTAATACGTCTTTTTTCATGTGGTTTTTTGCATTGTAACAATCTATGATAGTTACGCTTTCAATCCATACTAATTAGGGTATTGTGCGACTTGTACTTCTTATTTTTCAGCCATCTGAAATTTGCCCAAAAAATCGTCCATTTTTGAAAATTTTCCTATGGACTACCCTTTGCTATTTTGCCAAAAAAGGCCATTTTAGACACTCTTGAAAAACTTGCCATTTCTCTTCTAATACGTCTTTTTTCATGCGGCGTTTTGCATTGTAGCAGTCTATGATAGTTCGCTTTAAATCCATACTAATTAGGGTATTGTGCGACTTGTACTTCTCATTTTTCAGCCTTCTGAATTTTGCCCAAAAAATCGGCCATTTTTGAAAATTTTCCTATGGTCCCCCCTTTGCTATTTTGCCAAAAATGGCCAATTTAGACACTATTGACAAAATTGCCATTTCTCTTCTAATACGTCTTTTATCATGCGGTTTTTTGCATTGTAACAATCTATGATAGTTACGCTTTTTATCCATACTAAGTAGGGTATTGTGCGACTTGTACTTCTTATTTTTCAGCCTTCCAAAATTTGCTAAAAAAATCGTCCATTTTTGAAAATTTTCCTATGGTCCCCCCTTTGCTATTTTGCCAAAAATGGCCATTTTAGACACTATTGAAAAACTTGCCATTTCTCTTCAAATACGTCTTTTTTCATGCGGTTTTTTGCATTGTAACAATCTATGATACTTACGCTTTCAATTCATACTAAGTAGGGTATTGTGCGACTTGTACTTCTCATTTTTCAGCCTTCCAAAATTTGCCAAAAAAATCGTCCATTTTTGAAAATTTTCTTATGGTCCCCCGTTTGCTATTTTGCCAAAAATGGCCAATTTAGACACTATTGACAAAAGTACCAGTTCTCTTCTAATACGTCTTTTTTGATGCAGTTTTTTGCATTCTAACAATCTATGATAGTTACGCTTTCAATCCATACTAATTAGGGTATTGTGCGACTTGTACTTCTTATTTTTCAGCCTTCCGAAATTTGCCCAAAAAATCGTCCATTTTTTAAAATTTTCCTATGGTCCCCCCTTTGCTATTTTGCCAAAAATGGCCAATTTAGACACTATTGACAAAATTACCAGTTCTCTTCTAATACGTCTTTTTTCATGCAGTTTTTTGCATTGTAACAATCTATGATAGTTACGCTTTCAATCCATACTAAGTAGGGTATTGTGCGACTTGTACTTCTTATTTTTCAGCCTTCCGAAATTTGCCCCAAAAATCGTCCATTTTTAAAAATTTTCCTATGGTCCCCCCTTTGCTATTTTGCCAAAAATGGCCAATTTAGACACTATTGAAAAACTTGCCATTTCTCTTCTAATACGTCTTTTTTCATGTGGTTTTTTGCATTGTAACAATCTATGATAGTTACGCTTTCAATCCATACTAATTAGGGTATTGTGCGACTTGTACTTCTTATTTTTCAGCCATCTGAAATTTGCCCAAAAAATCGTCCATTTTTGAAAATTTTCCTATGGACTACCCTTTGCTATTTTGCCAAAAAAGGCCATTTTAGACACTCTTGAAAAACTTGCCATTTCTCTTCTAATACGTCTTTTTTCATGCGGCGTTTTGCATTGTAGCAGTCTATGATAGTTCGCTTTAAATCCATACTAATTAGGGTATTGTGCGACTTGTACTTCTCATTTTTCAGCCTTCTGAATTTTGCCCAAAAAATCGGCCATTTTTGAAAATTTTCCTATGGTCCCCCCTTTGCTATTTTGCCAAAAATGGCCAATTTAGACACTATTGACAAAATTGCCATTTCTCTTCTAATACGTCTTTTATCATTCGGTTTTTTGCATTGTAACAATCTATGATAGTTACGCTTTTTATCCATACTAAGTAGGGTATTGTGCGACTTGTACTTCTTATTTTTCAGCCTTCCAAAATTTGCTAAAAAAATCGTCCATGTTTGAAAATTTTCCTATGGTCCCCCCTTTGCTATTTTGCCAAAAATGGCCATTTTAGACACTATTGAAAAACTTGCCATTTCTCTTCTAATACGTCTTTTTTCATGCGGTTTTTTGCATTGTAACAATCTATGATAGTTACGCTTTTAATCCATACTAATTACGGTATTGTGCGACTTGTACTTCTCATTTTTCAGCCTTCCAAAGTTTGCTAAAAAAACGTCCATTTTTGAAAATTTTCCTATGGTCCCCCCTTTGCTATTTTGCCAAAAATGGCCATTTTAGACACTATTGAAAAACTTGCAATTTCTCTTCTAATACGTCTTTTTTCATGCAGTTTTTTGCATTGTAACAATCTATGATAGTTACGCTTTCAATCCATACTAATTAGGGTATTGTGCGACTTGTACTTTTTATTTTTCAGCCTTCCCAAATTTGCCAAAAAAATCGTCCATTTTTGAAAATTTTCCTATGGTCCCCCCTTTGCTATTTTGCCAAAAATGGCCATTTTAGACACTCTTGAAAAACTTGCCATTTCTCTTCAAATACGTCTTTATTCATGCGGTTTTTTGCATTGTAACAATCTATGATAGTTACGCTTTCAATTCATACTAAGTAGGGTATTGTGCGACGTGTACTTCTCATTTTTTAGCCTTCCAAAATTTGCTAAAAAAATCGTCCATTTTTTAAAATTTTCCTATGGTCCCCCCTTTGCTATTTTGCCAAAAATGGCCAATTTAGACACTATTGACAAAATTACCAGTTCTCTTCTAATACGTCTTTTTTCATGCAGTTTTTTGCATTCTAACAATCTATGATAGTTACGCTTTCAATCCATACTAATTAGGGTATTGTGCGACTTGTACTTCTTATTTTTCAGCCTTCCGAAATTTGCCCAAAAAATCGTCCATTTTTGAAAATTTTCCTATGGTCCCCCCTTTGCTATTTTGCCAAAAATGGCCAATTTAGACACTATTGACAAAATTACCAGTTCTCTTCTAATACGTCTTTTTTCATGCAGTTTTTTGCATTGTAACAATCTATGATAGTTACATTTTCAATCCATACTAAGTAGGGTATTGTGCGACTTGTACTTCTCATTTTCTAGCCTTCCGAAATTTGCCCCAAAAATCGTCCATTTTTAAAAATTTTCCTATGGTCCCCCCTTTGCTATTTTGCCAAAAATGGCCAATTTAGACACTATTGAAAAACTTGCCATTTCTCTTCTAATACGTCTTTTTTCATGCGGTTTTTTGCATTGTAACAATATATGATAGTTACGCTTTTAATCCATACTAATTAGGGTATTGTGCGACTTGTACTTCTCATTTTTCAGCCTTCCAAAGTTTGCTAAAAAAATCGTCCATTTTTGAAAATTTTCCTATGGTCCCCCCTTTGCTATTTTGCCAGAAATGGCCATTTTAGACACTATTGAAAAACTTGCCATTTCTCTTCTAATACGTCTTTTTTCATGCAGTTTTCTGCATTGTAACAATCTATGATAGTTACGCTTTCAATCCATACTAATTAGGGTATTGTGCGACGTGTACTTCTCATTTTTCAGCCTTCCACAATTTGCTAAAAAAATCGTCCATTTTTGAAAATTTTCCTATGGTCCCCCCTTTGCTATTTTGCCAAAAATGGCCATTTTAGACACTATTGAAAAACTTGCCATTTCTCTTCAAATACGTCTTTTTTCATGCGGTTTTTTGCATTGTAACAATGTATGATAGTTACGCTTTCAATTCATACTAAGTAGGGTATTGTGCGACTTGTACTTCTCATTTTTCAGCCTTCCAAAATTTGCCAGAAAAATCGTCCATTTTTGAAAATTTTCCTATGGTCCCCCCTTTGCTATTTTGCCAAAAATGGCCAATTTAGACACTATTGACAAAATTACCAGTTCTCTTCTAATACGTCTCTTTTCATGCAGTTTTTTGCATTGTAACAATCTATGATAGTTACATTTTCAATCCATACTAAGTAGGGTATTGTGCGACTTGTACTTCTCATTTTCTAGCCTTCCGAAATTTGCCCCAAAAATCGTCCATTTTTAAAAATTTTCCTATGGTCCCCCCTTTGCTATTTTGCCAAAAATGGCCAATTTAGACACTATTGAAAAACTTGCCATTTCTCTTCTAATACGTCTTTTTTCATGCGGTTTTTTGCATTGTAACAATATATGATAGTTACGCTTTTAATCCATACTAATTAGGGTATTGTGCGACTTGTACTTCTTATTTTTCAGCCTTCCAAAGTTTGCTAAAAAAATCGTCCATTTTTGAAAATTTTCCTATGGTCCCCCCTTTGCTATTTTGCCAGAAATGGCCATTTTAGACACTATTGAAAAACTTGCCATTTCTCTTCTAATACGTCTTTTTTCATGCAGTTTTCTGCATTGTAACAATCTATGATAGTTACGCTTTCAATCCATACTAATTAGGGTATTGTGCGACGTGTACTTCTCATTTTTCAGCCTTCCACAATTTGCTAAAAAAATCGTCCATTTTTGAAAATTTTCCTATGGTCCCCCCTTTGCTATTTTGCCAAAAATGGCCATTTTAGACACTATTGAAAAACTTGCCATTTCTCTTCAAATACGTCTTTTTTCATGCGGTTTTTTGCATTGTAACAATGTATGATAGTTACGCTTTCAATTCATACTAAGTAGGGTATTGTGCGACTTGTACTTCTCATTTTTCAGCCTTCCAAAATTTGCCAAAAAAATCGTCCATTTTTGAAAATTTTCCTATGGTACCCCCTTTGCTATTTTGCCAAAAATGGCCAATTTAGACACTATTGACAAAATTACCAGTTCTCTTCTAATACGTCTCTTTTCATGCAGTTTTTTGCATTGTAACAATCTATGATAGTTACGCTTTCAATCCATACTAAGTAGGGTATTGTGCGACTTGTACTTCTTATTTTTCAGCCTTCCGAAATTTGCCCAAATAATCGTCCATTTTTGAAAATTTTCCTATGGTCCCCCCTTTGCTATTTTGCCAAAAATGGCCAATTTAGACACTATTGAAAAACTTGCCATTTCTCTTCTAAGACGTCTTTTTTCATGCGGTTTTTTGCATTGTAACAATCTATGATAGTTACGCTTTTAATCCATACTAATTAGGGTATTGTGCGACTTTTACTTCTCATTTTTCAGCCTTCCAAAGTTTGCTAAAAAAATTGTCCATTTTTGAAAATTTTCCTATGGTCCCCCCTTTGCTATTTTCCCAAAAATGGCCATTTTAGACACTATTGAAAAACTTGCCATTTCTCTTCTAATACGTCTTTTTTCATGCAGTTTTTTGCATTGTAACAATCTATGATAGTTACGCTTTCAATCCATACTAATTAGGGTATTGTGCGACTTGTACTTTTTATTTTTCAGCCTTCCCAAATTTGCCCAAAAAATCGTCCATTTTTGAAAATTTTCCTATGGTCCCCCCTTTGCTATTTTGCCAAAAATGGCCATTTTAGACACTCTTGAAAAACTTGCCATTTCTCTTCAAATACGTCTTTTTTCATGCGGTTTTTTGCATTGTAACAATCTATGATAGTTACGCTTTCAATCCATACTAAGTAGGGTATTGTGCGACTTGTACTTCTCATTTTTCAGCCTTCTGAATTTTTCCCAAAAAATCGTCCATTTTTGAAGATTTTCCTATGGTCCCCCCTTTGCTATTTTGCCAAAAATGGCCAATTTAGACACTATTGACAAAATTGCCATTTCTCTTCTAATACTTCTTTTTTCATGCAGTTTTTTGCATTGTAACAATCTATGATAGTTACGCTTTGAATCCATACTAATTAGGGTATTGTGCGACTTGTACTTCTCATTTTTCAGCCTTCCAAAGTTTGCTAAAAAAATCGTCCATTTTTGAAAATTTTCCAATGGTCCCCCCTTTGCTATTTTGCCAAAAATGGCCATTTTAGAGACTATTAAAAAACTTGCCATTTCTCTTCTAATACGTCTTTTATCATGCGGTTTTTTGCATTGTAACAATCTATGATAGTTACGCTTTTAATCCATACTAATTAGGGTATTGTGCCACTTGTACTTCTCATTTTTCAGCCTTCCAAAGTTTGCTAAAAAAATCGTCCATTTTTGAAAATTTTCCTATGGTCCCCCATTTGCTATTTTGCCAAAAATGGCCATTTTAGACACTATTGAAAAACTTGCCATTTCTCTTCTAATACGTCTTTTTTCATGCAGTTTTTTGCATTGTAACAATCTATGATAGTTACGCTTTCAATCCATACTAATTAGGGTATTGTGCGACTTGTACTTTTTATTTTTCAGGCTTCCAAAATTTGCCAAAAAAATCGTCCATTTTTGAAAATTTTCCTATGGTCCCCCCTTTGCTATTTTGCCAAAAATGGCCATTTTAAACACTCTTCAAAAACCTGCATTTCTCTTCTAATACGTCTTTTTTCATGCGGTTTTTTGCATTTTAAACATCTATGATAGTTACGCTTTTAATCCATACTAAGTAGGGTATTGTGCGACTTGTACTTCTCATTTTTCAGCCTTCCGAAGTTTGCCCAAAAAATCGTCCATTTTTGAAAATTTTCCTATTGTCTCCCCTTTGCTATTTTGCAAAAAATGGCCATTTTAGACACTATTGAAAAACTTGCCAGTTCTCTTCTAATGCGTCTTGTTTCATGCAGTTTTTTGCATTGTAACAATCTATGATAGTTACGCTTTCAATCCATACTAATTAGGGTATTGTGCGACTTGTACTTCTCATTTCTTAGCCTTCCGTTTTTTGCGCAAAAAATGGTCCATTTTTGAAAATTTTCCTATGGTCCCCCCTTTGCTATTTTGCCAAAAATAACCATTTTAGACACTATTGAAAAACTTGCCATTTCTCTTCTAATACGTCTTTTTTCATGTGGTTTTTTGCATTGTAACAATCTATGATAGTTACGCTTTCAATCGATACTAATTAGGGTATTGTGCGACTTGTACTTCTTATTTTTCAGCCATCTGAAATTTGCCCAAAAAATCGTCCATTTTTGAAAATTTTCCTATGGACTACCCTTTGCTATTTTGCCAAAAAAGGCCATTTTAGACACTCTTGAAAAACTTGCCATTTCTCTTCTAATACGTCTTTTTTCATGCGGCGTTTTGCATTGTAGCAGTCTATGATAGTTCGCTTTAAATCCATACTAATTAGGGTATTGTGCGACTTGTACTTCTCATTTTTCAGCCTTCTGAATTTTGCCCAAAAAATCGGCCATTTTTGAAAATTTTCCTATGGTCCCCCCTTTGCTATTTTGCCAAAAATGGCCAATTTAGACACTATTGACAAAATTGCCATTTCTCTTCTAATACGTCTTTTATCATGCGGTTTTTTGCATTGTAACAATCTATGATAGTTACGCTTTTTATCCATACTAAGTAGGGTATTGTGCGACTTGTACTTCTTATTTTTCAGCCTTCCAAAATTTGCTAAAAAAATCGTCCATGTTTGAAAATTTTCCTATGGTCCCCCCTTTGCTATTTTGCCAAAAATGGCCATTTTAGACACTATTGAAAAACTTGCAATTTCTCTTCTAATACGTCTTTTTTCATGCAGTTTTTTGCATTGTAACAATCTATGATAGTTACGCTTTCAATCCATACTAATTAGGGTATTGTGCGACTTGTACTTTTTATTTTTCAGCCTTCCCAAATTTGCCAAAAAAATCGTCCATTTTTGAAAATTTTCCTATGGTCCCCCCTTTGCTATTTTGCCAAAAATGGCCATTTTAGACACTCTTGAAAAACTTGCCATTTCTCTTCAAATACGTCTTTTTTCATGCGGTTTTTTGCATTGTAACAATCTATGATAGTTACGCTTTCAATTCATACTAAGTAAAGTATTGTGCGACGTGTACTTCTTATTTTTCAGCCTTCCAAAATTTGCTAAAAAAATCGTCCATTTTTTAAAATTTTCCTATGGTCCCCCCTTTCCTATTTTGCCAAAAATGGCCAATTTAGACACTATTGACAAAATTACCAGTTCTCTTCTAATACGTCTTTTTTCATGCAGTTTTTTGCATTCTAACAATCTATGATAGTTACGCTTTCAATCCATACTAATTAGGGTATTGTGCGACTTGTACTTCTTATTTTTCAGCCTTCCGAAATTTGCCCAAAAAATCGTCCATTTTTGAAAATTTTCCTATGGTCCCCCCTTTGCTATTTTGCCAAAAATGGCCAATTTAGACACTATTGACAAAATTACCAGTTCTCTTCTAATACGTCTTTTTTCATGCAGTTTTTTGCATTGTAACAATCTATGATAGTTACATTTTCAATCCATACTAAGTAGGGTATTGTGCGACTTGTACTTCTCATTTTCTAGCCTTCCGAAATTTGCCCCAAAAATCGTCCATTTTTAAAAATTTTCCTATGGTCCCCCCTTTGCTATTTTGCCAAAAATGGCCAATTTAGACACTATTGAAAAACTTGCCATTTCTCTTCTAATACGTCTTTTTTCATGCGGTTTTTTGCATTGTAACAATATATGATAGTTGCGCTTTTAATCCATACTAATTAGGGTATTGTGCGACTTGTACTTCTCATTTTTCAGCCTTCCAAAGTTTGCTAAAAAAATCGTCCATTTTTGAAAATTTTCCTATGGTCCCCCCTTTGCTATTTTGCCAGAAATGGCCATTTTAGACACTATTGAAAAACTTGCCATTTCTCTTCTAATACGTCTTTTTTCATGCAGTTTTCTGCATTGTAACAATCTATGATAGTTACGCTTTCAATCCATACTAATTAGGGTATTGTGCGACGTGTACTTCTCATTTTTCAGCCTTCCACAATTTGCTAAAAAAATCGTCCATTTTTGAAAATTTTCCTATGGTCCCCCCTTTGCTATTATGCCAAAAATGGCAAATTTAGACACTATTGACAAAATGACCATTTCTCTTATAATACGTCTTTTTTCATGCGGTTTTTTGCATTGTAACAATATATGATAGTTACGCTTTTAATCCATACTAATTAGGGTATTGTGCGACTTGTACTTCTTATTTTTCAGCCTTCCAAAGTTTGCTAAAAAAATCGTCCATTTTTGAAAATTTTCCTATGGTCCCCCCTTTGCTATTTTGCCAGAAATGGCCATTTTAGACACTATTGAAAAACTTGCCATTTCTCTTCTAATACGTCTTTTTTCATGCAGTTTTCTGCATTGTAACAATCTATGATAGTTACGCTTTCAATCCATACTAATTAGGGTATTGTGCGACGTGTACTTCTCATTTTTCAGCCTTCCACAATTTGCTAAAAAAATCGTCCATTTTTGAAAATTTTCCTATGGTCCCCCCTTTGCTATTATGCCAAAAATGGCAAATTTAGACACTATTGACAAAATGACCATTTCTCTTATAATACGTCTTTTTTCATGCAGTTTTTTGCATTGTAAAAATCTATGATAGTTACGCTTTTAATCCATACTAATTAGGGTATTGTGCGACTTGTACTTCTCATTTTTCAGCCATCCGAAATTTGCATAAAAAATCGCCCATTTTTGAAAATTTTGTTATGGTCATCCCTTTGCTATTTTGCCAAAAATGGCCATTTTAGACACTCTTAAAAAACCTGCCATTTCTCTTCTAATACGTCTTCTTTCATGAAGTTTTTTGCATTGTAAATATCTATGATAGCTACGCTTTTAATCCATACTAAGTAGGGTATTGTGCGACTTGTACTTCTCATTTTTCAGCCTTCGGAAGTTTGCCCAAAAAATCGTCCATTTTTGAAAATTTTAATATTGTCCCCCCTTTGTTATTTTGCGAAAAATGGCCATTTTAGACACTATTGAAAAACTTGCCATTTCTCTTCAAATACGTCTTTTTTCATGCGGTTTTTTGCATTGTAACAATGTATGATAGTTATGCTTTCAATTCATACTAAGTAGGGTATTGTGCGACTTGTACTTCTCATTTTTCAGCCTTCCAAAATTTGCCAAAAAAATCGTCCATTTTTGAAAATTTTCCTATGGTCCCCCCTTTGCTATTTTGCCAAAAATGGCCAATTTAGACACTATTGACAAAATTACCAGTTCTCTTCTAATACGTCTCTTTTCATGCAGTTTTTTGCATTGTAACAATCTATGATAGTTACGCTTTCAATCCATACTAAGTAGGGTATTGTGCGACTTGTACTTCTTATTTTTCAGCCTTCCGAAATTTGCCCAAATAATCGTCCATTTTTGAAAATTTTCCTATGGTCCCCCCTTTGCTATTTTGCCAAAAATGGCCATTTTAGACATTCCTAAAAAACTTGCCATTTCTCTTCTAATACGCCTTTTTTTTATGCGGTTTTTTGCATTGTAACAATCTATGATAGTTACGCTTTCAATCCATACTAAGTAGGGTATTGTGCGACTTGTACTTCTCATTTTTCAGCCTTCCGAAATTTGCCCCAAAAATCGTCCATTTTTGAAAAATTTCCTATGGTCCCCCCTTTGCTATTTTGCCAAAAATGGCCAATTTAGACACTATTGAAAAACTTGCCATTTCTCTTCTAAGACGTCTTTTTTCATGCGGTTTTTTGCATTGCAACAATCTATGATAGTTACGCTTTTAATCCATACTAATTAGGGTATTGTGCGACTTGTACTTCTCATTTTTCAGCCTTCCAAAGTTTGCTAAAAAAATCGTCCATTTTTGAAAATTTTCCTATGGTCCCCCCTTTGCTATTTTGCCAAAAATGGCCATTTTAGACACTATTGAAAAACTTGCCATTTCTCTTCTAATACGTCTTTTTTCATGCAGTTTTTTGCATTGTAACAATCTATGATAGTTACGCTTTCAATCCATACTAATTAGGGTATTGTGCGACTTGTACTTTTTATTTTTCAGCCTTCCCAAATTTGCCCAAAAAATCGTCCATTTTTGAAAATTTTCCTATGGTCCCCCCTTTGCTATTTTGCCAAAAATGGCCATTTTAGACACTCTTGAAAAACTTGCCATTTCTCTTCAAATACGTCTTTTTTCATGCGGTTTTTTGCATTGTAACAATTTATGATAGTTACGCTTTCAATTCATACTAAGTAGGGTATTGTGCGACTTGTACTTCTCATTTTTTAGCCTTCCAAAATTTGCCAAAAAAATCGTCCATTTTTGAAAATTTTCCTATGGTCCCCCCTTTGCTATTTTGCCAAAAATGGCCAATTTAGACACTATTGACAAAATTACCATTTCTCTTCTAATACGTCTTTTTTCATGCAGTTTTTTGCATTGTAAAAATCTATGATAGTTACGCTTTCAATCCATACTATTTAGGGTATTGTGCGACTTGTACTTCTTGTTTTTCAGCCTTCCGAAATTTGCCCAAAAAATCGTCCATTTTTGAAAATTTTCCTATGGTCCCCCCTTTGCTATTTTGCCAAAAATGGCCATTTTAGACACTCCTGAAAAACTTGCCATTTCTCTTCTAATACGCCTTTTTTTTATGCGGCTTTTTGCATTGTAACAATCTATGATAGTTACGCTTTGAATCCATACTAAGTAGGGTATTGTGCGACTTGTACTTCTCATTTTTCAGCCTTCCGGAATTTGCCCAAAAAATCGTCCATTTTTGAAAATTTTCCTATGGTCCCCCCTTTGCTATTTTGCCAAAAATGGCCAATTTAGACACTATTAAAAAACTTGCCATTTCTGTTCTAATACGTCTTTTTTCATGCGGTTTTTTGCATTGTAACAATCTATGATAGTTACGCTTTCAGTACATACTAATTAGGGTATTGTGCGAATTGTACTTCTCATTTTTCAGCCTTCCAAAATTTGCCAAAAAAATCGTCCATTTTTGAAAATTTTCCTATGGTCCCCCCTTTGCTATTTTGCGAAAAATGGCCAGTTTAGACACTAATTAAAGACTTGCAATTTCTCTTCTAATACGTCTTTTTTCATGCGGTTTTTTGCATTGTAACAATCTATGATAGTTACGCTTTCAATCCATACTAATTAAAGTATTGTGCGACTTGTACTTCTCATTTTTCAGCCATCCGAAATTTGCTAAAAAAGCGTGCATTTTTTAAAATTTTCCTATGGTCCCCCCTTTGCTATTTTTCCAAAAATGGCTATTTTAGACACTCTTGAAAAACTTGCCATTTCTCTTCTAATACGTCTTTTTTCATGCGGTTTTTAGCACTGTAACAATCTATGATAGTTACGTTTTTAATCCATACTAAGTAGAATATTGTGCGACTTGTACTTCTTATTTTTCAGTCTTCCGAAATTTGCCCAAAAAATCGTCCATATTTTAACATTTTCCTATGGTCCCCCCTTTGCTATTTTGCCAAAAATGGCCAATTTAGACACTATTGACAAAATTGCCATTTCTCTTCTAATACGTCTTTTTCATGCGGTTTTTTGCATTGTAAATATCTATGATAGTTACGCTTTTAATCCATACTAATTAGGGTATTGTGCGACTTGTACTTCTCATTTTTCAGCCTTCCGAAATTTGCCGAAAAAATCGTCCATTTTTGAAAATTTTCCTATGGTCCACCCTTTGCTATTTTGCATAAAATGGCCATTTTAGACACTATTGAAAAACTTGCCATTTCTCTTCTAATACGTCTTTTTTCATGCAGTTTTTTGCATTGTAACAATCTATGATAGTTACGCTTTCAATCCATACTAATTAGGGTATTGTGCGACTTGTACTTTTTATTTTTCAGCCTTCCCAAATTTGCCCAAAAAATCGTCCATTTTTGAAAATTTTCCTATGGTCCCCCCTTTGCTATTTTGCCAAAAATGACCATTTTAGACTCTCTTGAAAAACTTGCCATTTCTCTTCAAATACGTCTTTTTTCATGCGGTTTTTTGCATTGTAACAATCTATGATAGTTACGCTTTCAATTCATACTAAGTAGGGTATTGTGCGACTTGTACTTCTCATTTTTCAGCCTTCCAAAGTTTGCCAAAAAAATCGTCCATTTTTGAAAATTTTCCTATGGTCCCCCCTTTGCTATTTTGACAAAAATGGCATATTTAGACACTATTGACAAAATTACCATTTCTCTTCTAATACGTCTTTTTTCATGCAGTTTTTTGCATTGTAAAAATCTATGATAGTTACTTTTTCAATCCATACTATTTAGGGTATTGTGCGACTTGTACTTCTCATTTTTCAGCCATCCGAAATTTGCATAAAAAATCGTCCATTTTTGAAAATTTTGTTATAGTCCCCCCTTTGCTATTTTGCCAAAAATGGCCATTTTAGACACTCTTAAAAAACCTGCCATTTCTCTTCTAATACGTCTTTTTTCATGAAGTTTTTTGCATTGTAAATATCTATGATAGCTACGCTTTTAATCCATACTAAGTAGGGTATTGTGCGACTTGTACTTCTTATTTTTCAGCCTTCCGAAGTTTGCCCAAAAAATCGTCCATTTTTGAAAATTTTCCTATTGTCCCCCCTTTGCTATTTTGCGAAAAATGGCCATTTTAGACACTATTGAAAAACTTGCCAGTTCTCTTCTAATACGTCTTTTTTCATGCAGTTTTTTGCATTGTAACAATCTATGATAGTTACGCTTTCAATCCATACTAATTAGGGTATTGTGCGACTTGTACTTCTTATTTTTCAGCCTTCCGAAATTTGCCCAAAAAATCGTCCATTTTTGAAAATTTTCCTATGGTCCCCCCTTTGCTATTTTGCCAAAAATGGCCAATTTAGACACTCCTGAAAAACTTGCCATTTCTCTTCTAATACGCCTTTTTTTATGCGGTTTTTTGCATTGTAACAATCTATGATAGTTACGCGTTGAATCCATACTAATTAGGGAATTGTGCGACTTGTACTTCTCATTTTTCAGCCATCCGAAATTTGCCAAAAAAATCGTCCATTTTTGAAAATTTTCCTATGGTCCCCCCTTTGCTATTTTTCCAAAAATGGCTATTTTAGACACTCTTGAAAAACTTGCCATTTCTTTTCTAATACGTCTTTTTTCATGCGGTTTTTTGCACTGTAACAATCTATGATAGTTACGCTTTTAATCCATACTAAGTAGAATATTGTGCGACTTGTACTTTTTTTTTTTGCAGCCTTCCGAAATTTGCCCAAAAAATCATCCATTTTTGAAAATTTTCCTATCGTCCCCCCTTTGCTATTTTGCCAAAAATGGCCATTTTAGACACTATTAAAAAACGTGCAATTTCTCTTCTAATACGTCTTTTTTCATGCGCTTGTTTGCATTGTAAAAATCTATGATAGTTACGCTTTCAATCCATACTAATAAGGATATTGTGCGACTTGTACTTCTCATTTTTCAGCCTTCCGAAATTTGCCCAAAAAATCGACCATTTTTAAAATTTTTCCTATGGTCCCCCCTTTGCTATTTTGCCAAAAATGGCCATTTTAGACACTATTGGTAAACTTGCCATTTCTCTTCTAATACGTCTTTTTTCATGCAGTTTTCTGCATTGTAACAATCTATGATAGTTACGCTTTCAATCGATACTATTTAGGGTATTGTGCGACTTGTACTTCTTTTTTTTGCAGCCTTCCGAAATTTGCCCAAAAAATCGTCCATTTTTCAAAATTTTCCTATGGTCCCCCCTTTGTTATTTTGCCAAAAATGGCCATTTTAGACACTCCTGAAAAACTTGCCATTTCTCTTCTAATACGCCTTTTTTTATGCGGTTTTTTGCATTGTAACAATCTATGATAGTTACGCTTTCAATCCATACTAATTAGGGTATTGTGCGACTTGTACTTCTTATTTTTCAGCCTTCCGAAATTTGCCCAAAAAATCGTCCATTTTTGAAAATTTTCCTATGGTCCCCCCTTTGCTATTTTGCCAAAAATGGTCATTTTAGACACTTTAAAAAAACTTGCCATTTCTCTTATAATACGTCTTTTATCATGCGGTTTTTTGCATTGTAACAATCTATGATAGTTACGCTTTCAATCCATACAAACTAGGGTATTGTGCGACTTGTACTTCTCATTTTACAGCCTTCCAAAGTTTGCTAAAAAAATCGTCCATTTTTGAAAATTTTCCTATGGTCCCCCCTTTGCTATTTTGCCAAAAATGGCCATTTTAGACACTATTGAAAAACTTGCCATTTCTCTTCTAATACGTCTTTTTTCATGCAGTTTTCTGCATTGTAACAATCTATGATAGTTACGCTTTCAATCCATACTAATTAGGGTATTGTGCGACCTGTACTTTTTATTTTTCAGCCTTCCCAAATTTGCCCAAAAAATCGTCCATTTTTGAAAATTTTCCTATGGTCCCCCCTTTGCTATTTTGCCAAAAATGGCCATTTTAGACACTCTTGAAAAACTTGCCATTTCTCTTCAAATACGTCTTTTTTCATGCGGTTTTTTGCATTGTAACAATCTATGATAGTTACGCTTTCAATTCATACTAAGTAGGGTATTGTGCGACTTGTACTTCTCATTTTTCAGCCTTCCAAAGTTTGCCCAAAAAATCGTCCATTTTTGAAAATTTTCCTATGGTCCCCCCTTTGCTATTTTGCCAAAAATGGCCAATTTAGACACTATTGAAAAAATTACCATTTTTCTTTTAATACGTCTTTTTTCATGCAGTTTTTTGCATTGTAAGAATCTATGATAGTTACGCTTTGAATCCATACTATTTAGGGTATTGTGCGACTTGTACTTTTTATTTTTCAGCCTTCCCAAATTTGCCCAAAAAATCGTCCATTTTTGAAAATTTTCCTATGGTCCCCCCTTTGCTATTTTGCTTAAAATGGCCATTTTAGACACTATTGAAAAACTTGCCATTTCTCTTCAAATACGTCTTTTTTCATGCGGTTTTTTGCATTGTAACAATCTATGATAGTTACGCTTTCAATTCATACTAAGTAGGGTATTGTGCGACTTGTACTTCTCATTTTTCAGCCTTCCAAAGTTTGCCCAAAAAATCGTCCATTTTTGAATATTTTTCTATGGTCCCCCCTTTGCTTCTTTTGCCAAAAATGGCCATTTTAGACACTCTTGAAAAACTTGCCATTTCTCTTCTAATACGTCTTTTTTCATGTGGTTTTTTGCATTGTAACAATCTATGATAGTTACGCTTTTAATCCATACTAATTAGGGTATTGTGCGACTTGTACTTCTCATTTTTCAGCCTTCCGAAGTTTGCCCAAAAAATCGTCCATTTTTGAAAATTTTCCTATGGTCCCCCCTTTGCTATTTTGCATAAAATGGCCATTTTAGACACTAATTAAAAACTTGCAATTTCTTTTCTAATACGTCTTTTTTCATGCAGTTTTTTGCATTGTAACAATCTATGATAGTTACGCTTTCAATCCATACTATTTAGGGTATTGTGCGACTTGTACTTCTCATTTTTCAGTCATCCGAAATTTGCATAAAAAATCGTCCATTTTTCAAAATTTTCCTATGGTCCCCCCTTTGCTATTTTGACAAAAATGGCATATTTAGACACTATTGACAAAATTACCATTTCTCTTCTAATACGTCTTTTTTCATGCAGTTTTTTGCATTGTAAAAATCTATGATAGTTACTTTTTCAATCCAGACTATTTAGGGTATTGTGCGACTTGTACTTCTCATTTTTCAGCCATCCGAAATTTGCATAAAAAATCGTCCATTTTTGAAAATTTTGTTATAGTCCCCCCTTTGCTATTTTGCCAAAAATGGCCATTTTAGACACTCTTAAAAAACCTGCCATTTCTCTTCTAATACGTCTTTTTTCATGAAGTTTTTTGCATTGTAAATATCTATGATAGCTACGCTTTTAATCCATACTAAGTAGGGTATTGTGCGACTTGTACTTCTCATTTTTCAGCCTTCCGAAGTTTGCCCAAAAAATCGTCCATTTTTGAAAATTTTCCTATTGTCCCCCCTTTGCTATTTTGCGAAAAATGGCCATTTTAGACACTATTGAAAAACTTGCCAGTTCTCTTCTAATACATCTTTTTTCATGCAGTTTTTTGCATTGTAACAATCTATGATAGTTACGCTTTCAATCCATACTAATTAGGGTATTGTGCGACTTGTACTTCTTATTTTTCAGCCTTCCGAAATTTGCCCAAAAAATCGTCCATTTTTGAAAATTTTCCTATGGTCCCCCCTTTGCTATTTTGCCAAAAATGGCCATTTTAGACACTCCTGAAAAACTTGCCATTTCTCTTCTAATACGCCTTTTTTTATGCGGTTTTTTGCATTGTAACAATCTATGATAGTTACGCGTTGAATCCATACTAAGTAGGGTATTGTGCGACTTGTACTTCTCATTTTTCAGCCTTCCGAAATTTGCCCAAACAATCGTCCATTTTTGAAAATTTTCCTATGGTCCCCCCTTTGCTATTTTGCCAAAAATGGCCAATTTAGACAAGATTAAAAAACTTGCCATTTCTGTTCTAATACGTCTTTTTTCATGCGGTTGTTTGCATTGTAACAATCTATGATAGTTACGCTTTCAATACATACTAATTAGGGAATTGTGCGACTTGTACTTCTCATTTTTCAGCCATCCGAAATTTGCTAAAAAAATCGTCCATTTTTGAAAATTTTCCTATGGTCCCCCCTTTGCTATTTTTCCAAAAATGGCTATTTTAGACACTCTTGAAAAACTTGCCATTTCTTTTCTAATACGTCTTTTTTCATGCGGTTTTTTGCACTGTAACAATCTATGATAGTTACGCTTTTAATCCATACTAAGTAGAATATTGTGCGACTTGTACTTTTTTTTTTTGCAGCCTTCCGAAATTTGCCCAAAAAATCATCCATTTTTGAAAATTTTCCTATCGTCCCCCCTTTGCTATTTTGCCAAAAATGGCCATTTTAGACACTATTAAAAAACGTGCAATTTCTCTTCTAATACGTCTTTTTTCATGCGCTTGTTTGCATTGTAAAAATCTATGATAGTTACGCTTTCAATCCATACTAATAAGGATATTGTGCGACTTGTACTTCTCATTTTTCAGCCTTCCGAAATTTGCCCAAAAAATCGACCATTTTTAAAATTTTTCCTATGGTCCCCCCTTTGCTATTTTGCCAAAAATGGCCATTTTAGACACTATTGGTAAACTTGCCATTTCTCTTCTAATACGTCTTTTTTCATGCAGTTTTTTGCATTGTAACAATCTATGATAGTTACGCTTTCAATCCATACTATTTAGGGTATTGTGCGACTTGTACTTCTTTTTTTTGCAGCCTTCCGAAATTTGCCCAAAAAATCGTCCATTTTTGAAAATTTTCCTATGGTCCCCCCTTTGTTATTTTGCCAAAAATGGCCATTTTAGACACTCCTGAAAAACTTGCCATTTCTCTTCTAATACGCCTTTTTTTATGCGGTTTTTTGCATTGTAACAATCTATGATAGTTACGCTTTCAATCCATACTAATTAGGGTATTGTGCGACTTGTACTTCTTATTTTTCAGCCTTCCGAATTTTGCCCAAAAAATCGTCCATTTTTGAAAATTTTCCTATGGTCCCCCCTTTGCTATTTTGCCAAAAATGGTCATTTTAGACACTATTAAAAAACTTGCCATTTCTCTTATAATACGTCTTTTATCATGCGGTTTTTTGCATTGTAACAATCTATGATAGTTACGCTTTCAATCCATACTAAGTAGGGTATTGTGCGACTTGTACTTCTCATTTTACAGCCTTCCAAAGTTTGCTAAAAAAATCGTCCATTTTTGAAAATTTTCCTATGGTCCCCCCTTTGCTATTTTGCCAAAAATGGCCATTTTAGACACTATTGAAAAACTTGCCATTTCTCTTCTAATACGTCTTTTTTCATGCAGTTTTCTGCATTGTAACAATCTATGATAGTTACGCTTTCAATCCATACTAATTAGGGTATTGTGCGACTTGTACTTTTTATTTTTCAGCCTTCCCAAATTTGCCCAAAAAATCGTCCATTTTTGAAAATTTTCCTATGGTCCCCCCTTTGCTATTTTGCCAAAAATGGCCATTTTAGACACTCTTGAAAAACTTGCCATTTCTCTTCAAATACGTCTTTTTTCATGCGGTTTTTTGCATTGTAACAATCTATGATAGTTACGCTTTCAATTCATACTAAGTAGGGTATTGTGCGACTTGTACTTCTCATTTTTCAGCCTTCCAAAATTTGCCCAAAAAATCGTCCATTTTTGAAAATTTTCCTATGGTCCCCCCTTTGCTATTTTGCCAAAAATGGCCAATTTAGACACTATTGAAAAAATTACCATTTTTCTTTTAATACGTCTTTTTTCATGCAGTTTTTTGCATTGTAAAAATCTATGATAGTTACGCTTTGAATCAATACTATTTAGGGTATTGTGCGACTTGTACTTTTTATTTTTCAGCCTTCCCAAATTTGCCCAAAAAATCGTCCATTTTTGAAAATTTTCCTATGGTCCCCCCTTTGCTATTTTGCTTAAAATGGCCATTTTAGACACTATTGAAAAACTTGCCATTTCTCTTCAAATACGTCTTTTTTCATGCGGTTTTTTGCATTGTAACAATCTATGATAGTTACGCTTTCAATTCATACTAAGTAGGGTATTGTGCGACTTGTACTTCTCATTTTTCAGCCTTCCAAAATTTGCCCAAAAAATCGTCCATTTTTGAATATTTTCCTATGGTCCCCCCTTTGCTTCTTTTGCCAAAAATGGCCATTTTAGACACTCTTGAAAAACTTGCCATTTCTCTTCTAATACGTCTTTTTTGATGTGGTTTTTTGCATTGTAACAATCTATGATAGTTACGCTTTTAATCCATACTAATTAGGGTATTGTGCGACTTGTACTTCTCATTTTTCAGCCTTCCGAAGTTTGCCGAAGAAATCGTCCATTTTTGAAAATTTTCCTATGGTCCCCCCTTTGCTATTTTGCATAAGATGGCCATTTTAGACACTAATTAAAAACTTGCAATTTCTTTTCTAATACGTCTTTTTTCATGCAGTTTTTTGCATTGTAACAATCTATGATAGTTACGCTTTCAATCCATACTATTTAGGGTATTGTGCGACTTGTACTTCTCATTTTTCAGTCATCCGAAATTTGCATAAAAAATCGTCCATTTTTGAAAATTTTCCTATGGTCCCCCCTTTGCTATTTTGCC
Organism: Ricordea florida; assembly: GCA_949710005.1. Lineage (NCBI taxonomy): Eukaryota > Metazoa > Cnidaria > Anthozoa > Corallimorpharia > Ricordeidae > Ricordea > Ricordea florida. The sequence continues at coordinate 5,631,130 of OX453278.1, forward strand.
AAAATTGGCCATTTTAGACACTCTTGAAAAACTTGCCATTTCTCTTCTAATACGTCTTTTTTCATGCGGTTTTTTGCATTGTAAATATCTATGATAGTTACGCTTTTAATCCATACTAAGTAGGGTATTGTGCGACTTGTACTTCTCATTTTAATGCGTTCAAAAGTTTGCTACAAAAATCGTCCATTTTTGAAAATTTTCCTATGGTCCCCCCTTTGCTATTTTGCCAAAAATGGCCATTTTAGACACTATTGAAAAACTTGCCATTTCTCTTCTAATACGTCTTTTTTCATGCAGTTTTCTGCATTGTAACAATCTATGATAGTTACGCTTTCAATCCATACTAATTAGGGTATTGTGCGACTTGTACTTTTTATTTTTCAGCCTTCCCAAATTTGCCCAAAAAATCGTCCATTTTTGAAAATTTTCCTATGGTCCCCCCTTTGCTATTTTGCCAAAAATGGCCATTTTAGACACTCTTGAAAAACTTGCCATTTCTCTTCAAATACGTCTTTTTTCATGCGGTTTTTTGCATTGTAACAATCTATGATAGTTACGCTTTCAATTCATACTAAGTAGGGTATTGTGCGACTTGTACTTCTCATTTTTCAGCCTTCCAAAATTTGCCCAAAAAATCGTCCATTTTTGAAAATTTTCTTATGGTCCCCCCTTTGCTATTTTGCCAAAAATGGCCAATTTAGACACTATTGAAAAAATTACCATTTTTCTTTTAATAAATCTTTTTTCATGCAGTTTTTTGCATTGTAAAAATCTATGATAGTTACGCTTTGAATCCATACTATTTAGGGTATTGTGCGACTTGTACTTCTCATTTTTCAGCCTTCCGAAGTTTGCCGAAAAAATCGTCCATTTTTGAAAATTTTCCTATGGTCCCCCCTTTGCTATTTTGCATAAAATGGCCATTTTAGACACTAATTAAAAACTTGCAATTTCTTTTCTAATACGTCTTTTTTCATGCAGTTTTTTGCATTGTAACAATCTATGATAGTTACGCTTTCAATCCATACTATTTAGGGTATTGTGCGACTTGTACTTCTCATTTTTCAGTCATCCGAAATTTGCATAAAAAATCGTCCATTTTTGAAAATTTTCCTATGGTCCCCCCTTTGCTATTTTGCCAAAATTGGCCATTTTAGACACTCTTGAAAAACTTGCCATTTCTCTTCTAATACGTCTTTTTTCATGCGGTTTTTTGCATTGTAAATATCTATGATAGTTACGCTTTTAATCCATACTAAGTAGGGTATTGTGCGACTTGTACTTCTTTTTTTTGCAGCCTTCCGAAATTTGCCCAAAAAATCGTCCATTTTTGAAAATTTTCCTATGGTCCCCCCTTTGCTATTTTGCCAAAAATGGCCATTTTAGACACTATTAAAAAACGTGCAATTTCTCTTCTATTACGTCTTTTTTCATGCCGTTTTTTGCATTGTAAAAATCTATGATAGTTACGCTTTCAATCCATACTAATTAGGATATTGTGCGACTTGTACTTCTCATTTTTCAGCCTTCCGAAATTTGCCCAAAAAATCGTTCATTTTTAAAATTTTTCCTATGGTCCCCCCTTTGCTATTTTGCCAAAAATGGCCATTTTAGACACTATTGAAAAACTTGCCAGTTCTCTTCTAATACGTCTTTTTTCATGCAGTTTTTTGCATTGTAACAATTTATGATAGTTACGCTTTCAATCCATACTAATTAGGGTATTGTGTGACTTGTACTTCTTATTTTTCAGCCTTCCGAAATTTGCCCAAAAAATCGTCCATTTTTGAAAATTTACCTATGGTCCCCCCTTTGCTTTTTTGCCAAAAATGGCCATTTTAGACACTCCTGAAAAACTTGCCATTTCTCTTCTAATACGCCTTTTTTTTATGCGGTTTTTTGCATTGTAACAATCTATGATAGTTACGCTTTTAATCCATACTAATTAGGGTATTGTGCGACTTGTACTTCTCATTTTTCAGCCTTCCAAAGTTTGCTAAAAAAATCGTCCATTTTTGAAAATTTTCCTATGGTCCCCCCTTTGCTATTTTGCCAGAAATGGCAATTTTAGACACTATTGAAAAACTTGCCATTTCTCTTCTAATACGTCTTTTTTCATGCAGTTTTCTGCATTGTAACAATCTATGATAGTTACGCTTTCAATCCATACTAATTAGGGTATTGTGCGACTTCTACTTTTTATTTTTCAGCCTTCCCAAATTTGCCCAAAAAATCGTCCATTTTTGAAAATTTTCCTATGGTCCCCCCTTTGCTATTTTGCCAAAAATGGCCATTTTAGACACTATTGAAAAACTTGCCATTTCTCTTCAAATACGTCTTTTTTCATGCGGTTTTTTGCATTGTAACAATCTATGATAGTTACGCTTTTAATCCATACTAATTAGGGTATTGTGCGACTTGTACTTCTCATTTTTCAGCCTTCCGAAATTTGCCGAAAAAATCGTCCATTTTTGAAAATTTTTCCTATGGTCCCCCCTTTGCTATTTTGCCAAAAATGGCCATTTTAGACACTATTGGTAAACTTGCCATTTCTCTTCTAATACGTCTTTTTTCATGCAGTTTTTTGCATTGTAACAATCTATGATAGTTACGCTTTCAATCCATACTATTTAGGGTATTGTGCGACTTGTACTTCTTTTTTTTGCAGCCTTCCGAAATTTGCCCAAAAAATCGTCCATTTTTGAAAATTTTCCTATGGTCCCCCCTTTGCTATTTTGCCAAAAATGGCCATTTTAGACACTATTAAAAAACGTGCAATTTCTCTTCTATTACGTCTTTTTTCATGCGGTTTTTTGCATTGTAAAAATTTATGATAGTTACTCTTTCAATCCATACTAATTAGGATATTGTGCGACTTGTACTTCTCATTTTTCAGCCTTCCGAAATTTTCCTAAAAAATCGACCATTTTTAAAATTTTTCCTATGGTCCCCCCTTTGCTATTTTGCCAAAAATGGCCATTTTAGACACTATTGAAAAACTTGCCAGTTCTCTTCTAATACCTCTTTTTTCTTGCATTTTTTTGCATTGTAACAATCTATGATAGTTACGCTTTCAATCCATACTAATTAGGGTATTGTGTGACTTGTACTTCTTATTCTCAGCCTTCCGAAATTTGCCCAAAAAATCGTCCATTTTTGAAAATTTTCCTATGGTCCCCCCTTTGCTATTTTGCCAAAAATGGCCATTTTAGACACTCCTGAAAAACTTGCCATTTCTCTTATAATACGTTTTTCATGCGGTTTTTTGCATTGTAACAATCTATGATAGTTACGCTTTTAATCCATACTAATTAGGGTATTGTGCGACTTGTACTTCTCATTTTTCAGCCTTCCAAAGTTTGCTAAAAAAATCGTCCATTTTTGAAAATTTTCCTATGGTCCCCCCTTTGCTATTTTGCCAAAAATGGCCATTTTAGACACTCTTGAAAAACTTGCCATTTCTCTTCAAATACGTCTTTTTTCATGCAGTTTTTCGCATTGTAAAAATCTATGATAGTTACGCTTTCAATCCATACTATTTAGGGTATTGTGCGACTTGTACTTCTCATTTTTCAGCCATCCGAAATTTGCATAAAAAATCGTCTATTTTTGAAAATTTTGTTATGGTCCCCCCTTTGCTATTTTGCCAAAAATGGCCATTTTAGACACTCTTGAAAAACCTGCCATTTCTCTTCTCATACGTCTTTTTTCATGCCGTTTTTTGCATTGTAAATATCTATGATAGTTACGCTTTCAATCCATACTAATTAGGGTATTGTGCGACTTGTACTTCTTATTTTTTAGCCTTCCGAAGTTTGCCCAAAAATCGTCCATTTTTGAAAATTTTCCTATAGTCCCCCCTTTGCTATTTTGCCAAAAATGGCCATTTTAGACACTATTGAAAAACTTGCCATTTCTCTTCTAGTACGTCTTTTCTCATGCGGTTTTTTCCATTGTAACAATCTATGATAGTTACGCTTTCAATCCATACTAAGTAGGGTATTGTGCGACTTGTACTTCTCATTTTTCAGCCTCCGAAATTTGCATAAAAAATCGTTCATTTTTGAATATTTTCCTATGGTTCCCCCTTTTCTTCTTTTGCCAAAAATGGCCATTTTAGACACTCTTGAAAAACGTGCCATTTCTTCTTCTAATACGTCTTTTTTCATGTGGTTTTTTGCATTGTAACAATCTATGATAGTTACGCTTTTAATCCATACTAATTAGGGTATTGTGCGACTTGTACTTCTCAATTTTCAGCCTTCCGAAATTTGCCCAAAAAATTGTCCATTTTTGAAAATTTTCGTTTGGTCCCCCCTTTGCTATTTTGCCAAAAATGGCCATTTTAGACACTATTAAAAAACTTGGCATTTCTCTTCTAATACTTCTTTTTTTCATGCAATTCTTTGCATTGTAACAATCTATGATAGTTACGCTTTCAATCCATGCTAATTAGGGTATTGTGCGACTTGTACTTCTCATTTTTCAGCCATCTGAAATTTGCCCAAAAAATCGTCCCTTTTTGAAAATTTTCCTATGGTCCCCCCTTTGCTATTTTGCCAAAAATGGCCATTTTAGACACTATTAAAAAACTTGCCATTTCTCTTATAATACGTCTTTTTTCATGCGGTTTTTTGCATTGTAAATATCTATGATAGTGACGCTTTTAATCCATACTAAGTAGGGTAATGTGCGACTTGTACTTTTTTTTTTTGCAGCCTTCCGCAATTTGCCCAAAAGATCGTCCATTTTTGAAAATTTTCCTATGGTCCCCCCTTTGCTATTTTGCCAAAAATGGCTATTTAGACACTATTAAAAAACGTGCAATTTCTCTTCTAATACGTCTTTATTCATGCGCTTGTTTGCATTGTAAAAATCTATGATAGTTACGCTTTCAATCCATACAAATTAGGATATTGTGCGACTTTTACTTCTTATTTTTCACCCTTCCGAAATTTGCCCAAAAAATCGACCATTTTTAAAATTTTTCCTATGGTCCCCCCTTTTCTATTTTTCCAAAAATGGCCATTTTAGACACTATTTAAGAACTTACCATTTCTCTTCTAATACGCCTTCTTTCATGCGGTTTTTTGCATTGTTACAATCTATGATAGTTACGCTTTCAATCCATACTAATTAGGGTATCGTGCGACTTGTACTTCTCATTTTTCACCCTTCCGAAATTTGCCCAAAAAATCGTCCATTTTTGAAAATTTTCCTATGGTCCCCCCTTTGCTATTTTGCCAAAAATGGCCATTTTAGACACTATTGAAAAACTTGCCAGTTCTCTTCTAATACGTCTTTTTTCATGCAGTTTTTTGCATTGTAACAATCTATGATAGTTACGCTTTCAATCCATACTAATTAGGGTATTGTGCGACTTGTACTTCTTATTTTTCAGCCTTCCGAAATTTGCCCAAAAAATCGTCCATTTTTGAAAATTTTCCTATGGTCCCCCCTTTGCTATTTTTCCAAAAATGGCCATTTTAGACACTCCTGAAAAACTTGCAATTTCTCTTCTAATACATCTTTTTTTTATGCGGTTTTTTGCATTGTAACAATCTATGATAGTTACGCTTTAAATCCATACTACGTAGGGTATTGTGCGACTTGTACTTCCTTTTTTTCAGTCTTCCGAAATTTGCCCAAAAAATCGTCTATATTTTAACATTTTCCTATGGTCCCCCCTTTTCTATTTTGCCAAAAATGGCCAATTTAGACACTATTGACAAAATTGCCATTTCTCTTCTAATACGTCTTTTTTCATGCGGTTTTTTGCATTGTAAATATCTATGATAGTTACGCTTTTAATCCATACTAAGTAGGGTATTGTGCGACTTGTACTTCTTTTTTTTCAGCCTTCCGAAGTTTGCCCAAAAAAACGTCCATTTTTTAAAATTTTCCTATGGTCCCCCCTTTGCTATTTTGCCAAAAATGGCCATTTTAGACACTATTAAAAAACTCTCAATTTCTCTTCTAATACGTCTTTTTTCATGCGGTTTTTTGCATTGTAACAATCTATGATAGTTACGCTTTCAATCCATACTAATTAGGGTATTGTGCGACTTGTACTTCTCATTTTTCAGCCTTCCGAAATTTGCCCAAAAAATCGTCCATTTTTGAAAATTTTCCTATGGTCCCCCCTTTGCTAGTTTGCATAAAATGGCCATTTTAGACACTAATTAAAAACTTGCAATTTCTCTTCTAATACGTCTTTTTTCATGCAGTTTTTTGCATTGTAACAATCTATGATAGTTACGCTTTCAATCCATACTATTTAGGGTATTGTGCGACTTGTACTTCTCATTTTTCAGCCATCCGAAATTTGCATAAAAAATCGTCCATTTTTAAAAATTTTCCTATGGTCCCCCCTTTGCTATTTTGCCAAAAATGGCCATTTTAGACACTCTTGAAAAACTTGCCATTTCTCTTCTAATACGTCTTTTTTCATGCAGTTTTTTGCATTGTAACAATCTATGATAGTTACGCTTTAAATCCATACTAATTAGGGTATTGTGCGACTTGTACTTCTTATTTTTCAGCCTTCCGAAATTTGCTCAAAAAATCGTCCATTTTTGAAAATTTTTCTATGGTCCTCCAATTGCTATTTTGCCAAAAATGGCCATTTTAGACACTATTGACAAAATTGCCATTTCTCTTCTGATACGTCTTTTTTCATGCAGTTTTTTGCATTGTAACAATCTATGATAGTTACGCTTTAAATCCATACTACGTAGGGTATTGTGCGACTTGTACTTCTCATTTTTCAGCCTTCCGAAATTTGCCCAAAAAATCGCCCATTTTTGGAAATTTTCCTATGGTCCCCCCTTTGCTATTTTGCCAAAAATGGCCAATTTAGACACTATTGAAAAACTTGCCATTTCTCTTCTAATACGTCTTTTTTCATGCGGTTTTTTGCACTGTAACAATCTATGATAATTACGCTTTTAATCCATACTAAGTAGAATATTGTGCGACTTGTACTTCTTCTTTTTCAGTCTTCCGAAATTTGCCCAAAAAATCGTCCATATTTTAACATTTTCCTATGGTCCCCCCTTTGCTATTTTGCCAAAAATGGCCAATTTAGACACTATTGACAAAATTGCCATTTCTCTTCTAATACGTCTTTTTTCATGCGGTTTTTTGCATTGTAAATATCTATGATAGTTACGCTTTTAATCCATACTAAGTAGGGTATTGTGCGACTTGTACTTCTTTTTTTTCAGCCTTCCGAAATTTGCCCAAAAAAAAGTCCATTTTTTAAAATTTTCCTATGGTCCCCCCTTTGCTATTTTGCCAAAAATTGCCATTTTAGACACTATTAAAAAACTCTCAATTTCTCTTCTAATACGTCTTTTTTCATGCGGTTTTTTGCATTGTAACAATCTATGATAGTTACGCTTTCAATCCATACTAATTAGGGTATTGTGCGACTTGTACTTCTCATTTTTCAGCCTTCCGAAATTTGCCCAAAAAATCGTCCATTTTTGAAAATTTTCCTATGGTCCCCCCTTTGCTAGTTTGCATAAAATGGCCATTTTAGACACTAATTAAAAACTCTCAATTTCTCTTCTAATACGTCTTTTTTCATGCAGTCTTTTGCATTGTAACAATCTATGATAGTTACGCTTTCAATCCATACTATTTAGGGTATTGTGCGACTTGTACTTCTCATTTTTCAGCCATCCGAAGTTTGCATAAAAAATCGTCCATTTTTAAAAATTTTCCTATGGTCCCCCCTTTGCTATTTTGCCAAAAATGGCCATTTTAGACACTCTTGAAAAACTTGCCATTTCTCTTCTAATACGTCTTTTTTCATGCGGTTTTTTGCATTGTAAATATCTATGATAGTTACGCTTTTAATCCATACTAAGTAGGGTATTGTGCGACTTGTACTTCTCTTTTTTGCAGCCTTCCGAAATTTGCCCAAAAAATCGTCCATTTTTGAAAATTTTTCTATGGTCCCCCCTTTGCTATTTTGCCGAAAATGGCCATTTTAGACACTATTAAAAAACGTGCAATTTCTCTTCTATTACGTCTTTCTTCATGCGCTTGTTTGAATTGTAAAAATCTATGATAGTTACGCTTTCAATCCATACTAATTAGGATATTGTGCGACTTGTACTTCTCATTTTTTAGCCTTCCGAAATTTTCCCAAAAAATCGTCCATTTTTAAAACTTTTCCTATGGTCCCCCCTTTTCTATTTTGCCAAAAATGGCCATTTTAGACACTATTTAAAAACTTGCCATTTCTCTTCTAATACGCCTTCTTTCATGCGGTTTTTTGCATTGTAACAATCTATGATAGTTACGCTTTCAATCCATACTAATTAGGGTATCGTGCGACTTGTACTTCTTATTTTTCACCCTTCCGAAATTTGCCCAAAATATCGTCCATTTTTGAAAATTTTCCTATGGTCCCCCCTTTGCTATTTTGCCAAAAATGGCCATTTTAGACACTATTGAAAAACTTGCCATTTCTCTTCTAATACGTCTTTGTTCATGCAGTTTTTTGCATTGTAACAATCTATGATAGTTACGCTTTCAATTAATACTAAGTAGGGTATTGTGCGACTTGTACTTCTTATTTTTCACCCTTCCGAAATTTGCCCAAAAAATCGTCCATTTTTGAAAATTTTCCTATGGTCCCCCCTTTGCTATTTTGCCAAAAATGGCAAATTTAGACACTATTGACAAAATTACCATTTCTCTTCTAATACGTCTTTTTTCATGCAGTTTTTTGCATTGTAAAAATCTATGATAGTTACGCTTTCAATTTATACTATTTAGGGTATTGTGCGACTTGTACTTATCATTTTTCAGCCATCCGAAATTTGCATAAAGAATCGTCCATTTTTGAAAATTTTCCTATGGTCGCCCCTTTGCTTTTTTGCCAAAAATGGCCATTTTAGACACTCTTGAAAAACCTGCCATTTCTCTTCTATTACGTCTTTTTTCATGCAACTTTTTGCATTGTAACAATCTATGATAGTTACGCTTTCAATCCATACTAAGTAGGGTATTGTGCGACTTGTACTTCTCATTTTTCAGCCTTTCGAATTTTGCCCAAAAAATCGTCCATTTTTGAATATATTCCTATGGTCCCCTCTTTGCTATTTTTCCAAAAATGGCCATTTTAGACACTGTTAAAAAACGTGCCATTTCTCTTCTAATACGTCTTTTGTCATGCGGTTTTTTGCATTGTAACAATCTATGATAGTTACGCTTTCAATACATACTAATTAGGGTATTGTGCGACTTGTACTTCTCATTTTTCAGCCTTCCGAAATTTGCCCAAAAAATTGTCCATTTTTTAAAATTTTCCTATTGTCCCCCCTTTGCTATTTTGCCAAAAATGGCCAATTTAGACACTATTAACGAAATTCCCATTTCTCTTCTAATACGTCTTTTTTCATGCAGTTTTCTGCATTGTAACAATCTATGATAGTTACGCTTTCAATCCATACTAAGTAGGGTATTGTGTGACTTGTACTTCTCATTTTTCAGCCTTCCGAAATTTGCCCAAGAAATCGTCCATTTTTGAAAATTTTCCTATGGTCCCCTCTTTGCTATTTTGCCAAAAAAGCCATTTTAGACACTATTGAAAAACTTGCCATTTCTCTTGTAATACGTCTTTTTTCATGCGGTTTTTTGAATTGTAACAATCTATGATAGTTACGCTTTTAATCATTACTAATTAGGGTATTGTGCGATTTGTACTTCTCATTTTTCAGCCTTCCGAAATTTGCCCAAATAATCGTCCAATTTTGAAAATTTTCCTATGGTCCCCCACTTGCTATTTTGCCAAAAATGGCCATTTTAGACACTATTGAAAAACTTCCCATTTCTCTTCTAATACGTCTTTTTTCATGCGGTTTTTTGTATTGTAATAATCTATGATAGTTACGCTTTCAATCCATACTAATTAGGGTATTGTGCGACTTGTACTTCTCATTTTTCAACCTTCCGAAATTTGCCCAAAAAATCAGCCATTTTTTCAAAATTTTCCCATGGTTCCCCCTTTGCTATTTTGCGAAAAATGGCCAATTTAGACACTAATAAAAAACTTGCTATTTCTCTTCTATTACGTCTTTTTTCATGCAACTTTTTGCATTGTAACAATCTATGATAGTTACGCTTTCAATCCATACTAATTAGGGTATTGTGCGACTTGTACTTCTCATTTTTCAGCCTTGCGAAATTTGCCCAAAAAATCGTCCATTTTTGAATATTTTCCTATGGTCCCCTCTTTGCTATTTTTCCAAAAATGGCCATTTTAGACACTGTTAAAAAACGTGCCATTTCTCTTCTAATACGTCTTTTTTCATGCGGTTTTTTGCATTGTAACAATTTATGATAGTTATGCTTTCAATCCATACTAATTAGGGTATTGTGCGACTTGTACTTCTCATTTTTCAGCCTTCTGAAATTTGCCCAAAAAATCGTCCATTTTTTAAAATTTTCCTATTGTCCCCCCTTTGTTATTTTGCCAAAAATGGCCAATTTAGACACTATTAACGAAATTTTCATTTCTCTTCTAATACGTCTTTTTTCATGCGGTTTTTTGCATTGTAACAATCTATGATAGTTACGCTTTTAATCATTACTAATTAGGGTATTGTGCGACCTGTACTTCTCATTTTTCAGCCTTCCGAAATTTGCCCAAGAAATCGTCCATTTTTGAAAATTTTCCTATGGTCCCCCCTTTGCTATTTTGCCAAAAATGGCCATTTTAGACACTATTGGAAAACTTGCCATTTCTCTTCTATTACGCCTTTTTTCATGCCGTTTTTTGCATTGTAACAATCTATGATAGTTACGCTTTCAATCCATACTAAGTAGGGTATTGTGCGACTTGTACTTCTTATTTTTCAGCCTTCCGAAATTTGCCGAAAAAATCGTCCATTTTTGAAAATTTTCCTATGGTCCCCCCTTCGCTATTTTGCCAAAAATGGCCATTTTAGACACTCTTGAAAAACTTGCCATTTCTCTTCTAATACGTGTTTTTTCATGCGGTTTTTTGCATTGTAACAATCTATGATAGTTACGCTTTTAATCCATCCTAAGTAGAATATTGTGCGACTTGTACTTCTTTTTTTCAGCCTTCCGAAATTTAACAAAAAAATCGTCCATTTTTGAACATTTTCCTATGGTCCTCCCTTTGCTATTTTGCCAAAAATGGCCAATTTAGACACTATTGACAAAATTGCCATTTCTCTTCTAATACGTCATTTTTCATACGCTTTTTTGCATTGTAACAATCTATGATAGTTACGCTTTCAATCCATACTAATTAGGGTATTGTGCGACTTGTAGTTCTCATTTTTCACCCTTCCGAAATTTGCCCAAAAAAATCGTCCATTTTTTAAAATTTATCTATGGTCCCCCCTTTGCTATTTTGCCAGAAATTGCCATTTTAGACACTGTTAAAAAACGTGCAATTTCTCTTCTAATACGTCTTTTTTCATGCGGTTTTTTGCATTGTAACAATCTATGATAGTTACGCTTTCAATCCATACTAATTAGGATATTGTGCGACTTGTACTTCTCATTTTTTAGCCTTCCGAAATTTGCCCAAGAAATCGTCCATTTTTTAAAATTTTCCTATTGTCCCCCCTTTGCTATTTTGCCAAAAATGGCCAATTTAGACACTATTAACAAAATTCCCATTTCTCTTCTAATACGTCTTTTTTCATGCGGTTTTCTGCATTGTAACAATCTATGATAGTTACGCTTTCAATCCATACTAAGTAGGGTATTGTGTGACTTGTACTTCTCATTTTTAAGCCTTCCGAAATTTGCCCAAGAAATCGTCCATTTTTGAAAATTTTCCTATGGTCCCCCCTCTGCTATTTTGCCAAAAACGGCCATTTTAGGCACTATTGAAAAACTTGCCATTTCTCTTCTAATACGTCTTTTTTCATGCGCTTTTTTGCATTGTAACAATCTATGATAGTTTCGCTTTTAATCATTACTAATTAGGGTATTATGCGACTTGTACTTCTCATTTTTCAGCCTTCCGAAATTTGCCCAAGAAATCGTCCATTTTTGAAAATTTTCCTATGGTCCCCCCTTTGCTATTTTGCAAAAAATGGCCAATTTAGACACTATTAAAAAACTTGCCATTTCTGTTCTAATACGTCTTTTTTCATGCGGTTTTTTGCATTGTAACAATCTATGATAGTTACGCTTAAATCGATAGTAATTAGGGTATTGTGCGATTTGTACTTCTCATTTTTCAGCCTTTCAAAATTTGCCAAAAAAATCGTCCATTTTTGAATATTTTCCTATGGTTCCCTCTTTGCTATTTTTCCAAAAATGGCCATTTTAGACACTGTTAAAAAACGTGCAATTTCTCTTCTAATACGTGATTTTTCATGCGGTTTTTTGCATTGTAACAATCTATGATAGTTACGCTTTCAATCCATACTAAGTAGAATATTGTGCGACTTGTACTTCTTTTTTTTCAGCCTTCCGAAGTTTGCCCAAAAAATCGTCTATTTTTGAATATTTTCCTATTGTCCTCCCTTTGCTATTTTGCCAAAAATGGCCAATTTAGACACTATTGACAAAATTGCCATTTCTCTTCTAATACGTCTTTTTTCATGCAGTTTTTTGCATTGTAACAATCTATGATAGTTACGCTTTCAATCCATACTAATTAGGGTATTGTGCGACTTGTACTTCTTTTTTTTCAGCCTTCCGAAATTTGCCAAAAAAATCCTCCATTTTTGAAATTTTTCCTATGGTCCCCCCTTTGCTATTTTGCCAGAAATGGCCATTTTAGACACTCTTGAAAAACTTGCCATTTCTCTTCTAATACGTCTTTTTTCATGCGGCTTTTTGCATTGTAGCAATCTAGGATAGTTGCGCTTTAAATCCATACTAATTAGGGTATTGTGCGACTTGTACTTCTCATTTTTCAGCCTTTCGAAATTTGCCAAAAAAATCGTCCATTTTTGAATATTTTCCTATGGTTCCCTTTTTGCTATTTTTCCAAAAATGGTTATTTTAGACACTGTTAAAAAACGTACAATTTCTCTTCTAATACGTCATTTTTCATGCGGTTTTTTGCATTGTAACAATTTATGATAGTTACGCTTTCAATCCATACTAATTAGGGTATTGTGCGACTTGTACTTTTCATTTTTCAGCCTTCCGAAATTTGCCCAAAAAATCGTCCATTTTTTAAAATTTTCCTATTGTCCCCCCTTTGCTATTTTGCCAAAAATGGCCATTTTAGACACTATTGGAAAACTTGCCATTTCTTTTCTAATACGTCTTTGTTCATGCAGTTTTTTGCATTGTAACAATCTACGATAGTTACGCTTTCAATCCATACTAAGTAGGGTATTGTGTGACTTGTACTTCTCATTTTTAAGCCTTCCGAAATTTGCCCAAGAAATCGTCCATTTTTTAAAATTTTCCTATGGTCCCCCCTTTGCTATTTTGCCAAAAACGGCCATTTTAGGCACTATTGAAAAACTTGCCATTTCTCTTCTAATACGTCTTTTTTCATGCGCTCTTTTGCATTGTAACAATCTATGATAGTTTCGCTTTTAATCATTACTAATTAGGGTATTATGCGACTTGTACTTCTCATTTTTCAGCCTTCCCAAATTTGCCCAAGAAATCGTCCATTTTTGAATATTTTCCTATGGTTCCCTCTTTGCTATTTTTCCAAAAATGGCCATTTTAGACACTGTTAAAAAACGTGCAATTTCTCTTCTAATACGTCATTTTTCATGCGGTTTTTTGCATTGTAACAATCTATGATAGTTACGCTTTCAATCCATACTAAGTAGAATATTGTGCGACTTGTACTTCTTTTTTTTCAGCCTTCCGAATTTTGCCCAAAAAATCGTCTATTTTTGAATATTTTCCTATTGTCCTCCCTTTACTATTTTGCCAAAAATGGCCAATTTAGACACTATTGACAAAATTGCCATTTCTCTTCTAATACGTCTTTTTTCATGCAGTTTTTTGCATTGTAACAATCTATGATAGTTACGCTTTCAATCCATACTAATTAGGGTATTGTGCGACTTGTACTTCTTTTTTTTCAGCCTTCCGAAATTTGCCAAAAAAATCCTCCATTTTTGAAATTTTTCCTATGGTCCCCCCTTTGCTTTTTTGCCAGAAATGGCCATTTTAGACACTCTTGAAAAACTTGCCATTTCTCTTCTAATACGTCTTTTTTCATGCGGCTTTTTGCATTGTAGCAATCTAGGATAGTTGCGCTTTAAATCCATACTAATTAGGGTATTGTGCGACTTGTACTTCTCATTTTTCAGCCTTTCGAAATTTGCAGAAAAAATCGTCCATTTTTGAATATTTTCCTATGGTTCCCTTTTTGCTATTTTTCCAAAAATGGTTATTTTAGACACTGTTAAAAAACGTACAATTTCTCTTCTAATACGTCATTTTTCATGCGGTTTTTTGCATTGTAACAATTTATGATAGTTACGCTTTCAATCCATACTAATTAGGGTATTGTGCGACTTGTACTTTTCATTTTTCAGCCTTCCGAAATTTGCCCAAAAAATCGTCCATTTTTTAAAATTTTCCTATTGTCCCCCCTTTGCTATTTTGCCAAAAATGGCCATTTTAGACACTATTGGAAAACTTGCCATTTCTTTTCTAATACGTCTTTGTTCATGCAGTTTTTTGCATTGTAACAATCTACGATAGTTACGCTTTCAATCCATACTAATTAGGGTATTGTGCGACTTGTACTTCTCATTTTTCAGCCTTCCGAAATTTGCCCAAGAAATCGTCCATTTTTGAAAATTTTCCTATGGTCCCCCCTTTGCTATTTTGCCAAAAACGGCCATTTTAGACACTATTTAAAAACTTGCCATTTCTCTTTTAATACGTCTTTTTTCATGCGCTCTTTTGCATTGTAACAATCTATGATAGTTACGCTTTTAATCATTACTAATTAGGGTATTGTGCGACTTGTACTTCTCATTTTTCAGCCTTCCGAAATTTGCCCAAGAAATCGTCCATTTTTGAAAATTTTCCTATGGTCCCCCCTTTGCTATTTTGCCAAAAATGGCCATTTTAGACACTATTGAAAAACTTGCCATTTCTCTTCTAATACGTTTTTTTTCATGCAGTTTTTTGCATTGTAACAATCTATGATAGTTACGCTTTCAATCCATACTAATTAGGGTATTGTGCGACTTGTACTTCTTATTTTTCAGTCTTCCGAAATTTGCCGAAAAAATCGTCCATTTTTTAAAATTTTCCTATGGTGCCCCCTTTGCTATTTTGCCAAAAATGGCCATTTTAGACACTGTTGAAAAACTTGCAATTTCTCTTCTAATACGTCTTTTTTTCATGCGGCTTTTTGCATTGTAACAATCTATGATAGTTACGCTTTCAATCCTTACTATACTAAGTAGGGTATTGTGCGACTTGTACTTCTCATTTTTCAGCCTTCCGAAATTTGCCCAAAAAATCGTCCATTTTCGAAAATTTTCCTATGGTCCCCCCCTTGCTATTTTGTCAAAAATGGCCAGTTTAGACACTTTTGACAAAATTGCAAATTTCTCTTCTAATACGTCTTTCTTCATGCGCTTTTTTGCATTGTAACAATATATGATAGTTACGCTTTCAATCCATACTAATTAGGGTATTGTGCGACTTGTACTTCTCATTTTTCAGCCTTTCGAAGTTTGCCCAAATAATCGTCCATTTTTGAATATTTTCCTATGGTTCCCTCTTTGCTATTTTTCCAAAAATGGCCATTTTAGACACTGTTAAAAAACGTGCAATTTCTCTTCTAATACGTCTTTTTTTCATGCGGCTTTTTGCATTGTAACAATCTATGATAGTTACGCTTTCAATCCATACTAATTAGGGTAATGTGCGATTTGTACTTTTCATTTTTCAGCCATCCGAAATTTGCTAAAAAAATCGTCCATTTTTTAAAATTTTCCTATGGTCCCCCCTTTGCTATTTTGCCAAAAATGGCCATTTTAGACGCTATTGAAAAACTTGCCATTTCTCTTCTAATACGTCCTTTTTCATGCGCTTTTTTCCATTGTAACAATCTATGATAGTTACGCTTTTAATCATTACTAATTAGGGTATTGTGCGACTTTTACTTCTCATTTTTCAGCCTTCCGAAATTTGCCCAAGAAATCGTCCATTTTTGAAAATTTTCCTATGGTCCACCCTTTGCTATTTTGCCAAAAATGGCCATTTTAGACACTCTTGAAAATTTGCAATTTCTCTTCTAATACGTCTTTTTTTCATGCGGCTTTTTGCATTGTAACAATCTATGATAGTTACCCTTTCAATCCATACTAAGTAGGGTATTGTGCGACTTGTACTTCTAATTTTTCAGCCTTCCGAAATTTGCCCAAAAACTCGTCCATTTTTTAAAATTTTTCTATTGTCCCCCCTTTGGTATTTTGCCAAAAATGGCCAATTTAGACACTATTAACGAAATTTTCATTTCTCTTCTAATACGTCTTTTTTCATGCGGTTTTTTGCATTGTAACAATCTATGATAGTTACGCTTTTAATCATTACTAATTAGGGTATTGTGCGACTTGTACTTCTCATTTTTCAGCCTTCCGAAATTTGCCCAAGAAATCGTCCAGTTTTGAAAATTTTCCTATGGTCCCCCCTTTGCTATTTTGCCAAAAATGGCCATTTTAGACACTATTGGAAAACTTGCCATTTCTCTTCTATTACGCCTTTTTTCATGCCGTTTTTTGCATTGTAACAATCTATGATAGTTACGCTTTCAATCCATACTAAGTAGGGTATTGTGCGACTTGTACTTCTTATTTTTCAGCCTTCCGAAATTTGCCGAAAAAATCGTCCATTTTTGAAAATTTTCCTATGGTCCCCCCTTCGCTATTTTGCCAAAAATGGCCATTTTAGACACTCTTGAAAAACTTGCCATTTCTCTTCTAATACGTGTTTTTTCATGCGGTTTTTTGCATTGTAACAATCTATGATAGTTACGCTTTTAATCCATACTAAGTAGAATATTGTGCGACTTGTACTTCTTTTTTTCAGCCTTCCGAAATTTAACAAAAAAATCGTCCATTTTTGAACATTTTCCTATGGTCCTCCCTTTGCTATTTTGCCAAAAATGGCCAATTTAGACACTATTGACAAAATTGCCATTTCTCTTCTAATACGTCTTTTTTCATACGCTTTTTTTCATTGTAACAATCTATGATAGTTACGCTTTCAATCCATACTAATTAGGGTATTGTGCGACTTGTAGTTCTCATTTTTCACCCTTCCGAAATTTGCCCAAAAAAATCGTCCATTTTTTAAAATTTTCCTATGGTCCCCCCTTTGCTATTTTGCCAGAAATTGCCATTTTAGACACTCTTAAAAAACTTGCAATTTCTCTTCTAATACGTTTTTTTTTTTCATGCGGCTTTTTGCATTGTAACAATCTATGATAGTTACGCTTTCAATCCTTACTATACAAATGTAGGGTATTGTGCGACTTGTACTTCTCATTTTTCAGCCTTCCGAAATTTGCCCAAAAAATCGTCCATTTTTGAAAATTTTCCTATGGTCCCCCCCTTGCTATTTTGTCAAAAATGGCAATTTTAGAAACTCTTAAAAAACTTGCCATTTCTCTTCTAATACCTCTTTTTTCATGCGGTTTTTTGTATTGTAACAATATATGATAGTTACGCTTTTAATCCATACTAATTAGGGTATTGTGCGACTTGTACTTCTTTTTTTTCAGCCTTCCGAAGTTTGCCCAAATAATCGTCCATTTTTGAAATTTTTCCTATGGTCCCCCCTTTGCTATTTTGCCAGAAATGGCCATTTTAGACACTCTTGAAAAACTTGCCATTTCTCTTCTAATACGTCTTTTTTCATGCGGCTTTTTGCATTGTAACAATCTATGATAGTTACGCTTTAAATCCATACTAATTAGGGTATTGTGCGACTTGTAATTCTCATTTTTCAGCCTTCCGAAATTTTCCGAAAAAATCGTCGATTTTTTAAAATTTTCCTATGGTCCCCCCTTTGCTCTTTTTTCCAAAAATGGCCAATTTAGACACTATTGACAAAATTGCCATTTCTCTTCTAATACGTCTTTTTTCATGCGGTTTTTTGCATTGTAACAATCTATGATAGTTACGCTTTCAATCCATAATATTTAGGGTAATGTGCGACTTGTACTTCTCATTTTTCAGCCATCCGAAATTTGCCAAAAAAATCGTCCATTTTTGAATATTTTCCTATGGTTCCCTTTTTGCTATTTTTCCAAAAATGGCCATTTTAGACACTGTTAAAAAACGTGCAATTTCTCTTCTAATACGTCATTTTTCATGCGGTTTTTTGCATTGTAACAATTTATGATAGTTACGCTTTCAATCCATACTAATTAGGGTATTGTGCGACTTGTACTTTTCATTTTTTAGCCTTCCGAAATTTGCCCAAAAAATCGTCCATTTTTTAAAATTTTCCTATTGTCCCCCCTTTGCTATTTTGCCAAAAATGGCCATTTTAGACACTATTGGAAAACTTGCCATTTCTTTTCTAATACGTCTTTGTTCATTCACTTTTTTGCATTGTAACAATCTACGATAGTTACGCTTTCAATCCATACTAATTAGGGTATTGTGCGACTTGTACTTCTCATTTTTCAGCCTTCCGAAATTTGCCCAGGAAATCGTCCATTTTTGAAAATTTTCCTATGGTCCCCCCTTTGCTATTTTGCCAAAAACGGCCATTTTAGACACTATTTAAAAACTTGCCATTTCTCTTTTAATACGTCTTTTTTCATGCGCTCTTTTGCATTGTAACAATCTATGATAGTTACGCTTTTAATCATTACTAATTAGGGTATTGTGCGACTTGTACTTCTCATTTTTCAGCCTTCCGAAATTTGCCCAAGAAATCGTCCATTTTTGAAAATTTTCCTATGGTCCCCCCTTTGCTATTTTGCCAGAAATGGCCATTTTAGACACTATTGAAAAACTTGCCATTTCTCTTCTAATACGTTTTTTTTCATGCAGTTTTTTGCATTGTAACAATCTATGATAGTTACGCTTTCAATCCATACTAATTAGGGTATTGTGCGACTTGTACTTCTTATTTTTCAGTCTTCCGAAATTTGCCGAAAAAATCGTCCATTTTTTAAAATTTTCCTATGGTGCCCCCTTTGCTATTTTGCCAAAAATGGCCATTTTAGACACTGTTGAAAAACTTGCAATTTCTCTTCTAATACGTCTTTTTTTCATGCGGCTTTTTGCATTGTAACAATCTATGATAGTTACGCTTTCAATCCTTACTATACTAAGTAGGGTATTGTGCGACTTGTACTTCTCATTTTTCAGCCTTCCGAAATTTGCCCAAAAAATCGTCCATTTTTGAAAATTTTCCTATGGTCCCCCCCTTGCTATTTTGTCAAAAATGGCCATTTTAGAAACTCTTAAAAAACTTGCCATTTCTCCTCTAATACGTCTTTTTTCATGCGGTTTTTTGTATTGTAACAATATATGATAGTTACGCTTTCAATCCATACTAATTAGGGTATTGTGCGACTTGTAATTCTCATTTTTCAGCGTTCCGAAATTTTCCGAAAAAATCGTCGCTTTTTGAAAATTTTCCTATGGTCCCCCCTTTGCTATTTTGCCAAAAATGGCCAATTTAGACACTTTTGACAAAATTGCCATTTCTCTTCTAATACGTCTTTTTTCATGCGCTTTTTTGCATTGTAACAATATATGATAGTTACGCTTTCAATCCATACTAATTAGGGTATTGTGCGACTTGTACTTTTCATTTTTTAGCCTTCCGAAATTTGCCCAAAAAATCGTCCATTTTTTAAAATTTTCCTATTGTCCCCCCTTTGCTATTTTGCCAAAAATGGCCATTTTGGACACTATTGGAAAACTTGCCATTTCTTTTCTAATACGTCTTTGTTCATTCACTTTTTTGCATTGTAACAATCTACGATAGTTACGCTTTCAATCCATACTAATTAGGGTATTGTGCGACTTGTACTTCTCATTTTTCAGCCTTCCGAAATTTGCCCAGGAAATCGTCCATTTTTGAAAATTTTCCTATGGTCCCCCCTTTGCTATTTTGCCAAAAACGGCCATTTTAGACACTATTTAAAAACTTGCCATTTCTCTTTTAATACGTCTTTTTTCATGCGCTCTTTTGCATTGTAACAATCTATGATAGTTACGCTTTTAATCATTACTAATTAGGGTATTGTGCGACTTGTACTTCTCATTTTTCAGCCTTCCGAAATTTGCCCAAGAAATCGTCCATTTTTGAAAATTTTCCTATGGTCCCCCCTTTGCTATTTTGCCAGAAATGGCCATTTTAGACACTATTGGAAAACTTGCCATTTCTCTTCTAATACGTTTTTTTTCATGCAGTTTTTTGCATTGTAACAATCTATGATAGTTACGCTTTCAATCCATACTAATTAGGGTATTGTGCGACTTGTACTTCTTATTTTTCAGTCTTCCGAAATTTGCCGAAAAAATCGTCCATTTTTTAAAATTTTCCTATGGTGCCCCCTTTGCTATTTTGCCAAAAATGGCCATTTTAGACACTGTTGAAAAACTTGCAATTTCTCTTCTAATACGTCTTTTTTTCATGCGGCTTTTTGCATTGTAACAATCTATGATAGTTACGCTTTCAATCCTTACTATACTAAGTAGGGTATTGTGCGACTTGTACTTCTCATTTTTCAGCCTTCCGAAATTTGCCCAAAAAATCGTCCATTTTTGAAAATTTTCCTATGGTCCCCCCCTTGCTATTTTGTCAAAAATGGCCATTTTAGAAACTCTTAAAAAACTTGCCATTTCTCCTCTAATACGTCTTTTTTCATGCGGTTTTTTGTATTGTAACAATATATGATAGTTACGCTTTCAATCCATACTAATTAGGGTATTGTGCGACTTGTAATTCTCATTTTTCAGCGTTCCGAAATTTTCCGAAAAAATCGTCGATTTTTGAAAATTTTCCTATGGTCCCCCCTTTGCTATTTTGCCAAAAATGGCCAATTTAGACACTTTTGACAAAATTGCCATTTCTCTTCTAATACGTCTTTTTTCATGCGCTTTTTTGCATTGTAACAATATATGATAGTTACGCTTTCAATCCATACTAATTAGGGTATTGTGCGACTTGTACTTTTCATTTTTTAGCCTTCCGAAATTTGCCCAAAAAATCGTCCATTTTTTAAAATTTTCCTATTGTCCCCCCTTTGCTATTTTGCCAAAAATGGCCATTTTAGACACTATTGGAAAACTTGCCATTTCTTTTCTAATACGTCTTTGTTCATTCACTTTTTTGCATTGTAACAATCTACGATAGTTACGCTTTCAATCCATACTAATTAGGGTATTGTGCGACTTGTACTTCTCATTTTTCAGCCTTCCGAAATTTGCCCAGGAAATCGTCAATTTTTGAAAATTTTCCTATGGTCCCCCCTTTGCTATTTTGCCAAAAACGGCCATTTTAGACACTATTTAAAAACTTGCCATTTCTCTTTTAATACGTCTTTTTTCATGCGCTCTTTTGCATTGTAACAATCTATGATAGTTACGCTTTTAATCATTACTAATTAGGGTATTGTGCGACTTGTACTTCTCATTTTTCAGCCTTCCGAAATTTGCCCAAGAAATCGTCCATTTTTGAAAATTTTCCTATGGTCCCCCCTTTGCTATTTTGCCAGAAATGGCCATTTTAGACACTATTGAAAAACTTGCCATTTCTCTTCTAATACGTTTTTTTTCATGCAGTTTTTTGCATTGTAACAATCTATGATAGTTACGCTTTCAATCCATACTAATTAGGGTATTGTGCGACTTGTACTTCTTATTTTTCAGTCTTCCGAAATTTGCCGAAAAAATCGTCCATTTTTTAAAATTTTCCTATGGTGCCCCCTTTGCTATTTTGCCAAAAATGGCCATTTTAGACACTGTTGAAAAACTTGCAATTTCTCTTCTAATACGTCTTTTTTTCATGCGGCTTTTTGCATTGTAACAATCTATGATAGTTACGCTTTCAATCCTTACTATACTAAGTAGGGTATTGTGCGACTTGTACTTCTCATTTTTCAGCCTTCCGAAATTTGCCCAAAAAATCGTCCATTTTTGAAAATTTTCCTATGGTCCTCCCCTTGCTATTTTGTCAAAAATGGCCATTTTAGAAACTCTTAAAAAACTTGCCATTTCTCCTCTAATACGTCTTTTTTCATGCGGTTTTTTGTATTGTAACAATATATGATAGTTACGCTTTCAATCCATACTAATTAGGGTATTGTGCGACTTGTAATTCTCATTTTTCAGCGTTCCGAAATTTTCCGAAAAAATCGTCGATTTTTGAAAATTTTCCTATGGTCCCCCCTTTGCTATTTTGCCAAAAATGGCCAATTTAGACACTTTTGACAAAATTGCCATTTCTCTTCTAATACGTCTTTTTTCATGCGCTTTTTTGCATTGTAACAATATATGATAGTTACGCTTTCAATCCATACTAATTAGGGTATTGTGCGACTTGTACTTCTCATTTTTCAGCCTTTCGAAGTTTGCCCAAAAAATCGTCCATTTTTGAATATTTTCCTATGGTTCCCTCTTTGCTATTTTTCCAAAAATGGCCATTTTAGACACTGTTAAAAGACGTGTAATTTCTCTTCTAATACGTCTTTTTTTCATGCGGCTTTTTGCATTGTAACAATCTATGATAGTTACGCTTTCAATCCATACTAATTAGGGTAATGTGCGATTTGTACTTTTCATTTTTCAGCCATCTGAAATTTGCTAAAAAAATCGTCCATTTTTTAAAATTCTCCTATGGTCCCGCCTTTGCTATTTTGCCAAAAATGGCCATTTTAGACGCTATTGAAAAACTTGCCATTTCTCTTCTAATACGTCATTTTTCATGCGCTTTTTTGCATTGTAACAATCTATGATAGTTACGCTTTTAATCATTACTAATTAGGGTATTGTGCGACTTGTACTTCTCACTTTTCAGCCTTCCGAAATTTGCCCAAGAAATCGTCCATTTTTGAAAATTTTCCTATGGTCCACCCTTTGCTATTTTGCCAAAAATGGCCATTTTAGACACTCTTGAAAAACTTGCAATTTCTCTTCTAATACGTCTTTTTTTCATGCGGCTTTTTGCATTGTAACAATCTATGATAGTTGCGCTTTCAATCCATACTAAGTAGGGTATTGTGCGACTTGTACTTCTAATTTTTCAGCCTTCCGAAATTTGCCCAAAAACTCGTCCATTTTTTAAAATTTTCCTATTGTCCCCCCTTTGGTATTTTGCCAAAAATGGCCAATTTAGACACTATTAACGAAATTTTCATTTCTCTTCTAACACGTCTTTTTTCATGCGGTTTTTTGCATTGTAACAATCTATGATAGTTACGCTTTTAATCATTACTAATTAGGGTATTGTGCGACTTGTACTTCTCATTTTTCAGCCTTCCGAAATTTGCCCAAGAAATCGTCCAGTTTTGAAAATTTTCCTATGGTCCCCCCTTTGCTATTTTGCCAAAAATGGCCATTTTAGACACTATTGGAAAACTTGCCATTTCTCTTCTATTACGCCTTTTTTCATGCCGTTTTTTGCATTGTAACAATCTATGATAGTTACGCTTTCAATCCATACTAAGTAGGGTATTGTGCGACTTGTACTTCTTATTTTTCAGCCTTCCGAAATTTGCCGAAAAAATCGTCCATTTTTGAAAATTTTCCTATGGTCCCCCCTTCGCTATTTTGCCAAAAATGGCCATTTTAGACACTCTTGAAAAACTTGCCATTTCTCTTCTAATACGTGTTTTTTCATGCGGTTTTTTGCATTGTAACAATCTATGATAGTTACGCTTTCAATCCATACTAAGTAGGGTATTGTGTGACTTGCACTTCTCATTTTTCAGCCTTCCGAAACTTGCCCAAGAAATCGTCCATTTTTGAAAATTTTCCTATGGTCCCCCCTTTGTTATTTTGCCAAAAACGGCCATTTTAGACACTATTGAAAAACTTGCCATTTCTCTTCTAATACGTCTTTTTTCATGCGCTTTTTTGCATTGTAACAAGCTATGATAGTTACGCTTTTAATCATTACTAATTAGGGTATTATGCGACTTCTACTTCTCATTTTTCAGCCTTCCGAAATTTGCCCAAGAAATCGTCCATTTTTGAAAATTTTCCTATGGTCCCCCCTTTGCTATTTTGCCAAAAATGGCCATTTTAGACACTATTGAAAAACTTGCCATTTCTCTTCTAATACGTCTTTTTTCATGCAGTTTTTTGCATTGTAACAATCTATGATAGTTACGCTTTCAATCCATACTAATTAGGGTATTGTGCGACTTGTACTTCTTTTTTTTCAGCCTTCCGAAATTTGCCGAAAAAATCGTCCATTTTTTAAAATTTTCCTATGGTGCCCCCTTTGCTATTTTGCCAAAAATGGCCATTTTAGACACTGTTGAAAAACTTGCAATTTCTCTTCTAATACGTCTTTTTTTTATGCGGCTTTTTGCATTGTAACAATCTATGATAGTTACGCTTTCAATCCATACTAAGTAGGGTATTGTGCGACTTGTACTTCTAACTTTTCAACCTTCCGAAATTTGCCCAACAAATCGTCCATTTTTGAAAATTTTCCTATGGTCCCCTCTTTGCTATTTTGCCAAAAATGGCCAATTTAGACACTATTAAAAAACTTGCCATTTCTGATCTAATACGTCTTTTTTCATGCGGCTTTTTGCATTGTAGCAATCTATGATAGTTGCGCTTTAAATCCATACTAATTAGGGTATTGTGCGACTTGTACTTCTAATTTTTCAGCCTTCCGAAATTTGCCCAAAAAATTGTCCATTTTTGAAAATTTTCCTATGGTCCCCCCTTTGCTATTTTGCCAAAAATGGCCAATTTAGACACTATTAAAAAACTTGCCATTTCTCTTCTAATACGTCATTTTTAATGCGGTTTTTTGCATTGTAACAATCTATGATAGTTACGCTTTTAATCTATACTAATTAGGGTATTGTGCGACTTGTACTCCTCATTTCTCAGCCTTCCGAAATTTGCCCAAAAAATCGTCCATTTTTGAACATTTTCCTATGGTCCTCCCTTTGCTATTTTGCCAAAAATGGCCAATTTAGACACTTTTGACAAAATTGCCATTTCTCTTCTAATACGTCTTTTTTCATGCGCTTTTTTGCATTGTAACAATCTCTGATAGTTACGCTTTCAATCCATACTAAGTAGGGTATTGTGTGAGTTGTACTTCTCATTTTTCAGCCTTCCTAAATTTGCCTAAGAAATCGTCCATTTTTGAAAATTTTCCTATGGTTACCCCTTTGCTATTTTGCCAAAAACGGTCATTTTAGACACTATTGAAAAACTTGCCATTTCTCTTCTAATACGTCTTTTTTCATGCGGTTTTCTGCATTGTAAAAATCTATGATAGTTACGCTTTTAATCATTACTAATTATGGTATTGTGCGACTTGTACTTCTCATTTTTCAGCCTTCCGAAATTTGCCCAAGAAATGGTCCATTTTTGAAAATTTCCCTATGGTCCCCCCTTTGCTATTTTGCCAAAAATGGCCATTTTAGACACTATTGGAAAACTTGCCATTTCTCTTCTAATACGTCTTTTTTCATGCAGTTTTTTGCATTGTTACAATCTACGATAGTTACGCTTTCAATCCATACTAATTAGGGTATTGTGCGACTTGTACTTCCCAGTTTTCAGCCATCCGAATTTTGCATAAAAAATCGTCCATTTTTTAAAATTTTCCTATGGTCCCCCCTTTGCTATTTTGCCAAAAATGGCCAATTTAGACACTATTAAAAAACTTGTCATTTCTCTTCTAATACGTCTTTTTTCATGCAATTTTTTGCATTGTAACAATCTATGATAGTTTCGCTTTCAATCCATACTAATTAGGGTATTGTGCGACTTGTACTTCTCATTTTTCAGCCTTTCGAAATTTGCCCAAAAAATCGTCCATTTTTAAATATTTTCCTATTGTCTCCCCTTTGCTATTTTGCCAAAAATGGCCAATTTAGACACTATTAACAAAATTCCCATTTCTCTTCTAATACGTCTTTTTTCATGCAGTTTTTTGCATTGTAACAATCTATGATAGTTACGCTTTCAATCCATACAAATTAGGGTATTGTGCGACTTGTACTTCTTATTTTTCAGCCTTCCGAATTTTGCCGAAAAAATCGTCCATTTTTGAAAATTTTCCTATGGTTCCCCCTTTGCTATTTTGCCAAAAATGGCCATCTTAGACACTCTTGAAAAACTTGCAATTTCTCTTCTAATACGTCTTTTTTTCATGCGGCTTTTTGCATTGTAACAATCTATGAAACTTACGCTTTTAATCCATACTAAGTAGGGTATTGTGCGACTTGTATTTCTAATTTTTCAGCTTTCCGAAATTTGCCCAAAAAATCGTCCATTTTTGAAAATTTTCCTATGGTCCCCCCTTTGCTATTTTGCCAAAAATGGCCAATTTAGACACTCTTGTAAAACTTGCCATTTCTCTTCTAATACGTCTTTTTTCGTGCGCTTTTTTGCATTGTAACAATCTATGATAGTTACGCTTTTAATCCATACTAAGTAGAATATTGTGCGACTTGTACTTCTTTTTTTTCAGCCTTCCGAAGTTTGCCCAAAAAATCGTCCATTTTTGAAAATTTTCCTATGGTCCCCCCTTTGCTATTTTGCCAGAAATGGCCATTTTAGACACTCTTTAAAAACCTCCCATTTCTCTTCTAATACGTCTTTTTTCATGCGGTTTTTTGCATTGTAAATATCTATGATAGTTACGCTTTTAATCCATACTAAGTAGGGTATTGTGCGACTTGTACTTCTCAGTTTCCAGCCTTCCGAAATTTGACCAAAACATCGTCCATTTTTGAAAATTTTCCTATGGTCCCCCGTTTGCTATTTTGCCAGAAATGGCCATTTTAGACACTATTGAAAAACTTGCCATTTCTCTTCTAATACGTCTTTTTTCATGCGCTTTTTTGCATTGTAACAATCTATGATAGTTACGCTTTTAATCCATACTAATTAGGGTATTGTGCGACTTGTACTTCTCATTTTTCAGCCTTCCAAACTTTGCTAAAAAAATCGTCCATTTTCGAAAATTTTCCTATTGTCCCCCCTTTGCTATTTTGTCAAAAATAACCATTTTAGACACTATTGAAAAACTTGCCAGTTCTCTTCTAATACGTCTTTTTTCATGAAGTTTTTTGCATTGTAACAATCTATGATAGTTATGCTTTCAATCCATGCTAAGTAGGGTATTTTGCGACTTGTACTTCTCATTTTACAGCCTTCCGAAATTTGCCCAAAAAATCGTCCATTTTTGAAAATTTCCCTATTGTCCCCCCTTTGCTATTTGGCCAAAAATGGCAAATTTAGACACTATTAAAAAACTTGCCATTTCTCTTTTAATACGTCTTTTTTCATGCAGTTTTCTGCATTGTAACAATCTATGATAGTTACGCTTACAATCCATACTAATTAGGGTATTGTGCGATTTGTACTTCTCATTTTTCAGCCATCCGAAATTTGCTAAAAAAATCGTCCATTTTTGAAAATTTTCTTATGGTCCCCCCTTTGCTGTTTTTCCAAAAATGGCTATTTTAGACACTCTTAAAAAACTTGCCATTTCTTTTCTAATACGTCTTTTTTAATGCGGTTTTTTGCATTGTAACAATCTATGATAGTTACGCTTTTAATCCATACTAAGTAGAATATTGTGCGACTTGTACTTCTTTTTTTTAGCCTTGCAAAATTTGCCTAAAAAATCGTCCATTTTTGAACATTTTCGTATGGTCCCCCCTTTGCTATTTTGTCAAAAATGGCCAATTTAGACACTATTGAAAACATTGCCATTTCTCTTCTAATACGTCTTTTTTCATGCAGTTTTTTGCGTTGTAACAATCTATGATAGTTACGCTTTCAATCCATACTAAGTAGAATATTGTGCGACTTGTACTTCTCAGTTTTCAGCCATCCGAAATTTGCATAAAAAATCGTCCATTTTTTAAAATTTTCCTATGGTCCCCCCTTTGCTATTTTGCCAAAAATGGCCATTTTAGACACTCTTGAAAAACCTCCCATTTCTCTTCTAATACGTCTTTTTTCATGCGCTATTTTGCATTGTAAATATCTATGATAGTTACGCTTTTAATCCATACTAATTAGGGTATTGTGCGACTTGTACTTCTCATTTTTCAGCCTTCTGAAATTTGCTAAAAAAATCGTCCATTTTCGAAAATTTTCCTATGGTCCCCCCTTTGCTATTTTGCCAAAAACGGCCATTTTAGACACTATTGAAAAACTTGCCATTTCTCTTCTAATACGTCTTTTTTCATGCGGTTTTCTGCATTGTAACAATCTATGATAGTTAAACTTTTAATCATTACTAATTAGGGTATTGTGCGACTTGTACTTCTCATTTTTCAGCCTTCCGAAATTTGCCCAAGAAATCGTCCATTTTTGAAAATTTCCCTATGGTCCCCCCTTTGCTATTTTGCCAAAAATGGCATTTTTAGACACTATTAACAAAATTCCCATTTCTCTTCTAATACGTCTTTTTTCATGCAGTTTTTTGCATTGTAACAATCTATGATAGTTACGCTTTTAATCCATACTAATTAGGGTATTGTGCGACTTGTACTTCTCATTTTTCAGCCTTCCGAAATTTGCTAAAAAAATCGTCCATTTTCGAAAATTTTCCTATTGTCCCCCCTTTGCTATTTTGCCAAAAATAACCATCTTAGACACTATTGAAAAACTTGCCAGTTCTCTTCTAATACGTCTTTTTTCATGCAGTTTTTTGCATTGTAACAACCTATGATAGTTATGCTTTCAATCCATGCTAAGTAGGGTATTGTGCGACTTGTACTTCTCATTTTACAGCCTTCCCAAATTTGCCCAAAAAATCGTCCATTTTTGAAAATTTCCCTATTGTCCCCCCTTTGCTATTTTGCCAAAAATGGCCAATTTAGACACTATTAAAAAACTTGCCATTTCTCTTTTAATACGTCTTTTTTCATGCAGTTTTCTGCATTGTAACAATCTATGATAGTTACGCTTTCAATCCATACTAATTAGGGTATTGTGCGATTTGTACTTCTCATTTTTCAGCCATCCGAAATTTGCTAAAAAAATCGTCCACTTTTGAAAATTTTCTTATGGTCCCCCCTTTGCTGTTTTTCCAAAAATGGCTATTTTAGACACTCTTAAAAAACTTGCCATTTCTCTTCTAATACGTCTTTTTTCATGCGGTTTTTTGCATTGTAACAATCTATGATAGTTACGCTTTTAATCCATACTAACTAGAATATTGTGCGACTTGTACTTCTTTTTTTGAGCCTTGCGAAATTTGCCCAAAAAATCGTCCATTTTTGAACATTTTCCTATGGTCCCCCCTTTGCTATTTTGCCAAAAATGGCCAATTTAGACACTATTGAACAAATTGCCATTTCTCTTCTAATACGTCTTTTTTAATGCAGTTTTTTGCATTGTAACAATCTATGATAGTTACGCTTTCAATCCATACTAAGTAGGGTATTGTGCGACTTGTACTTCTCATTTTTCAGCCTTCCGAAATTTGCCCAAAAAATCGTCCATTTTTGAAAATTTTCCTATGGTCCTCCCTTTGCTATTTTTCCAAAAATGGCTAATTTAGACACTCTTGTAAAACTTGCCATTTCTCTTCTAATACGTCTTTTTTCATGCGGTTTTTTGCATTGTAAATATCTATGATAGTTACGCTTTCAATCCATACTAATTAGGGTATTGTGCGACTTGTACTTCTTATTTTTCAGCCTTCCGAAATTTGCCCAAAAAATCGTCCATTTCTGAAAATTTTCCTCTGGTCCCCCCTTTGCAATTTTGCCAAAAATGGCCATTTTAGACACTCTTGAAAGACTTGCCATTTCTCTTCTAATACGTCTTTTTTTCATGCGGTTTTTTGCATTGTAACAATCTATGATAGTTATGCTTTCAATCCATGCTAAGTAGGGTATTTTGCGACTTGTATTTCTCATTTTACAGCCTTCCGAAGTTTGCTAAAAAAATCGTCCATTTTTGAAAATTTCCCTATTGTCCCCCCTTTGCTATTTTGCCAAAAATGGCCAATTTAGACACTATTAAAAAACTTGCCATTTCTCTTTTAATACGTCTTTTTTCATGCAGTTTTTTGCATTGTAACAATCTATGATAGTTACGCTTACAATCCATACTAATTAGGGTATTGTGCGATCTGTACTTCTCATTTTTCAGCCATCCGAAATTTGCTAAAAAAATCGTCCATTTTTGAAAATTTTCTTATGGTCCCCCCTTTGCTATTTTGCCAAAAATGGCTATTTTAGACACTCTTAAAAAACTTGTTATTTCTCTTCTAATACGTCTTTTTTCATGCGGGTTTTTGCATTGTAACAATGTATGATAGTTACGCTTTTAATCCATACTAAGTAGAATATTGTGCGACTTGTACTTCTCATTTTTCAGCCTTCCGAAATTTGCTTAAAAAATCGTCCATTTTTCAAAATTTTCCTATGGTCCCCCCCTTGCTATTTTGCCAAAAATGGCAATTTTAGACACTCTTGAAAAACTTGCCATTTCTCTTCTAATACGTCTTTTTTCATGCGGTTTCTTGTATTGTAACAATATATGATAGTTACGCTTTCAATCCATACTAATTAGGGTATTGTGCGACTTGTACTTCTCATTTTTCAGCCTTGCGAAGTTTGCTAAAAAAATCGTCCATTTTCGAAAATTTTCCTATTGTTCCCCATTTGCTATTTTGCCAAAAATGGCCATTTTAGACACTATTGGAAAACTTGCCATTTCTCTTCTAATACGTCTTTTTTCATGCGGTTTTCTGCATTGTAACAATCTATGATAGTTACGCTTTTAATCATTACTAATTATTGTATTGTGCGACTTGTACTTCTCATTTTTCAGCCTTCCGAAATTTGCCCAAGAAATCGTCCATTTTTGAAAATTTCCCTATGGTCCCCCCTTTGCTATTTTGCCAAAAATGGCCAATTTAGACACTATTAACAAAATTCCCATTTCTCTTCTAATACGTCTTTTTTCATGCAGTTTTTTGCATTGTAACAATCTATGATAGTAACGCTTTCAATCCATACAAATTAGGGTATTGTGCGACTTGTACTTCTTATTTTTCAGCCTTCCGAATTTTGCCGAAAAAATCGTATATTTCTTAAAATTTTTCTATGGTGCCCCCTTTGCTATTTTGCCAAAAATGGCCATTTTAGACACTCTTGAAAAACTTGCAATTTCTCTTCTAATACGTCTTTTTTTCATGCGGCTTTTTGCATTGTAACAATCTATGAAACTTACGCTCTTAATCCATACTAAGTAGGGTATTGTGCGACTTGTACTTCTAATTTTTCAGCTTTCCGAACTTTGCCCAAAAAATCGTCCATTTTTGAAAATTTTCCTATGGTCCCCCCTTTGCTATTTTGCCAAAAATGGCCAATTTAGACACTATTAAAAAACTTGCCATTTCTGTTCTAATACGTCTTTTTTCATGCGGTTTTTTGCATTGTAACAATCTATGATAGTTACGCTTTTAATCATTACTAATTAGGGTATTGTGCGACTTGTACTTCTCATTTTTCAGCCTTCCGAAATTTGCCCAAGAAATCGTCCATTTTTGAAAATTTCCCTATGGTCCTCCCTTTGCTATTTTGCCAAAAATGGCCAATTTAGACACTATTAACAAAATTCCCATTTCTCTTCTAATACGTCTTTTTTCATGCAGTTTTTTGCATTGTAACAATCTATGATAGTAACGCTTTCAATCCATACAAATTAGGGTATGGTGCGACTTGTACTTCTTATTTTTCAGCCTTCCGAATTTTGCCGAAAAAATCGTCCATTTTTGAAAATTTTTCTATGGTGCCCCCTTTGCTATTTTGCCAAAAATGGCCATTTTAGACACTCTTGAAAAACTTGCAATTTCTCTTCTAATACGTCTTTTTTTCATGCGGCTTTTTCCATTGTAACAATCTATGAAACTTACGCTTTTAATCCATACTAAGTAGGGTATTGTGCGACTTGTACTTCTAACTTTTCAGCTTTCCGAACTTTGCCCAAAAAATCGTCCATTTTTGAAAATTTTCCTATGGTCCCCCCTTTGCTATTTTGCCAAAAATGGCCAATTTAGACACTATTAAAAAACTTGCCATTTCTGTTCTAATACGTCTTTTTTCATGCGGTTTTTTGCATTGTAACAATCTATGATAGTTACGCTTAAATCCATACTAATTAGGGTATTGTGCGATTTGTACTTCTCATTTTTCAGCCATCCGAAATTTGCTAAAAAAATCCTCCATTTTTGAAAATTTTCCTATGGTCCCCCCTTTGCTATTTTTCCAAAAATGGCTATTTTAGACACTCTTGAAAAACTTGCCATTTCTCTTCTAATACCTCTTTTTTCATGCGCTTTTTTGCATTGTAACAATCTATGATAGTTACGCTTTTAATCCATACTAAGTAGAATATTGTGCGACTTGTACTTCTTTTTTTTCAGCCTTCCGAAGTTTGCCCAAAAAATCGTCCATTTTTGAAAATTTTCCTATGGTCCCCCCTTTGCTATTTTGCCAGAAATGGCCATTTTAGACACTCTTGAAAAACCTCCCATTTCTCTTCTAATACGTCTTTTTTCATGCGGTTTTTTGCATTGTAAATATCTATGATAGTTACGCTTTTAATCCATACTAAGTAGGGTATTGTGCGACTTGTACTTCTCATTTTTCAGCCTTCCGAAATTTGACCAAAACATCGTCCATTTTTGAAAATTTTCCTATGGTCCCCCCTTTGCTATTTTGCCAAAAATGGCCATTTTAGACACTATTGAAAAACTTGCGATTTCTCTTCTAATACGTCTTATTTCATGCGCTTTTTTGCATTGTAACAATCTATAATAGTTACGCTTTTAATCCATACTAATTAGGGTATTGTGCGACTTGTACTTCTCATTTTTAGGCCTTCCGAAATTTGCTAAAAAAATCGTCCATTTTCAAAAATTTTCCTATTGTCCCCCCTTTGCTATTTTGCCAAAAATAACCATTTTAGACACTCTTGAAAAACTTGCCAGTTCTCTTCTAATACGTCTTTTTTCATGCAGTTTTTTGCATTGTAACAATCTATGATAGTTACGCTTTCAATCCATACTAATTAGGGTATTGTGCGACTTGTACTTCTTATTTTTCAGCCTACCGAAATTTGCCCAAAAAATCGTCCATTTCTGAAAATTTTCCTCTGGTCCCCCATTTGCAATTTTGCCAAAAATGGCCATTTTAGACACTCTTGAAAAACTTGCCATTTCTCTTCTAATACGTTTTTTTTTCATGCGGTTTTTTGCATTGTAACAATCTATGATAGTTATGCTTTCAATCCATGCTAAGTAGGGTATTGTGCGACTTGTACTTCTAATTTTACAGCCTTCCGAAATTTGCCCAAAAAATCGTCCATTTTTGAAAATTTCCCTATTGTCCCCCCTTTGCTATTTTGCCAAAAATGGCCAATTTAGACACTATTAAAAAACTTGCCATTTCTCTTTTAATACGTCTTTTTTCATGCAGGTTTCTGCATTGTAACAATCTATGATAGTTACGCTTTCAATCCATACTAATTAGGGTATTGTGCGATTTGTACTTCTCATTTTTCAGCCATCCGAAATTTGCTAAAAAAATCGTCCATTTTTGAAAATTTTCTTATGGTCCCCCCTTTGCTGTTTTTCCAAAAATGGCTATTTTAGACACTCTTAAAAAACTTGCCATTTCTCTTCTAATACGTCTTTTTTCATGCGGTTTCTTGCATTGTAACAATCTATGATAGTTACGCTTTTAATCCATACTAAGGAGAATATTGTGCGACTTGTACTTCTTTTTTTTAGCCTTGCGAAATTTGCCCAAAAAATCGTCCATTTTTGAACATTTTCCTATGGTCCCCACTTTGCTATTTTGCCAAAAATGGCCAATTTAGACACTATTGAAAAAATTGCCATTTCTCTTCTAATACGTCTTTTTTAATGCAGTTTTTTGCATTGTAACAATCTATGATTGTTACGCTTTCAATCCATACTAATTAGGATATTGTGCGACCTGTGCTTCTCATTTTTCAGCCTTTCAAAATTTGCCCAAAAAATCGTCCATTTTTGAAAATTTTCCTATGGTCCCCCCTTTGCTATTTTTCCAAAAATGGCTATTTTAGACACTCTTGTAAAACTTGCCATTTCTCTTCTAACACGTCTTTTTTCATGCGCTTTTTTGCATTGTAACAATCTATGATAGTTACGCTTTTAATCCATACTAAGTAGAATATTGTGCGACTTGTACTTCTCATTTTTCAGCCTTCCGAAGTTTGCCCAAAAAATCGTCCATTTTTGAAAATTTTCCTATGGTCCCCCCTTTGCTATTTTGCCAGAAATGGCCATTTTAGACACTCTTGAAAAACCTCCCATTTCTCTTTTAATACGTCTTTTTTCATGCATTTTTTTTCATTGTAAATATCTATGATAGTTACGCTTCTAATCCATACTAAGTAGGGTATTGTGCGACTTGTACTTCTCATTTTTCAGCCTTCCGAAGTTTGACCAAAACATCGTCCATTTTTGAAAATTTTCCTATGGTCCCCCCTTTGCTATTTTGCCAAAAATGGCCATTTTAGACACTATTGAAAAACTTGCCATTTCTCTTCTAATACGTCTTTTTTCATGCGCTTTTTTGCATTGTAACAATCTATGATAGTTACGCTTTTAATCCATACTAATTAGGGTATTGTGCGACTTGTACTTCTCATTTTTCAGCCTTCCGAAATTTGCTAAAAAAATCGTCCATTTTCGAAAATTTTCCTATTGTCCCCCCTTTGCTATTTTGCCAAAAATAACCATTTTAGACACTATTAAAAAACTTGCCATTTCTCTTCTAATACGTCTTTTTTCATGCAGTTTTTTGCATTGTAACAATCTATGATAGTTACGCTTTCAATCCATACTAATTAGGGTATTGTGCGACTTGTACTTCTCATTTTTCAGCCTTCCGAAATTTGCCCAAAAAATCGTCCATTTCTTAAAATTTTCCTCTGGTCCCCCCTTTGCAATTTTGCCAAAAATGGCCATTTTAGACACTCTTGAAAAACTTGTTATTTCTCTTCTAATACGTCTTTTTTAATGCAGTTTTTTGCATTGTAACAATCTATGATAGTTACGCTTTCAATCCATACTAAGTAGGGCATTGTGCGACTTGTACTTCTCATTTTTTAGCCTTCCGAAATTTCCTCAAAAAATCGTCCATTTTTGAAAATTTTCCTATGGTCCCCCCCTTGCTATTTTGCCAAAAATGGCAATTTTAGACACTCTTGAAAAACTTGCCATTTCTCTTCTAATACGTCTTTTTTCATGCGGTTTTTTGTATTGTAACAATATATGATAGTTACGCTTTCAATCCATATTAAGTAGGATATTGTGCGACTTGTACTTCTTATTTTTTAGCCTTCCGAAATTTGCCCAAAAAATCGTCCATTTTTGAAAATTTTCCAATGGACCCCCCTTTGCTATTTAGCCAAAAATGGCCAATTTAGACACTATTAAAAAACTTGCCATTTCTCTTCTAATACGTCTTTTTTCATGCAATTTTTTGCATTGTAACAATCTATGATAGTTACGCTTTCAATCCATACTAATTAGGGTATTGTGCGACTTGTACTTCTCATTTTTCAGCCTTTCGAAATTTGCCCAAAAAATCGTCCATTTTTGAATATTTTCCTATGGTTCCCTCTTTGCTATTTTTCCAAAAATGGCCAATTTAGACACTATTAACAAAATTCCCATTTCTCTTCTAATACGTCTTTTTTCATGCAGTTTTTTGCATTGTAACAATCTATGATAGTTACGCTTTCAATCCATACTAATTAGGGTATTGTGCGACTTGTACGTCTTATTTTTCAGCCTTTCGAAATTTGCCGAAAAAATCGTCCATTTTTGAAAATTTTCCTATGGTGCCCCCTTTGCTTTTTTGCCAAAAATGGCCATTTTAGACACTCTTGAAAAACTTGCAATTTCTCTTCTAATACGTCTTTTTTTCATGCGGCTTTTTGCATTGTAACAATCTATGATAGTTACGCTTTCAATCCATACTAAGTAGGGTATTGTTCGACTTGTACTTCTAATTTTTCATCCTTCCGAAATTTGCCCAAAAAATCGTCCATTTTTGAAAATTTTCCTATGGTCCCCCCTTTGCTATTTTGCTAAAAATGGCCAATTTAGACACTACTAAAAAACTTGCCATTTCTGTTCTAATACGTCTTTTTTCATGCGGTTTTTTGCATTGTAACAATCTATGATAGTTACGCTTAAATCCATACTAATTAGGGTATTGTGCGATTTGTACTTCTCATTTTTCAGCCATCCGAAATTTCCTAAAAAAATCCTCCATTTTTGAAAATTTTCCTATGGTCCCCCCTTTGCTATTTTTCCAAAAATGGCTATTTTAGACACTCTTGGTAAACTTGCCATTTCTCTTTTAATACGTCTTTTTTCATGCAGTTTTTTGCATTGTAACAATCTACGATAGTTACGCTTTCAATCCATACTAATTAGGGTATTGTGCGACTTGTACTTCTCATTTTTCAGCCATCCGAAATTTGCATAAAAAATCGTCCATTTTTGAAAATTTTCCTATGGTCCCCCCTTTGCTATTTTCCCAAAAATGGCCATTTTAGACACTCTTGAAAAAGTTGCCATTTCTCTTCTAATACGTCTTTTTTTTCATGCGGTTTGTTGCATTTTAACAATCTATGATAGTTACGCTTTCAATCCATACTAAGTAGGGTATTGTGCGACTTGTACTTCTCATTTTTCAGCCTTCCGAAAGTTGCCAAAAAAATCGTCCATTTTTGAAAATTTTCCTATGGTCCCCCCTTTTCTATTTTGCCAAAAATGGCCAATTTAGACACTATTGACAAAATTGCCATTTCTCTTCTAATACGTCTTTTTTCATGCGCTTTTTTGCATTGTAACAATCTATGATAGTTACGCTTTCAATCCATACTAATTAGGGTATTGTGCGACTTGTACTTCTCATTTTTCAGCCTTCCGAATGTTGCATAAATATTCGTCCATTTTTCAAAATTTTCCTATGGTCCTCCCTTTGCTATAGAGTACTAAAGTGTGACGTCACAAATATCTCAATTTTTGAAATTATGGGATTTATTAAGATGTTTGCAAAAAGCATGATGAAAAATGCCTTTCAGGCCAAAAATCAGCCTCTCATTTCAATTTTGGAGTGAGATATTGCAACTTTTACGCTCCAATGATTCCATACAAATCCTTCTAATTTTGTCTCTGTTCTAAACGTTTGGAACCGAGACAA
Source organism: Ricordea florida (assembly GCA_949710005.1). NCBI lineage: Eukaryota > Metazoa > Cnidaria > Anthozoa > Corallimorpharia > Ricordeidae > Ricordea > Ricordea florida. Next base: position 5,668,547 of record OX453278.1, read on the forward strand.
AATTAGAAGGATTTGTATGGAATCACTGGAGCGTAAACGTTGCAATATCTCACTCCAAAATTGAAATGAGAGCCTGATTTTTGGCCTGTAGGCCTTTTTTCATCATGCTTCTTTGAAATGTCTCAATAAATCCCATAACTTTAGAAATTTAGTTTTTGTGATGTCATCACTTTAGTACTCTATTTTGCCAAAAATGGCCAATTTAGACACTCTTGAAAAACCTGCCATTTCTCTTCTAATACGTCTTTTTTCATGCGGTTTTTTGCATTGTAAATATCTATGATAGTTACGCTTTTAATCCATACTAAGTAGGGTATTGTGCGACTTGTACTTCTCATTTTTCAGCCTTCCGAAATTTGCTAAAAAAATCGTCCATTTTTGAAAATTTTTCTATGGTCCCCCCTTTTCTATTTTGCCAAAAATGGCCATTTTAGACACTATTGAAAAACTTGCCAGTTCTCTTCTAATACGTCTTTTTTCATGCAGTTTTTTGCATTGTAACAATCTATGATAGTTGCGCTTTTAATCCATACTAAGTAGAATATTGTGCGACTTTTACTTCTTTTTTTTCAGCCTTCCGAAGTTTGCCCAAAAAATCGTCCATTTTTGAAAATTTTCCTATGGTCCCCCCTTTGCTATTTTGCCAGAAATGGCCATTTTAGACACTCTTGAAAAACCTCCCATTTCTCTTCTAATACGTCTTTTTTTCATGCGGTTTTTTGCATTGTAAATATCTATGATAGTTACGCTTTTAATCCATACTAAGTAGGGTATTGTGCGTCTTGTACTTCTCATTTTTCAGCCTTCCGAAGTTTGCCCAAAAAATCGTCCATTTTTGAAAATTTTCCTATGCTCCCCCCTTTGCTATTTTGCCAGAAATGGCCATTTTAGACACTATTGAAAAACATGCCAGTTCTCTTCTAATACGTCTTTTTTCATGCAGTTTTTTGCATTGTAACAATCTATGATAGTTACGCTTTCAATCCATACTAATTAGGGTATTGTGCGACTTGTACTTCTCATTTTTCAGCCTTCCGAAATTTGCCCAAAAAATCGTCCATTTTTTAAAATTTTCCTATTGTCCCCCCTTTGCTATTTTGCCAAAAATGGCCAATTTAGACACTATTAACAAAATACCCATTTGTCTTCTAATACGTCTTTTTTCATGCGGTTTTCTGCATTGTAACAATCTATGATACTTACGCTTTCAATCCATACTAAGTAGGGTATTGTGTGACTTGTACTTCTCATTTTTCAGCCTTCCGAAATTTCCCCAAGAATTCGTCCATGTTTGAAAATTTCCCTATGGTCCCCCCTTTGCTATTTTGCCAAAAATGGCCATTTTAGACACTATTGGTAAACTTGCCATTTCTCTTTTAATACGTCTTTTTTCATGCAGTTTTTTGCATTGTAACAATCTACGATAGTTACGCTTTCAATCCATACTAATTAGGGTATTGTGCGACTTGTACTTCTCATTTTTCAGCCATCCGAAATTTGCATAAAAAATCGTCCATTTTTGAAAATTTTCCTATGGTCCCCCCTTTGCTATTTTGCCAAAAATGGCCAATTTAGACACTATTGACAAAATTGCAATTTCTCTTCTAATACGTCTTTTTTCATGCGCTTTTTTGCATTGTAACAATCTATGATAGTTACGCTTTCAATCCATACTAATTAGGGTATTGTGCGACTTGTACTTCTCATTTTTCAGCCTTCCGAATGTTGCATAAATATTCGTCCATTTTTCAAAATTTTCCTATGGTCCTCCCTTTGCTATTTTGCCAAAAATGGCCATTTTAGACACTCTTGAAAAACCTGCCATTTCTCTTCTAATACGTCTTTTTTCATGCGGTTTTTTGCATTGTAAATATCTATGATAGTTACGCTTTTAATCCATAATAAGTAGGGTATTGTGCGACTTGTACTTCTCATTTTGCAGCCTTCCGAAATTTGCTAAAAAAATCGTCCATTTTTGAAAATTTTTCTATGGTCCCCCCTTTTCTATTTTGCCAAAAATGGCCATTTTAGACACTATTAAAAAACTTGCCAGTTCTCTTCTAATACGTCTTTTTTCATGCAGTTTTTTGCATTGTAACAATCTATGATAGTTACGCTTTTAATCCATACTACGTAGAATATTGTGCGACTTGTACTTCTTTTTTTTCAGCCTTCCGAAGTTTGCCCAAAAAATCGTCCATTTTTGAAAATTTTCCTATGGTCCCCCCTTTGCTATTTTGCCAGAAATGGCCATTTTAGACACTCTTGAAAAACCTCCCATTTCTATTCTAATACGTCTTTTTTTCATGCGGTTTTTTGCATTGTAAATATCTATGATAGTTACGCTTTTAATCCATACTAAGTAGGGTATTGTGCGTCTTAAACTTCTCATTTTTCAGCCTTCCGAAGTTTGCCCAAAAAATCGTCCATTTTTGAAAATTTTCCTATGGTCCCCCCTTTGCTATTTTGCCAGAAATGGCCATTTTAGACACTATTGAAAAACATGCCAGTTCTCTTCTAATACGTCTTTTTTCATGCAGTTTTTTGCATTGTAACAATCTATGATAGTTACGCTTTCAATCCATACTAATTAGGGTATTGTGCGACTTGTACTTCTTATTTTTTAGCCTTCCGAAGTTTGCCCAAAAAATCGTCCATTTTTGAAAATTTTCCTATAGTCCCCCCTTTGCTGTTTTTCCAAACATGGCTATTTTAGACACTCTTGAAAAACTTGCCATTTCTCTTCTAATACGTCTTTTTTCATGCGGTTTTTTGCATTGTAACAATCTATGATAGTTACGCTTTTAATCCATACTAAGTAGAATATTGTGCGACTTGTACTTCTTTTTCTTAAGCCTTCCGAAATTTGCCCAAAAAATCGTCCATTTTTAAACATTTTCCTATGGTCCCCCCTTTGCTATTTTGCCAAAAATGGCCAATTTAGACACTATTGACAAAATTGCCATTTCTCTTCTAATACGTCTTTTTTCATGCGCTTTTTTGCATTGTAACAATCTATGATAGTTACGCTTTCAATCCATACTAATTAGGGTATTGTGCGACTTGTACTTCTCATTTTTCAGCCTTCCGAAAGTTGCCAAAAAAATCGTCCATTTTTGAAAATTTTCCTATGGTCCCCCCTTTTCTATTTTGCCAAAAATGGCCAATTTAGACACTATTGACAAAATTGCCATTTCTCTTCTAATACGTCTTTTTTCATGCGCTTTTTTGCATTGTAACAATCTATGATAGTTACGCTTTCAATCCATACTAATTAGGGTATTGTGCGACTTGTACTTCTCATTTTTCAGCCTTCCGAATGTTGCATAAATATTCGTCCATTTTTCAAAATTTTCCTATGGTCCTCCCTTTGCTATAGAGTACTAAAGTGTGACGTCACAAATATCTCAATTTTTGAAATTATGGGATTTATTAAGATGTTTGCAAAAAGCATGATGAAAAATGCCTACAGGCCAAAAATCAGCCTCTCATTTCAATTTTGGAGTGAGATATTGCAACTTTTACGCTCCAATGATTCCATACAAATCCTTCTAATTTTGTCTCTGTTCTAAACGTTTGGAACCGAGACAAAATTAGAAGGATTTGTATGGAATCACTGGAGCGTAAACGTTGCAATATCTCACTCCAAAATTGAAATGAGAGCCTGATTTTTGGCCTGTAGGCCTTTTTTCATCATGCTTCTTTGAAATGTCTCAATAAATCCCATAACTTTAGAAATTTAGTTTTTGTGATGTCATCACTTTAGTACTCTATTTTGCCAAAAATGGCCATTTTAGACACTCTTGAAAAACCTGCCATTTCTCTTCTAATACGTCTTTTTTCATGCGGTTTTTTGCATTGTAAATATCTATGATAGTTACGCTTTTAATCCATACTAAGTAGGGTATTGTGCGACTTGTACTTCTCATTTTTCAGCCTTCCGAAATTTGCTAAAAAAATCGTCCATTTTTGAAAATTTTTCTATGGTCCCCCCTTTTCTATTTTGCCAAAAATGGCCATTTTAGACACTATTGAAAAACTTGCCAGTTCTCTTCTAATACGTCTTTTTTCATGCAGTTTTTTGCATTGTAACAATCTATGATAGTTGCGCTTTTAATCCATACTAAGTAGAATATTGTGCGACTTTTACTTCTTTTTTTTCAGCCTTCCGAAGTTTGCCCAAAAAATCGTCCATTTTTGAAAATTTTCCTATGGTCCCCCCTTTGCTATTTTGCCAGAAATGGCCATTTTAGACACTCTTGAAAAACCTCCCATTTCTCTTCTAATACGTCTTTTTTTCATGCGGTTTTTTGCATTGTAAATATCTATGATAGTTACGCTTTTAATCCATACTAAGTAGGGTATTGTGCGTCTTGTACTTCTCATTTTTCAGCCTTCCGAAGTTTGCCCAAAAAATCGTCCATTTTTGAAAATTTTCCTATGCTCCCCCCTTTGCTATTTTGCCAGAAATGGCCATTTTAGACACTATTGAAAAACATGCCAGTTCTCTTCTAATACGCCTTTTTTCATGCAGTTTTTTGCATTGTAACAATCTATGATAGTTACGCTTTCAATCCATACTAATTAGGGTATTGTGCGACTTGTACTTCTCATTTTTCAGCCTTCCGAAATTTGCCCAAAAAATCGTCCATTTTTTAAAATTTTCCTATTGTCCCCCCTTTGCTATTTTGCCAAAAATGGCCAATTTAGACACTATTAACAAAATACCCATTTGTCTTCTAATACGTCTTTTTTCATGCGGTTTTCTGCATTGTAACAATCTATGATACTTACGCTTTCAATCCATACTAAGTAGGGTATTGTGTGACTTGTACTTCTCATTTTTCAGCCTTCCGAAATTTCCCCAAGAATTCGTCCATGTTTGAAAATTTCCCTATGGTCCCCCCTTTGCTATTTTGCCAAAAATGGCCATTTTAGACACTATTGGTAAACTTGCCATTTCTCTTTTAATACGTCTTTTTTCATGCAGTTTTTTGCATTGTAACAATCTACGATAGTTACGCTTTCAATCCATACTAATTAGGGTATTGTGCGACTTGTACTTCAGAGAGAGGGAAAACTGCGGTTTTAGGACAGGCAAATTTTGACAGGGATTTTCTAGCTTATAAGCTAAATTGGTTTTGAAAATTAACCAGGAATTTAATCAGGAATTTATTGGGCAATATTTTGCTGATTAATTTTTGTGAGCTTGATAATGCTAGCAAAGATCAGCAGAATGCCAAGCCTCTGCAAAGTCTCAGCCAAGCCCACTCACCAAGAGGGGCCGACAGGCGGAGCGAGCTGCGCGAGCGGAGGGCGATTCTAGCCCTGACTGGCTAAGTCGCAGCAAAGTTTCGGCTAAGCTGCATGCCAAGCTAGAGATAAATTTTGGGACACAGGGATTTATTGGGTAATATTTCTGGGACAGGGAGAAAAATTTGAAAAGCGGCTTAAAGATTTGATATTTTCTACAAAAGTAACTATGGATCGGTTAAGAGAATTATATATTTTTGAACTAAGAATAATAGCAAAAGATCTTAAAATTAAAGGAAGAGCAAAAATGAGTAAGCAAGAATTAATTGATGAAATTTCAAATTTTAAAGATGCGGAAATTACTGATTTAATTGAAAAAGTTTTGCCCATTAGCAGAATTATTTGCGATCATGAGAAAATAAAAAAATTTTGTAGCGAATGTACTGGATATAATTGTTTGCATAATAAATATAAATATCGATGCAAGGAATGCGCGGGATCACAAATATGCGAACATAATAAACAAAAACAACATTGTAAAGAATGCGTGGGATCCCAAATATGCGAACATAATAAACAAAAACAACAATGCAAAGAATGCAGAGGGTCACAAATTTGCGAACATGATAAGCAAAAAGCTTCTTGCAAGGATTGCAGAATGAAATTATTTTATGATTTAAAATAAAAGCAAAGAATGGATAATTATGTTATAAAACCTTTATTTTGGTTTAATAACAAAATTGATATTTAAAAATAAAAAAACATAAAACAAAAAAAATGGATAGAAAAGATGAAGAAGAAAATATTACTATTGAATATATTAATGAAGAAAGATTAGATATATATACTTTTATTACTGTATTAAAGGAATATTTAATGGAAGACATCCCAAAATATAGGTTTTTTATGAGGGAAAATGAAGATTTTGGGTGTACTATTTGTTACGGATTACAGAATATTTTTTTTGTTTTTAGTTTTTGTAAAAACTTTACTAATGAAGAGCTTGTTTCAGAATTAATAAAAGCAATGGACGGCACTTTTACATATTGGCATGGGAGCGAGATGAAAAAGAAAATTATTCATAACTCTTTTACTTTAAAAATAGAAGTTGATCCATATAAGATATTTTATAAAGAGAATATTTATGAATCTTTTTATGATGAATTAATGGCTGTAACATGGCATCCATCTAGATATTTAGATTGGTGTGTTGATTTTGAAGAATTAAGGTTTTTGGAAGAAGAGGTTTTTTGTTAAGAAGATTAATGTTATATAACCCAATTATTGGTTACATAACAAAAATTTATCTAAATCTTAAACTAAAAGTTATGGGAGAACCCTTCAGATCAAGTTTTTCCCATTCATTGCCTAAGATAGATAAATCGAAGTGGTTTATGGGACTTTCATATTTTTGAACTGGAATTGCTGGATAATCTTGTGAAGGAATGTTTGCTAGTAAATTAGATGGCGCGAGTTTTACAAGTTCACCATATTTGGTGTTATTCATATATGACGACCTATTATCCACTATGCTACACATAAGTCTCTGCGGCTCCTTAAACTGTATATTTATGGGGTATAATTTACCAGGAATTATAACTTCTGGCACCCCCAAACCAACCGATAACCCTCTCGTAAGTTTAACTTTGGTGTTCTTATTTGAATAAAGATAGTCAACAGTATCAGTCTCAATTATTGTTATCTTTTCTACTTCAGGATCATTAATAAAGATCGATTGAATACCGCGAAGAGAATATGTGCCGGGTTGAATTATGAAGCCCTTATTTTTTTCATCTAATATTGTCTGCCGGTCCTTGAAATTAATCAATCTTTTGGCATTTAAATTACAATCCAGGAGTTGTATCTCACGAAGATTTTTCAGCGGCGGATCTAAATAAATCCTACTTTCTGAATCATACATTGTAATACTCAACATTTTTTTGTTTTGATTACACCATGTTCATCTTTAGATTTATATAATCAAAACATTAACGAAACAGAAACCAGGATAATAATGCTCCGCCAATCGCTAAAATAATAAGATTATTTTGATGAAAAGATTTTTCTATATTACTAACTTCTTCTTCCCCATTTCCCGATTCCTCTTTTTCATTTGATTTTGGTTTCATTGGTTGAGGATTGGTATTTAATATAACCTTTGATGCTCCCAAACTATTCGGGATTCCAACAGCTTTTGTTTCAACATTTACTGAATTATTTACCCCAAAAGTCATATCTTCTGTAGCTATTTTCAGATCATTATTGTACCCAATAACGCTTTGTGTATTTATAATTAAATTACTCGGGATCAGCCAAACTCCTGGAGCAACTGCCAAATCAAGCCTTAATTTAGTTTCCTGAACAGATTTTTGGTAATTTTGTACGGATTTGGAAATATCATTTTCTAAAACACTACTTTCAAATAATGCTTTGAATTCATTTTGCGTTTCAATTGCTCCTCCGCCATTACCCACAATAGAATTTCTAGTATTAACTTGTGCTCCTAATATGCAATAAACAAAAGCTTCAACTGATCTATTTATTCTACCCAACCCCGCTTTGGTTAATCCATGTCCAGATTCTGGTATGAACCAAGCATATTGAAAATCAACAAAATGATCATTTCTGAGCATAGAGATTAAATTTCCTTCTATTGCCTTCCCCCCATAATCTGAAAATTTCGCTGAACTGCTTGGCCAAATATTTGCGTCTGGATCGTAATTTCGCACAATTCTAATATTTTGTTTTCCTCCACCTATTGCCTCCGCGCTGGTTTTCCCCGGAGGTATGTATCCTTTCCCATAATCTATGAATACATCTCCGGCTCCATTGTTTGCTCCTCCTTTGAATCTAAAATCAGCTAGGGGTTTATTCCACCCTTTAAAATCCTGATTATTACTTAACCCAAATTCCGCGCACAATCTATTATAAACATTTTTATTGTATGAATTATTTTTTACAGAAAAAGTTTCTTCATCGGGATATACAACTTTTAATTCCTCTAATATTCTTCTTATTGTAAAGTATATGTGAAATATGAAAAAACTTTTAATAACTTTTGGGTAACTAAAAATATCACTCAAACTTACTCCGCATCCAGATGTTGCACACCAAACTGCCATATTTAACTGCTGGGGCCATTGCTTAATATTCGGTTTACTCAACCAAGCTCTAGCTTCTTTTCCGCTATTAAGTTCTAAAGTCTGATTTTTGAAAATATTTTTCATCGGCGCATTGAAATAATCTTTTTCTGAAACATATATATTCAGATTAGTTAATAGCATTGTTACATTTTCTGCAAACTCACTAAATTTAACTCCGGGTATTGGATATGTTTGTTTTGTAAATTTCAAACTTGCTGGAAACGAACTCGCCTTTACTTTATTTTCAATTCCCAAATCTTCCCATAATAATGTTTTCAAATCATTGGAAAGATTTTCAGTCCAGGTTTTTCCAGAAGGATCATCATCTGACATGATTGCTGTTCCATTGACTTTCCATTCAATATATCCCCCAAATGAATCATTCACGAATGTGAATTTTCCCAAGTTGGCTTTTGGGTATCTTGCTTTGAAATCGCCTAATAACATCTTATTCTTTGTTTCACAATTTGCCTGATCTTTAAATCTTTTAGAATAAGATGTAAATTTAATTAACCTCTCTATTAACTCCGGCGAAACAATTGCACCCAACTTCAGTTTTCTCAAAAGAAATCTTTAACCAGCGGGATTGGTTAATTCTTTTAATAGATCTTCTCGTACTTTCTTCCTTATTATACTCACGTCGAAGTTTTTTTCTGAATCTTTTCTGAATTTTTGTCGTATTTCTTGTTTCAGTTTTTGAAACTTTTCCAATTCCGCCAAGATTATGGAGAATTCTTGATCGGATATATCATTATCCTTCAGGGCTTTTGAGACTAAATCTTTAATGGTGTTTAATTTTGATTTTGCAATGGCAACAGTTTGCTCGTGTTTACTAACTTTACTAGAAAGATTCTTAGATGCAAATCCAAATACGATTGAGAAAACCCCAAAAACCCCGCCAACCACACCTAAAGGAACTCCAACTATAGCTCCTAATCCAGTGAGGGAAGTTCCCAAACCGCTTGCTGATAGAAGAACTGAAACAAATCCACCAGAAACACTAATTTTCGTGCATATTCCTCTTGCTCTATTATATTTTTTCCTCACTTCTTCGTAATGTCTAATTTCCTTTTCTAGATTTTGCAATACCTCACTTGATTTCTGTAATCTGAAATTGATTGTGCTTTCCCCTTTTTGTGTTTGGGCATTATTATTAGGTAATTTAGGATAAAGATCGCCATTGTAGTCACCCATATTGTATTTTACTGAACGGCATGTTATCTTTAAATTTGTTACTTTCTCTTCCTTTTTATACTTTCCACAAAATATAGAACAACGGCCATTATCAAAAGCCAAGCATTCTCACCTAAAAATCCAATAACCTGGCCCGCGGTTTTGAAAAGAAAGCTAACTATTGCGCCAACCATCCCCGGCAATATTTCACCCAGTTTTTTACCAAGAGTTTTCAAACCATTTCCCACTCCTTTCCCCAAAGCAGATAAACCCCTTGAAAGATTAGAAACTATAACTCCAATTACCGCACCAACCGCGCTTAGAACAGCAAAAACTGTAAAACCATATTTTTTGAATATATATTTTAGTTTCTCCCGTAACGGCAAATTTTTAAATATTTCATCTTTTCGACCCTCAATATCTGATAATCGTTCTGCGTTTGAAATTTCTTTATTTCTAAGCTGTTCTCTTAATTTATCAGCCTCAGATTTTAATCGTTCATTGCTTTGTTTTAATTTTGATTCATTTGATTTACCCTTCTCGTATTTATCTATTTCTTCTTTGTATAATTTTGTTTCCTCCAAAAGTTTCTCTGCTTGTATTTTTAATTCTATATTCTGTTTAACAGTTTGGTCGAAAAGACTTTTATTTTCTTCTTTTTGAACCTGTTGTCTCTCAATGAATTCACGAAGTTCTTTTTCTTTTTCAATATATCTTTCTATCTCCTGCGGATGTGTATTTATTTCTACCATCAACCCATTTGCGATATTATTTAATTCCTTATTTCTTTCTTTTTCTTCATTTAATTCTAATTGGGAATTATTATATTTTTCCATAATGGTTTCGTAATCTGCACCTAGAGCTTTTCTAAATGTTTTTGGCAAATTTTCTATATTAAGAACCCCATTTTCGCCAACTATTGTGTGCCAAACATTATTTCTGGATGTACTTAATTGCCCTTCTATGATATTATTTTCTCCAAATCGAACATTAAATGGGCTTTCATTTGGCTCGTAATCTGGGAAATATCTTTTGAGTTCTTGCCTAGCTTCTCTCATTTTATCATATCCCAAATCTCTTTCCTCTGGGGTAATTCTTTCAGATGGCATATTCCATTCTTCTCGTCTTCTTACTTCGTCCTCACCATAACCGGGATATTCTATGGGGTTTGTAGATGTGTTTGTGGGTTGGAAAGTTGTATCATCCCAATCCCAGTCATCATTATCATCATCCTCATCAACATCATCGTCATCATTATCTCCTGGTAAATCTTTTAATGGTATATATTCCGCCATGATTTTTACTCAACAGTAAGAAATCTTTAGACTAACTTGAGTCGGAAATAAAAGAAAAATTGATATTTAAAAAAGAAAAAACATAAAAATAAAAGATGAAAAGACAAATATATAGATGGGAAGAAAATTTTTATTTAAATTACGAAAATGAAAAAGAACTGGGTTTTTGCGATTTTATAGAAGAAATCAAAAAGGATTTGTTAAAAATTATATCAAAAATTCGCGGTTTTATTGTTGAAAATAGTGGTATTCATTTTGGTATTATTTATAATGATGATGAAGGCAATGGGCATGTTATTAACTATAAAACTGAGGAAGAATTTTGTGTTAATGGGATATGCGTTGAAAAGTTTGTAAAAGATTCATTAAATTGCGCAAACGAATGTTTTAAAGCAAATGTTGATGAAAATGAATGGCTCAAATTTAAGTTTCGTAAAGACTTATTAAATTCAAAAAACGGCGTTGATAATGATGATGAAGCCGCTTATGAGGAATATCTTTGCCAAATTGATTATGGTTATTATGATAAGGAATGTGATATTAATAAGTTTGATAATAATTTTATTATTGATTTTATTGATATAATGATAGAAATAAATCCTCACAAGTTAGAGCATAAAAATAAATTTTACAAAGATTTAAATTATGATTTAATGAAAGAAATACACAAACGCAAATTCTATAAAAGTCTACATGATGAAATAGTTGCTGCCGTCTGGCGGCCAAGCAGATATTTAGATTTTCAAGAATTGAGAGATTTGGAAGAAAGATGGTCATAATTTATGTTATATAACTTATTCTAATTTCTGAATTACAAGTTACATAACATTATAATATTTTACTTGCCGCGTAACCCAACCCCATCATTCCGGCTCCGACATATATCATTTCTCCCGTCTTTTGATCATCGCTTGGTTTGTAATAATCAGAGAATTTGGGTTCAGTCATTTGACCGTACAATTCAAAAGCCCGATTTGTGGTCGAAATATTTTTTGATGCTTGATATTTTTCATCTTTTCTTTTCAGTTTCCAATCAAGCATTTTTTGTCTTTTTTCCTGATATTCTGCGTAATCTCTTTGATATTTTTCCATTGCTTTGTCGTGTCGTATTTTTTCAGTATCAACACTGCGACCAGATAAATATTTTGCAAGATAATTCCCCCCGGTAAATGCTGTTGCATTCAATATTGCCCCACCAATCATCATCGCTATTGATGCCATTTTATTTTGGTAAAATCTTTTGATCCTCTAAATATGTTTTAAGATACATGCTTCCGGATAATACGGCAACCCATTTTGCGTAATTTGTAATACTCATGGACGGATCACTCAAAAATGATTCTTTCATTACTTTTTTAGCTAAATACCCAACCCCCGCACTTAATCCGATAACCACAGCTGAATCAGTTACAGTTTTCACAAGTTTGTTTTCTGTCGACATAATTTTTTACTGTACCATTGAGAAACTTTTAAATAACTTTATTCCATTCCTAAAGATTTTGGGGTTGCAGAAAATGTTATCTTTTTTGGTTGCGGTAATTGAGTAACTTGTGATAAATCAGCTATCCTATTTGAATATTCAGTCCGAGCTTTTTCCTTATATCTCATAAAAAGATCAATTGCTGTAAACCCCAATCCGACAACGGATAAAACAGTAGTAAAAGATAACTCTGGAAGCCACGATTTTGCTTCACTATATGTATTTTCATTTGGCTCTTCTTCCTGTTTTATTTTTTCCTCTCGTTTCATCTCCCTGGCTAATGCTTCTTTTGCTTTTTTATTATATTCAGCTAATTTCTTGCCAGCTGCTACTTTTTTTGGATCTTTCTCCCTCTTTTTAGTTTCGTTATTTTCTGTTTTTGGTTCAGCAGTAATTTGCTCCTCTTCTGACATTGTTATTTGGATGCTACTGATAAGTTTTTAGATCTGTTTAATACACAGTATCAACACCTTCAGCAGATTGCTTAGTTTCCTGGTCAGTTGTGTTAGATTTTGCTGGTTCTTCTCTTGTAAATTGTTGATTTTTGTTGAATTTAACGTGTTTAGCAACCTGGAATACCCCGCTAGCAAGTGCTGTCAGTCTTCCTCCTTTTAATGCCAAGAGACCTACAAAGTTTGTTAATTCTCGATTAACCAAATTATCTTTCTTCAAATCATTGCAAAGAGCATCTATGTCATCTACTGGAACTAAATAAGAAATAAGTTTGGAAACTAATTCTAGGGAAGAATCTACCAATCCTCCGTTAATTTTCTTACCCATTACCGATTGATAACGATTAAAATATTTTTCTACATCTTTTCCCGATAATTTTTTTACATCGCCCAGACTCATATCAGCCCCTAAATATTCTTTTGTTGTCCCGAGAACAGCGAGAATCGCAAGAGATTCTTGTTTTATTTCAAGATCCTCACTTTTTCCAGATACTCCCTCCGGTCGGTCAGTTTTTTCTGTTCCTCCCTTTGGCTGGTCAATGTAATCTTCCGGCTTTTCCATATTTGTTAAATCACTTCGGGTATCTCTAAATAGCAATTAAATGGATATCGCAAACTCAAACATAACCTAGAATATTTTTCAGTTTTCAGGAGTTGTAAAAACTTTTTTCCTAATTCATAATCCAAATCACCGCCATAATCTTCGAAAAACATTTTCATACCTTTCTGAGAGGGATTATGAAAAGTAACGACGCAGGCGACGTTTTCTCGAAATGGTTTTGCTATTGATGTTAATTGCTGGGTTAGAACCCAAACTGATAATCCGTGGTGCCTTCCGGAGAATGCCAAATCTATAAATTTATTCGATCTTTTCTTCAGATCAGCGGAAACGGCACAATCATCAAGAATTATTAGTGTATTCGTACCGGAGAATAAAATTTGGCAATCATTTAACAATTCATTGATCTCATCTGAATTACTTGCATCTGGGGATAATACATAAAAATGTTCATCTCCCCGGGCAAAATTATGATAAGTTTTATTTTTGGAATAAGTCGGACAAATTAACACAATATATTCAAAAACTTTTCGGAATGGTCCGCGGAGCTGTTCAATTAAGTACTTTGTTTTTCCACAATTTGTGGGTCCTGTTATAATACAATGGAATGGTATTTTATCTCGTAAATCCTCCATAATTTTTTGTATCATAACATTATGTTTTTAGATTCTTCCCTTATCTAATACTTGATTGATCTCAAACTCGAATTCATAATCTCCATCATTGCGTCTGCTACGACAAACATATGGCAAGTTACGGTTCCAGATCCGCTCTGTTTTCGTTTAATTTCTATTTTTACGCCATCATGCGTATTATTTAGAGCAAGCCCTCCCCCATGAATACCATTATCCGGATGAGTTCTAGTATCAACCCAAAGAGCAAACTTATCCGCGTAAAATTCTTTTTCTTTCAAAGAAATTTGTAAACCATCATCTCGGTGAAATCTTTTTTTCACGGATTCCCAAAGATCGGACGGAATCATTCCTCTAGAATATATTCTATTTGGAACCCCATCTACATCAATTTCTACGGAAGATATTCCTGGGTTATAAAAATTTTCTGAATCCCTTGCTCCTAGGGCTTGAGGAACTAAGAACAGAAACAATACCCCCGTCATTGATCTTCTTGGGAGATTGATATGCTGATTAATAACCCCGTCTCCCCCGATTGAAAATGTAAAAGTTTTGTGTAGGGTAATATTTTCGTAAAAGAATCCTTTACCCACTTGATAAGTTGCTTGCGCCTCACGGGCTAAGTATTCGCTAGAAATTGAAGAATATTCTAACTCTAAGTTTTTGATTGAATATGAGGGCGCCTTTGTTGTATCAGAATAAATAATAATATTAGCGACTGGGGCAAGTGTGAGCTCAAATATAAGATGACTTTCAAGCGCTTTTGGGTAAAAAACTCCATGGTCATTTAGAATTGGATGTTTTAATGGTATTCTGTACTTTGAACCATGGACATTAGCTAGGTTAACTTCTTTTACATCTTGTGTTTTTTTATCTCCCGCGTTTGTTCTAATTTTTCTGATATTTAACGAAGAAATGCCTTGTTTTAATCTATCTTCGCGCTCTTCTTCGGTTAAGAATAAATCTCGATAAGTTTGAAATAAATCATATCCTTGGGTATCTTGCAATGTCTCTCCCCCGAAAAGAACTTTCATTCTGGTTACAAGATTACATCCTAAATTATTAACAACTGTATTATTAGCATGTCCCCCGACATCCAAATCAAACATGAGAGATACACTCCCGGGGACAATCACCAAATTCTCCGCGAGTTTTGGAATATTTATATATAAGGTTTCTCCCGGGCTGGCTGAGGATGGATTTAGAGTAATTCGATTTAGGGTTGATTCTGCTTTCAAGCCAAAGGGTTCTTTTGGAATTCTGTTTGGGTTAATTTTTTCAGATGTCATTGTAAATTTATAAGATACTTTGGTTAACCTTTAAACCGGCGTTGTCCTATTTTCTAACTTGGAAATATGTTTTAATAAACACTCTCTTGCCTCAGGAATTGAAATCATAATATTAAAAATTTGATCGCCATCTTCCATATATAGAATTTTTTTTCTAATAATTTTTTTCATAATGTTTATTTGGTATTCGGTAAATTTTATTTCTTCTTCCTCCTCAACCATTTCAATTTATAAGATACTTGTTTATTTTTAAATGATGTCAAAAATATCGGCTACGCCGGCCCCGATCTTCGATCGGACGAAGTCCTCCCCAGCGGAGCTGGAGCGGATATATTATTCAGCCGAAGGGTATTGGAAAGGATATTCTGCAATTCCTAAATTAGCAGAGAAAGCGAAAGTAAGTGAAAATGAGGCAAAACAATGGTTGCAAAAACAAGCTATATGGCAAATCTATATACCTGCTCCTAAATATATACCTAGACCGCACTGGGCTGTGGATAAGCCCAATCAAATTCACCAAGCAGATTTATTATTTTTACCGCATGATAAAGTCGGAAGAAAAACTTATAAATATGCGTTAGTTGTGGTTGATACCGCCTCGAGATATAAAGATGCTGAAGCACTAACCTCAAAAGAAAGTCAAGAGGTATCAGAAGCTTTTAAGAAAATATATTCTAGAAGATTGAAATACCCAAAAACATTAATGGTTGATCCTGGGAAAGAATTTATGGGAGAAGTTAGTAAACTCATGAATTACCATAATGTGAGAATGCAAAGAAGTGAAGCCGGCAATCATAGGGCTCAAGCATTTGTGGAAAACGCAAACAGAATATTAGGAGAAAAATTATTTAGTCGTCAATATGCGCAGGAAATGATTAGTAATAATCGATCGCGTGTATGGGTGAAAAGATTACCAGCTATTCTAAAAACCTTGAATAATACACTGATGAGAATAACCAGTAAAGAGCCTGATAAGGCCATAAAAATGAAAGAGGTTGATATTGAACCAAAAAATTACCGGCGCGCGGTGGGGCTTGATGAGGTTAGATTGCCGCCTATTGTTAAAGTTAGATATTTATTATCGCCGGGAGAGCTTGAAGGTGGAGAAAAAAGGCGGGCTACTGATCCTATTTGGAGTATCAAAGTTTATGATATATCCAGAAGCGTGATTTCGCCCAATCAACCGGTTTTATATTATTTAATTGATGGACCGCGGCGAGGATTTGTGCGGGAAGAATTACAAGTTATTCCTTATGATACTGAGCTGCCGCCCAATTCTGTTTTGGTAAGATCCGCCCGATAATGACCATAAGGAAGAGTATGTATTCCGTCTTTTTGAATGATTCTCTTATCGTCATAGGCGGATAGCGCTTTTTTGTTAACTGTTTTTGTGTAAATATCGTGTAGTTTTGATCCGATTAAATTTTGCGATCTCATTTGCGGTTCTTTAGTATTCAAGCAATTTTTGAAATCATTAAAACTTATTGTTTTCTTGACAACTAATTTCTTTGTTCCTTTATTCTTCTTTATCTCTTTTCCGTTGTCCATTAATAAGGCATATTGTTTAGCTCCCAAACCCACAAATTCTGTAGGTATACTTCCACCAAACTCATCTTTGAACTTGCCAATTACTTTTTTGTTTGTTTCATCCCAAATACCAGATTTGTGGGTTTTTGGATAGTTGCTAGTGTCGAACTTTTCCCGAACATCTTGGCTTATATCTTCATAGAAATCCTCCGTTTCTATATTATATACGAGGCTATCAGTATCAGTCATAAGTAATTCGGCTTTTTCTCCATATTTCTCTTTGATATAATTATAATGAAAGTCGTACATTATTTGTTTACTTAGATCTAAAATGGAAAACCCCACATAAACCGGTTTATTAAATCTTATTTCTGTTTTCTTCATATTTATGGCGGCAAGATCCTCAGAAAAGATGGTAAAATGATTAAAGTTCGGTTTTCTTATTAATTTTTTAGCCGATTCTATATTATTAACTAATCTGACATCTATCCTTTTTCTCATATTCTCCATTGTTTTACCAAATACGGAGTTATTCATTAGTTTGAAAAAATCTTTTTCAAAGTCGTTTTTCGCGTGTTTTCTCAATTCAGTATTCCGATCGATGTAAGTTTGTAACCACTTGGACTCTTGAAATTTAATCCCCTTATGAATCTTTGTTATTTTTAATCCTTGTTTTTCGTAAAATTTTAGGGTTTCGTGATGAACTACATATCTTTTCTTATCAAATAGGTTTGGTATTAATTTCTTGACTTTATTAACAGTAAGTTTTTCTGGTGCTAAAGGTAGATCTTTATGGCTATCATGAAGATTTTTTGGGTATTCCAAATCAACCTCAACTATGCAAGGTATATCTCTCCAATTTTCGAGCTCTTCATTTGGAATCCATTTAAATCCGCGTTTGGGTAATTTCTTGCTCATTGCGGCTCCATATAAGTTATTAGCGTCAAGATAAATAATATAACTTATTAGCTTATTTATTTCAAAATCTGTCATAAAGGGGTTATTAGCTTTAGCATATCTTTTTGATACTTGGGATGTTCCGCCTCTAATCCCCTTCTCAATAAAAAGCAGCATATTAACGTCTGTAAACAACTCCAAACTAACTTTAGTTATTTTTAACATCGCGTCCCAAGATAATCCCGGCGATGTAAAATAGTGGGCGGGATCTAAACTATAATTACCAATACACACATCCCTAAAGTTCTCAAACACGTCAGCAAGCTGTAACGCATCCGTTTTTAGGTATAAATCATGGTAATCTCTCATTGATTTAATGCCAAATGTTTCCCAAACCTTTTTAGCGTGTTCATAATCTTCATCCGAAATATCTTGATTATTAAGAATTGACTTAAATGCTTCCTTTGGCGGAATTTCTGTTTCATTAAGTTTATCAATTCGATCAAAATAATCATAAGGGAACACGCCCTTTCTCAACAATAGTTTTAACTTTTCTCCTGCGAAACGTTTTTTAGTTACCGTCATATTTTTATCTATTGGAGAAAAACACATACTTCCTAATAACTTGCAATTCTTACATTGATCGCAATTACCAACGCCATTAAAAGTAATAATCTTCCCATCTTTTATATATCTTTTCAAGCATTTTCCTGGTTTGCACGACTCGCATTTTCCGCATTTTGTAAGATTGTCGACCAATCCGCTAAGAGAGCATTGCATAAATTTATAAGAATCAATGAATCTTATTGTTCTAGTAATTGGCTTTTCTTTGTCATCCTCATCCTCATCGCAATCGTGCTCACAATCATAGTTAATTAAAATTTTCTTTGAGAAACTAATATACTTTTCGTCGGTGTTGGCTAAACAGCTCATTTCACCCTTTGTTTTACCAAGATTCTTAATGAATAAATGAGAGTCATACCCCGACAGATTGTGAATTACAACTGGAACGAATTTGGGAATAACATATTTTAAGTTACAGATATTATGCGCCGCTCCCCTATATTTTCCAGTAAGATGGCAATGATCTATTACTTTTTTAAAATCTTCTTCTTCGCTTTCAGAAAATTCGCGCTCACATATATGGCAATGAGTTGCATTTTCATAATCTTTTTTATCCATTTCAGACATATTCTTTTTGTCATAAACTTTAAAAGTTTTCTTTTTTTCTTCTATTAGCTCAAAAATTTTCCTAACATCTCTTTCTAAATATTCTGTAAATATCTGCGCGACATCCTCGTCATCTGATTTTGCGGTATAATTCACACAGATTTTAAAATCCTTTGGTAATATACTTTCGTCGAAACATTTAATATAATAGCAGAACCCCGATGCTTTGTGCATTTGGTAATTTTTTGTAAAGCTTTTAATTTCGCTTGGCGAACAAGTATGTATTGGTATTAGCCGACCTTCAAAATCTACATAAACAACAAAAGGCGCTCGCATTTTATTTTTAAAATTTTTAAAGTAAATAAATTTTGGGCTGCCATCTTCATTCCTAGGCATTTTGATTTTAACTTCTCCGTGAGAATCGCAGTATTCTTTATGTTCTTGCAAAATCCTTTCATCATAAAATGAGTTGAAACACCTAAGGCAGAAATGTTTTTTATGTTTATTATTATCATTTTCAGATGATAAAAGTCTGCTAACATTATTTACTAAAATGTAATGATTTTTCTCGTCATTATTTATTAAAAGTAGTGTTATAAATTTACAATCGCATAACTTGCATTCATAATTATTGCAATCGCATTTCTTGCATCCGCATTCTTCGCATTCGTGTTTTGCGCAGTCTTTTTTCTCGCATTTCTGTTTTTTCTTACACTCTTTTTTCATGCAGCCGCAATTCTTACATTTTTCTTCTTTCTTGCAATAACATTTATCGCTTAATCTAGCAGTATATATTTTATCAGCTTCTTCGTCATATTTCAATACATTAACTGGATGTGGGTTTTGTTTTTCGAACTTGGCAAAATCTTTTAATTTCATTGCGCCTTCGATTCCAGAAAAGTTTAATTTTTTGCAATTTTCCAACAATTCATTATTTACCCTCTCTCTATGATGTTTTCTTGGGAACACTGCCTCTGTTAATGAAAACTGACCGCAATCTTCACACTTATTTTGTATGTTAATAGTAGCCTTTTTTGCCGCTAATCTTTCTGGCGTTGGTATATATGAACTCCCTGAAATAACTGTGTAAGGCGCTAGCCCGAGATCAAATCGTATTACTGAATCAAATTCAAAAACGCCAGAATTTGTATTTTCTTGAAATCTTTCAACCTCAACAAGTATATTTTTAATTATATCATCATATTCTTTTGACAAATCGCTTGCCTCTGTAATTATTTTTGGTTTAGCGTGAAAGTATTTTTCAACCTGTTCTGCAATTTGGTTATTTGGCGCTTTTACAAACTTTGCCGATAATATAACCTTAACCTTTTTGGGTTTCTTATCCTTATTAATAATATCAATAACCCTTAGTTTTATTTTTTTCATGAATTCTTCAATAGTATATCCTTTTTTCCCATCTATAGTGTGCTGCTTCAAATAGCCATTTTTGAATTTTCTCACATTTTCTTTGATAATAAATTCTTCTTCTTTCAGCCTTTTTGTTTTTGGCCTTGCTCCCTCCTTCTTGTAATCTCTTTTTGATTTTGTTCGGTTTGGGTGATCTTTGGGTTCATTCGCTTTTTTGTATCTATCTATAAAATTTTTGGCTAGTTCCTCTGTTTTATTTTTTACTTTTTCCGGAATATATGGTTTCACAAAATCCCAAAACTTATTTAGTACATTTCCCAAAAAGGGAGTATTTTTAACCGATTCATTTTTTATTACTTGTTTTTTAGGTTTTGACGGAATAGGTGGGGGAGGACGTGTTGGCTTAGGTGGAGAAGGTCTTTTTGGTTTATATTTATTAATATTTATTCTAGGTTGGTTTGGTGGCGGTGTTCCAGGAGGAGTCGTTGGTATAAATCTATCCGGCGAACCTGGCGGTGTGCCTGGAATTTGAATTGGTTGAGGAATATTTAGAGGCGGTAAATTTGGTCTGTTTCTTGGTCTTATTTGTGGTATTGGAAGAGGGGGTTGCGGTTGATTCGCCCTTCTCCTCGGCATATTATCTATTGCTTCAAAAATTTCTCTTCTATTATCAAGGATTTGTTGAACATTATTAATTACTTCTGGTATAATACCCAATGCTCGCGTTTTATCCTCTTTAGTAGTCATTTCTGATCTACCCGGAATTTTATAAAATGAGAGCAATTTGGTTAATTGCTTAAAATTCAATTCTCTTCTTAACCGATCCATAATTACTTTTGTAAGAAATATCAAATCTTTAAGCCGCTTTTCAAATTTTTCTCCCTGTCCCAGAAATATTACCCAATAAATCCCTGTGTCCCAAAATTTATCTCTGGCTTGGCATGCAGCTTAGCCGAAACTTTGCTGCGACTTAGCCAGTCAGGGCTAGAATCGCCCTCCGCTCGCGCAGCTCGCTCCGCCTGTCGGCCCCTCTTGGTGAGTGGGCTTGGCTGAGACTTTGCAGAGGCTTGGCATTCTGCTGATCTTTGCTAGCATTATCAAGCTCACAAAAATTAATCAGCAAAATATTGCCCAATAAATTCCTGATTAAATTCCTGGTTAATTTTCAAAACCAATTTAGCTTATAAGCTAGAAAATCCCTGTCAAAATTTGCCTGTCCTAAAACCGCAGTTTTCCCTCTCTCTACTTCTCATTTTTCAGCCATCCGAAATTTGCATAAAAAATCGTCCATTTTTGAAAATTTTCCTATGGTCCCCCCTTTGCTATTTTCCCAAAAATGGCCATTTTAGACACTCTTGAAAAACTTGCCATTTCTCTTCTAATACGTCTTTTTTTTCATGCGGTTTGTTGCATTTTAACAATCTATGATAGTTACGCTTTCAATCCATACTAAGTAGGGTATTGTGCGACTTGTACTTCTCATTTTTCAGCCTTCCGAAAGTTGCCAAAAAAATCGTCCATTTTTGAAAATTTTCCTATGGTCCCCCCTTTGCTATTTTGCCAAAAATGGCCAATTTAGACACTATTGACAAAATTGCAATTTCTCTTCTAATACGTCTTTTTTCATGCGCTTTTTTGCATTGTAACAATCTATGATAGTTACGCTTTCAATCCATACTAATTAGGGTATTGTGCGACTTGTACTTCTCATTTTTCAGCCTTCCGAATGTTGCATAAATATTCGTCCATTTTTCAAAATTTTCCTATGGTCCTACCTTTGCTATTTTGCCAAAAATGGCCATTTTAGACACTCTTGAAAAACCTGCCATTTCTCTTCTAATACGTCTTTTTTCATGCGGTTTTTTGCATTGTAAATATCTATGATAGTTACGCTTTTAATCCATAATAAGTAGGGTATTGTGCGACTTGTACTTCTCATTTTGCAGCCTTCCGAAATTTGCTAAAAAAATCGTCCATTTTTGAAAATTTTTCTATGGTCCCCCCTTTTCTATTTTGCCAAAAATGGCCATTTTAGACACTATTAAAAAACTTGCCAGTTCTCTTCTAATACGTCTTTTTTCATGCAGTTTTTTGCATTGTAACAATCTATGATAGTTACGCTTTTAATCCATACTAAGTAGAATATTGTGCGACTTGTACTTCTTTTTTTTCAGCCTTCCGAAATTTGCCCAAAAAATCGTCCATTTTTGAAAATTTTCCTATGGTCCCCCCTTTGCTATTTTGCCAGAAATGGCCATTTTAGACACTCTTGAAAAACCTCCCATTTCTATTCTAATACGTCTTTTTTTCATGCGGTTTTTTGCATTGTAAATATCTATGATAGTTACGCTTTTAATCCATACTAAGTAGGGTATTGTGCGTCTTAAACTTCTCATTTTTCAGCCTTCCGAAGTTTGCCCAAAAAATCG
This sequence comes from Ricordea florida, assembly GCA_949710005.1. Lineage (NCBI taxonomy): Eukaryota > Metazoa > Cnidaria > Anthozoa > Corallimorpharia > Ricordeidae > Ricordea > Ricordea florida. The sequence goes on from OX453278.1 coordinate 5,691,214, forward strand.
TCCATTTTTGAAAATTTTCCTATGGTCCCCCCTTTGCTATTTTGCCAGAAATGGCCATTTTAGACACTATTGAAAAACATGCCAGTTCTCTTCTAATACGTCTTTTTTCATGCAGTTTTTTGCATTGTAACAATCTATGATAGTTACGCTTTCAATCCATACTAATTAGGGTATTGTGCGACTTGTACTTCTTATTTTTTAGCCTTCCGAAATTTGCCCAAAAAATCGTCCATTTTTGAAAATTTTCCTATAGTCCCCCCTTTGCTGTTTTTCCAAACATGGCTATTTTAGACACTCTTGAAAAACTTGCCATTTCTCTTCTAATACGTCTTTTTTCATGCGGTTTTTTGCATTGTAACAATCTATGATAGTTACGCTTTTAATCCATACTAAGTAGAATATTGTGCGACTTGTACTTCTTTTTCTTAAGCCTTCCGAAATTTGCCCAAAAAATCGTCCATTTTTAAACATTTTCCTATGGTCCCCCCTTTGCTATTTTGCCAAAAATGGCCAATTTAGACACTATTGACAAAATTGCCATTTCTCTTCTAATACGTCTTTTTTCATGCGCTTTTTTGCATTGTAACAATCTATGATAGTTACGCTTTCAATCCATACTAATTAGGGTATTGTGCGACTTGTACTTCTCATTTTTCAGCCTTCCCAAATTTGCCCAAAAAATCGTCCATTTTTGAAAATTTTCCTATGGTCCCCCCTTTGCTATTTTGCCAGAAATGGCCATTTTAGACACTATTGAAAAACTTGCCATTTCTGTTCTAATACGTCTTTTTTCATGCAGTTTTTTGCATTGTAACAATCTATGATAGTTACGCTTTCAATCCATACTATTTAGGGTATTGTGCGACTTGTACTTCTCATTTTTCAGCCATCCGAAATTTGCATAAAAACTCGTCCATTTTTGAAATTTTTCCTATGGTCCCCCCTTTGCTATTTTGCTAAAAATGGCAGTTTTAGACACTCTTGAAAAACCTGCCATTTCTCTTCTAATACGTCTTTTTTCATGCCGTTTTTTGCATTGTAAATATCTATGATAGTTACGCTTTTAATCCATACTAAGTAGGGTATTGTGCGACTTGTACTTCTCATTTTTCAGCCTTCCGAAATTTGCTAAAAAAATCGTCCATTTTTGAAAATTTTCCTATGGTCCCCCCTTTGTTATTTTGCCAGAAATGGCCATTTTAGACACTATTGAAAAACTTGCCAGTTCTCTTCTAATACGTCTTTTTTCATGCAGTTTTTTGCATTGTAACAATCTATGATAGTTACGCTTTCAATCCATACTAAGTAGGGTATTGTGCGACTTGTACTTCTTATTTTTCAGCCTTCCGAAATTTGCCCAAAAAATCGTCCATTCTTGAAAATTTTCCTATGGTCCCCCCTTTACTATTTTGCCAAAAATGGCCATTTTAGACACTCTTGAAAAACTTGCCATTTCTCTTCTAATACGTCTTTTTTTCATGCGCTTTTTTTCATTGTAACAATCTATGATAGTTACGCTTTCAATCCATACTAATTAGGGTAATGTGCGATTTGTACTTTTCATTTTTCAGCCATCCGAAATTTGCTAAAAAAATCGTCATTTTGAAAATTTTCCTATGGTCCCCCCTTTGCTATTTTTCCAAAAATGGCTATTTTAGACACTCTTGAAAAACTTTCCATTTCTCTTCTAATACGTCTTTTTTCATGCGGTTTTTTGCATTGTAACAATCTATGATAGTTACGCTTTTAATCCATACTAAGTAGAATATTGTTCGACTTGTACTTCTTTTTTTTTCAGCCTTCCGAAATTTGCCCAAAAAATCGTCCATATTTTAACATTTTCCTATGGTCCCCCCTTTGCTATTTTGCCAAAAATGGCCAATTTAGACACTAATTAAAAACTTGCCATTTCTCTTCTAATACGTCTTTTTTCATGCAGTTTTTTGCATTGTAACAATCTATGATAGTTACGCTTTAAATCCATACTTTTTAGGGTATTGTGCGACTTGTACTTCTCATTTTTCAGCCATCCGAATGTTGCATAAAAAGTCGTCCATTTTTGAAAATTTTCCTATGGTCCCCCCTTTACTATTTTGCCAAAAATGCCCATTTTAGACACTCTTGAAAAACTTGCCATTTCTCTTGTAATACGTCTTTTTTCATGCGGTTTTTTGCATTGTAAATATCTATGATAGTTACGCTTTTAATCCATACTAAGTAGGGTATTGTGCGACTTGTACTTCGTTTTTTAGCAGCCATCCGAAATTTGCCCAAAAAATCCTCCATTTTTGAAAATTTTCCTATGGTCCCCCCTTTGCTATTTTTCCAAAAATGGCTATTCTAGACACTCTTGAAAAACTTACCATTTCTCTTCTAATACGTCTTTTTTCATGCGCTTTTTTGCATTGTAACAATCTATGATAGTTACGCTTTTAATCCATACTAAGTAGAATATTGTGCGACTTGTACTCCTTTTATTTCAGTCTTCCGAAATTTGCCCAAAAAATCGTCCATTTTTGAACATTTTCCTATGGTCCTCCCTTTGCTATTTTGCCAAGAATGACCAATTTAGACACTATTGAAAAACTTGCCATTTCTCTTCTAATACGTCTTTTTTCATGCGGCTTTTTGCATTGTAGCAATCTATGATAGTTGCGCTTTAAATCCATACTAATTAGGGTATTGTGCGACTTGTACTTCTCATTTTTCAGTCTTCCGAAATTTGCCCAAAAAATCGTCCATTTTTGAAAATTTTCCTATGGTCCTCCCTTTGCTATTTTCTCCAAAAATGGCCATTTTAGACACTATTGAAAAAGTTGCCATTTCTCTTCTATTACCTCTTTTTTCATGCGCTTTTTTGCATTGTAACAATCTATGATAGTTACGCTTTTAGTCCATACTAATTAGGGTATTGTGCGACTTGTACTTCTCATTTTTCAGCCTTCCGAAATTTGCCCAAAAAATCGTCCATTTTTTAAAATTTTCCTATTGTCCCCCCTTTGCTATTTTGCCAAAAATGGCCAATTTAGACACTATCAAAAAAATTCCCATTTGTCTTCTAATACGTCTTTTTTCATGCGGTTTTCTGCATTGTAACAATCTATGATAGTTACGCTTTCAATCCATACTAAGTAGGGTATTGTGTGACTTGTACTTCTCATTTTTCAGCCTTCCGAAATTTCCCCAAGAAATCGTCCATGTTTGAAAATTTCCCTATGGTCCCCCCTTTGCTATTTTGCCAAAAATGGCCATTTTAGACACTATTGGTAAACTTGCCATTTCTCTTTTAATACGTCTTTTTTCATGCAGTTTTTTGCATTGTAACAATCTACGATAGTTACGCTTTCAATCCATACTAATTAGGGTATTGTGCGACTTGTACTTCTCATTTTTCAGCCATCCGAAATTTGCATTAAAAATCGTCCATTTTTGAAAATTTTCCTATGGTCCCCCCTTTGCTATTTTGCCAAAATTGGCCATTTTAGACACTCTTGAAAAACCTGCCATTTCTCTTCTAATACGTCTTTTTTCATGCGGTTTTTTGCATTCTAAATATCTATGAAAATTACGCTTTTAATCCATACTAAGTAGGGTATTGTGCGACTTGTACTTCTCATTTTTCAGCCTTCCGAAGTTTGCCCAAAAAATCGTCCATTTTTGAAAATTTTCCTATGGTCCCCCCTTTGCTATTTTGCCAAAAATGGCCATTTTAGACACTATTGGAAAACTTGCCATTTCTCTTCTAATACGTCTTTTTTCATGCAGTTTTTTGCATTGTAACAATCTACGATACTTACGCTTTCAATCCATACTAATTAGGGTATTGTGCGACTTGTACTTCTTATTTTTCAGCCATCCGAAATTTGCATAAAAAATCGTCCATTTTTGAAAATTTTCCTATGGTCCCCCCTTTGCTATTTTGCCAAAAATGGCCATTTGAGACACTCTTGAAAAACCTGCCATTTCTCTTCTAATACGTCTTTTTTCATGCGGTTTTTTGCATTGTAAATATCTATAATAGTTACGCTTTTAATCCATACTAAGTAGGGTATTGTGCGACTTGTACTTCTCATTTTTCAGCCTTCCGAAGTTTGCCCAAAAAATCGTCCATTTTTTAAAATTTTCCTATGGTCCCCCCTTTGCTATTTTCCCAAAAATGGCCATTTTAGACACTCTTGAAAAACTTGCCATTTCTCTTCTAATACGTCTTTTTTTCATGCGGCTTTTTTCATTGTAACAATCTATGATAGTTACGCTTTCAATCCATACTAATTAGGGTAATGTGCGATTTGTACTTTTCATTTTTCAGCCATCCGAAATTTGCTAAAAAAATCGTCATTTTGAAAATTTTCCTATGGTCCCCCCTTTGCTATTTTTCCAAAAATGGCTATTTTAGACACTCTTGAAAAACTTTCCATTTCTCTTCTAATACGTCTTTTTTCATGCGGTTTTTTGCATTGTAACAATCTATGATAGTTACGCTTTTAATCCATACTAAGTAGAATATTGTTCGACTTGTACTTCTTTTTTTTCAGCCTTCCGAAATTTGCCCAAAAAATCGTCCATATTTTAACATTTTCCTATGGTCCCCCCTTTGCTATTTTGCCAAAAATGGCCAATTTAGACACTAATTAAAAACTTTCCATTTCTCTTCTAATACGTCTTTTTTCATGCAGTTTTTTGCATTGTAACAATCTATGATAGTTACGCTTTAAATCCATACATTTTAGGGTATTGTGCGACTTGTACTTCTCATTTTTCAGCCATCCGAAATTTGCATAAAAACTCGTCCATTTTTGAAAATTTTCCTATGGTCCCCCCTATACTATTTTGCCAAAAATGGCCATTTTAGACACTCTTGAAAAACTTACCATTTCTCTTCTAATACGTCTTTTTTCATGCGCTTTTTTGCATTGTAACAATCTATGATAGTTACGCTTTTAATCCATACTAAGTAGAATATTGTGCGACTTGTACTCCTTTTATTTCAGTCTTCCGAAATATGCCCAAAAAATCGTCCATTTTTTAATATTTTCCTATGGTCCTCCTTTTGCTATTTTGCCAAGAATGGCCAATTTAGACACTTTTGACAAAATTGCCATTTCTCTTCTAATACGTCTTTTTTCATGCGCTTTTTTGCATTGTAACAATCTATGATAGTTACGCTTTCAATCCATACTAATTAGGGTATTGTGCGACTTGCACTTCTCATTTTTCAGCCTTCCGAAGTTTGCCCAAAAAATCGTCCATTTTTGAAAATTTTCCTATGGTCCCCACTTTGCTATTTTGCCAGAAATGGCCTTTTTAGACACTATTGAAAAACTTGCCATTTCTCTTCTAATACGTCTTTTTTCATGCGGCTTTTTGCATTGTAGCAATCTATGATAGTTGCACTTTAAATCCATACTAATTAGGGTATTGTGCGACTTGTACTTCTCATTTTTCAGCCTTCCGAAATTTGCCCAAAAAATCGTCCATTTTTGAAAATTTTCCTATGGTCGCCCCTTTGCTATTTTGCCAAAAATGGCCAATTTAGACACTATTGCCAAAACTGCCATTTCTCTTCTAATACGTCTTTTTTCATGACGTTTTTTGCATTGTAACAATCTATGATAGTTACGCTTTTAATCCATACTAAGTAGAATATTGTGCGACTTGTACTTCTTTTTTTTCAGTCTTCCGAAATTTGCCCAAAAAATCGTCCATTTTTGAAAATTTTCCTATGGTCCTCCCTTTGCTATTTTGCCAAAAATGGCCATTTTAGACACTATTGAAAAACTTGCCATTTCTCTTCTAATACCTCTTTTTCATGCGGTTTTTTGCATTGTAACAATCTATGATAGTTACGCTTTTAGTCCATACTAATTAGGGTATTTTGCGACTTGTACTTCTCATTTTTCAGCCTTCCGAAATTTGCCCAAAAAATCGTCCATTTTTTAAAATTTTCCTATTGTCCCCCCTTTGCTATTTTGCCAAAAATGGCCAATTTAGACACTATTAACAAAATTCCCAATTCTCTTCTAATACGTCTTTTTTCATGCGGTTTTCTGCATTGTAACAATCTATGATAGTTACGCTTTCAATCCATACTAAGTAGGGTATTGTGTGACTTCTACTTCTCATTTTTCAGCCTTCCGAAATTTCCCCAAGAAATGGTCCATGTTTGAAAATTTCCCTATGGTCCCCCCTTTGCTATTTTGCCAAAAATGGCCATTTTAGACACTATTGGTAAACTTGCCATTTCTCTTCTAATACGTCTTTTTTCATGCAGTTTTTTGCATTGTAACAATCTACGATAGTTACGCTTTCAATCCATACTAATTAGGGTATTGTGCGACTTGTACTTCTCATTTTTAAGCCATCCGAAATTTGCATAAAAAATCGTCCATTTTTGAAAATTTTCCTATGGTCCCCCCTTTGCTATTTTGCCAAAAATGGCCATTTGAGACACTCTTGAAAAACTTGCCATTTCTCTTCTAATACGTCTTTTTTCATGCGGTTTTTTGCATTGTAAATATCTATGATAGTTACGCTTTTAATCCATACTAAGTAGGGTATTGTGCGACTTGTACTTCTCATTTTTCAGCCTTCCGAAGTTTGCCCAAAAAATCGTCCATTTTTTAAAATTTTCCTATGGTCCCCCCTTTGCTATTTTCCCAAAAATGGCCATTTTAGACACTCTTGAAAAACTTGCCATTTCTCTTCTAATACGTCTTTTTTTCATGCGGCTTTTTTCATTGTAACAATCTATGATAGTTACGCTTTCAATCCTTACTAATTAGGGTAATGTGCGATTTGTACTTTTCATTTTTCAGCCATCCGAAATTTGCTAAAAAAATCGTCATTTTGAAAATTTTCCTATGGTCCCCCCTTTGCTATTTTTCCAAAAATGGCTATTTTAGACACTCTTGAAAAACTTTCCATTTCTCTTCTAATACGTCTTTTTTCATGCGGTTTTTTGCATTGTAACAATCTATGATAGTTACGCTTTTAATCCATACTAAGTAGAATATTGTTCGACTTGTACTTCTTTTTTTTCAGCCTTCCGAAATTTGCCCAAAAAATCGTCCATATTTTAACATTTTCCTATGGTCCCCCCTTTGCTATTTTGCCAAAAATGGCCAATTTAGACACTAATTAAAAACTTTCCATTTCTCTTCTAATACGTCTTTTTTCATGCAGTTTTTTGCATTGTAACAATCTATGATAGTTACGCTTTAAATCCATACATTTTAGGGTATTGTGCGACTTGTACTTCTCATTTTTCAGCCATCCGAAATTTGCATAAAAACTCGTCCATTTTTGAAAATTTTCCTATGGTCCCCCTTATACTATTTTGCCAAAAATGGCCATTTTAGACACTCTTGAAAAACTTACCATTTCTCTTCTAATACGTCTTTTTTCATGCGCTTTTTTGCATTGTAACAATCTATGATAGTTACGCTTTTAATCCATACTAAGTAGAATATTGTGCGACTTGTACTCCTTTTATTTCAGTCTTCCGAAATTTGCCCAAAAAATCGTCCATTTTTGAATATTTTCCTATGGTCCTCCCTTTGCTATTTTGCCAAGAATGGCCAATTTAGACACTTTTGACAAAATTGCCATTTCTCTTCTAATACGTCTTTTTTCATGCGCTTTTTTGCATTGTAACAATCTATGATAGTTACGCTTTCAATCCATACTAATTAGGGTATTGTGCGACTTGCACTTCTCATTTTTCAGCCTTCCGAAGTTTGCCCAAAAAATCGTCCATTTTTGAAAATTTTCCTATGGTCCCCACTTTGCTATTTTGCCAGAAATGGCCTTTTTAGACACTATTGAAAAACTTGCCATTTCTCTTCTAATACGTCTTTTTTCATGCGGCTTTTTGCATTGTAGCAATCTATGATAGTTGCGCTTTAAATCCATACTAATTAGGGTATTGTGCGACTTGTACTTCTAATTTTTCAGCCTTCCGAAATTTGCCCAAAAAATCGTCCATTTTTGAAAATTTTCCTATGGTCGCCCCTTTGCTCTTTTGCCAAAAATGGCCAATTTAGACACTATTGCCAAAACTGCCATTTCTCTTCTAATACGTCTTTTTTCATCACGTTTTTTGCATTGTAACAATCTATGATAGTTACGCTTTTAATCCATACTAAGTAGAATATTGTGCGACTTGTACTTCTTTTTTTTCAGTCTTCCGAAATTTGCCCAAAAAATCGTCCATTTTTGAAAATTTTCCTATGGTCCTCCCTTTGCTATTTTGCCAAAAATGGCCATTTTAGACACTATTGAAAAACTTGCCATTTCTCTTCTAATACCTCTTTTTCATGCGGTTTTTTGCATTGTAACAATCTATGATAGTTACGCTTTCAATCCATACTAAGTAGGGTATTGTGTGACTTGTACTTCTCATTTTTCAGCCTTCCGAAATTTCCCCAAGAAATGGTCCATGTTTGAAAATTTCCCTATGGTCCCCCCTTTGCTATTTTGCCAAAAATGGCCATTTTAGACACTATTGGTAAACTTGCCATTTCTCTTCTAATACGTCTTTTTTCATGCAGTTTTTTGCATTGTAACAATCTACGATAGTTACGCTTTCAATCCATACTAATTAGGGTATTGTGCGACTTGTACTTCTCATTTTTCAGCCATCCGAAATTTGCATAAAAAATCGTCCATTTTTGAAAATTTTCCTATGGTCCCCCCTTTGCTATTTTGCCAAAAATGGCCATTTGAGACACTCTTGAAAAACATGCCATTTCTCTTCTAATACGTCTTTTTTCATGCGGTTTTTTGCATTGTAAATATCTATGATAGTTACGCTTTTAATCCATACTAAGTAGGGTATTGTGCGACTTGTACTTCTCATTTTTCAGCCTTCCGAAGTTTGCCCAAAAAATCGTCCATTTTTTAAAATTTTCCTATGGTCCCCCCTTTGCTATTTTCCCAAAAATGGCCATTTTAGACACTCTTGAAAAACTTGCCATTTCTCTTCTAATACGTCTTTTTTTCATGCGGCTTTTTTCATTGTAACAATCTATGATAGTTACGCTTTCAATCCATACTAATTAGGGTAATGTGCGATTTGTACTTTTCATTTTTCAGCCATCCGAAATTTGCTAAAAAAATCGTCATTTTGAAAATTTTCCTATGGTCCCCCCTTTGCTATTTTTCCAAAAATGGCTATTTTAGACACTCTTGAAAAACTTTCCATTTCTCTTCTAATACGTCTTTTTTCATGCGGTTTTTTGCATTGTAACAATCTATGATAGTTACGCTTTTAATCCATACTAAGTAGAATATTGTTCGACTTGTACTTCTTTTTTTTCAGCCTTCCGAAATTTGCCCAAAAAATCGTCCATATTTTAACATTTTCCTATGGTCCCCCCTTTACTATTTTGCCAAAAATGGCCAATTTAGACACTATTAAAAAAATTCCCATTTGTCTTCTAATACGTCTTTTTTCATGCGGTTTTCTGCATTGTAACAATCTATGATAGTTACGCTTTCAATCCATACTAAGTAGGGTATTGTGTGACTTGTACTTCTCATTTTTCAGCCTTCCGAAATTTCCCCAAGAAATCGTCCATGTTTGAAAATTTCCCTATGGTCCCCCCTTTGCTATTTTGCCAAAAATGGCCATTTTAGACACTATTGGTAAACTTGCCATTTCTCTTTTAATACGTCTTTTTTCATGCAGTTTTTTGCATTGTAACAATCTACGATAGTTACGCTTTCAATCCATACTAATTAGGGTATTGTGCGACTTGTACTTCTCATTTTTCAGCCATCCGAAATTTGCATTAAAAATCGTCCATTTTTAAAAATTTTCCTATGGTCCCCCCTTTGCTATTTTGCCAAAATTGGCCATTTTAGACACTCTTGAAAAACCTGCCATTTCTCTTCTAATACGTCTTTTTTCATGCGGTTTTTTGCATTCTAAATATCTATGAAAGTTACGCTTTTAATCCATACTAAGTAGGGTATTGTGCGACTTGTACTTCTCATTTTTCAGCCTTCCGAAGTTTGCCCAAAAAATCGTCCATTTTTGAAAATTTTCCTATGGTCCCCCCTTTGCTATTTTGCCAAAAATGGCCATTTTAGACACTTATGGAAAACTTGCCATTTCTCTTCTAATACGTCTTTTTTCATGCAGTTTTTTGCATTGTAACAATCTACGATACTTACGCTTTCAATCCATACTAATTAGGGTATTGTGCGACTTGTACTACTTATTTTTCAGCCATCCGAAATTTGCATAAAAAATCGTCCATTTTTGAAAATTTTCCTATGGTCCCCCCTTTGCTATTTTGCCAAAAATGGCCATTTGAGACACTCTTGAAAAACCTGCCATTTCTCTTCTAATACGTCTTTTTTCATGCGGTTTTTTGCATTGTAAATATCTATGATAGTTACGCTTTTAATCCATACTAAGTAGGGTATTGTGCGACTTGTACTTCTCATTTTTCAGCCTTCCGAAGTTTGCCCAAAAAATCGTCCATTTTTTAAAATTTTCCTATGGTCCCCCCTTTGCTATTTTCCCAAAAATGGCCATTTTAGACACTCTTGAAAAACTTGCCATTTCTCTTCTAATACGCCTTTTTTTCATGCGGCTTTTTTCATTGTAACAATCTATGATAGTTACGCTTTCAATCCATACTAATTAGGGTAATGTGCGATTTGTACTTTTCATTTTTCAGCCATCCGAAATTTGCTAAAAAAATCGTCATTTTGAAAATTTTCCTATGGTCCCCCCTTTGCTATTTTTCCAAAAATGGCTATTTTAGACACTCTTGAAAAACTTTCCATTTCTCTTCTAATACGTCTTTTTTCATGCGGTTTTTTGCATTGTAACAATCTATGATAGTTACGCTTTTAATCCATACTAAGTAGAATATTGTTCGACTTGTACTTCTTTTTTTTCAGCCTTCCGAAATTTGCCCAAAAAATCGTCCATATTTTAACATTTTCCTATGGTCCCCCCTTTGCTATTTTGCCAAAAATGGCCAATTTAGACACTAATTAAAAACTTTCCATTTCTCTTCTAATACGTCTTTTTTCATGCAGTTTTTTGCATTGTAACACTCTATGATAGTTACGCTTTAAATCCATACATTTTAGGGTATTGTGCGACTTGTACTTCTTATTTTTCAGCCATCCGAAATTTGCATAAAAACTCGTCCATTTTTGAAAATTTTCCTATGGTCTCCCCTATACTATTTTGCCAAAAATGGCCATTTTAGACACTCTTGAAAAACTTACCATTTCTCTTCTAATACGTCTTTTTTCATGCGCTTTTTTGCATTGTAACAATCTATGATAGTTACGCTTTTAATCCATACTAAGTAGAATATTGTGCGACTTGTACTCCTTTTATTTCAGTCTTCCGAAATTTGCCCAAAAAATCGTCCATTTTTGAATATTTTCCTATGGTCCTCCCTTTGCTATTTTGCCAAGAATGGCCAATTTAGACACTTTTGACAAAATTGCCATTTCTCTTCTAATACGTCTTTTTTCATGCGCTTTTTTGCATTGTAACAATCTATGATAGTTACGCTTTCAATCCATACTAATTAGGGTATTGTGCGACTTGCACTTCTCATTTTTCAGCCTTCCGAAGTTTGCCCAAAAAATCGTCCATTTTTGAAAATTTTCCTATGGTCCCCACTTTGCTATTTTGCCAGAAATGGCCTTTTTAGACACTATTGAAAAACTTGCCATTTCTCTTCTAATACGTCTTTTTTCATGCGGCTTTTTGCATTGTAGCAATCTATGATAGTTGCGCTTTAAATCCATACTAATTAGGGTATTGTGCGACTTGTACTTCTCATTTTTCAGCCTTCCGAAATTTGCCCAAAAAATCGTCCATTTTTGAAAATTTTCCTATGGTCGCCCCTTTGCTATTTTGCCAAAAATGGCCAATTTAGACACTATTGCCAAAACTGCCATTTCTCTTCTAATACGTCTTTTTTCATGACGTTTTTTGCATTGTAACAATCTATGATAGTTACGCTTTTAATCCATACTAAGTAGAATATTGTGCGACTTGTACTTCTTTTTTTTCAGTCTTCCGAAATTTGCCCAAAAAATCGTCCATTTTTGAAAATTTTCCTATGGTCCTCCCTTTGCTATTTTGCCAAAAATGGCCATTTTAGACACTATTGAAAAACTTGCCATTTCTCTTCTAATACCTCTTTTTCATGCGGTTTTTTGCATTGTAACAATCTATGATAGTTACGCTTTTAGTCCATACTAATTAGGGTATTTTGCGACTTGTACTTCTCATTTTTCAGCCTTCCGAAATTTGCCCAAAAAATCGTCCATTTTTTAAAATTTTCCTATTGTCCCCCCTTTGCTATTTTGCCAAAAATGGCCAATTTAGACACTATTAACAAAATTCCCAATTCTCTTCTAATACGTCTTTTTTCATGCGGTTTTCTGCATTGTAACAATCTATGATAGTTACGCTTTCAATCCATACTAAGTAGGGTATTGTGTGACTTGTACTTCTCATTTTTCAGCCTTCCGAAATTTCCCCAAGAAATGGTCCATGTTTGAAAATTTCCCTATGGTCCCCCCTTTGCTATTTTGCCAAAAATGGCCATTTTAGACACTATTGGTAAACTTGCCATTTCTCTTCTAATACGTCTTTTTTCATGCAGTTTTTTGCATTGTAACAATCTACGATAGTTACGCTTTCAATCCATACTAATTAGGGTATTGTGCGACTTGTACTTCTCATTTTTCAGCCATCCGAAATTTGCATAAAAAATCGTCCATTTTTGAAAATTTTCCTATGGTCCCCCCTTTGCTATTTTGCCAAAAATGGCCATTTGAGACACTCTTGAAAAACCTGCCATTTCTCTTCTAATACGTCTTTTTTCATGCGGTTTTTTGCATTGTAAATATCTATGATAGTTACGCTTTTAATCCATACTAAGTAGGGTATTGTGCGACTTGTACTTCTCATTTTTCAGCCTTCCGAAGTTTGCCCAAAAAATCGTCCATTTTTTAAAATTTTCCTATGGTCCCCCCTTTGCTATTTTCCCAAAAATGGCCATTTTAGACACTCTTGAAAAACTTGCCATTTCTCTTCTAATACGTCTTTTTTTCATGCGGCTTTTTTCATTGTAACAATCTATGATAGTTACGCTTTCAATCCATACTAATTAGGGTAATGTGCGATTTGTACTTTTCATTTTTCAGCCATCCGAAATTTGCTAAAAAAATCGTCATTTTGAAAATTTTCCTATGGTCCCCCCTTTGCTATTTTTCCAAAAATGGCTATTTTAGACACTCTTGAAAAACTTTCCATTTCTCTTCTAATACGTCTTTTTTCATGCGGTTTTTTGCATTGTAACAATCTATGATAGTTACGCTTTTAATCCATACTAAGTAGAATATTGTTCGACTTGTACTTCTTTTTTTTCAGCCTTCCGAAATTTGCCCAAAAAATCGTCCATATTTTAACATTTTCCTATGGTCCCCCCTTTGCTATTTTGCCAAAAATGGCCAATTTAGACACTAATTAAAAACTTTCCATTTCTCTTCTAATACGTCTTTTTTCATGCAGTTTTTTGCATTGTAACAATCTATGATAGTTACGCTTTAAATCCATACATTTTAGGGTATTGTGCGACTTGTACTTCTCATTTTTCAGCCATCCGAAATTTGCATAAAAACTCGTCCATTTTTGAAAATTTTCCTATGGTCCCCCCTATACTATTTTGCCAAAAATGGCCATTTTAGACACTCTTGAAAAACTTACCATTTCTCTTCTAATACGTCTTTTTTCATGCGCTTTTTTGCATTGTAACAATCTATGATAGTTACGCTTTTAATCCATACTAAGTAGAATATTGTGCGACTTGTACTCCTTTTATTTCAGTCTTCCGAAATTTGCCCAAAAAATCGTCCATTTTTGAATATTTTCCTATGGTCCTCCCTTTGCTATTTTGCCAAGAATGGCCAATTTAGACACTTTTGACAAAATTGCCATTTCTCTTCTAATACGTCTTTTTTCATGCGCTTTTTTGCATTGTAACAATCTATGATAGTTACGCTTTCAATCCATACTAATTAGGGTATTGTGCGACTTGCACTTCTCATTTTTCAGCCTTCCGAAGTTTGCCCAAAAAATCGTCCATTTTTGAAAATTTTCCTATGGTCCCCACTTTGCTATTTTGCCAGAAATGGCCTTTTTAGACACTATTGAAAAACTTGCCATTTCTCTTCTAATACGTCTTTTTTCATGCGGCTTTTTGCATTGTAGCAATCTATGATAGTTGCGCTTTAAATCCATACTAATTAGGGTATTGTGCGACTTGTACTTCTCATTTTTCAGCCTTCCGAAATTTGCCCAAAAAATCGTCCATTTTTGAAAATTTTCCTATGGTCGCCCCTTTGCTATTTTGCCAAAAATGGCCAATTTAGACACTATTGCCAAAACTGCCATTTCTCTTCTAATACGTCTTTTTTCATGACGTTTTTTGCATTGTAACAATCTATGATAGTTACGCTTTTAATCCATACTAAGTAGAATATTGTGCGACTTGTACTTCTTTTTTTTCAGTCTTCCGAAATTTGCCCAAAAAATCGTCCATTTTTGAAAATTTTCCTATGGTCCTCCCTTTGCTATTTTGCCAAAAATGGCCATTTTAGACACTATTGAAAAACTTGCCATTTCTCTTCTAATACCTCTTTTTCATGCGGTCTTTTGCATTGTAACAATCTATGATAGTTACGCTTTTAGTCCATACTAATTAGGGTATTTTGCGACTTGTACTTCTCATTTTTCAGCCTTCCGAAATTTGCCCAAAAAATCGTCCATTTTTTAAAATTTTCCTATTGTCCCCCCTTTGCTATTTTGCCAAAAATGGCCAATTTAGACACTATTAACAAAATTCCCAATTCTCTTCTAATACGTCTTTTTTCATGCGGTTTTCTGCATTGTAACAATCTATGATAGTTACGCTTTCAATCCATACTAAGTAGGGTATTGTGTGACTTGTACTTCTCATTTTTCAGCCTTCCGAAATTTCCCCAAGAAATGGTCCATGTTTGAAAATTTCCCTATGGTCCCCCCTTTGCTATTTTGCCAAAAATGGCCATTTTAGACACTATTGGTAAACTTGCCATTTCTCTTCTAATACGTCTTTTTTCATGCAGTTTTTTGCATTGTAACAATCTACGATAGTTACGCTTTCAATCCATACTAATTAGGGTATTGTGCGACTTGTACTTCTCATTTTTCAGCCATCCGAAATTTGCATAAAAAATCGTCCATTTTTGAAAATTTTCCTATGGTCCCCCCTTTGCTATTTTGCCAAAAATGGCCATTTGAGACACTCTTGAAAAACCTGCCATTTCTCTTCTAATACGTCTTTTTTCATGCGGTTTTTTGCATTGTAAATATCTATGATAGTTACGCTTTTAATCCATACTAAGTAGGGTATTGTGCGACTTGTACTTCTCATTTTTCAGCCTTCCGAAGTTTGCCCAAAAAATCGTCCATTTTTTAAAATTTTCCTATGGTCCCCCCTTTGCTATTTTCCCAAAAATGGCCATTTTAGACACTCTTGAAAAACTTGCCATTTCTCTTCTAATACGTCTTTTTTTCATGCGGCTTTTTTCATTGTAACAATCTATGATAGTTACGCTTTCAATCCATACTAATTAGGGTAATGTGCGATTTGTACTTTTCATTTTTCAGCCATCCGAAATTTGCTAAAAAAATCGTCATTTTGAAAATTTTCCTATGGTCCCCCCTTTGCTATTTTTCCAAAAATGGCTATTTTAGACACTCTTGAAAAACTTTCCATTTCTCTTCTAATACGTCTTTTTTCATGCGGTTTTTTGCATTGTAACAATCTATGATAGTTACGCTTTTAATCCATACTAAGTAGAATATTGTTCGACTTGTACTTCTTTTTTTTCAGCCTTCCGAAATTTGCCCAAAAAATCGTCCATATTTTAACATTTTCCTATGGTCCCCCCTTTGCTATTTTGCCAAAAATGGCCAATTTAGACACTAATTAAAAACTTGCCATTTCTCTTCTAATACGTCTTTTTTCATGCAGTTTTTTGCATTGTAACAATCTATGATAGTTACGCTTTAAATCCATACATTTTAGGGTATTGTGCGACTTGTACTTCTCATTTTTCAGCCATCCGAAATTTGCATAAAAACTCGTCCATTTTTGAAAATTTTCCTATGGTCCCCCCTATACTATTTTACCAAAAATGGCCATTTTAGACACTCTTGAAAAACTTACCATTTCTCTTCTAATACGTCTTTTTTCATGCGCTTTTTTGCATTGTAACAATCTATGATAGTTACGCTTTTAATCCATACTAAGTAGAATATTGTGCGACTTGTACTCCTTTTATTTCAGTCTTCCGAAATTTGCCCAAAAAATCGTCCATTTTTGAATATTTTCCTATGGTCCTCCCTTTGCTATTTTGCCAAGAATGGCCAATTTAGACACTTTTGACAAAATTGCCATTTCTCTTCTAATACGTCTTTTTTCATGCGCTTTTTTGCATTGTAACAATCTATGATAGTTACGCTTTCAATCCATACTAATTAGGGTATTGTGCGACTTGCACTTCTCATTTTTCAGCCTTCCGAAGTTTGCCCAAAAAATCGTCCATTTTTGAAAATTTTCCTATGGTCCCCACTTTGCTATTTTGCCAGAAATGGCCTTTTTAGACACTATTGAAAAACTTGCCATTTCTCTTCTAATACGTCTTTTTTCATGCGGCTTTTTGCATTGTAGCAATCTATGATAGTTGCGCTTTAAATCCATACTAATTAGGGTATTGTGCGACTTGTACTTCTCATTTTTCAGCCTTCCGAAATTTGCCCAAAAAATCGTCCATTTTTGAAAATTTTCCTATGGTCGCCCCTTTGCTATTTCGCCAAAAATGGCCAATTTAGACACTATTGCCAAAACTGCCATTTCTCTTCTAATACGTCTTTTTTCATGACGTTTTTTGCATTGTAACAATCTATGATAGTTACGCTTTTAATCCATACTAAGTAGAATATTGTGCGACTTGTACTTCTTTTTTTTCAGTCTTCCGAAATTTGCCCAAAAAATCGTCCATTTTTGAAAATTTTCCTATGGTCCTCCCTTTGCTATTTTGCCAAAAATGGCCATTTTAGACACTATTGAAAAACTTGCCATTTCTCTTCTAATACCTCTTTTTCATGCGGTTTTTTGCATTGTAACAATCTATGATAGTTACGCTTTTAGTCCATACTAATTAGGGTATTTTGCGACTTGTACTTCTCATTTTTCAGCCTTCCGAAATTTGCCCAAAAAATCGTCCATTTTTTAAAATTTTCCTATAGTCCCCCCTTTGCTATTTTGCCAAAAATAGCCAATTTAGACACTATTAACAAAATTCCCAATTCTCTTCTAATACGTCTTTTTTCATGCGGTTTTCTGCATTGTAACAATTTATGATAGTTACGCTTTCAATCCATACTAAGTAGGGTATTGTGTGACTTGTACTTCTCATTTTTCAGCCTTCCGAAATTTCCCCAAGAAATGGTCCATGTTTGAAAATTTCCCTATGGTCCCCCCTTTGCTATTTTGCCAAAAATGGCCATTTTAGACACTATTGGTAAACTTGCCATTTCTCTTCTAATACGTCTTTTTTCATGCAGTTTTTTGCATTGTAACAATCTACGATAGTTACGCTTTCAATCCATACTAATTAGGGTATTGTGCGACTTGTACTTCTCATTTTTCAGCCATCCGAAATTTGCATAAAAAATCGTCCATTTTTGAAAATTTTCCTATGGTCCCCCCTTTGCTATTTTGCCAAAATTGGCCATTTTAGACACTCTTGAAAAACCTGCCATTTCTCTTCTAATACGTCTTTTTTCATGCGGTTTTTTGCATTGTAAATATCTATGATAGTTACGCTTTTAATCCATACTAAATAGGGTATTGTGCGACTTGTACTTCTCATTTTTCAGCCTTCCGAAGTTTGCCCAAAAAATCGTCAATTTTTTAAAATTTTCCTATGGTCCCCCCTTTGCTATTTTGCCAAAAATGGCCATTTTAGACACTATTGAAAAACTTGCCAGCTCTCTTCTAATACGTCTTTTTTCATGCAGTTTTTTGAATTGTAACAATCTATGATAGTTACGCTTTCAATCCATACTAATTAGGGTATTGTGCGACTTGTACTTCTCATTTTTCAGCCTTCCGAAATTTGCCCAAAAAATCGTCCATTTTTGAAAATTTTCCTAGGGTCCCCCCTTTGCTTTTTTTCCAAAAATGGCTATTTTAGACACTCTTGAAAAACTTGCCATTTCTCTTCTAATACGTCTTTTTTCATGCCGTTTTTTGCATTGTAACAATCTATGATAGTTACGCTTTTACTCCATACTAAGTAGAATATTGTGCGACTTGTACTTCTTTTTTTTAAGCCTTCCGCAATTTGCCCAAAAAATCGTCCATTTTTGAACATTTTCCTATGGTCCCCCCTTTGCTATTTTGCCAAAAATGGCCAATTTAGACACTATTGACAAAATTGCCATTTCTCTTCTAATACGTCTTTTTTCATGCGCTTTTTTGCATTGTAACAATCTATGATAGTTACGCTTTCAATCCATACTATATAGAATATTGTGCGACTTGTACTTCTCTTTTTCCAGCCATCCGAAATTTGCCTAAAAACTCGTCCATTTTTGAAAATTTTCCTATGGTCCCCCCTTTGCTATTTTGCCAAAAATGGCCATTTTAGACACTATTGAAAAACTTGCCATTTCTCTTCTAATACGTCTTTTTTCATGCGGTTTTTGCATTGTAACAATCTATGATAGTTACGCTTAAATCCATACTAATTAGGGTATTGTGCGACTTGTACTTCTCATTTTTCAGCCTTTCGAAATTTGCTAAAAAAATCGTCCATTTTTGAAAATTTTTCTATGGTCCCCCCTTTTCTATTTTGCCAAAAATGGCCATTTTAGACACTATTGAAAAACTTGCCAGTTCTTATCTAATACGTCTTTTTTCATGCAGTTTTTTGCATTGTAACAATCTATGATAGTTACGCTTTCAATCCATACTAATTAGGGTAATGTGCGACTTGTACTTCTTATTTTTTAGCCTTCCGAAATTTGCCCAAAAACTCGTCCATTTTTGAAATTTTTCCTATGGTCACCCCTTTGCTATTTTCCCAAAAATGGCCATTTTAGACACTCTTGAAAAACTTGCCATTTCTCTTCTAATACGTCTTTTTTCATGCAGTTTTTTGCATTGTAACAATCTATGATAGTTACGCTTTCAATCCATTTTAATTAGCGTATTGTGCGACTTGTACTTCTTATTTTTCAGCCTTCCGAAGTTTGCCCAAAAAATCGTCCATTTTTAAAAATTTTCCTATGGTCCCCCTTTTGCTATTTTGCCAGAAATGGCCATTTTAGACATTATTGAAAAACTTGCCAGTTCTCTTCTAATACGTCTTTTTTCATGCAGTTTTTTGCATTGTAACAATCTATGATAGTTACGCTTTCAATCCATTTTAATTAGGGTATTGTGCGACTTGTACTTCTTATTTTTTAGCCTTCCGAAATTTGCCCAAAAAATCATCCATTTTTGAAAATTTTCCTATGGTCCCCCCTTTGCTGTTTTTCCAAACATGGCTATTTTAGACACTCTTGAAAAACTTGCCATTTCTCTTCTAATACGTCTTTTTTCATGCGGTTTTTTGCATTGTAACAATCTATGATAGTTACGCTTTTAATCCATACTAAGTAGAATATTGTGCGACTTGTACTTCTTTTTTTTAAGCCTTCCGAAATTTGCCCAAAAAATCGTCCATTTTTAAACATTTTCCTATGGTCCCCCCTTTGCTATTTTGCCAAAAATGGCCAATTTAGACACTATTGACAAAATTGCCATTTCTCTTCTAAAACGTCTTTTTTCATGCGCTTTTTTGCATTGTAACAATCTATGATAGCTACGCTTTCAATCCATACTAATTAGGGTATTGTGCGACTTCTACTTCTCATTTTTCAGCCTTCCGAAGTTTGCCCAAAAAATCGTCCATTTTTGAAAATTTTCCTATGGTGCCCCCTTTGCTATTTTGCCAGAAATGGCCATTTTAGACACTATTGAAAAACTTCCCATTTCTCTTCTAATACGTCTTTTTTCATGCGGCTTTTTGCATTGTAGCAATCTATGATAGTTGCGCTTTAAATCCATACTAATTAGGCTATTTTGCGACTTGTACTTCTCATTTTTCAGCCTTCCGAAATTTGCTCAAAAAATCGTCCATTTTTGAAAATTTTCCTATGGTCCCCCCTTTCCTATTTCGCCAAAAATGGCCAATTTAGACACTAATTAAAAACTTGCCATTTCTCTTCTAATACGTCTTTTTTCATGCAGTTTTTTGCATTGTAACAATCTATGATAGTTACGCTTTAAATCCATACATTTTAGGGTATTGTGCGACTTGTACTTCTCATTTTTCAGCCATCCGAAATTTGCATAAAAACTCGTCCATTTTTGAAAATTTTCCTATGGTCCCCGCTATACTATTTTACCAAAAATGGCCATTTTAGACACTCTTGAAAAACTTACCATTTCTCTTCTAATACGTCTTTTTTCATGCGCTTTTTTGCATTGTAACAATCTATGATAGTTACGCTTTTAATCCATACTAAGTAGAATATTGTGCGACTTGTACTCCTTTTATTTCAGTCTTCCGAAATTTGCCCAAAAAATCGTCCATTTTTGAATATTTTCCTATGGTCCTCCCTTTGCTATTTTGCCAAGAATGGCCAATTTAGACACTTTTGACAAAATTGCCATTTCTCTTCTAATACGTCTTTTTTCATGCGCTTTTTTGCATTGTAACAATCTATGATAGTTACGCTTTCAATCCATACTAATTAGGGTATTGTGCGACTTGCACTTCTCATTTTTCAGCCTTCCGAAGTTTGCCCAAAAAATCGTCCATTTTTGAAAATTTTCCTATGGTCCCCACTTTGCTATTTTGCCAGAAATGGCCTTTTTAGACACTATTGAAAAACTTGCCATTTCTCTTCTAATACGTCTTTTTTCATGCGGCTTTTTGCATTGTAGCAATCTATGATAGTTGCGCTTTAAATCCATACTAATTAGGGTATTGTGCGACTTGTACTTCTAATTTTTCAGCCTTCCGAAATTTGCCCAAAAAATCGTCCATTTTTGAGAATTTTCCTATGGTCGCCCCTTTGCTATTTCGCCAAAAATGGCCAATTTAGACACTATTGCCAAAACTGCCATTTCTCTTCTAATACGTCTTTTTTCATGACGTTTTTTGCATTGTAACAATCTATGATAGTTACGCTTTTAATCCATACTAAGTAGAATATTGTGCGACTTGTACTTCTTTTTTTTCAGTCTTCCGAAATTTGCCCAAAAAATCGTCCATTTTTGAAAATTTTCCTATGGTCCTCCCTTTGCTATTTTGCCAAAAATGGCCATTTTAGACACTATTGAAAAACTTGCCATTTCTCTTCTAATACCTCTTTTTCATGCGGTTTTTTGCATTGTAACAATCTATGATAGTTACGCTTTTAGTCCATACTAATTAGGGTATTTTGCGACTTGTACTTCTCATTTTTCAGCCTTCCGAAATTTGCCCAAAAAATCGTCCATTTTTTAAAATTTTCCTATAGTCCCCCCTTTGCTATTTTGCCAAAAATGGCCAATTTAGACACTATTAACAAAATTCCCAATTCTCTTCTAATACGTCTTTTTTCATGCGGTTTTCTGCATTGTAACAATTTATGATAGTTACGCTTTCAATCCATACTAAGTAGGGTATTGTGTGACTTGTACTTCTCATTTTTCAGCCTTCCGAAATTTCCCCAAGAAATGGTCCATGTTTGAAAATTTCCCTATGGTCCCCCCTTTGCTATTTTGCCAAAAATGGCCATTTTAGACACTATTGGTAAACTTGCCATTTCTCTTCTAATACGTCTTTTTTCATGCAGTTTTTTGCATTGTAACAATCTACGATAGTTACGCTTTCAATCCATACTAATTAGGGTATTGTGCGACTTGTACTTCTCATTTTTCAGCCATCCGAAATTTGCATAAAAAATCGTCCATTTTTGAAAATTTTCCTATGGTCCCCCCTTTGCTATTTTGCCAAAATTGGCCATTTTAGACACTCTTGAAAAACCTGCCATTTCTCTTCTAATACGTCTTTTTTCATGCGGTTTTTTGCATTGTAAATATCTATGATAGTTACGCTTTTAATCCATACTAAATAGGGTATTGTGCGACTTGTACTTCTCATTTTTCAGCCTTCCGAAGTTTGCCCAAAAAATCGTCAATTTTTTAAAATTTTCCTATGGTCCCCCCTTTGCTATTTTGCCAAAAATGGCCATTTTAGACACTATTGAAAAACTTGCCAGCTCTCTTCTAATACGTCTTTTTTCATGCAGTTTTTTGAATTGTAACAATCTATGATAGTTACGCTTTCAATCCATACTAATTAGGGTATTGTGCGACTTGTACTTCTCATTTTTCAGCCTTCCGAAATTTGCCCAAAAAATCGTCCATTTTTGAAAATTTTCCTAGGGTCCCCCCTTTGCTTTTTTTCCAAAAATGGCCAATTTAGACACTATTGACAAAATTGCCATTTCTCTTCTAATACGTCTTTTTTCATGCGCTTTTTTGCATTGTAACAATCTATGATAGTTACGCTTTCAATCCATACTATATAGAATATTGTGCGACTTGTACTTCTCTTTTTCCAGCCATCCGAAATTTGCCTAAAAACTCGTCCATTTTTGAAAATTTTCCTATGGTCCCCCCTTTGCTATTTTGCCAAAAATGGCCATTTTAGACACTATTGAAAAACTTGCCATTTCTCTTCTAATACGTCTTTTTTCATGCGGTTTTTGCATTGTAACAATCTATGATAGTTACGCTTAAATCCATACTAATTAGGGTATTGTGCGACTTGTACTTCTCATTTTTCAGCCTTTCGAAATTTGCTAAAAAAATCGTCCATTTTTGAAAATTTTTCTATGGTCCCCCCTTTTCTATTTTGCCAAAAATGGCCATTTTAGACACTATTGAAAAACTTGCCAGTTCTTATCTAATACGTCTTTTTTCATGCAGTTTTTTGCATTGTAACAATCTATGATAGTTACGCTTTCAATCCATACTAATTAGGGTAATGTGCGACTTGTACTTCTTATTTTTTAGCCTTCCGAAATTTGCCCAAAAACTCGTCCATTTTTGAAATTTTTCCTATGGTCACCCCTTTGCTATTTTCCCAAAAATGGCCATTTTAGACACTCTTGAAAAACTTGCCATTTCTCTTCTAATACGTCTTTTTTCATGCAGTTTTTTGCATTGTAACAATCTATGATAGTTACGCTTTCAATCCATTTTAATTAGCGTATTGTGCGACTTGTACTTCTTATTTTTCAGCCTTCCGAAGTTTGCCCAAAAAATCGTCCATTTTTAAAAATTTTCCTATGGTCCCCCTTTTGCTATTTTGCCAGAAATGGCCATTTTAGACATTATTGAAAAACTTGCCAGTTCTCTTCTAATACGTCTTTTTTCATGCAGTTTTTTGCATTGTAACAATCTATGATAGTTACGCTTTCAATCCATTTTAATTAGGGTATTGTGCGACTTGTACTTCTTATTTTTTAGCCTTCCGAAATTTGCCCAAAAAATCATCCATTTTTGAAAATTTTCCTATGGTCCCCCCTTTGCTGTTTTTCCAAACATGGCTATTTTAGACACTCTTGAAAAACTTGCCATTTCTCTTCTAATACGTCTTTTTTCATGCGGTTTTTTGCATTGTAACAATCTATGATAGTTACGCTTTTAATCCATACTAAGTAGAATATTGTGCGACTTGTACTTCTTTTTTTTAAGCCTTCCGAAATTTGCCCAAAAAATCGTCCATTTTTAAACATTTTCCTATGGTCCCCCCTTTGCTATTTTGCCAAAAATGGCCAATTTAGACACTATTGACAAAATTGCCATTTCTCTTCTAAAACGTCTTTTTTCATGCGCTTTTTTGCATTGTAACAATCTATGATAGCTACGCTTTCAATCCATACTAATTAGGGTATTGTGCGACTTCTACTTCTCATTTTTCAGCCTTCCGAAGTTTGCCCAAAAAATCGTCCATTTTTGAAAATTTTCCTATGGTGCCCCCTTTGCTATTTTGCCAGAAATGGCCATTTTAGACACTATTGAAAAACTTGCCATTTCTCTTCTAATACGTCTTTTTTCATGCGGCTTTTTGCATTGTAGCAATCTATGATAGTTGCGCTTTAAATCCATACTAATTAGGCTATTTTGCGACTTGTACTTCTCATTTTTCAGCCTTCCGAAATTTGCTCAAAAAATCGTCCATTTTTGAAAATTTTCCTATGGTCCCCCCTTTCCTATTTTGCCAAAAATGGCCAATTTAGACACTAATTAAAAACTTGCCATTTCTCTTCTAATACGTCTTTTTTCATGCAGTTTTTTGCATTGTAACAATCTATGATAGTTACGCTTTAAATCCATACATTTTAGGGTATTGTGCGACTTGTACTTCTCATTTTTCAGCCATCCGAAATTTGCATAAAAACTCGTCCATTTTTGAAAATTTTCCTATGGTCCCCGCTATACTATTTTACCAAAAATGGCCATTTTAGACACTCTTGAAAAACTTACCATTTCTCTTCTAATACGTCTTTTTTCATGCGCTTTTTTGCATTGTAACAATCTATGATAGTTACGCTTTTAATCCATACTAAGTAGAATATTGTGCGACTTGTACTCCTTTTATTTCAGTCTTCCGAAATTTGCCCAAAAAATCGTCCATTTTTGAATATTTTCCTATGGTCCTCCCTTTGCTATTTTGCCAAGAATGGCCAATTTAGACACTTTTGACAAAATTGCCATTTCTCTTCTAATACGTCTTTTTTCATGCGCTTTTTTGCATTGTAACAATCTATGATAGTTACGCTTTCAATCCATACTAATTAGGGTATTGTGCGACTTGCACTTCTCATTTTTCAGCCTTCCGAAGTTTGCCCAAAAAATCGTCCATTTTTGAAAATTTTCCTATGGTCCCCACTTTGCTATTTTGCCAGAAATGGCCTTTTTAGACACTATTGAAAAACTTGCCATTTCTCTTCTAATACGTCTTTTTTCATGCGGCTTTTTGCATTGTAGCAATCTATGATAGTTGCGCTTTAAATCCATACTAATTAGGGTATTGTGCGACTTGTACTTCTCATTTTTCAGCCTTCCGAAATTTGCCCAAAAAATCGTCCATTTTTGAAAATTTTCCTATGGTCGCCCCTTTGCTATTTCGCCAAAAATGGCCAATTTAGACACTATTGCCAAAACTGCCATTTCTCTTCTAATACGACTTTTTTCATGACGTTTTTTGCATTGTAACAATCTATGATAGTTACGCTTTTAATCCATACTAAGTAGAATATTGTGCGACTTGTACTTCTTTTTTTTCAGTCTTCCGAAATTTGCCCAAAAAATCGTCCATTTTTGAAAATTTTCCTATGGTCCTCCCTTTGCTATTTTGCCAAAAATGGCCATTTTAGACACTATTGAAAAACTTGCCATTTCTCTTCTAATACCTCTTTTTCATGCGGTTTTTTGCATTGTAACAATCTATGATAGTTACGCTTTTAGTCCATACTAATTAGGGTATTTTGCGACTTGTACTTCTCATTTTTCAGCCTTCCGAAATTTGCCCAAAAAATCGTCCATTTTTTAAAATTTTCCTATAGTCCCCCCTTTGCTATTTTGCCAAAAATGGCCAATTTAGACACTATTAACAAAATTCCTAATTCTCTTCTAATACGTCTTTTTTCATGCGGTTTTCTGCATTGTAACAATTTATGATAGTTACGCTTTCAATCCATACTAAGTAGGGTATTGTGTGACTTGTACTTCTCATTTTTCAGCCTTCCGAAATTTCCCCAAGAAATGGTCCATGTTTGAAAATTTCCCTATGGTCCCCCCTTTGCTATTTTGCCAAAAATGGCCATTTTAGACACTATTGGTAAACTTGCCATTTCTCTTCTAATACGTCTTTTTTCATGCAGTTTTTTGCATTGTAACAATCTACGATAGTTACGCTTTCAATCCATACTAATTAGGGTATTGTGCGACTTGTACTTCTCATTTTTCAGCCATCCGAAATTTGCATAAAAAATCGTCCATTTTTGAAAATTTTCCTATGGTCCCCCCTTTGCTATTTTGCCAAAATTGGCCATTTTAGACACTCTTGAAAAACCTGCCATTTCTCTTCTAATACGTCTTTTTTCATGCGGTTTTTTGCATTGTAAATATCTATGATAGTTACGCTTTTAATCCATACTAAATAGGGTATTGTGCGACTTGTACTTCTCATTTTTCAGCCTTCCGAAGTTTGCCCAAAAAATCGTCAATTTTTTAAAATTTTCCTATGGTCCCCCCTTTGCTATTTTGCCAAAAATGGCCATTTTAGACACTATTGAAAAACTTGCCAGCTCTCTTCTAATACGTCTTTTTTCATGCAGTTTTTTGAATTGTAACAATCTATGATAGTTACGCTTTCAATCCATACTAATTAGGGTATTGTGCGACTTGTACTTCTCATTTTTCAGCCTTCCGAAATTTGCCCAAAAAATCGTCCATTTTTGAAAATTTTCCTAGGGTCCCCCCTTTGCTTTTTTTCCAAAAATGGCTATTTTAGACACTCTTGAAAAACTTGCCATTTCTCTTCTAATACGTCTTTTTTCATGCCGTTTTTTGCATTGTAACAATCTATGATAGTTACGCTTTTAATCCATACTAAGTAGAATATTGTGCGACTTGTACTTCTTTTTTTTCAGCCTTCCGAAATTTGCCCAAAAAATCGTCCATTTTTGAACATTTTCCTATGGTCCCCCCTTTGCTATTTTACCAAAAATGGCCAATTTAGACACTATTGACAAAATTGCCATTTCTCTTCTAATACGTCTTTTTTCATGCGCTTTTTTGCATTGTAACAATCTATGATAGTTACGCTTTCAATCCATACTATATAGAATATTGTGCGACTTGTACTTCTCTTTTTCCAGCCATCCGAAATTTGCCTAAAAACTCGTCCATTTTTGAAAATTTTCCTATGGTCCCCCCTTTGCTATTTTGCCAAAAATGGCCATTTTAGACACTATTGAAAAACTTGCCATTTCTCTTCTAATACGTCTTTTTTCATGCGGCTTTTTGCATTGTAGCAATCTATGATAGTTGCGCTTTAAATCCATACTAATTAGGCTATTTTGCGACTTCTACTTCTCATTTTTCAGCCTTCCGAAATTTGCTCAAAAAATCGTCCATTTTTGAAAATTTTCCTATGGTCCCCCCTTTCCTATTTTGCCAAAAATGGCCAATTTAGACACTATTGACAAAATTACCAGTTCTTATCTAATACGTCTTTTTTCATGCAGTTTTTTGCATTGTAACAATCTATGATAGTTACGCTTTCAATCCATACTAATTAGGGTAATGTGCGACTTGTACTTCTTATTTTTTAGCCTTCCGAAATTTGCCCAAAAACTCGTCCATTTTTGAAATTTTTCCTATGGTCACCCCTTTGCTATTTTCCCAAAAATGGCCATTTTAGACACTCTTGAAAAACTTGCCATTTCTCTTCTAATACGTCTTTTTTCATGCAGTTTTTTGCATTGTAACAATCTATGATAGTTACGCTTTCAATCCATTTTAATTAGCGTATTGTGCGACTTGTACTTCTTATTTTTCAGCCTTCCGAAGTTTGCCCAAAAAATCGTCCATTTTTAAAAATTTTCCTATGGTCCCCCCTTTGCTATTTTGCCAAAAATGGCCAATTTAGACACTATTGACAAAATTGCCATTTCTCTTCTAAAACGTCTTTTTTCATGCGCTTTTTTGCATTGTAACAATCTATGATAGCTACGCTTTCAATCCATACTAATTAGGGTATTGTGCGACTTCTACTTCTCATTTTTCAGCCTTCCGAAGTTTGCCCAAAAAATCGTCCATTTTTGAAAATTTTCCTATGGTCCCCCCTTTGCTATTTTGCTAGAAATGGCCATTTTAGACACTATTGAAAAACTTGCCATTTCTCTTCTAATACGTCTTTTTTCATGCGGCTTTTTGCATTGTAGCAATCTATGATAGTTGCGCTTTAAATCCATACTAATTAGGCTATTTTGCGACTTCTACTTCTCATTTTTCAGCCTTCCGAAATTTGCTCAAAAAATCGTCCATTTTTGAAAATTTTCCTATGGTCCCCCCTTTCCTATTTTGCCAAAAATGGCCAATTTAGACACTATTGACAAAATTACCATTTCTCTTCTAATACGTCTTTTTTCATGCAGTTTTTTGCATTGTAACAATCTATGATACTTACGCTTTCAATCCATACTAATTAGGGTATTGTGCGACTTGTACTTCTTATTTTTTAGCCTTCCGAAATTTGCCCAAAAAACCGTCCATTTTTGAAAATTTTCCTATGGTCCCCCGTTTGCTATTTTGCCAAAAATGGCCATTTTAGACACTCTTGAAAACTTGCCATTTCTCTTCTAATACGTCTTTTTTTCATGCGGTTTTTTGCATTGTAACAATCTATGATAGTTACGCTTTCAATCCATACTATTTAGGGTATTGTGCGACTTGTACTTCTCATTTTTCAGCCATCCGAAATTTGCATAAAAACTCGTCCATTTTTGAAATTTTTCCTATGGTCACCCCTTTGCTATTTTCCCAAAAATGGCCATTTTAGACACTCTTGAAAAACTTGCCATTTCTCTTCTAATACGTCTTTTTTCATGACGTTTTTTGCATTGTAACAATCTATGACAGTTACGCTTTTAATCCATACTAAGTAGAATATTGTGCGACTTGTACTTCTTTTTTTTCAGTCTTCCGAAATTTGCCCAAAAAATCGTCCATTTTTGAAAATTTTCCTATGGTCCTCCCTTTCCTATTTTGCCAAAAATGGCCAATTTAGACACTATTGACAAAATTACCATTTCTCTTCTAATACGTCTTTTTTCATGACGTTTTTTGCATTGTAACAATCTATGATAGTTACGCTTTTAATCCATACTAAGTAGAATATTGTGCGACTTGTACTTCTCATTTTTCAGCCTTCCGAAATTTGCCCAAAAAATCGTCCATTTTTGAAAATTTTCCTATGGTCCCCCCTTTCCTATTTTGCCAAAAATGGCCAATTTAGACACTATTGACAAAATTACCATTTCTCTTCTAATACGTCTTTTTTCATGCAGTTTTTTGCATTGTAACAATCTATGATACTTACGCTTTCAATCCATACTATTTAGGGTATTGTGCGACTTGTACTTCTCATTTTTCAGCCATCCGAAATTTGCATAAAAACTCGTCCATTTTTGAAATTTTTCCTATGGTCACCCCTTTGCTATTTTCCCAAAAATGGCCATTTTAGACACTCTTGAAAAACTTGCCATTTCTCTTCTAATACGTCTTTTTTCATGCCGTTTTTTGCATTGTAACAATCTATGATAGTTACGCTTTCAATCCATTTTAATTAGCGTATTGTGCGACTTGTACTTCTCATTTTTCAGCCTTCCGAAGTTTGCCCAAAAAATCGTCCATTTTTGAAAATTTTCCTATGGTCCCCCCTTTGCTATTTTGCAAGAAATGGCCATTTTAGACACTATTGGAAAACTTGCCAGTTCTCTTCTAATACGTCTTTTTTCATGCAGTTTTTTGCATTGTAACAATCTATGATAGTTACGCTTTCAATCCATTTTAATTAGGGTATTGTGCGACTTGTACTTCTTATTTTTTAGCCTTCCGAAATTTGCCCAAAAAATCGTCCATTTTTGAAAATTTTCCTTTGGTCCCCCCTTTGCTGTTTTTCCAAACATGGCTATTTTAGACACTCTTTAAAAACTTGCCATTTCTCTTCTAATACGTCTTTTTCATGCGGTTTTTTGCATTGTAACAATCTATGATAGTTACGCTTTCAATCCATACTAATTAGGGTATTGTGCGACTTGTACTTCTTATTTTTTAGCCTTCCGAAATTTGCCCAAAAAATCGTCCATTTTTGAAAATTTTCCTATCGTCCCCCCTTTGCTATTTTGCCAAAAATGGCCATTTTAGACACTCTTGAAAACTTGCCATTTCTCTTCTAATACGTCTTTTTTTCATGCGGTTTTTTGCATTGTAACAATCTATGATAGTTACGCTTTCAATCCATACTAAGTAGGGTATTGTGCGACTTGTACTTCTCATTTTTCAGCCTTCCGAAAGTTGCCAAAAAAATCGTCCATTTTTGAAAATTTTCCTATGGTCTCCCCTTTGCTATTTTGCCAAAAATGGCCAATTTAGACACTATTAAAAAACTTGCCATTTCTGTTCTAATACGTCTTTTTTCATGCGGTTTTTTGCATTGTAACAATCTATGATAGTTACGCTTTCAATCCATACTAATCAGGGTATTGTTCGATTTGTACTTTTCATTTTTCAGCCATCCGAAATTTGCTAAAAAATCGTCCATTTTTGAAAATTTTCCTATGGTCCCCCTCTTGCTATTTTGCCAAAAATGGCCAATTTAGACACTATTGACAAAATTGCCATTTCTCTTCTAATACGTCTTTTTTCATGCGCATTTTTTGCATTGTAACAATCTATGATAGTTACGCTTTCAATCCATACTAATTAGGGTATTGTGCGACTTCTACTTCTTATTTTTCAGCCTTCCGAAAGTTGCATAAAAATTTGTCCATTTTTGAAAATTTTCCTATGGTCCCCCCTTTGCTATTTTGCCAAAAATGGCCATTTTAGACACTCTTGAAAAACCTTCCATTTCTCTTCTAATACGTCTTTTTTCATGCGGTTTTTTGCATTGTAAATATCTATGATAGTTACGCTCACTAGACCAAAAGCCACATTTTAATCACATTTAAGTTGCATTAAACAACCCTAGAA
This sequence comes from Ricordea florida, assembly GCA_949710005.1. Taxonomy (NCBI): domain Eukaryota; kingdom Metazoa; phylum Cnidaria; class Anthozoa; order Corallimorpharia; family Ricordeidae; genus Ricordea; species Ricordea florida. Next base: position 5,722,185 of record OX453278.1, read on the forward strand.
CTTGGGTCTACATTTAAGTCTAGTTTAATTGTTTAAAACATCACTTAAATCAATGCTATTGTCATAGTGGGGTTTAAGTGCCCCTGAAACATACATTATACACCTGAAGCCATTTAAGTTCCTTAAATGGAGATTAAACATTCTCTAAATTAATGGTTGTGTTTTGGTTCACATAAATGACTATTTATTGATATATAACAGGAATAGTAAGAATTATAATTGTCCAGTGTGTAACATCACTGTGCACTTCATTGCTCAAGTATCTTCAAATTGTCTCTTTTCTCCATAACAGAATCAGAACACCAAAACATGAAAGCAACGTAAAAATGTCTTGACATTTTGAACTCAGTTCAATAAAAAAGTAATATAATTTTAAAAAAATATCATCAAGAAGAAAAATGACCATATTTCACTAATCACACTAAGACAAGTGTATTAAGAAACTTTAATTTTATCCGTATATGTAGTTTCCATGTCCACAGTCATGTACCCTTATTAGCTTATGCATCAAAATTTTGATACAGTGTATATATGTTGTCAAGTAACCACAATGTACAAATGTGTCAATCTCCAAATCGAAAGACAATGTAAGATGGAACAGAACGATATTTTTACACTTACACAACATTTGCATCAACATTAACACCTGATCTAACAAGTAGCATATGACAATTTGCAAAAGTGGTGTGAACTGTCAATCAAAAGTAGTCATTTGTATATGCACTTTCCTATGTACCAATTTATTTCAGCTGGTTAAACCTAAGTTTGTATGCAATCCGTAGTGCCACAGTACTGTTAAGAAAATACTGGTGCCTTCAGAACTCAAATACTGTCCAGTCATATCATAATAAAAATTATTTTTTCAGAGAAAAAAAGAGAAATAAGGAGAACGTTTGCTTCAATGATACAGTCTCTTCTTAGCTAAGAACCCTATCAATGACTTAATCTAAATCTGTAAAATGCCAGCACGACGAGGTATAGGGCAAACTGCCATAAGTTTGGCATTACCTAGAGAAAGATAAGCTGCAGTAAAGAGGCTGTGAAAAAAAATCAAAAAAAAATCGCCGACGGCGACGCTTTAGCGATTGAGATGAACATTTCGTTTTTGTGTGACGGCGATACGAAGATGAATGTGCGAAGGACTTTCCGCAAGTTTCACACTTATCACAGAAGAAAGGGCTTGGAGTGTTTTCGACGAAACTTGTTTCAGGATAATCTTCGGCCATTTTGTTGATTATCAAAGACGGAAACCGCAATCGGTAATGATTGATTTGCGTCACGAGCCATGAATGGCCCTATTGTTATCCCAAGCAATTTGCATTTGGTTTTTCTGCTTCATTGCAATTGGTTGGTTTTCGATAGTAAGCCAATCAGAAAGTGAGAGTGTCGGTCGCGGGATGTATGTTTCATGTAGTTAGCGTCATTTAGAAGTTCGCATTCCAGCTTCGTTCCTTGCCGTGTGCTCGCTCGTGTTTTACAGTTAGTTACACTTCACTTTTCCGGTAACGATGACTGCACTAGGTGCTCAACAGGAACGACAGCTTCTTCTGATTGAAAGGATGAGCGGTAAAATGGATGCGATTTGCGACAGTCAAAAGAGACTCCAGGATGCCAATGCAAGCCTGCGACAGGAGAACGAAAGACTAAGAGACGAATTACAAAAGAAGGAGAAGCAGGGCAACCGACGTGGTTTGAGAAATTCACGGCGGAGTTCTACAGTTGAAATTCCAAATGAACTAAGGGTGAGTAGATCTTTTTGTTTTCGTGGAGCAACTTCAGAATACCCGTCCACTCATTTACATGTGTCGGGGGCTTTTGAAGAACGAGGTATATCACAATGGACTCTTTTGTTATTCATCAGTATGTAAATAAGTGGACGGGTATTCTGGAGTCTGACGCCATTTCATTTACTTCTTTTTGTTGAAGCAAAACATTGTATGCTAGATGAATTCGAAGTAAAAAGACGAGTACCTATTATTATTAGTTAGTATACCTATTACTTCGTGTGTGGGCGCATGAAGCTCGAACGTGGTGGTGAGTTAACTTTAGTGTGGGGACGAAGTGACTGGTTTTCAATTTGCATCGTGTACTCAAGCCACAGCTGTGCGTGTATGAGGGCCATGAGACGGCGATCTTTTCAGTTTTGTTGAAAATCTTTTCAATCTTAGCTTCAGTAAAGATCTTTTAATCAAAGATTTTAATCTCCTCAAAAACCACAAAAACTCAAGTTCATTTCTTAATATAATTATGCCCCGTACTCATTGCACTTGTTTAGAGAGGGCTTTGCGGTAAGATTTCCGCACAGGTCCCTACTTCATTATGCATTCTGTAACTATACTATTTCGTTCTTCGAACACAAGAAATATTTGCACGTGAATTACACCAGACAAGACAGCTTCCGCATGCATAATGAGTAGGGACCTGTGCGGAAATCATTCCGCGCGACTACACCAGGAATAATGAAGTATGGGGTTTAATAGGGAATTCTTGCCCTTTTTACAGTGTTTGATTCGATATCTGAGAAGCAGTCTAGTAATACAGGAAAGTGGTTGCATTATCTTCCTTATGCGCGACAATATGTAATTAGCATCGTGAGGAGCAGTTGTTCCGACCTGTAACCTCAAAAACTTCATTAATTCTTGCACTGATTTTGTATTATCACGCTCTTGCAGAAACGGTTTCGATTTATTTACAAGAAGTTGGTGGAAAAGAAGATGTTAAAGGGCTTCATTGTTGATGAGGAGTATGTATTCAATTTCCTTTTACATTATCAGAGCCATGATCAGTAATTTAGAGATGAACCAAGGCACTTTCCTTTGTCATTTTTTCCTTATTTCCTGTACAACATTTAACATGCTATTGTTTTAAATTTAGTGGAAATTGGGATCTTGATGACTTCTGGGGCTATATAAAACACAGAATGTTTGTAAAATAATACTGATCCCATTGCTGTCATCATAAACACCCCAATTATTTAGAAATAGAATTTAACCAATTTACATTGCCTCATTTTTTTCTGGTTACATTCTTGGTTGTAGATATAAACACTGAGGACATTTCCTTATTTCCAAATAATTTGACTCAAGAGTGCGGTGGTGGGCATGTATTTTAAGGTGCTCGGTATTCAGCGATAAATTGTCTAAACAACACTAGTACTTATAACTGGTCTGGGAGCTCTACTACTACAGCAAATGAGAAACATGCTGATGCTGGAGCTGGCTACTTAAATTAGTGGTCCTAGCTGGTGGTGTCCACTATAGGTTTATTAGAATTTGTCCATGCACAAGCGTATAGGTTGTTTTGAGTTTTTGTTGGGTAGGCATTTGTAGAACCGGCTGCTTATGGAAATTTCCATGGGAACCTATATTCCAGAGAGTTAATGTTATGTGCTCCACTTAAAGCACAGTCTGTGATGATTGTATTGCATGACCTTAAGTTTTGTTAAATAATTTTAAATATGCTGTTTTTTCTTTTAAGTCCATCGTCTGAGGGAAACCAGATTGTTTTTACCCAAATTAAAGAAATTTTGAGGAAAGAACATGGTGGCGAAAACTGTCCTTGGACTGAATTACAAATGGAAGGTTTGTACATTATTTTATTCTGTTCAAAGCTTATTGAGAGATAATATTGTGTGGTGCAAATGTCTTTGTTGAATCAAAACCCAAAGTGTTTTAAAACTGTAGGATTCCATTTTATATAAATCCTAGGGAGCACGATTTATTTGATATAATTGTTAATTGATAATTTTTCAACAGCCCAGTTTTGTCGCTATTTCACTACAATACGGGAAAGGGACTTGAGGATCAGGACAGGCAAAAATAAAGAACACAAAGAAAAATGCAAAAAGAACAGACGGCTGTTAACTGTGAGTCTAGAAATATATTCATTTAATTGATTATTGCATTTTGTAGTAATTATAATTTGTGTGTCAAATTGTTTTAACCATAAAAATGTATCTATTGAGCTGAGGGCTGATAGTTCCTTTGTCTGAACAATTTGCATTTTGATCCTACTGGGATGTTCAAATGTCCTGCCTGTTTCCATGCTTATAACAGTGTGCACGTAATGTATGGTTCTGAGGGAAAGTTTCATGAGAGTCCTGATGTTTCCTGAGATGAAGTCGAGGGAAACTTTAGGACCCAGAGGAAAACAAAACTAATCGTTATATACCTAGACTTTCACTCAACAAAATGAGCACTGTGATTGGTCGATTGTTGATCACATGCCCCCGATCAAATTTAAATGTGTATTACAGGAAAAATTAACAAAGATGATACAACTGGCACACAGACAAAATTCTAATATTTGGATTTATGTTTTGATATTTAGACGCTTATGGTACCGTAGATATGAATTTTTTTGACTAGCTTTTATATTATAAAGATTAAGAAAAGTTGGAGAATTCGGACTTCTTAAAGTTCTTATTATTTAAATTTTCAACCCTGCTTTCAGAAATTATCACAAAAAAATATGCAATATAGCAAACAGGTTATTCTTACCCTTGGACTCTCAATGTTTGACAAGTAAATAATTATCCTTGGTATATTTACACATTTGTTGGTTTGGAGAATTTTGTAGGTTAATTCAGTATTAAAGTGTTGATAATTGTAATGATGTTTATGATATGATGCTTAATGATGATATGATATTAATGTCAGCTGCATTGCCATAAATTTTCTATCTTATCAAAAAGCTCCTTATAACTTTTAGAGTCAGGGGGTTGGGTAAAAATGAATCACAAACTCATACAATTGAAGGAGTATTAATTGAACCTTGGATTAAGCACCTAGAGTGAATCAGGCTTTTTTTTCTTTGCTTTGAGCAATTATTGTTTTTTTCAATGTAGCAATCATCATTTCCTCTTGTACTTCTTCTTATGACTTAACTTGCAGCTTCCTTTATTTATTCTCAATTGATTTAATATCATTCTCTGTTAGAAACTGGAAAGACGGAATCGTGCATTTGAGTTGGTTCAATCAAGCATGACAGCAACACAACGGCAGTGTGCTAGTGAGGTCCTGTTTATTGACTACATGAGCAGTGAGGAGTCAGATTATGATGAGATAGAGGACCCCATTACAGGAGAAAAGCAGAGAAAACTTGCAAGATACCATAAAAAAAGGTTGCCATGGGAAAGGTCAAGCCTAAAAAACTTGAAACAAAAGTTGGATCGCGCATACCATGACAGCCTGTCATTGCATGCTAGAGCCATGTCCAAGGCCAGAGAGGTGCATGGTGTGTCAACAAGACCAGCACCTGAAGGTCCAGCTTGGGCTGTTAGACAGATTGATACTGTTTATTCTTAGGCCAATGGATCTCATGCTACTTTAAATGAGACCTTTTTTTCACACAGCAGACAATTGGCTCTACTGTAAAAAATGCTACCAAAAAAGCAGTGTACTTTTAGATATTTTTAGTCACAACATTGTGAAACATTTTTCATATGTAAAGATTTATGACATGTAGGTCTTACTTAATTGAATAAAAAAAATGTTTTTCTTAATAAAAGGTATTTTTAATATAATCAAACAAGTGTACTGCAAGTGTTGGGTGGGTTTGCTGCAAAGCAACAACAACTAAGACAACAGCAAATGAAATATACACTGTACATGTAACGACCAAGTAAAAAACACCACTGTTTATGAAGGAATACATTTGGTGGGTGACTTAAAACATGCTTATGAAATGAATATGGCCAAAAAGATATAGTTGAACCCTCTAAAATTAAATATAATTATGATCATTTAATTACCCTAAAACATGACTTTTACACACATTTAGAATGTGTTTAAGTTTCTAATTAAACATAACGTAAACGTCAGAAGATATTTTGGTTGTATTTAATGCTCACTTAAACATACATTAAGCTTTAGCCTTAAGGGTGTTTAAGGCAAGTTTAAGGTGAAATTAAACATATTTTTAAGTTCTTAAACCTCTAATTAAATGTAGTAAACATAAGTTTAAGCCAAGATTAATTTCAGTTTAAGTCTGCTTAAATGTTCTTTTTCTCCTTGTGGCTTTTAATCCATACTAAGTAGGGTATTCTGCGACTTGTACTTCTCATTTTTCAGCCTTGCGAAATTTGCCCAAAAAATCGTCCATTTTTGAAAATTTTCCTATGGTCCCCCCTTTCCTATTTTGCCAAAAATGGCCAATTTAGACACTATTGACAAAATTACCATTTCTCTTCTAATACGTCTTTTTTCATGACGTTTTTTGCATTGTAACAATCTATGATAGTTACGCTTTTAATCCATACTAAGTAGAATATTGTGCGACTTGTACTTCTTTTTTTTCAGTCTTCCGAAATTTGCCCAAGAAATCGTCCATTTTTGAAAATTTTCCTATGGTCCTCCCTTTGCTATTTTGCCAAAAATGGCCATTTTAGACACTATTGAAAAACTTGCCATTTCTCTTCTAATACCTCTTTTTCATGCGGTTTTTTGCATTGTAACAATCTATGATAGTTACGCTTTTAGTCCATACTAATTAGGGTATTTTGCGACTTGTACTTCTCATTTTTCAGCCTTCCGAAATTTGCCCAAAAAATCGTCCATTTTTTAAAATTTTCCTATTGTCCCCCCTTTGCTATTTTGCCAAAAATGGCCAATTTAGACACTATTAACAAAATTCCCAATTCTCTTCTAATACGTCTTTTTTCATGCGGTTTTCTGCATTGTAACAATCTATGATAGTTACGCTTTCAATCCATACTAAGTAGGGTATTGTGTGACTTGTACTTCTCATTTTTCAGCCTTCCGAAATTTCCCCAAGAAATCGTCCATGTTTGAAAATTTCCCTATGGTCCCCCCTTTGCTATTTTGCCAAAAATGGCCATTTTAGACACTATTGGTAAACTTGCCATTTCTCTTCTAATACGTCTTTTTTCATGCAGTTTTTTGCATTGTAACAATCTACGATAGTTACGCTTTCAATCCATACTAATTAGGGTATTGTGCGACTTGTACTTCTCATTTTTCAGCCATCCGAAATTTGCATAAAAAATCGTCCATTTTTGAAAATTTTCCTATGGTCCCCCCTTTGCTATTTTGCCAAAATTGGCCATTTTAGACACTCTTGAAAAACCTGCCATTTCTCTTCTAATACGTCTTTTTTCATGCGGTTTTTTGCATTGTAAATATCTATGATAGTTACGCTTTTAATCCATACTAAGTAGGGTATTGTGCGACTTGTACTTCTCATTTTTCAGCCTTCCGAAGTTTGCCCAAAAAATCGTCAATTTTTTAAAATTTTCCTATGGTCCCCCCTTTGCTATTTTGCCAAAAATGGCCATTTTAGACACTATTGGAAAACTTGCCATTTCTCTTCTAATACGTCTTTTTTCATGCAGTCTTTTGCATTGTAACAATCTACGATACTTACGCTTTCAATCCATACTAATTAGGGTATTGTGCGACTTGTACTTCTCATTTTTCAGCCATCCGAAATTTGCATAAAAAATCGTCCATTTTTGAAAATTTTCCTATGGTCCCCCCTTTGCTATTTTGCCAAAAATGGCCATTTTAGACACTCTCTAAGAACCTGCCATTTCTCTTCTAATACGTCTTTTTTCATGCGGTTTTTTGCATTGTAAATATCTATGATAGCTACGCTTTTAATCCATACTAAGTAGGGTATTGTGCGACTTGTACTTCTCATTTTTCAGCCTTCCGAAGTTTGCCCAAAAAATCGTCCATTTTTAAAAAATTTTCCTATGGTCCCCCCTTTGCTATTTTGCCAAAAATGGCCATTTTAGACACTATTGAAAAACTTGCCAGCTCTCTTCTAATACGTCTTTTTTCATGCAGTTTTTTGAATTGTAACAATCTATGATAGTTACGCTTTCAATCCATACTAATTAGGGTATTGTGCGACTTGTACTTCTCATTTTTCAGCCTTCCGAAATTTGCCCAAAAAATCGTCCATTTTTGAAAATTTTCCTATGGTCCCCCCTTTGCTTTTTTTCCAAAAATGGCTATTTTAGACACTCTTGAAAAACTTGCCATTTCTCTTCTAATACGTCTTTTTTTCATGCGGTTTTTTGCATTGTAACAATCTATGATAGTTACGCTTTTAATCCATACTAAGTAGAATATTGTGCGACTTGTACTTCTTTTTTTTAAGCCTTCCGAAATTTGCCCAAAAAATCGTCCATTTTTGAACATTTTCCTATGGTCCCCCCTTTGCTATTTTGCCAAAAATGGCCAATTTAGACACTATTGACAAAATTACCATTTCTCTTCTAATACGTCTTTTTTCATGCGCTTTTTTGCATTGTAACAATCTATGATAGTTACGCTTTCAATCCATACTAATTAAAGTATTGTGCGACTTGTACTTCTCATTTTTGAGCCTTCCGAAGCTTGCCCAAAAAATCGTCCATTTTTGAAAATTTTCCTATGGTCCCCCCTTTGCTATTTTGCCAGAAATGGCCATTTTAGACGCTATTGAAAAACTTGCCATTTCTCTTCTAATACGTCTTTTTTCATACGGCTTTTTGCATTGTAGCAATCTATGATAGTTGCGCTTTAAATCCATACTAATTAGGCTATTGTGCGACTTGTACTTGTCATTTTTTAGCCTTCCGAAATTTGCCCAAAAATCGTCCATTTTTGAAAATTTTCCTATGGTCCCCCCTTTCCTATTTTGCCAAAAATGGCCAATTTAGACACTATTGACAAAATTACCATTTCTCTTCTAATACGTCTTTTTTCATGCAGTTTTTTGCATTGTAACAATCTATGATAGTTACGCTTTCAATCCATACTATTTAGGGTATTGTGCGACTTGTACTTCTCTTTTTCCAGCCATCCGAAATTTGCATAAAAACTCGTCCATTTTTGAAAATTTTCCTATGGTCCCCCCTTTGCTATTTTGCCAAAAATGGCCATTTTAGACACTATTGAAAAACTTGCCATTTCTCTTCTAATACGTCTTTTTTCATGCGGTTTTTTGCATTGTAAATATCTATGATAGTTACGCTTTCAATCCATACTAATTAGGCTATTGTGCGACTTGTACTTCTCATTTTTCAGCCTTTCGAAATTTGCTAAAAAAATCGTCCATTTTTGAAAATTTTTCTATGGTCCCCCCTTTTCTATTTTGCCAAAAATGGCCATTTTAGACACTATTGAAAAACTTGCCAGTTCTTATCTAATACGTCTTTTTTCATGCAGTTTTTTGCATTGTAACAATCTATGATAGTTACGCTTTCAATCCATACTAATTAGGGTATTGTGCGACTTGTACTTCTTATTTTTTAGCCTTCCGAAATTTGCCCAAAAAATCGTCCATTTTTGAAAATTTTCCTATGGTCACCCCTTTGCTATTTTCCCAAAAATGGCCATTTTAGACACTCTTGAAAAACTTGCCATTTCTCTTCTAATACGTCTTTTTTCATGCAGTTTTTTGCATTGTAACAATCTATGATAGTTACGCTTTCAATCCATTTTAATTAGCGTATTGTGCGACTTGTACTTCTCATTTTTCAGCCTTCCGAAGTTTGCCCAAAAAATCGTCCATTTTTGAAAATTTTCCTATGGTCCCCCCTTTGCTATTTTGCCAGAAATGGCCATTTTAGACACTATTGAAAAACTTGCCAGTTCTCTTTTAATACGTCTTTTTTCATGCAGTTTTTTGCATTGTAACAATCTATGATAGTTACGCTTTCAATCCATTTTAATTAGGGTATTGTGCGACTTGTACTTCTCATTTTTCAGCCTTCCGAAGTTTGCCCAAAAAATCGTCCATTTTTGAAAATTTTCCTATGGTCCCCCCTTTGCTATTTTGCCAGAAATGGCCATTTTAGACACTATTGAAAAACTTGCCAGTTCTCTTTTAATACGTCTTTTTTCATGCAGTTTTTTGCATTGTAACAATCTATGATAGTTACGCTTTCAATCCATTTTAATTAGGGTATTGTGCGACTTGTACTTCTTATTTTTTAGCCTTCCGAAATTTGCCCAAAAATCGTCCATTTTTGAAAATTTTCCTATGGTCCCCCCTTTCCTATTTTGCCAAAAATGGCCAATTTAGACACTATTGACAAAATTACCATTTCTCTTCTAATACGTCTTTTTTCATGCAGTTTTTTGCATTGTAACAATCTATGATAGTTACGCTTTCAATCCATACTATTTAGGGTATTGTGCGACTTGTACTTCTCTTTTTCCAGCCATCCGAAATTTGCATAAAAACTCGTCCATTTTTGAAAATTTTCCTATGGTCCCCCCTTTGCTATTTTGCCAAAAATGGCCATTTTAGACACTATTGAAAAACTTGCCATTTCTCTTCTAATACGTCTTTTTTCATGCGGTTTTTTGCATTGTAAATATCTATGATAGTTACGCTTAAATCCATACTAATTAGGGTATTGTGCGACTTGTACTTCTCATTTTTCAGCCTTTCGAAATTTGCTAAAAAAATCGTCCATTTTTGAAAATTTTTCTATGGTCCCCCCTTTTCTATTTTGCCAAAAATGGCCATTTTAGACACTATTGAAAAACTTGCCAGTTCTTATCTAATACGTCTTTTTTCATGCAGTTTTTTGCATTGTAACAATCTATGATAGTTACGCTTTCAATCCATACTAATTAGGGTATTGTGCGACTTGTACTTCTTATTTTTTAGCCTTCCGAAATTTGCCCAAAAAATCGTCCATTTTTGAAAATTTTCCTATGGTCACCCCTTTGCTATTTTCCCAAAAATGGCCATTTTAGACACTCTTGAAAAACTTGCCATTTCTCTTCTAATACGTCTTTTTTCATGCAGTTTTTTGCATTGTAACAATCTATGATAGTTACGCTTTCAATCCATTTTAATTAGGGTATTGTGCGACTTGTACTTCTTATTTTTTAGCCTTCCGAAATTTGCCCAAAAAATCGTCCATTTTTTAAAATTTTCCTATGGTCCCCCCTTTGCTGTTTTTCCAAACATGGCTATTTTAGACACTCTTTAAAAACTTGCCATTTCTCTTCTAATACGTCTTTTTTCATGCGGTTTTTTGCATTGTAACAATCTATGATAGTTACGCTTTTAATCCATACTAAGTAGAATATTGTGCGACTTGTACTTCTTTTCTTTCAGTCTTCCGAAATTTGCCCAAAAAATCGTCCATTTTTAAACATTTTCCTATGGTCCCCCCTTTGCTATTTTGCCAAAAATGGCCAATTTAGACACTATTGACAAAATTGCCATTTCTCTTCTAATACGTCTTTTTTCATGCGCTTTTTTGCATTGTAACAATCTATGATAGTTACGCTTTCAATCCATACTAATTAGGGTATTGTGCGACTTGTACTTCTCATTTTTCAGCCTTCCGAAGTTTGCCCAAAAAATCGTCCATTTTTTAAAATTTTCCTATGGTCCCCCCTTTGCTATTTTGCCAGAAATGGCCATTTTAGACACTATTGAAAAACTTGCCATTTCTGTTCTAATACGTCTTTTTTCATGCGGCTTTTTGCATTGTAGCAATCTATGATAGTTGCGCTTTAAATCCATACTAATTATGCTATTTTGCGACTTGTACTTCTCATTTTTCAGCCTTCCGAAATTTGCCCAAAAAATCGTCCATTTTTGAAAATTTTCCTATGGTCCCCCCTTTCCTATTTTGCCAAAAATGGCCAATTTAGACACTATTGACAAAATTACCATTTCTCTTCTAATACGTCTTTTTTCATGCAGTTTTTTGCATTGTAACAATCTATGATAATACGCTTTCAATCCATACTATTTAGGGTATTGTGCGACTTGTACTTCTCATTTTTCAGCCATCCGAAATTTGCATAAAAACTCGTCCATTTTTGAAATTTTTCCTATGGTCACCCCTTTGTTATTTTCCCAAAAATGGCCATTTTAGACACTCTTGAAAAACTTCCCATTTCTCTTCTAATACGTCTTTTCTCATGCGGTTTTTTGCATTGTAACAATCTATGATAGTTACGCTTTCAATCCATTTTAATTAGCGTATTGTGCGACTTGTACTTCTCATTTTTCAGCCTTCTGAAGTTTGCCCAAAAAATCGTCCATTTTTGAAAATTTTCCTATGGTCCCCCCTTTGCTATTTTGCCAAAAATGGCCATTTTAGACATTATTGAAAAACTTGCCAGTTCTCTTCTAATACGTCTTTTTTCATGCAGTTGTTTGCATTGTAACAATCTATGATAGTTACGCTTTCAATCCATTTTAATTAGGGTATTGTGCGACTTGTACTTCTTATTTTTTAGCCTTCCGAAATTTGCCCGAAAAATCGTCCATTTTTGAAAATTTTCCTATGGTCCCCCCTTTGCTGTTTTTCCAAACATGGCTATTTTAGACACTCTTGAAAAACTTGCCATTTCTCTTCTAATACGTCTTTTTTCATGCGGTTTTTTGCATTGTAACAATCTATGATAGTTACGCTTTTAATCCATACTAAGTAGAATATTGTGCGACTTGTACTTCTTTTTTTTAAGCCTTCCGAAATTTGCCCAAAAAATCGTCCATTTTTAAACATTTTCCTATGGTCCCCCCCTTGCTATTTTGCCAAAAATGGCCAATTTAGACACTATTGACGAAATTGCCATTTCTCTTCTAATACGTCTTTTTTTCATGCGGTTTTTTGCATTGTAACAATCTATGATAGTTACGCTTTCAATCCATACTAAGTAGGGTATTGTGCGACTTGTACTTCTCATTTTTCAGCCTTCCGAAAGTTGCCAAAAAAATCGTCCATTTTTGAAAATTTTCCTATGGTCTCCCCTTTGCTATTTTGCCAAAAATGGCCAATTTAGACACTATTAAAAAACTTGCCATTTCTGTTCTAATACGTCTTTTTTCATGCGGTTTTTTGCATTGTAACAATCTATGATAGTTACGCTTTCAATCCATACTAATTAGGGTATTGTTCGATTTGTACTTTTCATTTTTCAGCCATCCGAAATTTGCTAAAAAAATCGTCCATTTTTGAAAATTTTCCTATGGTCCCCCTCTTGCTATTTTGCCAAAAATGGCCAATTTAGACACTATTGACAAAATTGCCATTTCTCTTCTAATACGTCTTTTTTCATGCGCATTTTTTGCATTGTAACAATCTATGATAGTTACGCTTTCAATCCATACTAATTAGGGTATTGTGCGACTTCTACTTCTTATTTTTCAGCCTTCCGAAAGTTGCATAAAAATTCGTCCATTTTTGAAAATTTTCCTATGGTCCCCCCTTTGCTATTTTGCCAAAAATGGCCATTTTAGACACTCTTGAAAAACCTGCCATTTCTCTTCTAATACGTCTTTTTTCATGCGGTGTTTTGCATTGTAAATATCTATGATAGTTACGCTTTTAATCCATACTAAGTAGGGTATTGTGCGACTTGTACTTCTCATTTTTCAGCCTTCCGAAATTTGCCCAAAAAATCGTCCATTTTTGAAAATTTTCCTATGGTCCCCCCTTTCCTATTTTGCCAAAAATGGCCAATTTAGACACTATTGACAAAATTACCATTTCTCTTCTAATACGTCTTTTTTCATGCAGTTTTTTGCATTGTAACAATCTAGGATAGTTACGCTTTCAATCCATACTATTTAGGGTATTGTGCGACTTGTACTTCTCATTTTTCAGCCATCCGAAATTTGCATAAAAACTCGTCCATTTTTGAAATTTTTCCTATGGTCCCTTCTTTGCTATTTTGCCAAAAATGGCCATTTTAGACACTCTTGAAAAACCTGCCATTTCTCTTCTAATACGTCTTTTTTCATGCGGTTTTTTCCATTGTAAATATCTATGATAGTTACGCTTTTAATCCATACTAAGCAGGGTATTGTGCGACTTGTACTTCTCATTTTTCAGCCTTCCGAAGTTTGCCCAAAAAATCGTCCATTTTTGAAAATTTTCCTTGTGTCCCCCCTTTGCTATTTTGCCAAAAATGGCCATTTTAGACACTATTGAAAAACTTGCCATTTCTTTTCTAATACGTCTTTTTTTATGCGGTATTTTGCATTGTAACAATCTATGATAGTTACGCTTAAATCCATACTAATTAGGGTACTGTGCGACTTGTACTTCTCATTTTTCAGCCTTCCGAAATTTGCTAAAAAAATCGTCCATTTTTGAAAATTTTTCTATTGTCCCCCCTTTTCTATTTTGCCAAAAATGGCCATTTTAGACACTATTGAAAAACTTGCCAGTTCTCTTCTAATACGTCTTTTTTCATGCAGTTTTTTGCATTTTAACAATCTATGATAGTTACGCTTTCAATCCATACTAATTAGGGTATTGTGCGAATTGTACTTCTTATTTTTTAGCCTTCCGAAATTTCCCAAGAAATCGTCCATTTTTGAAAATTTTCCTATGGTCCCCCCTTTGTTGTTTTTCCAAAAATGGCTATTTTAGACACTCTTGAAAAACTTGCCATTTCTCTTCTAATACGTCTTTTTTCATGACGTTTTTTGCATTGTAACAATCTATGATAGTTACGCTTTTAATCCATACTAAGTAGAATATTGTGCGACTTGTACTTCTTTTTTTTAAACCTTCCGAAATTTGCCCAAAAAATCGTCCATTTTTAAACATTTTCCTATGGTCCCCCCTTTGCTATTTTGCCAAAAATGGCCAATTTAGACACTATTGACAAAATTGCCATTTCCCTTCTAATACGTCTTTTTTCATGCGCTTTTTTGCATTGTAACAATCTATGATAGTTACGCTTTCAATCCATACTAATTAGGGTATTGTGCGACTTGTTCTTCTCATTTTTTAGCCTTCCGAAGTTTGCCCAAAAAATCGTATATTTTTTAAAATTTTCCTATGGTCCCCCCTTTGCTATTTTGCAAAAAATGGCCATTTTAGACACTCTTGAAAAACCTGCCATTTCTCTTCTAATACGTCTTTTTTCATGCGGTTTTTTCCATTGTAAATATCTATGATAGTTACGCTTTTAATCCATACTAAGTAGGGTATATTGCGACTTGTACTTCTCATTTTTCAGCCTTCCGAAGTTTGCCCAAAAAATCGTCTATTTTTGAAAATTTTCCTATGGTCCCCCCTTTGCTATTTTGCCACAAATGGCCATTTTAGACACTATTGAAAAACTTGGCATTTCTCTTCTAATACGTCTTTTTTCATGCGATTTTTTGTATTGTAACAATATATGATAGTTACGCTTTCCATCCATACTAATTAGGGTATTGTGCGACTTGTACTTCTTTTTTTTCAGCCTTCCGAAGTTTGCCCAAAAAATCGTCCATTTTTGAAAATTTTCCTATGGTCCCCCCTTTGCTATTTTGCAACAAATGGCCATTTTAGACACTCTTGAAAAACTTGCCATTTCTCTTCTAATACGTCTTTTTTCATGCGGCTTTTTGCATTGTAGCAATCTATGATAGTTGCGCTTTAAATCCATACTAATTAGGGTATTGTGCGACTTGTACTTCTTATTTTTCAGCCTTCCGAAATTTCCCTAAAAAATTGTCCATTTTTGAAAATTTTCCTACGGTCCCCCCCTTTGCTATTTTGCCAAAAATGGCCATTTTAGACGCTATTGAAAAACTTGAAGTTTCTCTTCTAATACGTCTTTTTTCATGCGCTTTTTTGCATTGTAACAATCTATGATAGTTACGCTTTCAATCCATACTAATTAGGGTATTGTGCGACTTGTACTTCTCATTTTTCAGCCTTCCGAAGTTTGCCCAAAAAATCGTCCATTTTTGAAAATTTTCCTATGGTCCCCCCTTTGATATTTTGCCACAAATGGCCATTTTAGACACTATTGAAAAACTTGCCATTTCTCTTCTAATACGTCTTTTTTCATGCGGCTTTTTGCATTGTAGCAATCTATGATAGTTGCGCTTTAAATCCATACTAATTAGGCTATTGTGCGACTTGTACTTCTCATTTTTCAGCCTTCCGAAATTTGCCCAAACAATCGTCCATTTTTGAAAATTTTCCTATGGTCCCCCCTTTCCTATTTTGCCAAAAATGGCCAATTGAGACACTATTGACAAAATTACCATTTCTCTTCTAATACGTCTTTTTTCATGCAGTTTTTTGCATTGTAACAATCTATGATAGTTACGCTTTCAATCCATACTATTTAGGGTATTGTGCGACTTGTACTTCTCATTTTTCAGCCATCCGAAATTTCCATAAAAACTCGTCCATTTTTCAAATTTTTCCTATGGTCCCCCCTTTGCGATTTTTCCAAAAATGGCCATTTTAGACACTCTTGAAAAACCTGCCATTTCTCTTCTAATACGTCTTTTTTCATGCGGTTTTTTCCATTGTAAATATCTATGATAGTTACGCTTTTAATCCATACTAAGTAGCGTATTGTGCGACTTGTACTTCTCATTTTTCAGCCTTCCGAAGTTTGCCCAAAAAATCGTCCATTTTTGAAAATTTTCCTTGTGTCCCCCCTTTGCTATTTTGCCAAAAATGGCCATTTTAGACACTATTGAAAAACTTGCCATTTCTTTCCTAATACGTCTTTTTTTATGCGGTATTTTGCATTGTAACAATCTATGATAGTTACGCTTAAATCCATACTATCTAGGGTACTGTGCGACTTGTACTTCTCATTTTTCAGCCTTCCGAAATTTGCTAAAAAAATCGTCCATTTTTGAAAATTTTTCTATTGTCCCCCCTTTTCTATTTTGCCAAAAATGGCCATTTTAGAAACTATTGAAAAACTTGCCAGTTCTCTTCTAATACGTCTTTTTTCATGCAGTTTTTTGCATTTTAACAATCTATGATAGTTACGCTTTCAATCCATACTAATTAGGGTATTGTGCGAATTGTACTTCTTATTTTTTAGCCTTCCGAAATTTCCCAAGAAATCGTCCATTTTTGAAAATTTTCCTATTGTCCCCCCTTTGCTGTTTTTCCAAAAATGGCTATTTTAGACACTCTTGAAAAACTTGCCATTTCTCTTCTAATACGTCTTTTTTCATGACGTTTTTTGCATTGTAACAATCTATGATAGTTACGCTTTTAATCCATACTAAGTAGAATATTGTGCGACTTGTACTTCTTTTTTTTAAACCTTCCGAAATTTGCCCAAAAAATCGTCCATTTTTAAACATTTTCCTATGGTCCCCCCTTTGCTATTTTGCCAAAAATGGCCAATTTAGACACTATTGACAAAATTGCCATTTCCCTTCTAATACGTCTTTTTTCATGCGCTTTTTTGCATTGTAACAATCTCTGATAGTTACGCTTTCAATCCATACTAATTAGGGTATTGTGCGACTTGTTCTTCTCATTTTTTAGCCTTCCGAAGTTTGCCTAAAAAATCGTATATTTTTGAAAATTTTCCTATGGTCCCTCCTTTGCTATTTTGCAAAAAATGGCCATTTTAGACACTCTTGAAAAACTTGCCATTTCTTTTCTAATACGTCTTTTTTCATGCGGTTTTTTGCATTGTAACAATCTATGATAGTTACGCTTAAATCCATACTAATTAGGGTATTGTGCGACTTGTACTTCTCATTTTTCAGCCTTCCGAAATTTGCTAAAAAAATCGTCCATTTTTGAAAATTTTCCTATGGTCCCCCCTTTGTTATTTTGCCAGAAATTGCCATTTTAGACACTATTGAAAAACTTTGCATTTCTCTTCTAATACGTCTTTTTTCATGCGGTTTTTTGTATTGTAACAATATATGATAGTTACGCTTTCAATCCATACTAATTAGGGTATTGTGCGACTTGTACTTCTTTTTTTTCAGCCTTCCGAAGTTTGCCCAAAAAATCGTCCATTTTTGAAAATTTTCCTATGGTCCCCCCTTTGCTATTTTGCCAGAAATGGCCATTCTAGACACTCTTGAAAAACTTGCCATTTCTCTTCTAATACGTCTTTTTTCATGCGGCTTTTTGCATTGTAGCAATCTATGATAGTTGCGCTTTAAATCCATACTAATTAGGGTATTGTGCGACTTACACTTCTAATTTTTCAGCCTTCCGAAATTTGCCCAAAAAATTGTCCATTTTTGAAAATTTTCCTATCGTCCCCCCTTTGCTATTTTGCCACAAATGGCCATTTTAGACGCTATTGAAAAACTTGCCAGTTCTCTTCTAATACGTCTTTTTTCATGCAGTTTTTTGCATTGTAACAATCTATGATAGTTACGCTTTCAATCCATACTAATTAGGGTATTGTGCGACTTGTACTTCTTATTTTTCAGCCTTCCGAAGTTTGCCCAAAAAATCGTCCATTTTTGAAAATTTTCCTATGATCTTCCATTTACTATTTTGCCAAAAATGGCCATTTTAGACACTCTTGAAAAACTTGCCATTTCTCTTCTAATACGTCTTTTTTTCATGCGGTTTTTTCCATATTAACAATCTATGATAGTTACGCTTTCAATCCATACTAATTAGGGTAATGTGCGATTTGTACTTTTCATTTTTCAGCCATCCGAAATTTGCTAAAAAAATCGTCATTTTGAAAATTTTCCTATGGTCCCCCCTTTGCTATTTTTCCAAAAATGGCTATCTTAGACACTCTTTAAAAACTTTCCATTTCTCTTCTAATACGTCTTTTTTCATGCGGTTTTTTGCATTGTAACAATCTATGATAGTTACGCTTTTAATCCATACTAAGTAGAATATTGTTCGACTTGTACTTCTTTTTTTTCAGCCTTCCGAAATTTGCCCAAAAAATCGTCCATATTTTAACATTTTCCTATTGTCCCCCCTGTGCTATTTTGCCAAAAATGGCCATTTTAGACACTCTTGAAAAACTTGCCAGTTCTCTTCTAATACGCCTTTTTTCATGCAGTTTTTTGCATTGTAACAATCTATGATAGTTACGCTTTCAATCCATACTAATTAGGGTATTGTGCGACTTGTACTTCTTATTTTTCAGCCTTCCGAAGTTTGCCCAAAAAATCGTCCATTTTTGAAAATTTTCCTATGGTCCCCCATTTACTATTTTGCCAAAAATGGCCATTTTAGACACTCTTGAAAACCTTGCCATTTCTCTTCTAATACGTCTTTTTTTCATGCGGTTTTTTCCATATTAACAATCTATGATAGTTACGCTTTCAATCCATACTAATTAGGGTAATGTGCGATTTGTACTTTTCATTTTTCAGCCATCCGAAATTTGCTAAAAAAATCGTCATTTTGAAAATTTTCCTATGGTCCCCCCTTTGCTATTTTTCCAAAAATGGCTATCTTAGACACTCTTTAAAAACTTTCCATTTCTCTTCTAATACGTCTTTTTTCATGCGGTTTTTTGCATTGTAACAATCTATGATAGTTACGCTTTTAATCCATACTAAGTAGAATATTGTTCGACTTGTACTTCTTTTTTTTCAGCCTTCCGAAATTTGCCCAAAAAATCGTCCATATTTTAACATTTTCCTATTGTCCCCCCTGTGCTATTTTGCCAAAAATGGCCATTTTAGACACTCTTGAAAAACTTGCCAGTTCTCTTCTAATACGCCTTTTTTCATGCAGTTTTTTGCATTGTAACAATCTATGATAGTTACGCTTTCAATCCATACTAATTAGGGTATTGTGCGACTTGTACTTCTTATTTTTCAGCCTTCCGAAGTTTGCCCAAAAAATCGTCCATTTTTGAAAATTTTCCTATGGTCCCCCATTTACTATTTTGCCAAAAATGGCCATTTTAGACACTCTTGAAAACCTTGCCATTTCTCTTCTAATACGTCTTTTTTTCATGCGGTTTTTTCCATATTAACAATCTATGATAGTTACGCTTTCAATCCATACTAATTAGGGTAATGTGCGATTTGTACTTTTCATTTTTCAGCCATCCGAAATTTGCTAAAAAAATCGTCATTTTGAAAATTTTCCTATGGTCCCCCCTTTGCTATTTTTCCAAAAATGGCTATCTTAGACACTCTTTAAAAACTTTCCATTTCTCTTCTAATACGTCTTTTTTCATGCGGTTTTTTGCATTGTAACAATCTATGATAGTTACGCTTTTTATCCATACTAAGTAGAATATTGTTCGACTTGTACTTCTTTTTTTTCAGCCTTCCGAAATTTGCCCAAAAAATCGTCCATATTTTAACATTTTCCTATTGTCCCCCCTGTGCTATTTTGCCAAAAATGGCCAATTTAGACACTATTGACAAAATTGCCATTTCTCTTCTAATACGTCTTTTTTCATGCGGTGTTTTGCATTGTAACAATCTATGATAGTTACGCTTTCAATCTATACTAATTAGGGTATTGTGCGACTTGTACTTCTCATTTTTCAGCCATCCGAAATTTGCATAAAAAGTCGTCCATTTTTGAAAATTTTCCTATGGTCCTCCCTTTGCTATTTTGCCAAAAATGGCCATTTTAGACACTATTGAAAAACTTGCCATTTCTCTTCTAATACCTCTTTTTTCATGCGGTTTTTTGCATTGTAACAATCTATGATAGTTACGCTTTTAATCCATACTAATTAGGGTATTGTGCGACTTGTACTTCTCATTTTTCAGCCTTCCGAAATTTGCCCAAAAAATCGTCCATTTTTTAAAATTTTCCTATTGTCCCCCCTTTGCTATCTTGCCAAAAATGGCCAATTTAGACACTATTAACAAAATTCACATTTCTCTTCTAATACGTCTTTTTTCATGCGGTTTTCTGCATTGTAACAATCTATGATAGTTACGCTTTCAATCCATACTAGATAGGGTATTGTGTGACTTGTACTTCTCATTTTTCAGCCTTCCGAAATTTGCCCAAGAAATCGTCCATTTTAGAAAATTTTTTTATGGTCCCCCCTTTGCTATTTTGCCAAAAACGGCCATTTTAGACACTATTGAAAAACTTGCCATTTCTCTTCTAATACGTCTTTTTTCATGCGGTTTTCTGCATTGTAACAATCTATGATAGTTACGCTTTCAATCCATACTAAGTAGGGTATTGTGTGACTTGTACTTCTCATTTTTCAGCCTTCCGAAATTTCCCCAAGAAATCGTCCATGCTTGAAAATTTCCCTATGGTCCCCCCTTTGCTATTTTGCCAAAAATGGCCATTTTAGACACTATTGGAAAACTTGCCATTTCTCTTCTAATACGTCTTTTTTCATGCAGTTTTTTGCATTGTAACAATCTACGATAGTTACGCTTTCAATCCATACTAATTAGGGTATTGTGCGACTTGTACTTCTCATTTTTCAGCCATCCGAAATTTGCATAAAAAATCGTCCATTTTTTAAAAATTTTCCTATGGTCCCCCCTTTGCTATTTTGCCAAAAATGGCCATTTTAGACACTCTTGAAAAACCTGCCATTTCTCTTCTAATACGTCTTTTTTCATGCGGTTTTTGCATTGTAAATATCTATGATAGTTACGGTTTTAATCCATACTTAGTAGGGTATTGTGCGACTTGTACTTCTCATTTTTCAGCCTTCCGAAGTTTGCCCAAAAAATCGTCCATTTTTTAAAATTTTCCTATTGTCCCCCCTTTGCTATTTTGCCAAAAATGGCCATTTTAGACACTATTGGAAAACTTGCCATTTCTTTTCTAATGCGTCTTTTTTCATGCAGTTTTTTGCATTGTAACAATCTACGATAGTTACGCTTTCAATCCATACTAATTAGGGTATTGTGCGACTTGTACTTCTCATTTTTCAGCCTTCCGAAGTTTGCCCAAAAAATCGTCCCTTTTTGAAAATTTTCCTATGGTCCCCCCTTTGCTATTTTGCCAAAAATGGCCATTTTAGACACTATTGAAAAACTTGCCAGTTCTCTTCTAATACGTCTTTTTTCATGCAGTTTTTTGCATTGTAACAATGTATGATAGTTACGCTTTCAATCCATACTAATTAGGGTATTGTGCGACTTGTACTTCTTATTTTTCAGCCTTCCGAAATTTTCCCAACAAATCGTCCATTTCTGAAAATTTTCCTATGGTCCCCCCTTTGCTATTTTGCCAGAAATGGCCATTTTAGACACTATTGAAAAACTTGCCATTTCTCTTCTAATACGTCTTTTTTCACGCGGCTTTTTGCATTGTAGCAATCTATGATAGTTACGCTTTCAATCCATACTAATTAGGCTATTGTGCGACTTGTACTTCTCATTTTTCAGCCTTCCAAAATTTGCCCAAAAAATCGTCCATTTTTTAAAATTTTCCTATGGTCCCCCCTTTTCTATTTTGCCAAATATGGCCAATTTAGACACTATTGACAAAATTACCATTTCTCTTCTAATACGTCTTTTTTCATGCAGTTTTTTGCATTGTAACAATCTATGATAGTTACGCTTTCAATCCATACTATTTAGGGTATTGTGCGACTTGTACTTCTCATTTTTCAGCCATCCGAAATTTGCATAAGAACTCGTCCATTTTTGAAAATTTTCCTATTGTCCCCCCTTTGCTATTTTGCCAAAAATGGCCATTTTAGACACTATTGAAAAACTTGCCATTTCTCTTCTAATACGTCTTTTTTCATGCGGTTTTTTGCATTGTAACCATCTATGATAGTTACGCTTAAATCCGTACTAATTAGGGTATTGTGCGACTTGTACTTCTTATTTTTCAGCCTTCCGAAATTTGCTAAAAAAATCGTCCATTTTTGAAAATTTTCCTATGGTCCCCCCTTTGCTATTTTGCCAAAAATGGCCAATTTAGACACTCTTGAAAAACTTGCCAGTTCTCTTCTAATACGCCTTTTTTCATGCAGTTTTTTGCATTGTAACAATCTATGATAGTTACGCTTTCAATCCATACTAATTAGGGTATTGTGCGACTTGTACTTCTTATTTTTCAGCCTTCCGAAGTTTGCCCAAATACTCGTCCATTTTTGAAAATTTTCCTATGGTCCCCCATTTACTATTTTGCCAAAAATGGCCATTTTAGACACTCTTGAAAAACTTGCCATTTCTCTTCTAATACGTCTTTTTTTCATGCGGTTTTTTCCATATTAACAATCTATGATAGTTACGCTTTCAATCCATACTAATTAGGGTAATGTGCGATTTGTACTTTTCATTTTTCAGCCATCCGAAATTTGCTAAAAAAATCGTCATTTTGAAAATTTTCCTATGGTCCCCCCTTTGCTATTTTTCCAAAAATGGCTATCTTAGACACTCTTTAAAAACTTTCCATTTCTCTTCTAATACGTCTTTTTTCATGCGGTTTTTTGCATTGTAACAATCTATGATAGTTACGCTTTTAATCCATACTAAGTAGAATATTGTTCGACTTGTACTTCTTTTTTTTCAGCCTTCCGAAATTTGCCCAAAAAATCGTCCATATTTTAACATTTTCCTATTGTCCCCCCTGTGCTATTTTGCCAAAAATGGCCAATTTAGACACTATTGACAAAATTGCCATTTCTCTTCTAATACGTCTTTTTTCATGCGGTGTTTTGCATTGTAACAATCTATGATAGTTACGCTTTCAATCCATACTAATTAGGGTATTGTGCGACTTGTACTTCTCATTTTTCAGCCATCCGAAATTTGCATAAAAAGTCGTCCATTTTTGAAAATTTTCCTATGGTCCTCCCTTTGCTATTTTGCCAAAAATGGCCATTTTAGACACTATTGAAAAACTTGCCAGTTCTCTTCTAATACGTCTTTTTTCATGCAGTTTTTTGCATTTTAACAATCTATGATAGTTACGCTTTCAATCCATACTAATTAGGGTATTGTGCGAATTGTACTTCTTATTTTTTAGCCTTCCGAAATTTCCCAAGAAATCGTCCATTTTTGAAAATTTTCCTATGGTCCCCCCTTTGCTGTTTTTCCAAAAATGGCTATTTTAGACACTCTTGAAAAACTTGCCATTTCTCTTCTAATACGTCTTTTTTCATGACGTTTTTTGAATTGTAACAATCTATGATAGTTACGCTTTTAATCCATACTAAGTAGAATATTGTGCGACTTGTACTTCTTTTTTTTAAACCTTCCGAAATTTGCCCAAAAAATCGTCCATTTTTAAACATTTTCCTATGGTCCCCCCTTTGCTATTTTGCCAAAAATGGCCAATTTAGACACTATTGACAAAATTGCCATTTCCCTTCTAATACGTCTTTTTTCATGCGCTTTTTTGCATTGTAACAATCTCTGATAGTTACGCTTTCAATCCATACTAATTAGGGTATTGTGCGACTTGTTCTTCTCATTTTTTAGCCTTCCGAAGTTTGCCCAAAAAATCGTATATTTTTGAAAATTTTCCTATGGTCCCTCCTTTGCTATTTTGCAAAAAATGGCCATTTTAGACACTCTTGAAAAACTTGCCATTTCTTTTCTAATACGTCTTTTTTCATGCGGTTTTTTGCATTGTAACAATCTATGATAGTTACGCTTAAATCCATACTAATTAGGGTATTGTGCGACTTGTACTTCTCATTTTTCAGCCTTCCGAAATTTGCTAAAAAAATCGTCCATTTTTGAAAATTTTCCTATGGTCCCCCCTTTGTTATTTTGCCAGAAATTGCCATTTTAGACACTATTGAAAAACTTTGCATTTCTCTTCTAATACGTCTTTTTTCATGCGGTTTTTTGTATTGTAACAATATATGATAGTTACGCTTTCAATCCATACTAATTAGGGTATTGTGCGACTTGTACTTCTTTTTTTTCAGCCTTCCGAAGTTTGCCCAAAAAATCGTCCATTTTTGAAAATTTTCCTATGGTCCCCCCTTTGCTATTTTGCCAGAAATGGCCATTCTAGACACTCTTGAAAAACTTGCCATTTCTCTTCTAATACGTCTTTTTTCATGCGGCTTTTTGCATTGTAGCAATCTATGATAGTTGCGCTTTAAATCCATACTAATTAGGGTATTGTGCGACTTACACTTCTAATTTTTCAGCCTTCCGAAATTTGCCCAAAAAATTGTCCATTTTTGAAAATTTTCCTATCGTCCCCCCTTTGCTATTTTGCCACAAATGGCCATTTTAGACGCTATTGAAAAACTTGCCAGTTCTCTTCTAATACGTCTTTTTTCATGCAGTTTTTTGCATTGTAACAATCTATGATAGTTACGCTTTCAATCCATACTAATTAGGGTATTGTGCGACTTGTACTTCTTATTTTTCAGCCTTCCGAAGTTTGCCCAAAAAATCGTCCATTTTTGAAAATTTTCCTATGGTCTTCCATTTACTATTTTGCCAAAAATGGCCATTTTAGACACTCTTGAAAAACTTGCCATTTCTCTTCTAATACGTCTTTTTTTCATGCGGTTTTTTCCATATTAACAATCTATGATAGTTACGCTTTCAATCCATACTAATTAGGGTAATGTGCGATTTGTACTTTTCATTTTTCAGCCATCCGAAATTTGCTAAAAAAATCGTCATTTTGAAAATTTTCCTATGGTCCCCCCTTTGCTATTTTTCCAAAAATGGCTATCTTAGACACTCTTTAAAAACTTTCCATTTCTCTTCTAATACGTCTTTTTTCATGCGGTTTTTTGCATTGTAACAATCTATGATAGTTACGCTTTTAATCCATACTAAGTAGAATATTGTTCGACTTGTACTTCTTTTTTTTCAGCCTTCCGAAATTTGCCCAAAAAATCGTCCATATTTTAACATTTTCCTATTGTCCCCCCTGTGCTATTTTGCCAAAAATGGCCATTTTAGACACTCTTGAAAAACTTGCCAGTTCTCTTCTAATACGCCTTTTTTCATGCAGTTTTTTGCATTGTAACAATCTATGATAGTTACGCTTTCAATCCATACTAATTAGGGTATTGTGCGACTTGTACTTCTTATTTTTCAGCCTTCCGAAGTTTGCCCAAAAAATCGTCCATTTTTGAAAATTTTCCTATGGTCCCCCATTTACTATTTTGCCAAAAATGGCCATTTTAGACACTCTTGAAAACCTTGCCATTTCTCTTCTAATACGTCTTTTTTTCATGCGGTTTTTTCCATATTAACAATCTATGATAGTTACGCTTTCAATCCATACTAATTAGGGTAATGTGCGATTTGTACTTTTCATTTTTCAGCCATCCGAAATTTGCTAAAAAAATCGTCATTTTGAAAATTTTCCTATGGTCCCCCCTTTGCTATTTTTCCAAAAATGGCTATCTTAGACACTCTTTAAAAACTTTCCATTTCTCTTCTAATACGTCTTTTTTCATGCGGTTTTTTGCATTGTAACAATCTATGATAGTTACGCTTTTAATCCATACTAAGTAGAATATTGTTCGACTTGTACTTCTTTTTTTTCAGCCTTCCGAAATTTGCCCAAAAAATCGTCCATATTTTAACATTTTCCTATTGTCCCCCCTGTGCTATTTTGCCAAAAATGGCCATTTTAGACACTCTTGAAAAACTTGCCAGTTCTCTTCTAATACGCCTTTTTTCATGCAGTTTTTTGCATTGTAACAATCTATGATAGTTACGCTTTCAATCCATACTAATTAGGGTATTGTGCGACTTGTACTTCTTATTTTTCAGCCTTCCGAAGTTTGCCCAAAAAATCGTCCATTTTTGAAAATTTTCCTATGGTCCCCCATTTACTATTTTGCCAAAAATGGCCATTTTAGACACTCTTGAAAACCTTGCCATTTCTCTTCTAATACGTCTTTTTTTCATGCGGTTTTTTCCATATTAACAATCTATGATAGTTACGCTTTCAATCCATACTAATTAGGGTAATGTGCGATTTGTACTTTTCATTTTTCAGCCATCCGAAATTTGCTAAAAAAATCGTCATTTTGAAAATTTTCCTATGGTCCCCCCTTTGCTATTTTTCCAAAAATGGCTATCTTAGACACTCTTTAAAAACTTTCCATTTCTCTTCTAATACGTCTTTTTTCATGCGGTTTTTTGCATTGTAACAATCTATGATAGTTACGCTTTTTATCCATACTAAGTAGAATATTGTTCGACTTGTACTTCTTTTTTTTCAGCCTTCCGAAATTTGCCCAAAAAATCGTCCATATTTTAACATTTTCCTATTGTCCCCCCTGTGCTATTTTGCCAAAAATGGCCAATTTAGACACTATTGACAAAATTGCCATTTCTCTTCTAATACGTCTTTTTTCATGCGGTGTTTTGCATTGTAACAATCTATGATAGTTACGCTTTCAATCCATACTAATTAGGGTATTGTGCGACTTGTACTTCTCATTTTTCAGCCATCCGAAATTTGCATAAAAAGTCGTCCATTTTTGAAAATTTTCCTATGGTCCTCCCTTTGCTATTTTGCCAAAAATGGCCATTTTAGACACTATTGAAAAACTTGCCATTTCTCTTCTAATACCTCTTTTTTCATGCGGTTTTTTGCATTGTAACAATCTATGATAGTTACGCTTTTAATCCATACTAATTAGGGTATTGTGCGACTTGTACTTCTCATTTTTCAGCCTTCCGAAATTTGCCCAAAAAATCGTCCATTTTTTAAAATTTTCCTATTGTCCCCCCTTTGCTATCTTGCCAAAAATGGCCAATTTAGACACTATTAACAAAATTCACATTTCTCTTCTAATACGTCTTTTTTCATGCGGTTTTCTGCATTGTAACAATCTATGATAGTTACGCTTTCAATCCATACTAGATAGGGTATTGTGTGACTTGTACTTCTCATTTTTCAGCCTTCCGAAATTTGCCCAAGAAATCGTCCATTTTAGAAAATTTTTTTATGGTCCCCCCTTTGCTATTTTGCCAAAAACGGCCATTTTAGACACTATTGAAAAACTTGCCATTTCTCTTCTAATACGTCTTTTTTCATGCGGTTTTCTGCATTGTAACAATCTATGATAGTTACGCTTTCAATCCATACTAAGTAGGGTATTGTGTGACTTGTACTTCTCATTTTTCAGCCTTCCGAAATTTCCCCAAGAAATCGTCCATGCTTGAAAATTTCCCTATGGTCCCCCCTTTGCTATTTTGCCAAAAATGGCCATTTTAGACACTATTGGAAAACTTGCCATTTCTCTTCTAATACGTCTTTTTTCATGCAGTTTTTTGCATTGTAACAATCTACGATAGTTACGCTTTCAATCCATACTAATTAGGGTATTGTGCGACTTGTACTTCTCATTTTTCAGCCATCCGAAATTTGCATAAAAAATCGTCCATTTTTTAAAAATTTTCCTATGGTCCCCCCTTTGCTATTTTGCCAAAAATGGCCATTTTAGACACTCTTGAAAAACCTGCCATTTCTCTTCTAATACGTCTTTTTTCATGCGGTTTTTGCATTGTAAATATCTATGATAGTTACGCTTTTAATCCATACTTAGTAGGGTATTGTGCGACTTGTACTTCTCATTTTTCAGCCTTCCGAAGTTTGCCCAAAAAATCGTCCATTTTTTAAAATTTTCCTATTGTCCCCCCTTTGCTATTTTGCCAAAAATGGCCATTTTAGACACTATTGGAAAACTTGCCATTTCTTTTCTAATGCGTCTTTTTTCATGCAGTTTTTTGCATTGTAACAATCTACGATAGTTACGCTTTTAATCCATACTAATTAGGGTATTGTGCGACTTGTACTTCTCATTTTTCAGCCTTCCGAAGTTTGCCCAAAAAATCGTCCCTTTTTGAAAATTTTCCTATGGTCCCCCCTTTGCTATTTTGCCAAAAATGGCCATTTTAGACACTATTGAAAAACTTGCCAGTTCTCTTCTAATACGTCTTTTTTCATGCAGTTTTTTGCATTGTAACAATGTATGATAGTTACGCTTTCAATCCATACTAATTAGGGTATTGTGCGACTTGTACTTCTTATTTTTCAGCCTTCCGAAATTTTCCCAACAAATCGTCCATTTCTGAAAATTTTCCTATGGTCCCCCCTTTGCTATTTTGCCAGAAATGGCCATTTTAGACACTATTGAAAAACTTGCCATTTCTCTTCTAATACGTCTTTTTTCACGCGGCTTTTTGCATTGTAGCAATCTATGATAGTTACGCTTTCAATCCATACTAATTAGGGTATTGTGCGACTTGTACTTCTCATTTTTCAGCCTTCCAAAATTTGCCCAAAAAATCGTCCATTTTTTAAAATTTTCCTATGGTCCCCCCTTTTCTATTTTGCCAAATATGGCCAATTTAGACACTATTGACAAAATTACCATTTCTCTTCTAATACGTCTTTTTTCATGCAGTTTTTTGCATTGTAACAATCTATGATAGTTACGCTTTCAATCCATACTATTTAGGGTATTGTGCGACTTGTACTTCTCATTTTTCAGCCATCCGAAATTTGCATAAGAACTCGTCCATTTTTGAAAATTTTCCTATTGTGCCCCCTTTGCTATTTTGCCAAAAATGGCCATTTTAGACACTATTGAAAAACTTGCCATTTCTCTTCTAATACGTCTTTTTTCATGCGGTTTTTTGCATTGTAACCATCTATGATAGTTACGCTTAAATCCGTACTAATTAGGGTATTGTGCGACTTGTACTTCTCATTTTTCAGCCTTCCGAAATTTGCTAAAAAAATCGTCCATTTTTGAAAATTTTCCTATGGTCCCCCCTTTGCTATTTTGCCAAAAATGGCCAATTTAGACACTCTTGAAAAACTTGCCAGTTCTCTTCTAATACGCCTTTTTTCATGCAGTTTTTTGCATTGTAACAATCTATGATAGTTACGCTTTCAATCCATACTAATTAGGGTATTGTGCGACTTGTACTTCTTATTTTTCAGCCTTCCGAAGTTTGCCCAAATAATCGTCCATTTTTGAAAATTTTCCTATGGTCCCCCATTTACTATTTTGCCAAAAATGGCCATTTTAGACACTCTTGAAAAACTTGCCATTTCTCTTCTAATACGTCTTTTTTTCATGCGGTTTTTTCCATATTAACAATCTATGATAGTTACGCTTTCAATCCATACTAATTAGGGTAATGTGCGATTTGTACTTTTCATTTTTCAGCCATCCGAAATTTGCTAAAAAAATCGTCATTTTGAAAATTTTCCTATGGTCCCCCCTTTGCTATTTTTCCAAAAATGGCTATCTTAGACACTCTTTAAAAACTTGCCATTTCTCTTCTAATACGTCTTTTTTCATGCGGTTTTTTGCATTGTAACAATCTATGATAGTTACGCTTTTAATCCATACTAAGTAGAATATTGTTCGACTTGTACTTCTTTTTTTTCAGCCTTCCGAAATTTGCCCAAAAAATCGTCCATATTTTAACATTTTCCTATTGTCCCCCCTGTGCTATTTTGCCAAAAATGGCCAATTTAGACACTATTGACAAAATTGCCATTTCTCTTCTAATACGTCTTTTTTCATGCGGTGTTTTGCATTGTAACAATCTATGATAGTTACGCTTTCAATCCATACTAATTAGGGTATTGTGCCACTTGTACTTCTCATTTTTCAGCCATCCGAAATTTGCATAAAAAGTCGTCCATTTTTGAAAATTTTCCTATGGTCCTCCCTTTGCTATTTTGCCAAAAATGGCCATTTTAGACACTATTGAAAAACTTGCCATTTCTCTTCTAATACCTCTTTTTTCATGCGGTTTTTTGCATTGTAACAATCTATGATAGTTACGCTTTTAATCCATACTAATTAGGGTATTGTGCGACTTGTACTTCTCATTTTTCAGCCTTCCGAAATTTGCCCAAAAAATCGTCCATTTTTTAAAATTTTCCTATTGTCCCCCCTTTGCTATCTTGCCAAAAATGGCCAATTTAGACACTATTAACAAAATTCACATTTCTCTTCTAATACGTCTTTTTTCATGCGGTTTTCTGCATTGTAACAATCTATGATAGTTACGCTTTCAATCCATACTAGATAGGGTATTGTGTGACTTGTACTTCTCATTTTTCAGCCTTCCGAAATTTGCCCAAGAAATCGTCCATTTTAGAAAATTTTTTTATGGTCCCCCCTTTGCTATTTTGCCAAAAACGGCCATTTTAGACACTATTGAAAAACTTGCCATTTCTCTTCTAATACGTCTTTTTTCATGCGGTTTTCTGCATTGTAACAATCTATGATAGTTACGCTTTCAATCCATACTAAGTAGGCTATTGTGTGACTTGTACTTCTCATTTTTCAGCCTTCCGAAATTTCCCCAAGAAATCGTCCATGCTTGAAAATTTCCCTATGGTCCCCCCTTTGCTATTTTGCCAAAAATGGCCATTTTAGACACTATTGGAAAACTTGCCATTTCTCTTCTAATACGTCTTTTTTCATGCAGTTTTTTGCATTGTAACAATCTACGATAGTTACGCTTTCAATCCATACTAATTAGGGTATTGTGCGACTTGTACTTCTCATTTTTCAGCCATCCGAAATTTGCATAAAAAATCGTCCATTTTTTAAAAATTTTCCTATGGTCCCCCCTTTGCTATTTTGCCAAAAATGGCCATTTTAGACACTCTTGAAAAACCTGCCATTTCTCTTCTAATACGTCTTTTTTCATGCGGTTTTTGCATTGTAAATATCTATGATAGTTACGCTTTTAATCCATACTTAGTAGGGTATTGTGCGACTTGTACTTCTCATTTTTCAGCCTTCCGAAGTTTGCCCAAAAAACCGTCCATTTTTTAAAATTTTCCTATTGTCCCCCCTTTGCTATTTTGCCAAAAATGGCCATTTTAGACACTATTGGAAAACTTGCCATTTCTTTTCTAATACGTCTTTTTTCATGCAGTTTTTTGCATTGTAACAATCTACGATAGTTACGCTTTCAATCCATACTAATTAGGGTATTGTGCGACTTGTACTTCTCATTTTTCAGCCTTCCGAAGTTTGCCCAAAAAATCGTCCATTTTTGAAAATTTTCCTATGGTCCCCCCTTTGCTATTTTGCCAAAAATGGCCATTTTAGACACTATTGAAAAACTTGCCAGTTCTCTTCTAATACGTCTTTTTTCATGCAGTTTTTTGCATTGTAACAATGTATGATAGTTACGCTTTCAATCCATACTAATTAGGGTATTGTGCGACTTGTACTTCTTATTTTTCAGCCTTCCGAAATTTTCCCAACAAATCGTCCATTTCTGAAAATTTTCCTATGGTCCCCCCTTTGCTATTTTGCCAGAAATGGCCATTTTAGACACTGTTGAAAAACTTGCCACTTCTCTTCTAATACGTCTTTTTTCACGCGGCTTTTTGCATTGTAGCAATCTATGATAGTTACGCTTTCAATCCATACTAATTAGGCTATTGTGCGACTTGTACTTCTCATTTTTCAGCCTTCCGAAATTTGCCCAAAAAATCGTCCATTTTTTAAAATTTTCCTATGGTCCCCCCTTTTCTATTTTGCCAAAAATGGCCAATTTAGACACTATTGACAAAATTACCATTTCTCTTCTAATACGTCTTTTTTCATGCAGTTTTTTGCATTGTAACAATCTATGATAGTTACGCTTTCAATCCATACTATTTAGGGTATTGTGCGACTTGTACTTCTCATTTTTCAGCCATCCGAAATTTGCATAAGAACTCGTCCATTTTTGAAAATTTTCCTATTGTCCCCCCTTTGCTATTTTGCCAAAAATGGCCATTTTAGACACTATTGAAAAACTTGCCATTTCTCTTCTAATACGTCTTTTTTCATGCGGTTTTTTGCATTGTAACCATCTATGATAGTTACGCTTAAATCCGTACTAATTAGGGTATTGTGCGACTTGTACTTCTCATTTTTCAGCCTTCCGAAATTTGCTAAAAAAATCGTCCATTTTTGAAAATTTTCCTATGGTCCCCCCTTTGCTATTTTGCCAAAAATGGCCAATTTAGACACTATTAAAAAACTTGCCATTTCTCTTCTAATACGTCTTTTTTCATGCGGTTTTTTGCATTGTAACCATCTATGATAGTTACGCTTAAATCCATACTAATTAGGGTATTGTGCGACTTGTACTTCTCATTTTTCAGCCTTCCGAAGTTTGCCCAAAAAATCGTCCATTTTTTAAAATTTTCCTATGGTCCCCCCTTTGCTATTTTGCCAAAAATGGCCATTTTAGACACTATTAAAAAACTCTCAATTTCTCTTCTAATACGTCTTGTTTTATGCGGTTTTTTGCATTGTAACAATCTATGATAGTTACGCTTTTAATCCATACTAATTAGGGTTCTGTGCGATTTGTACTTCTCATTTTTCAGCCATCCGAAATTTGCTAAAAAATCGTCCATTTTTGAAAATTTTCCTATGGTCCCCCCTTTGCTGTTTTTCCAAAAATGGCTATTTTAGACACTTTTGAAAAACTTGCCATTTCTCTTCTAATACGTTTTTTTTCATGCGGTTTTTTGCATTGTAACAATCTATGATAGGTACGCTTTTAATCCATACTAAGTAGAATATTGTGCGACTTGTACTTCTTTTATTTAGCCTTCCGAAATTTGCCCAAAAAATCGTCCATTTTTGAACATTTTCCTATGGTCCCCCCTTTGCTATTTTGCCAGAAATGGCCATTTTAGACACTATTGAAAAACTTGCCATTTCTCTTTTAATACGTCTTTTTTCATGCGGCTTTTTGCATTGTAGCAATCTATGACAGTTGCGCTTTAAATCCATACTAATTAATATATTGTGCGACTTGTACTTCTCATTTTTCAGCCTTCCGAAATTTGCATAAAAAATCGTCCATTTTTGAAAATTTTCCTATGGTCCCCCCTTTGCTATTTTGCCAAAAATGGCCATTTTAGACACTATTGAAAAACTTGCCATTTCTCTTCTAATACGTCTTTTTTCATGCAGTTTTTTGCATTGTAACAATCTATGATAGTTACGCTTTCAATCCATACTAAGTAGGGTATTGTGCGACTTGTACGTCTCATTTTTGAGCCTTCCGAAATTTGCCCAAATAATCGTCCATTTTTAAAAATTTTCCTATGGTCCCCCCTTTTCTATTTTGCCAAAAATGGCCAATTTAGACACTATTGACAAAATTACCATTTCTCTTCTAATACGTCTTTTTTCATGCAGTTTTTTGCATTGTAACAATCTATGATAGTTACGCTTTCAATCCATACTATTTAGGGTATTGTGCGACTTGTACTTCTCATTTTTCAGCCATCCGAAATTTGCATAAGAACTCGTCCATTTTTGAAAATTTTCCTATTGTCCCCCCTTTGCTATTTTGCCAAAAATGGCCATTTTAGACACTATTGAAAAACTTGCCATTTCTCTTCTAATACGTCTTTTTTCATGCGGTTTTTTGCATTGTAACCATCTATGATAGTTACGCTTAAATCCGTACTAATTAGGGTATTGTGCGACTTGTACTTCTCATTTTTCAGCCTTCCGAAATTTGCATAAAAAATCGTCCATTTTTGAAAATTTTCCTATGGTCCCCCCTTTGCTATTTTGCCAAAAATGGCCAATTTAGACACTATTAAAAAACTTGCCATTTCTCTTCTAATACGTCTTTTTTCATGCGGTTTTTTGCATTGTAACCATCTATGATAGTTACGCTTAAATCCATACTAATTAGGGTATTGTGCGACTTGTACTTCTCATTTTTCAGCCTTCCGAAGTTTGCCCAAAAAATCGTCCATTTTTTAAAGTTTTCCTATGGTCCCCCCTTTGCTATTTTGCCAAAAATGGCCATTTTAGACACTATTAAAAAACTCTCAATTTCTCTTCTAATACGTCTTGTTTTATGCGGTTTTTTGCATTGTAACAATCTATGATAGTTACGCTTTTAATCCATACTAATTAGGGTTCTGTGCGATTTGTACTTCTCATTTTTCAGCCATCCGAAATTTGCTAAAAAATCGTCCATTTTTGAAAATTTTCCTATGGTCCCCCCTTTGCTGTTTTTCCAAAAATGGCTATTTTAGACACTTTTGAAAAACTTGCCATTTCTCTTCTAATACGTTTTTTTTCATGCGGTTTTTTGCATTGTAACAATCTATGATAGGTACGCTTTTAATCCATACTAAGTAGAATATTGTGCGACTTGTACTTCTTTTATTTAGCCTTCCGAAATTTGCCCAAAAAATCGTCCATTTTTGAACATTTTCCTATGGTCCCCCCTTTGCTATTTTGCCAGAAATGGCCATTTTAGACACTATTGAAAAACTTGCCATTTCTCTTTTAATACGTCTTTTTTCATGCGGCTTTTTGCATTGTAGCAATCTATGACAGTTGCGCTTTAAATCCATACTAATTAATATATTGTGCGACTTGTACTTCTCATTTTTCAGCCTTCCGAAATTTGCATAAAAAATCGTCCATTTTTGAAAATTTTCCTATGGTCCCCCCTTTGCTATTTTGCCAAAAATGGCCATTTTAGACACTATTAAAAAACTTGCAATTTCTCTTCTAATACGTCTTTTTTCATGCGGTTGTTTGCATTGTAAAAATCTATGATAGTTACGCTTTCAATCCATACTAATTAGGGTATTAAGCGACTTCTACTTCTCATTTTTCAGCCTTCCGAAATTTGCCCAAAAAATCGTCCATTTTTGAAACTTTTCCTATAGTCCCCCCTTTTCTATTTTGCCAAAAATGGCCATTTTAGACACTATTAAAAAACTTGCCATTTCTCTTCTAATACGCCTTTTTTCATGCGCTTTTTGCATTGTTACAATCTATGATAGTTACGCTTTCAATCCATACTAATTAGGGTATCGTGCGACTTGTACTTCTCATTTTTGAGCCTTCCGAAATTTGCCCAAGAAATCGTCCATTTTTGAAAATTTTCCTTTGGTCCCCCCTTTGCTATTTTGCCAAGGATGGCCATTTTAGACACTATTGAAAAACTTGCCATTTTTCTTCTAATACGTCTTTTTTCATGCAGTTTTTTGCATTGTAACAATCTATGATAGTTACGCTTTCAATCCATACTAAGTAGGGTATTGTGCGACTTGTACTTCTCATTTTTGAGCCTTCCGAAATTTGCCCAAAAAATCGTCCATTTTTTAAAATTTTCCTATGGTCCCCCCCTTGCTATTTTGCCAAAAATGGCCATTTTAGACACTCTTGAAAAACTTGCCATTTCTCTTCTAATACGTCTTTTTTTATGCGATTTTTTGTATTGTAACAATCTATGATAGTTACGCTTTCAATCCATACTAATTAGGGTATTGTGCGACTTGTACTTCTCATTTTTTAGGCTTCCGAAATTTGCCCAAAAAATCGTCCATTTTTGAAAATTTTTCTATGGTCCCCCCTTTGCTATTTTGCCAAAAATGGCCAATTTAGACACTATTAAAAAACTTGCCATTTCTCTTCTAATATGTCTTTTTTCATGCAATTTTTTGCATTGTAACAATCTATGATAGTTACGCTTTCAATTCATACTAATTAGGGTATTGTGCGATTTGTACTTCTCATTTTTCAGCCTTTCGAAATTTTCCCAAAAAATCGTCCATTTTTGAATATTTTCCTATGGTCCCCTCTTTGCTATTTTTTGCAAAAATGGCCATTTTAGACACTGTTAAAAAACGTGTCATTTCTCTTCTAATACGTCTTTTTTCATGCGGTTTTTTGCATTGTAACAATCTATGATAGTTACGCTTTCAATCCATACTAATTAGGGTATTGTGCGACTTGTACTTCTCATTTTTCAGCCTTCCGAAATTTGCCCAAAAAATCGTCCATTTTTGAAAATT
>OX453278.1:5763596-5813596 GCA_949710005.1 Ricordea florida
AGATAACGTCAAGCAAAAGCACTCTTTTTCTCACATAAATAAGCTGCAAGGCGCCACTAGCAACAAATGTGTAGACCACACAGGTGCAAATGACACCCACATGACAGGAGGGTCGCCAAATAAAAAAAATCTTCCACAAAAAAACTCCTCCCAACCAGAATGCAACCAAGAATACAATTCAAACGACACTAAGGAGAGAATGCCGGCATTCTCGTCAAGAATATGCAACTATATATGCTTCCATGACATTTCCGCTTGACGTTAGCCTCTTTCGCAGCCCTTGTCCGGCTCGGTACGCAACGCTTCTTCCCACATTCATTCCCACTACCTTACCGTGACGAGTCAGACGAAGGCTGTAAAAAAGAATACCTTGAGGCTGGCTGGTGTAGTTAGATTTCATGGGCTGCGCTAGTTTAGGTAAGTCAATCTAAACTGAGAAAAATGTAGCAACAGTTTAAACAGGCTTGACCACTTTACCTTGCTTATCGCCATTTTTACATCAGCCGGCACGTCGGGTATGATAACAGCGATAAAATACTTCACGGTAAATACGATGTGCTGAAAGACAACAAAGAAAAGAGAAGGTTTAAACCCTGCAAAGTACTGTAAAAGCAAGCATCATTCTGAGTTCCGCAGTAACACGGGTAAAGGTCTGTTCAAACGGTAAAATATTTGGTCACCAAACAATTTTTGATATGATATTTGGTCGCCAAACATTTCCATATTTGGACAGGTCTTTAAAACTGCCCGTGCTAATTCAACTCACTCACTTCAAAGCCGATTATAAGCCAGAGTCTACTAGGACCAGGCAAATGCTCCGTAATCGTGACCACAGGCTGTGTTGCGTTTGACGTGCTGTTGAAGACCAGTTCAGTATTATTTGTGGTGGAAATCTCGCCTTCCCAACTTCTTCCATAGGATGAGGTAAACGCTACCAAGAATGAGTTTGTTACCACACCAGCAACATTTAGAAATTCCAAAATAGTGTACCACATACCTGTTGTTCGAACAGAGAAATAAGTATGTAATAAATGAAAACTGATCCTCAAAGTTATGTAAGCAACATAGTCAGTTGCCAAGAGAAATTAGTAGTTTTGTAATTATCAGCAGAGGAAACCAAACAGTGCCACAATATAGCACTGCATGGTTCGATCCACAAGTATCCACTCATGGAAAAGTTACAATCACACTGTATAGTGGAACAAACAGTACCACAAAATACAGTTCTGCTCAGTAGTTTTCCAAAGAATGGTCATACTGCTTGAGTCGATCCACAGATGAAAAAGTTAGAACTACACTCTATGGTAAAACAAACAGAACCACAGTACAGTACTGTAAAGTAGCTTTCTAAAGAATGGTCACACTGCATGGATTGATCCATAGGAGACGAACCCACAGAAAGGGTGTCCACAACGACATAATACAGTAGAGAGCTTGCGAAACGACGACTTTTTCACGAAGACGCCTTTGGACTGAGTCATGTGTCTTTTGCGCATACCTATCTGAGCACTGGTCGACGTCGCCTCAAAGACTTGCTGGCGTCGTGGATTGCGACACGACGTAAGGTTTGTTTACGAGGTTTTCTATGGATACTTTCAGTGGTTTAGCCAGATAATCAACTTATCACATTAGCAACAAGTTCTTAACATGGTTTTGTTTGTTTTTTTTTTCTACTTTCATTCATGTCACCACCCAAGATAACTCCATGGATAGCTCTAAGGGCGAAACAGCGAGTGAAAACACAGTGTCTTTATCAAATTGCTGTATGAAAGCTGTTTCATGTTAATCATTCTTAATTTAAGTCCAACAAATTCTTTACTATACCGTGAATTTAAAACGACTAACCAGATATCTACATTTTTAAAACGTCCTGTCAAAATTTCGAAACAGAATTAAGAAACAAACTACTGTTGTTGCTGCAGCAAAATATATTTTAAGTATTTTAACATTTGAACACAGCTGTTGTTTTTTCGTCAATTCATTATACATCCTACAGTACTTGAACTTGTAGATTGTGTTCTATTTTGCTGATCTTGAATTATAGTGTATTTTTAAACCTTCTCAGGCGTTCCGAGTGTTAGTGTAGTCTCACTAGAATATTATAGGTCTATCTTTGGAACGTTTTTCAAATAACGGAGCTAAAACTGAACGTAAGTCTCGTCAACTAGCCGCAGCTTTTAAGCAAAGAGTAATGTCCTCTTGTGGAAACGAAAATCAGTCACGCATTCACCTTTGCTTGTTTCTGTTTCCTTCGTCCAAATCGAACCTTTCGTAGTTTCAGTGCGGTAGCTCTGGATTTATTGAATTGTAAACTGCGTGGTACAAGTGTAAATTCTTGTTCGTTTTCATCTGTTCCCAGAAGCGTGATACAAGGTTTCGTTTCGTTTCTCTGAAGTTCGGCACTTTGCTTCACATTACTCAGCTAGTGAAAAGTAAAAACAAACAAATTTCTGGAACGATTTACACTAGCCCACAACGATGTCTTCGTCTTTGCTACGAATCGTAAGTAATAAACTTACAGGGCGGCGACATGGTACAGCAGACGTGAACCAGCGGCGTCGTCGTGAAAACGTCGTCGATTCGTAAGCTCCCTAATAACAGAGCTGATGCCGTATTCTGTCTCCTCATTCATTATGTATCCTTTCAAATAAAAACGAGTTACCCACCTATATCCTCTGCTCTGAAGGCAACTGGCCGTCTATTGGTCCATAACAACCGTCTGGCGTCCACCTTCATATCGATTGCATTCGTTAGAAGCGCAATCAGTGGGGCCAGCGGAAATGCAGCGGCGAACAGCTGTATGGAGCAAAGAGACGACTCCACTGTCACTCAGTTCTAAAATCTTTATAAGGCAGCGGTACGACACAGATACGTTGATGCAACAAAGGGAAATTATAACTATGACTATGACTGACTATGACTATGACTGATTATAACTATGACTGACTATAACTATGACTATGACTGACTATGACTGACTATGACTACGACTATGACTATGACTGACTATGACTATG
Source organism: Ricordea florida (assembly GCA_949710005.1). Classification (NCBI taxonomy): domain Eukaryota; kingdom Metazoa; phylum Cnidaria; class Anthozoa; order Corallimorpharia; family Ricordeidae; genus Ricordea; species Ricordea florida. Next base: position 5,766,614 of record OX453278.1, read on the forward strand.
ACTGACTACGACTATGACTATGACTATGACTATGACTGACTATGACTGACTATAACTATGACTATGACTGACTATAACTATGGCTAACTATGACTATAACTATGGCTGACTATGACTATGACTATGACTATGACTATGACTGTGACTATGACTGGCTATTATTATGACTATGACTGACTGACTATCACTATGACTATGACTATGACTATACCTATGACTGACTAACTGACAGTGACTATGACTTTGACTATGACTGGCTATGACTATGACTATGACTATGACTGACTTTGGACTTTCATATTAGAGGAGCATGTGACATATATTTCTAGACCAACTTGACTTTATTTTTACTCGTGTTATAATCATACTAGAAATACGACTCTCGCAAAAACCTCGCGAAGCTAGTTTTTGAATAAGTCACAATACTTTTATATTTTATTTTATTTTATATTTTATTTTTTATATCAGCGAAATCCCCATTATTTAATTTGTTATGCTGTGTTTGGTTCACAATTAGTGACACCTGGTGCAAATTACATGATCAGTATACCGCTCAGCACAGGGCTTAAAAATTGACCTTCATTTAGCTCTTTCACTGCCACTGAGATTGCACGAGAGGGAATAGAAGTAAGACTATTTGATTTCTTGACAGGGAATACAGAGTCAATGAAGTATCACAATAATATTCAGTTAACACAAATTGAAAATTATTGTAAATCTTTTGCAGGTGAAATCTTGAAGAGTTGATATGAATGCTTGTGTTTACCACCGGGTGTAAAAACCTGGGTTTTTTTGGAGTTGTATTTTGTTAGTCTCTACTCCCTTGTCTTCTTTGTTGTACATCACTTTTAAACACAATATGTTCTTACACCGAGGATGAGTTGAATGCTCCAATTATTTTTTGTTTATGTTTTTTTCTAATAATTGCATGAGATTCATTGTAAGAAGAATCTTCTGATTAGATATTTTATTGTCTACTGCAGTCATTATTTCATTCCCGGGTATCCACAATTGAGAGCATTATGAATAGTGCATGTTTCAATTTGTGTACTCTCTTCAGTTGCAATGGTACCCCTAGTGGTAGATAGAAAAATTCCTCTTCCCTCAAAACAGATGCCATGTCAACAGAAGTGTGAGATACAATGTCATTACATAAAAAATGGGGGTAAAACAGATGGATTCTACAAAAACTTTGAATAAAGGTTTGGTAATAGTGAGTGCCAACTGTATAGTATGTGGTTGTGCTATTTTTAGGTCATATCATAAAAACAATACATGTAAGAAAGAGTTATTGAAATCTTAACATGTTGAAAAAGATTGCTGCACTATGTACTCCTATAAGAATATAATGTGAAATCAACATCTATCAGTCACAAGTATATACCACATGAAAGTTCAGTTAATTTTGCTGTTACAGAAACATGCAAAATATCCATACCCAACCAGAGAATAGTATATTATTTGAATATATGAAAATTTCTATTATAAAAACTGCAGAAGAAAGATTTATTTTAAGGATGGTATTTCATCGAAAAAGTCATGGCAGCCAGAGGTATTGAACTTGTAACCAATGACATATAGTAACAAGACAAACTATTATTATTATTATTACTATTAGTATTATTACTGGTATTGATATTATTATTGTTATATTTGTTATGTTAAACATAATATATGTTTATGGGGTGGGATGCATGTCCTAATCTTGGTAAAGGTATTGTTACTCTTCTATTACAAGCAATACCAAAATCTTCTTAATAGGCTTTCAATCAGAGGTGGTAGTAATCAAAATAGCTCCAAACAATACCATTTCTTCTTTAATGCTTAGAATCTAGTGCAGTCATTTTTCTATAAAGTTTGTGTGGAAAATCATTATTGAAAGCATACTTTAGGGCATTTAGGAAACTTGAAACACTTGTTACTACATACATCACACTTGCAATGAATATATGAGAAAGATTATAAACATTTTGGCATGACAAAATTTATTTTCTTCTTTATAAAGTTCTTTCAATGTAAAAGATTAACTGTATGTTGTGGTTGTTATTAAAGAATGATATTTGACATCATAAAAATGAAGTAAACAGCAGAAAGTAACAAGGTTAACATGTTATGTCTAACTTTGCAACTGAAGGCTTGAATTAGCATTTCATTTGTGGGAAAAGGGTTCTAGATAGCAATATTATCAGGGGGGTCATTGAACTCTAAGGTAAAACTTACCCATTGTGAAAAGGCTATGAAACTTGTTGTCTCTATGCAATATTATTGAAACCTTTCAATCAGAGAATACATACATATATATATATAGCAAAGAGAAATACTACTCAGAAGTAAGTAATAACATTTGCTTTATTCTCAAATGATGGCATTGATCACTGATAAAATTGCAGAACCAGTACTTTATAGTGACACTGGGTATATGTTCTGTTGAAAATTCTAAACACAACTGCTAGATCAAGAAAATTTACAATATTTTCACTACTGCAATGATATCAGATCACATCGTTATAAATGATTGCTATAACAACTGCAACTCTCTGTGTTGGGAATTTCTTCAAAATGGAAACGCTATCGTTTTATTATGACAAATATCAACTTACATTCTTTTGTAATCTGTTGGTCGTCTTCCGATTCCGTTTTTAGACTAATAGAATTATTTTCCAGAGACATCTTTAATCGTTGAAGTCGTTCCTACTCGGTTTCCCTTCTAAGTCGTTTTGCTAAATTTAGTACGCCAATATATTTCGTTATGTAATCGTTCACTCATGTCCTGTATTTCTATCAATAACACATTCAAATTCAAAACTAACTTGGTTATATTCCTGGTCCTTTTCCCTGCTGTTTCGTTTGCCTTTTTCTGGAGCGAGCGGTTGTTATCTTTGCTGCGATTTCTGTTGTTATTCTCCCTGCTGTCGTTTCTCTATCCCTGCTTTGAGTCGTGCTTTCATTGTGTTGATTTTCACGGTATTCGAACTTACTCGGCGACGATCTCGGGCTAATCTTTCTTGAATATCTCGGAGATCATCTTGCTGGGATGTACTTCCAGGACGAGTGAAATCGGTTTCCACAAAATTTACATTACCTTCAAAAAGGCATCACCGAATTCTCAATGGCGGAAGTTCAGCAGTTCTCAAGTGCGCTACTATTGCCAGGTAACCTGGCCTGCGAACGGACACCTTTAAAATATAGATATATATATATATATATATATAGTAGGAATGAAAGAGGAACAGCGACAGTTCATTCCTACTAAATTCCTATTCCTACTAAATCAACAGTTCATTCCTACTAAATCCACCGAGTGTAAGCGTCGCGTATCCTTTGGGATCCTTCTCACTAGCGTCATCGTTGGCAAACCTTCTTTTCTACACAACTATATATATATATATATATATATACATATATAAAAACTCTCGGCTCGATTTACTCGGGCTTGCGAGCCACGTGGTCTGACCGAAACCGACACGATTAGTAACCTCGCTACGCTCGGCCTTCGGCCTCGCTTCGCGAGGAATAAAAATGAGTTATTTCTCTTAAAATATGCTTACTTTTTCTCTTTGCAATTTCCGTTACTTGTTCTAAATATACACGTAATTCAGCCTTTGACTGCAAGTGTTTTTTCTACATTGCTACTTCATAGGGAGACACGGTAGTGTAGTAGTTAGCGTGTCGGACGTCCGAGCAGGAGTTCGAGCCCTGGTGGTGGCACAGTGCTGTTTCCTTGGACAAGAAACTTAACTCCACACTGTCCCTCTCCACCCAGGTATATAAATGAGTACAGGCGATTTAATGCTGGGGTAACCCTGAGTTCGACTTGCAACCCATCCAGGAAGAAGTAACAAAACTCCCAGGTGCTTCAAGTAAAGACTTGCGTGCACCTTTGCTCTACAACTTAATGAGAAGCTAAGACCCACCAAAAGTCTCTTAACAACCAAGAGGGATGTATTGTTGGTAGAGAGAGCTGGTGTGAGCTTCCCTTCCACGGAAAATGTTCTCAACAAAGCGAGACAAAAGAAAATTTTAATGCACTCTCTTACCATTAGATATCCGTACTGAAGGACTGCAAAAAAGCAGACAAAAAAAAAGGTTTTCAGTAGTGAAAACAAAGGTTCAACAGCAGAAAGCTACGGATTGTGGCCCGACTAACAAACAAACCCGAGAGCCTCGAATGAAAAAAACTGTGGGAGCCACACTCGCCTATTGCTTTCAATTTTGTAAGGTTTACTAACTCACAAAAGCAATTAAGCAATTACGTTGTTTTCCATTCTGATTGATGCCTTAATCACTTAATCATAACTATAACAAAATTCGCAAATCTGATTGGCTATTAACTGGCCTGATTTCAGCCTTTATTACATCCATTTTGAAATCACAGGTGATCCCTGCAATTTGATTGGCCTACAGCAGTGTGATTAATTCACGAATCGCACTATCTTATACCACGTTCACAACAAAGCTTAAACGTGTTTAATTCCTGTTTAGTTTAACACGGTTTAAAATTGTTTCCCTTATAAAAGCCCCTTACTGATGTTGCCGACTAGAAATGTAGCACAAAAAGAAAGAACCTGTTAAAGTTAATTTGAATCCATTCTAAAAGCCCGTTTTCCAGTGTTCGGTTACCAATTATCACGTCTTAAAACCTGGTTTAACTAAACATGTTTAGTTGGTGTGAATGGGGCATAACGCTCTAAATCGCAAATTTTTTTAGCCTATGAGAATAAACACAAAAACAAAACAACCAATCAAATTTACGATAAAATATTGGCACTTGACTAACAAAACTCCTGTAATAGAACTGCGCTGCGCGCTCGTTCGAGATTTGAAATCACGCGTACGATTTCAGACCAAATTGCACTCCACTCACTTCAATTAACATTATAAATCAGGGCAGTTGATAGCCAATCAGATTTGAGAAGTTTGTTATAATTATGATTACAGACTGCATTGGACTTCGCTCAGTCCTGTTACCATTACTAATTGTTTTCACTGCTTACTGCCTTTGCCAGAAACAAGAAACAAAATTAATATCAAAAAGTTACCGCGACATAAGGAGGGGTTAGCGAGTGAAAGACAACAAAACTAACTGATATAAAGACACATTATAATCCTCTCTCCGAGAATTTAAGGTTCATGCTAGCAGAGGGTAAATCGGAAGCACCATTTCCATGCAACAATTCCAGGAGTACTTGAAAATACTCGGTAAAATGTCAGTCGAAGGATACGGACCGAAGCTCCACGAGTACTTGTACTCGTACGAATGTACAATATGTCATCGATTATCGCCGTCTACGGAACACTGATATTTCTTACAAACTCTAGTTTTTCAACTTCTCTACACTCCATACGAAAAGTATTATCATTCTGAACTTAGGGGGAGCTCCTTTGAAGACGAAACTGTGCGGGACAAAAATGCAAACGAATGTATATGTTGTGGCTCAATTTTTTCCTTGGTTTAAATTTTATTTTCCTTTCATAAAGGTGTAATTACAAAACTCATCGGTGAATGCGAAGCGATATTAGAGAGCGAACCCACGGAACTCGACGTTAAATCACGTAATCGATTAGCGAGAAATGAAGCTGCCCTGAAGGAAAAATTGTCAACGATTACAGATCTCAACGAAAGAATCATTGCCGTATGCGACGTTGAAGAAATAGAGAAGGAGATAGAAGATGCCGAAGCCTTAAAATTTAGAATCCAGGATGCAATTGCCAACATTTCGATTTCAACAACACCGCCCCCTGAACTGAACACGTCCTTCGCGTTGATGGGAACTCCAAATCAAGTACAGATCGCCGCCAACAAACCTTCCATTCCACCCGAATCACCTACAGCCTCTTCGATGAATGGAAAATCAGGATATGGTGGACCTCGACCGGCGCGCTCGAAACTTCCAAAACTTATCTTACCCAAGTTCCGAGGAGACTTCACGCAGTTCAGAACGTTCTGGGGAACTTTCGAAAGCTCCGTACACTCCAACCCCGACCTCACGAAAATCGATAAATTTAGTTATTTAGTTTCACTGCTCGAGGGAAGTGCTTCGCGTGCTATTGCCGGCCTACCAATAACCGAAGAAAATTACGACGCCGCTATCGATATTTTGACCAAACGATTTGGGAAGCCTCAACAGCTCATTTCCGCTCACATGGAGGAACTTTTAAAGATTTCGGCCTGTTCTCCGGATAAACCGTTCCAACTGCGTTATTTATACGACAAGATCAGCGTCAACATAAGAGGACTAGAAGCACTTGGAGTGAAGTCCGAACAATACGGTAGCCTACTAATTCCTATCATCATGTCAAAGCTTCCCCCAGAGGTCAGGGTACATGTGGCACGTAACACATCTCAAGATGTTTGGTCGATCGAACCGTTGTTAGATTTGATACACAATGAAATCGAAGCACGAGAGATCAGCGAGAAGGTCCAAATCATGTCAGAGCCTAGACGACCAGCGCATTTCACTGGAAATTCTACCAGAGAAACACCCGCAACAGCAGGAGCATTCCTTGTCGATTCAAAAACAGGAAATATACCGACCTGTGTTTATTGTTCGGGAAAGCATTTTTCGGCTTCGTGCGAAATTGTTATCGAAATAGGCGCTCGTAAGGAAGTTCTCAAGCGAGAGAAGAGATGCTTCGTCTGTTTGAAACGGGGACACCATCAAGATCAGTGCGACAGAAATTGCAGAAATTGTAAACAAAGGCATCATCAATCGATCTGCCAAGCAAGAAATCAAAGTAATCCGCCCATCAACGCCGCACCCGCGACCTCGCGTTCTTCTGTTAACTTCGCTACACAAGAAAGATCTGATGATTCCATGACGCTCGAAAATGGCAACCCATGCACCACAACTGTAACTCCCACGACTTCTGAGAACGAAAACACCAAGAAAAGAGTTTTATTGCAGACGGCGCGCGCGATAGCAACAAACAAAGATGATACAAGATCGACAACAGTAAGACTATTGTTTGACAACGGAAGTCAGCGAACTTACGTCTCGAACAACTTGCGATCAAAATTAAACCTGAAGTCCACTCAAACGGAACGACTTAACCTTAACACGTTCGGAGAAACAAAATACAAGAAACAAAATTGCGATGTGGTAGAATTGTCACTACGAAAGCCTGGATGCAACGACGGCGCTATAATCATTTGTTATTTGTTATTTGTTCGCCTTTGCCAGCCAAGGTCTCTGTGAATTATCCTCATTTATATGGATTGGAGCTAGCAGACAAGCCATGTGACACGCCAGATGGTACGATTGATTTGCTGATCGGCTGCGACTATTACTGGGACATCGTGACGGGGGAGACAAAACGAGGAGAGGATGGTCCGATTGCCGTAAAAAGCAAACTAGGATGGCTTTTGTCCGGACCGATTAAAGGTTCTGCAACACGAGACGACATAACTCATTCGAATTTGATTATTGAAGCACAAGAGTCACTATTGGCGGGAAATGAAGATGATGCTCTTGTCGACGCTCTCAAAAGCTTTTGGGAGGTTGAGTCAATCGGTATCAAGGACCTACCCAATGAAGACCTTCGTGAAGAATCCTTTGCCAGAGACGTGAAACAAAACGCCGATCGCTATGAAGTCAAGCTGCCGTGGAAAGGGGACTGCATACCATCTTCTGACAATTATCAACTGAGCGAATCACGACTGAGATCTTTACATCACAAGCTTCGCAAGGATCCAGAGTTATTATGCGAATACGATAAGATTATTAAAGAGCAGTTGAAGGCAAGAATAGTTGAGAAGGCGACAAACGAAGAATTAAACGGCGAAAGAAATGCAGCTCAAGTTCACTATTTACCACATCATGCAGTCGTACGGAAAGATCGTGAGACGACAAAGGTCCGAATTGTGTACGATGGTTAAGCAAAGTCCGTCAAGCAAGGAAAATCATTGAATGATTGTCTTGAAACAGGCCCAAACTTCATACCGCATGTTTTCGACATGTTAGCGAATTTTCGAAAGAACGAAGTGGCCCTCACAGCTGATATCGAAAAGGCTTTCCTCATGGTTGGCATTCAAGAAGAACATCGAGATTATCTTCGCTTCTTGTGGTTTGATGACCCACATCTCGAGAAACCTCCGATTGTACAGTACAGATTCACTCGACTTGTGTTTGGCTTACGACCTTCGCCCTCTATTTTAGGAGCGACAATTTTGCACCACTTAAAGCTGTCCAAACAAAGTGACCCAGAGATGGCAGAGCTACTGGAAAGGTCTTTTTATGTAGACGATCTCTTGACGGGGGAGTCAACTGAAGAAAAGGTCCTCGCCATTTACCATCGAACGAAGAAAATCATGTCCGAAGGAGGATTTAATCTCAGAAAATGGAGATCCAACTCACCGAATGTGCAAAAGGAGATCTCACTAATTGAAGGTAAACCAGCATCCATCGACGTCCATAGGACCGCGACAAGCAAAGAAGACGACGAGTCGTACGCGAAATCTAACACTGGTCTCTTTTCATCCTTAAACGATGAAGATTCGTTCGTTAAAGTACTAGGCCTGAACCGGGACACGCGCACTGACGAAATTTTCTTCAACTTTTCTGAATTGAATGCATATGTTAGTTGTCTTCCGCTCACCAGGAGATCCGTTCTCAAGGCAACGGCAAAGATTTTTGATCCCATGGGATTCCTTACACCGCTGACGGTAGGGATGAAAATCTTGTTTCAAGAACTTTGCATAGAGAAAACAAGTTGGGATTCCGAGTTACAGGGAAACTCACGTCGTCAGTGGAAGTCTTTTCTCGCAGAGCTCAAGATGATCGATCGCTACCGCATTCCAAGGTGCTACTTCTCAAGAAAACCTGTAGACAGTCAAGTAGACGGGTTCGGAGACGCATCAGAACGCGCTTACGCCGCAGCTGTTTATATCCTAAACAGGTACAGCGATGGACACGTCCAAATTAGACTTGTCGCGTCAAAATCAAGAGTTGCTCCCATCAAGAAGCAAACAATTCCTCGGTTAGAGTTATTAGGAGCTCTTATCTTAGCCAGACTAGTGACGAAGTTGAAATCAATCGGAACAGAGTTTCGAACGGTTCTGTGGAGTGACTCAACAGTTGCACTAAGCTGGATCAAGAATGAACGACTATGGAAGCAGTACGTTGGTTTACGAGTGGATGAAATTCGCAGCCTAACCCCCCCGGAATTATGGAGACTGTCCCGGAGAAGTGAAACGCTGAGTCGAGTCCATACAACCTCTCATCATTTTCTTGTAAATAATACGAACGGAGAACTTATATGACTTTATATTTTTTTGATTTTTTCGGTGTAGTTGATTCACTACGTGAACAACTAGGGGGAGTGTAACAAATCACACACCGTGTGTTACATAATCCACGGTCACGCTCTTGTCACGCGCTTGTTTTGTTTGTACATATGTCATGTGATCTTAAATTTGATCTGTTGTATATATGAACGCATGTAATCAACGTTACTCTGAGTGAGAACGAGAATAAATCGATAACGCGCGATCATCGACTACGTTTCCTTTTCTGATATCACACTTTGAGCACTTGTGTTACACTGTTTTGCAATGGTGTTACTACTACAGTGCTCTTCATGGTTCATACAGACCTGAGACCTTTCTTTTCAAGTACTTTTCAAGGACTTTTCAAGGACAAATCACATTTTTTTAAGGACTTATTTTCCACTCAATTTGACTCCATGACACCGAAAAACTTACAAGACCGATTGTTATTGTACGGGGGTACAGGTTATTGCAATGCCTTATCCCTGGAAGGCACGGTTCCTAAGGTACATCAAATAACAGCAATGAACTACACCAGACTTAAAACAGTTTCACGCGATGCTTCACGCACAAAATTGCGTCTTGCTGAGCTTTCAAAGTTTTCTGTGCGCAAGACAAGGTTGCGTTAATAAAGTGTTATTTATTCAAGGACCTTTCGATAAGATTCAAGGACTTCTGGAGAAAATTCAAGGACTTTTCAACGACTTGAACAAATTTTTCAATTTTCAAGGACTTTTCAAGGGGTTGATGCTTTTTCAAGGACTATTCAAGGCCCGTGCGAACCATGCTCTTTGCCAATCAAAGCCAAGTTATTTTTTCATGTACATTATTAATAAACGAACACAAATTACATTTCCAAGTGACACTGAGGTCCCAATAAAGGTGAGAAAAACAAACAAATTTAGTCGCAAAATGACACCCTCTGTAAAGAAAACTACACACCTTTTTCATTATATTCAGACAAAGTAAAGTCTCCTAGCGGCTCCTTGGTTCTTTCGTTTTCCAAATAATCTTCTACAATGAAACCGGTCTTGCCTTCTTTGTCCACTTTGTTCTTGGACGCACAACACCCACGTTTCCACAGTCCCTTCAACCAGCTAAGCAAAAAGACGGAACAAAAGATTATGACACTTTATTGTTCGCAATGTTCACTTCTTGTTCACATCCAATCGAGTTTTACTGGAGCGGTTTTGCACTCTATTCAAAGCGTACTGTGGTGCTGTTTATTTATACTCTGTTGTACATCATGTTTCTAACTCTTTCTCCTGCGGATATTAAAAACTAAACCTTGAGACCGTTCTTTGTACTGTGGTACTGTTTCACTATACAGTATGGTTCTTATTTTTTTACCTGTGGCTCAAGCCATGCAGTGTGACCATTCTTTGTAAAGCTACTGAACAGTACTGTACTGTGGTGCTGTTTGTTTTACTAAACAGTGTGGTTCTAACTTTTTCATCTGTGGATCAAACCACGCAATATGACCATTATTTGGAAAGCTACTGGACAGTACTTTGGTACTGTTTGTTTTACTATACAATGTGGTTGTAACTTCTTCATCTGTGGATCAAACCATGCAGTGTGATCATTCTTTGGAAAGCTATTGAACAATACTGTACTGTGGTACTGTTTCAAAACACAGTGTACCTGGTTCTAACGACCATTCCATGAAAAGATAGCGAGGAATACTATGCCGTGATGCTGCAGTTTGGCTACAACGTTTTGACTTGCAATTAAAAACGTAACAGCACTCACGGTTTTATGACATCGGAGAAGACTTTCGGCAGTGGCTTCATCACCATTAACATCGCTACTTGCAATGAAAGAAGCGTCATGCAGTCGTTGTTAACCCCACATGCATCGCTGTACTTTGCTCCTCTGTTAATGACACCAGACTCCTTTGTGTTCTAAAAAGAAACCAGACAGAAAGATGGTTAAGGTCCTTAAAATTAATATCATCTTCTACCGACTGAAGAAATTTCTACTACAATCCAACGCGTAAACATTCGCCTGCACTCAGCTTATGACCAATCAAATTGCACAGAAAAAGACGATTAGCCAATCATAATTCTCTTTAACAGGAAACGTCACCAAATGGCGGGAAAATATCCTGCAGCGTCTTCGCTTACTTGAATGGCTTTTTTAAAAGCTACTTAGTGAAAAGAAAACATTTTCTTAATGTCGCGTAAATTATGATGTTCAATTCTAAACTGTGATTTAATGCGATTTGAGCAATTTCTTGAGTCTTCAAGGAGGGGCCAAGATACAGAAACAAAGGAAATTGCTCAAATCGCGTTAAAGCACCAAAATAACCACACAAGCTGCAAACATTTGTTTCAATTAGATTAAATTAAAATTTCACGTAAAGTTTGGGTAAAGAGCCAACTAACCTTCCACTGTCTCAGTAACTTCTCTATCATGAACTGTTGTTGCTACTTCCCTACATAAAAGTCGTTATGTTTTGGAAAATACACTTAGCGTATATCCTTTCATGAACGACTTGACACCTAAAACTTTTCTGCAAAAACTGCACCAGAAACTAGATTTGAACTTTGTAACAAAAAGCAAAGTTTTAGCATTAGCTGCGACCACGTACTTCCTTTGCAAAACGTCCTTATGGTTTAACACTGCAACTATTCAAGTATATACAGGCTACTAAGGCTTGCTACTAAAAATGGTTTACGGTTGGAAACGAAGTTAAACTGCAAACAGGCTTACCTGGCGAAAGAAAGCGATGTAAAACAGCGACGTATACGAGTTCACGAACTGGAAGCCAAACAGTTTGATAATAAGTGCGTCATCGTACGATGTCTGAGTTCTATGATTTTCTAAGAAAACAAAAACAAAACACACTTCAAATTTTTCATGAAAACTTGCTGCTAAGGATAGGTAATGGTAATCATGCGGTTTCTATTTGTTCAATTTGTGATTTAATTGAACAAGCGAGGTATTCAAAAAGTGCAGTTTGAGCTTTTTCAAAACTCACGTGTGTAAATAAATTACAAATTGAAAGACAAAACCGTATAATTTCTTGGTAATTAAACATGAGAAAAAGTGATTTATTATTTGCACTGGTGTTGCACTTTTTGCACTGGTATTACACTTTTTGCACTGGTGTTAAACATGAGCCGCACTGCTCTTAGCCAATCACAATCGAGAATTTTTTCATGGACAGTATTACTTACGGCTATTTCCGCTTCTCCTTAACAATATGGAGTAGACTGGCCCTATTTAAGCACGCTAAACTCAAACAAAGAAAAACTTACCCCAGTCAGTTAAAAAAACAGCAAGTTTCTGGTACACCTATTCAAATGCAAACAAACAAAATCTAGCACCGTCCACCGTTAATATGCAAGTAACTCGTTAACTACAGTTCCTGAACACTATTCAGTTAGGAAACAGTAAAACGAGATGCGTATAGTACAGTATCAAATAAGCTCATGAATGAAATGGAACCACGTTTCATTACGGACAAACGAGCAAGATGGTAACAAGTTCGCATAGTACTGAATTTGTGTGATTGTAGGTTTGACTGTTTTTATTAACAGGGGTAAATTCACAACCACATTATGTAACGCAAGGTTTGATTCAGAAAGTGAAAGGGCTACAACTGAGGCAATACCCCATGTGAATCAAGGTTTGACGGGGAAGAGAAAGAGTAAAGGTCAAAACCACGTTGCAGGGCTGCAAATATTTTTTTTTCTCCTTGGAAGGACATATGTCCGACTAAAAGACCATTTTGGTCGGACAAAACAAAAATGTAGTTCTATCAAACAATACGTGATAAAACATTGTCCGGACATCCCGTCCGACAACAGGTGGGATTTCTTCGGACATGAGTTAATTTTGGTCTGCCAATAACCCATTACCGATTGGGGCAGTGGCTAGACCTCGCTTGGAGCTGGTTTAGAATGGAGCAGTGAGGCGCCTCCTTCCCTCCACTAGCCTTGGGTGCGCACCTTAGGTAAGTGCCAGTACACCCTATAGCCTCCCTGCCAGGGTTACGGCATGGCGCTCCTGAACGTCAACTCGGCTTCAGCTGCGGCAGGCGTTTCTGAGAGTCAACTCGGCTCCAGTCACGGCAAGTATGCAACGAGCCTCTCTGCGACCATCTCAGCTTCGCTGTGTTGTCGAATAACAGAGTACCTCGCCAAGGGATACTGCTCATGCGCCAAGCAGTGTCGTCATCATAGGTGCAGCCACATAGTTTTTCAATGGAAGTACAGTTAAGGATAGAGGAGATGGCTACCGCATACGGGGGAGCCGATGCGCCACCTGACACGGCAGTGGCGATAAGTGAGCAAAGCCCGTGTACTGCTACCGCGTCCGGGGTATCCGACGAACAACACAATCGACTCTCTATCCTGAACCCATCCAGACGCCGTCTTACTCTTGGTGCCTGGAATGTTCGGACAACCAATGACAGTGATTCTTCAATTAGACCTGAAAGAGCTACAGCTCTCATCTGTCGCGAGCTCGAGAAAGCGGGCATTGACATCTGTGCACTAAGCGAAGTTCGACGACCTGGCACAGGTAACGTAGTTGAAAGAAGTCACACAATTTTCTGGAGTGGAGGAGAAGATAAAACAGCTGGCGTTGGCTTCGCCATCTCCAACAGGCTAGCTGCTCAAGGCATCACTGCTACACCGATAAGCGATAGGCTAATGTCAATGCGCATAGGGCTAAAGGGAGGAAACAACTTGACCCTAATAAGTGTTTACGGGCCAACCATGCAAAGATCTCAAGAAGAAAAAGAGCAGTTCTACGAAAAGCTTGGCAACCATACATCTACCGCCGAAAAGGACGCTATCATCATTTTGGGTGACTTAAATGCTCGAGTAGGCAAGGACTGGGCATCGTGGCCGAATGTAATTGGAAAACATGGCGTTGGTAATATGAACTCTAACGGGCTTATGCTCTTAGAGTTCTGCACCAGATTCCAGCTCAGTATCATGGGCACTATGTTCCAACAGAAAAACGCATTAAAGAACACATGGCAACATTTACGTTCAAAACATTGGCATCAGATCGACCACGTATTATCCAATCAGGTCGCTAAACCATATATCACAATAACAAGAGTTAACCGAGCAGCAAACTGCTTCACTGATCACAAACTCCTGGTATCTCAATGCCTGTTCTCGATCAAAAAAAAGAAGAGAGGTACAAGGCCCCCCAAGAAGCTAGACACACGTTTAAACGACGACAAAAAAGCACTACTGGAACTCTTCCTAGACGAGAAGTTGTCCACTTGTAAGTATGACTTTGAGGATTTCAGAGCTTTCCTCCAGAATGCTGGCATTCATGTCTTCGGCAAAAAGAAACGAGTGCAGAACAACTGGTTTGACGATCAAGACCAAGAAATACAGAGGCTGCTTCAAGATAAGAGCCTAGACAGGCATGCACTCAGAAGACGGATCAGAGAGCTAAAAAATGACTGGTTTCGGCGCAGAGCTGAGGAAGCAGAGCGGTACTCTCGCGAGAAGAACCATAAAGAGTTTTATGCCACCCTCAATGCTGTCTACGGTCCTAGATCCAGGAGCATCCACCCTGTAAAATCTAAAGATGGCGAGCTTTTAACAACTCCTGACGAGATAAAATTCAGATGGGTTGAGCACTTCAGTGACCTATTAAACCAGCCAACGGATGTTGACCTGAGTATTGTCGATGACATAGACCAGCTTCCAGTTATCGAATCATTGAACTCCCCAATTGAAGGCCAAGAACTCGACCAAGCCCTCAAAAAAACCCGTTTAGGAAAGAGCCCGGGCCCAGACGGAATTCTACCTGAAGTACTGGTGCATGGCGGACGTCGTTTGAGAACTTTCCTGCTTGTCCTGTTCAACATCTGCTGGACTACAGAGATCATTCCAACCGACTGGATAGACGCCATTATCGCAATTCTCTTCAAAAAAGGCGACAGAAGCCTCTGTGGTAACTACAGAGGTATCTCACTGCTTAGCGCTGTCGGCAAGGTCTTCGCGGGCGTTATCTTGCAAAGGCTTCACCTGTTAGCGGAATATGTTTATCCCCAATCGCAGTGCGGATACCGTAATGGCAGAAGCACAATAGACGGCATCTTCACCCTTCGCCAGCTGATGGAAAAAACAAGAGAACAGCGCAGATGTTTGTATATAGCCTTCGTGGATTTTGTGAAGGCGTTTGACACGGTCAACCGCGAGCTCCTGTTTATCATCCTTGGCAAACTTGGTTGCCCTCCAAAGTTTATCAGGATCATCAAGAAACTATACACGGATGTGCACGCCCGACTTGGTATCGATGGTGAGCTTACCCAATCTCTGGAATACAATAGCGGGGTCAAGCAAGGGTGCAAACTAGCCCCAACACTCTTTGGCATGTATGCAGCAGTTCTACTCTGGCTCGCTTTCAAGGAGATAAAGCACGCATGCAGTATACAGATCAGACTGCGTTATAATGGTGACCTTTTTGACCTCCGCAGATTAAAAGCGAAATCCAAAGTCCTCACGGAGTACATCAGAGAAGCTCAGTATGCTGACGACATCGCAATCTTCAGTAACACACCAGAGGGCCTGCAGATTCTTCTCTCCTCCTACAACGATGTTGCTAAAAGAATGGGTCTTCGCATTAACACCACCAAAACAGAGACCATGTGTATTGGCAATACGGCTGAATTCTTTCTGGATGGTACCAAATTGGCCGACGTCACTCGCTTCAAATACCTCGGCAGCTATGTCAGCAGTGACTGCTCCATGAAGGAGGAGCTTGCATCTCGCATCCAAGCTGCATCGTGTGCCTTTGGTCGCTTGCGCAAGAGGGTTTTTGACTCGCATGACCTCACAATCTCCACCAAAGTCGCAGTATATAATCAGTGCCTTATACCCCTCCTGTTATATGGTTGCGAATTGTGGACTCTTTATCAGCACGAAGTTAGACAGCTCCGCACAATCCAACAGCGTCACCTCCGCACTATACAAATTAATAATTAATAATAATAATTTACATTTATATAGCGCAAACCTCTATATGAATATATTCGGTTGCGCTTTACAATATTGTTATATTAAATTTATGCTAAAGGTGACTAAAGCATAAGAAACTATTAAAACCTACAATAAAAAGTATTAAAAAAAAAACCTATTGTAAAAGCCAACAATTAAATCTATTTAAAAGCTAAATTGAAAAAATGAGTTTTAACGGCAGTCTTAAAAGTGTCCAATGTCTTCATGTTGCGAATTGCCGAAGGTAATGCATTCCAGAGATAAGGTGCAGCTGACTGGAATGCACGATCGCCAAGAGTTGGATGGGTCTTAATGCCTGGCAACTCGAGGAATATAGACTCATTTGACCGTAGAGAGTACCTGGATTGCTTTTTGATAGTAATGAAATCAATTAGATAATTAGGAGCTAGACCATATAAGCACTTAAATGTCAAGAGTAGAATCTTAAACTTTATACGGTAACCTATTGGAAGCCAATGAAGGTGGAAAAGCAATGGTGTAACATGGCAGAATCTAGGTGTTCCGGTGACCAATCGAGCCGCGGCATTCTGTATCCGTTGGAGTTTCATGATATGTGAATTCGGGAGGCCATATAGTAGACTGTTACAATAATCTATTCTACTGGTGATAAAAGCATGAACTAATGATTCAGTGACTGAACGACTTAAATATTTCCTAATTCTGCGCATGTTATAAAGATAATAGAAAGCGGATGAGCAAGTTTTGTTGATATGACTTAGCATATTCATTTTAGAATCAAACCAGGTTCCTAGGTTTCGAACTTCACAAGATGGAGCAATTTGGGAGTCCCCAACCGATAAGGTACTAATGTTACTGACTTTCTGAAGTTGTTGTCGTGTTCCAATCAGAAGACATTCTGTCTTATCGGAATTCAGTTTTAACTTATCCGAATGCATCCATTGACTGATATCAGCAATACATGATTCCATGGCAGTTATAGCAGCGGTCTCCTCCAGATCATTTCCCGATCTAAACGCGATGTACAGTTGCGTGTCATCTGCATAACAATGGGAATTAGGAAGATGTGACTCGACGATCTTAAAAAGTTTGCTAGCATAGAGGGAGAACAATAATGGCCCGAGACAGCTGCCTTGTGGAACTCCAAATTTAAGATTAAAATTACTCGATAGAACTCCGTCTATATAGATACGCTGGGTTCTGTTAGAAAGGTACGATTCAATCCAATTAAGTGCAGAGCCTGAAATTCCAAAATCAAACTGGAGGCGATCTAAGAGAATCCGATGGTCCACGGTATCAAACGCGGCGCTTAAATCAAGAAGCACTAACAACGTGACCTTCTGATTTTCCATGTTCATCAGAATGTCATTCTTGACTTTAAGCAGGGCAGTTTCTGTGCTATGGTATCGTCGATAGGCTGATTGCAATGAAGGAAAAAGATCATGCTCATTTAAGTAAGACTGAATCTGATCAGCTGCCACTCTTTCGGCCAATTTTGAAACAAAGGAAAGATTGCTGATCGGTCGAAAGTTTTTAAAAACCAAGTCAAGACCTTGTTTTTTTAGCAGTGGTGTAACAATCGACTCTTTCCAAGTGTCAGGGAAAAATCCTGATTCAAGCGACAAGTTTATCATAGTAGATAACACGGGAAGTAACTCATCAAGGCAATCTTTCAAGATATTAGTGGGAGCAGGATCAAGTAAACAAGATTTTGTCGGCGCTTTGAGCACAAGTTTTCTTAAAGAGTCCATGTCTATACGGCGAAAAGCAGTAAAGGACGAAGAACAATGAGAAGAATGGCGGTTCACAGTGCTGTACAAATTCTCAGTTGCATCAAGGCTAGCACGAAGATTCGATATTTTCTTAATAAAGAACGACCCCATGTCATTAGCCAAGGCTAACTTATCGCCGTGAGGTGGAAAAGGCGTATCTGCTGTCTGATTGAACAGTTTCTTTGTAGCAGTAAAAAGCTTGCGTTGATCTCCAGAAATGTTGCTGACAAAATCTGTGTAAAATTCACGACGAGAGTTATTCATAAGAAAGACAACTTTGTTCCGAAGAAGTTTGAATGTTCTCCAGTCAGATTCAGACTTTGTAGACCTCCAGTTACGCTCAGCAATCCTTCGGCGACGTTTCGCAGATCTGATCTCATCAGACAACCATGGAGCTTGAACTCTTTGAGTCATGGATCTCTTCCGCCAAGGAGCGTGCTTGTCAGTGATGGACTTTAAAGTAGTATTAAAACAGTTAACGAGATCAACAAGGTGATTGGGAGTGTTAAGTAGCAATTCTGAAGTACGGATATCATTCTTAAACTTGGGAAGATTTATCGATTTAATTTTCCGAAACCACACTTCTTTAGCAGAGGACTCTGACCTAGAACCTTTCAAGTTAAACAATACTGTCGCGTGGTCAGACAAAAAAGAGCCTGAGATCGGTGTGTCTTGAATGATACTGTCCATTTTTCTGGTTATAACTAGATCCAATGTATGACCTTGAACATGAGTTTCAAAGTGCACATGTTGAACAAGTCCCAAAGAATCAATTAGATCCAAAAATGACTCTACATTGGGATTATCCTGGACGTCAACTTGAATGTTAAAGTCACCGCATAACAAAATGGGCTCCGTGCATAAGACAAACGATTCAAGGTACTGGGAGAATTCGGAAATAAAGGAAGAAATTGTTACGGGATGCTTTGTTGAGTAAGGAGGTCTATAGACGATGGCAAATCGTATGCGAGAGGATCCACTGATTAAAATCCATTCAGAAAGTTCAAAAGAGCACCACATAGAAGCATCAACCTGCTTAACAATGATATTTGAGCGAGTGATCAAAGCTGTACCTCCGCCATTACGGCCAGATCTACATACGTCATACAATATATAACCGTCGGGAGTACATTCAGCCTTCACCGCGGCATCTTTATCCGAGAACCACGTCTCAGTAATCGCCAAGATGTCAAAATCATTGTCATATATGTAGTCCACAAAACTCGTTGTTTTATTCCTTACTGATTGATTGACAAAACATCAAGTGGGATGACTTCGTTAGCAACGAGGAAGTGTTGCGGCGTGCAAACGTTGAGGACATCGAGATTAAACTTGTAAGGAGTCGCCTGCGGTGGTTTGGCCACGTCTGCCGGATGAGTGATGATAGGCCAGTCAAGGAACTCCTGTTCTGTGAGTTGGCTCATGGTTCTCGCAAAGTAGGACGACCCAGACTTCGTTTCAAAGACACATGCAAAAGTGCATTGAAGTGTGCCAATGTCCTAGATCAATGGCAAATGTCAGTCGAAAACAGAGAAGATTGGAGGAACCTCACGAGGAAAGCTTGCACGGCGTACGATGTCAAGAGAGTTAAGGCTTATGAGAAGAGTCGGGCTCGTCGTAGAGTGGAAAGGAAATAAAACTATGGTTATATCCGTTTTCCGGATGAAAGGCGTAAAGGCGTATATTGTTATTTGTAGCCCTGACGTTGTGTGATGCAAGGTATGGCTCAAGGAGTGAAAGGGTTATACCTTAGAGCCACATACAGGAAGTATGGCACAAGTTTTGACTCTGAAAGTAAAAGGTTTTATTGTATCTCTCAGTTAGTACGCGCGCTTTGATTGGTCAATTTCAGCGGGCCGTACTTCACCTGCACGGCGCGCTTAAATCAAAAGTTTGTTTTGATATATAATAAATATCTTACAAACCTCGGATTTATCCGAGCGGAAAAAACTCAGTCCGTAACTTACAGTACGGACCTCGAACTCGGCTAGTTAACAGCTATTCACCGAAGTGGAGGTGGCTAGTGGTGGATATTTACCGAGCCGCGAAGCGGCGAGGTAAATATCCACCGCTAGCCACCGACACTGAGGTGAATAGTTGTTTTAGTATATACTAAAACAGTGAGATAATGTACACCAGAAAAAGAAAATGGCTTGGAAAATGGAGGACTTCTCAAGTGACAATCCAACGCAGCGCGGATCGCCGTAAGGAATTTTTTGTTGTAATTACTGCCGTATGTCTCGTTTTCTCGCTGACGGAAAAAAGGTATGTTTAGTTCTAGTGGCGACAATTTTTCAAAACCTTTCTCGTTAGATTTTATCGATAAACTCCGGGTTAAAAACATAAGCCATTACCTCTGAACACGGCCAAGCCAAATTTAGTCGCTTTCTTGGAGTTTTCAGGAACTGCTTCGTTGCTAATTTGGATGATTTCTTCGCTTGTCATGGATGCAAACCGGGACGCCATATTTACGCGGCGGAGCGAAAAACTCGCAAGTTGCTCAGAGGTAAATAGCACAGGATATTCGGAGTTTGACTAGCCAATCAGAGCACACCTTCAACGCTATCCACTGTTTTAGTATATACTAATAAGAGTTATTTAGAGTTTCTGAGAACCACATTGTATGACGCAATATTTGTACCTAAAAAATCGAAGGGTTACGAATAAGAGCCAAGTGGCATGAATCAAGGATTTTGAGGGCAACTCTACTCCAAGCTTTACAGGTTTTACAGGTTCTTACCATGCAATTGTGTCTTACCTTTCCCATTATCATAATAGAGCAGGTGTTGAGGAAAGTTGATGTCACACTGGCCAGTAAAAGCCCTGCCTCGCCTCTGTCTGCAAAGAAATCCTCCCTGGCAATCACTCGATAGATAATAACGGCCACCAGACTTCCCAGAACAAGGCATATCTAAATACAGACAAAAATGACGTCAAAACTACACGTGACTTGTCTGAGACCACAGGAACCTCAGGCTCAGAGAGGGTTGCGTCTAGAAAGTATAATAATTCGTATGCCAGTAGTGGGTTGAAGGATATAAATTGTATCCCAACCCGTCTAACAATCTAACGCGATTTGAGCAATTAATTGGGCGCATGTGTTTTAAGAGGAAACACATGAACATGAATCAGCGACTCGGTCTTTTACGTAGGATAAAACATTTGTTACCTTTCACCGCTCGCCTACTTTTCTACAACAGCCTTGTTTTACCAATTTTTGATTATGCTGATCTTGTGTGGGGCGATAAGAACAATGTGGAGCTTATGAATGACCTACAGGTTTTACAAAACAAAGCCGCGAAAATCATCCTGGACAGACAACTTTATTCGTCAGCTTCTGATGCCCTCGTAGCTTTAAAGTGGCTTAACCTAGAACAACGTAGATTTTATCATCGCTGTATATATGTTTATAAGTGTATTAATGGACTTATGGATCACTCTATGGAGTTACTAGCTCACGGGGACATTCATAGCTATAACACAAGGAACAAAGATATGCTTAGGCTACCTCGTGTAACCAAAAATTGGGGAAAGCAGAGAGTGTGTTATCACTCTCTGAAAGACTGGAACAACCTAGACAGAAACACCAGAAATGCACCTGATCTTGTAAATTTTAAGCGTAGCGTTCTCAGTAGGTTTGTTAGTTAACTCTTTCCTTTGTATTCAAGTTAGTTTTTAATAACAGTTTTTAATTCTAAAGTATTTTTTCGTTTTATTGTATATAGTCTTATTTAGTATTTTTAATCTTAGTTAGGACCTTTCTGAAAACCACTGTATAGTGAATGAAGGCTTCCTAATAAAAGATTATTATTAGAACCGAACGAAATTGCTTAAATTCATTGGATCAGAAAAGTAACCAAACAAGAAGGAACTAATGCATCATGAAAATATGGCAAAGCTTTTTCAACTGAGAAATTTTTCTCAAGCGTTTTACTTCTCCGTTTTAGAGATTCCCATAAAAATAACTTATACTTAATAGACGTGTTAGTAAAAGGGACCTCAAGCAAAACAACACAAGAAGGTCGAACGGCACCAAGTAATAGCGTTAATGAACGACAAAATGAAACTGCGCGTGCAAAATACAGACGGGTAAGTTTTATTGCTGTCTTCTGCAAGCGAAATGACCATTTTTCAAGGGCGGGTCTATTCTACAGGACACATTCCACAAGTCAAAGCCAGGTCACCGTTCTACAGATAAATAAACAAGCTCAAAAGAGTTTCCCAGCCCTAATGACTATCCAAAATTTGTTCTAGATTTGTGTGCCACTGTTTGGCTTAGTTACCAATCGATAAAACAGTGATCTGTGCCTCTGACCTGTGCAATGTGACCTGTAAAATAGACTCCGCAATTTTTCAAAGACGCGAGTGTATAACAGCAAAATCATCTGAAAAAAATGGGAATGAAATCCGAACGGTAAAAATTGGCCGATTTTATAGTTTGAAAGAAAAAGGAATCAAGTAAAAGTGAAGACGTTTGATATCATAAGTACAGGATGAAAACAAATCCATACTTTCACTAGTTGCTGTCGTGGACATCGTCGCCGTGTTTGCTTATACGTTTCCTACTACGAAACACGTAGAGCACTAAGCTTAGAGAACATGTAAAGAAATATATGGGAATCAGAGCAGAGTATTTTAGAAATGAATTGGCTGGAAATTTTAAGTAGAAAAAGATCATACCATAAAGACCATAATTCCAAAGGATCCCGACATCTTGCAAAATCTACGGATGAATGGATAAACTGAAATCTCTTCTCCAGTCACGGGGTCCTGTTAAAAGGAGAATAGGGTGGTGGTGTGAGGAAAAGATTAAAGTTAATCCTCAATCGGTACTAAATATTGTTGAATACTTTATAATTACTCTTGTTGTTGCCTATACCACCACAGTCACTTTTGCTGAAACTTATACTTGTTCTGATCAGCGGCACCACTGATGTCACTTAACACTTTCAGTGAAATGAAAGATAATGGTGTCACTGACATGAGGATTCTGAAGGGGTAAAGTGGGAATTGGGATTGGCCGGGTTTTGTCCGGGGAAAATGGAATTTAAGTCACTGGGAATGGGACTTTTTCCTAATTCTGCCACTGTGAATGGGATTTGAGCACTGGGAAGTGGGATTCGAAAAAAAAATGGGCTGGGAAATGGGATTGGTACTCACCGTTCAGGACACTCTGACATTGATAACGAAACTACCACTGACATTAGAATTGACACTAATAAGTCACTGATATTGACATTACAATTGGCACTGACGCTGACAGTGATGACATAAGTGACACTTACACGCAGGCTAGCATTATCATCGAAAGTGGCACGGTCATTGACATCAAAATTAAAACTAATATGTCACTGACACTAACACTGACATTGAAGTCGCCGCTGTCACTGTCACTGTCACTGTCACTACCACTGACAGTAACAGTAACAGCATGAGGTTCAGTGACATAGACCAAAACTATCATTGATACTGACAGTCACTGACATCAAAATTGACACTAACAAGTCACTGGCACTACGAATATACTGCCCTTGAAATCCACACTGACAGTGACGAACACGACAGACATGGAGTTAAACAAAGTTACACGAACAAAACGACTAACACTGTCACTATAACTGCCGCTGACAATTACACAATCACTGAAAATGACAATGACCCTCAAAATTTTAGAAAGTGTATCACTAAGTTTAAGACAAGGGAACGCTTACCCGCTTCAGAACTGTCCCGTAATACTGTGGGCGATTTGGCTCCTGTAAAATAAGAAGAGTTGACGACTGTTATGAATGTGTGCTGATAAAAAAAATAACAAAAAAAAAAAAAATAACAAAAACAAAAACAAAAAAAAACAAAACAAAAAGAAACCAGCCACCCTCCTTGCTCTCTTCACATCTAGTAAAATTTTCCACCTTTTCGACGCTTCAAATCCTAGCAGCATATTATATGAAACGCATCCTTCGCGATAGAATTTGGAGAAAAACGGAAGACTTAGCTTGGTGTAATATCTCTGAAACTCGCTCAGTTTTTCAAGGAATACAAAAAATGGGTTTCTCAAACGATTAGATAAAGTTTAAAGTTGTACCACTGGTGGACGCATTAAACGTAAGACGAATTAAACGTCTCAAGTAAAGTGCGCCTAAACGACGCACGTAACAGACGTCTCAGACGTCTAAGCCGTTCAGTATAAAGACGAGACGCACTAATTAAACTGGGACGCACTTAGCAATGAACGGCACATGCAATCAAGGCTCTTTTCAGAAACAAAATGGCGGCTGCAAGGAAAGGTAAGAAGCTGCCTAAGATTAGAGGGAAAAAAGTGGATTGACGAGGAGTTGAAGTTAAGTGTGCCCCGTATATATATTAGTCGCACTTACAGCCTGACGTTTAATGCGTCTACAGTGTAGACGTCTTAGATGTCTTCTAGTGTAAATACGGCCATTTCGAACATTATATAGTCCTTCGTAAGAGCGAATGAAAAGCGGCTTCCCTCTCATCTTACGGTGGTACAACTTACATTTATCAACTCGTGTGACAAAGCCACTTTTGTCTTTTGATTTCTCACAGAAAGCCCTTACTTTATGCTTAACAGACCGGATGCGGAAGGTGCTTGGTTACCAACAGCACTGTTGAGGACTCAGTTTCGTACTTTGGTGTCACAGTTCGAACAAACTAAATAAAGTTTTTCATTGTCACCAACCTGCTCTTCAAATTGATCCACATCCCACTGATACGCTAACCGAGCATTCGTCCTCTTCCACAGCTCAAGGAACAAAGTTCCTACAAAGTGACATCAACTACATCAGCAAAAAACACCAAGGCAAAAAATTGGTGGTCGCACGGTCGCCAGTGGCGAGTTAAAACTGACCAGGGCTACCAAAAGTTAAGGTTTGAATGTCCGATGTGCGACTATGCTACAGAATTTCGAAAAGTTGCAATGTAAATTATGCGAAGTACAAAGTTAAAAAGATATGTAGTTTAATTGGACTAACTTTCTCTTCGCTTCGTTGCCTGGGCTCTAAGGTCATCCATTTTAGTGAATTTTTGGTTCTGAAGTGGAAATTTCGAGCTGTTTTAACAATGATTTCACGAGCGATCCACATTCGCAACATATAGACGCCATTTTAATTTTGTTACTGCCACGTGACTCTCAAAAAAAAGGAAGGGCCACTTAATTTTGGGATGGGCCACTAAGAATTCAAGTGGAAGTGGAAATTCCTTCTCACCATTTAAGGTGTTTCCCTTAGTAAAAAAAAGATATATTCATAATATAGTTTTGGTAATTTATCCTAGTATTTACTGTATTTATCTTCTAGTATTATATCATATTGTACATAGCTCAGTAATTCAGCTTTATATTGTGTATACTGCTGCAATGCGTTTTTAATAAACAGTTTTAATTATAAAAAAAAAACTTTACTTACCCCATAAACAAATAATAAGAGCGAAAAACGGTGTAGCATCGTTGTCGAATGCGTTTTTGGCCCAAACTGTGATTTGCAAAGTAACAGTAGAGTTCTCCCGTTCACTCAAAGGATTTTCTTTCACCCTGCAAAAGATAAAATTAAACTAACTGAGTCTTTTAAGCCTATAATTCCCCTCATAGCGCCAAAATATTAACATAACACAGTTCACTTTTTTCTTAAATCAATGATACAAGTATGGGACTTTGTAACTCATAGTTTTAGCAACGTTTGCTACGACAGAATTATAGAGCATTTTCCACAGACTAAAACCAGTTCATAGCTTCTTAAACTTAACTACTCGAGAGTCGGTTCCGATAATTTACATAAATTGTCTCAGCCGTTCAATACAGGTTTCAATTAGACTTCGTTTTAAAATCACGTTTGAAGTTTTAATGCTTCAAGACTTCCTGCATGATATTTGGGAGCTTAAAAATTCAAACACGGCGGCGACGCCACCTCTAAGACACTTACCGGTTATTTAATAAGAAGTCAATACCAACACAGTCAAAATGGACTAGTTTCCTTAAGTCAGTCGCTAATTGGTAAGTTTTGAGCCCTTCAAATTTTACTGAAACCGCAGCTTGAGTTCGACACCACTTAAATAGCCGACCTTATTTGTTTTCTGTTGTTCTGTTGACAGCAGGATTTCCAAATTTTCCTTCAAACTGCAGAATTTTACGGTTCTTATTACCATTCGCAATTTATTCCTGATTTTCCTGGACATTTTAACGCCGTCAACAGGTGTCTTCGAGAAAACTTGGATTATGGTCATTCCAAGTTGTTGTTTTGCAGAGGGCGGCATATATGTCTCACAGACAGTATATTGCACGTGCAGTGTCATTGTGTTGTTCACTGCCCCAAAAGTTTACTGCCGTCCAAGTCGACGCCGTCGTCGTGTATTCGTGTTTGAGAAAACATCTAGAATTGGGATCGGAAAGTGTTCGGGTGCTTTAACGAGGACTGCACGAGCACCAGTTGACTCGCTTAAGACACTCGTGCGTCGTCATCCTTGTGTGTACATGTCCCCTTTCAATTTTTACAACCTCTTACAACTTAACATCAAACCTGAAGATGTGGCAAACAGCAAGTGGCAATACGTTTAATGGTGGAACTGGAAGGTTGTTTAAGACTACAAACAAATGCATGTACCATGGGACAAAGGTGAGAAAACTTTTCGTTATAGGTAAATGTAGACAAGTGATGAAACGCCACTATTCATTTCAAAAATTGAGGTCAAGTGTTTCTGAAGGTAGAAGTTGTATGAAAAGCTTCTTTTTTTCTGGAGTTCAGACATGGATAGTAACCCGTCGACATGTAGCTAAGCTGTCTTCGGTCACGAGAGTTAAATAGAGGGCGAGAAAAGAAAGCTTAGAAAAGGAAAAAAATTTCAACTTGACATTCTGGTAATAGTACCAGCAAAATGCATGCCTAGAGGAATTACAAAGCTAAATTATGGGCAGGGTATCAAACGTGATATGGAGAAAGTGCATGGACGAAAGTCACTTGACATCAAAATTTTCCATTGGAAAGCAAGGAATGTATGGGAAAAAGAATTTGGGGGTGCAGCATCAAACTCTGGCTACCCATATGGTGTTGAATAGTGCAATTCAAAGTAGGTACTATACACCCTTCAAACAAAATGCAAAGCAAAGAAATTAGATATTAAGCACTTGGTAGATTTCCAGATAGTGACAAGGGCATGAAAGATGAAGTGACTCAAATTTCTAGTTGGCCAACAGCAAAGAAAGAGCTTTAGATTTTTCTGTTGGACACAAGCCAAGAAAGAAACTAACACAAGATGAAAACAGCTATGCAAGCAGAAGGAGCTCAAAAACTCACCCATCATGTGGAGTAATTTTCTCATAAAACTGACGATTGCTGAGTGAAAAAGAAGGTAAGAAAGCACAGAAATAATTTTCAAAGCAATGGTAGAGCAATATAAGTCAGTCAGAGTATTAATGTACATTAAAAAATATACCTCAAAGTGCCCCTATCTTGTCATACTGACTACTGTAAAATTGAATGATGGAAACCAGGTAGTAGTCCTTTCAAAATCACTGAAAACTGTCCATGAATGGATCATGCATCAGAGAAACCTTGCCAAAGAACAGAATGTTTGCATAATGAGGCCCTGTTATGGTATATACCAAAGGGCAAAGAGGAAAATGAAATAATGAAATCAACAAGAACTTTCAGAGAAGTCTGTGTTGTTTGTTGACGAAACTGCAACAGCGACATTCCAGCATTTGCAACTTGTGTGACGTAAAGGGATGAAATTCTGATGGGGGAAGAAACCCATAGAAGGGGCTCCATAAACATTGTTATTTTGTTCATACCAGCAGAAAAACAGCTCTGTTTGAAATTGACCAGCATCAAACCAAACAGGGGATGGCATCTTCCGAATGTTGTAAATACAAGTATCAAAGAGTAACAAGAGTCAAAATAAGAATTTAGAGTTGGAGCTAACTTTTTCACTCCCCTGAGTGATAAAAATATACCCTCTCATTACAACACCAGTGCACTGTTAACCAAACAGATGACGAGAACTGACCAATTTAACATCAAACTGCCCAAACTAACATATAAAGAAGTGTAGACACTCACCGAAGTTAATTGCTACATGTACCTAACTTAGACTTGTGAGTGAAAGAGTTAAACTAAGTTTCCAAGTCCAAATATTTAATGGCAAACTAGTGTTTAATGCACTCACGCAACAATGAGTCCCCATAAAAAGATGATGAATCCCAGTAGCATTGGTAGAATAAGAGAGGATGTCAGTAGCCCTGAAACCATGGAGACAAGGTAAGTTGGCAAGCAGTTTTGAGGGAATTCTTGATATTACTTAAGCAATTGAAAACATTTTCCGTGTTTCTATCGAGTTATAGAAACACCAGTGGAAGTTTGGGAGAACAAGAAATGCTGTGTAAACACGAGCCTGTCAGCTCGTGTTTCCACAGCTTTTTCGAGTTCTTGCAAACTTTTACAAGTGTTTTTATTAAACAATTAAACTATGAGCTCGAGATTTCTATCACGCATAAAAATTGAGAGCGAATAATCTTATTGTTTTAGTATAAATCTACTAGTTGTTCAAAACTTTGTCTTTTCTGGAACAGCCTCGACCAGTAAACTGTCTAAATTTTCTTCACGGACACTTCAAAACCGTAAAGTGGCCGCCATTTTGTTAGAAAGGACACACTGCTACGCCACTCACTATCTATAGATAGTGGGTAGCGTAGCCAATCAGAGCGCAGCATTTGTGATAGAACGCTAGTAAATTTATACTGAAACTCAATAGAAACACAAAGAAAATGTTTTCTATTTCTTTTAGAAAATAGCCTACAACAACTTTTTTGTGTTTCTATCAAGTTACAGCACGCATATTTTCCTTGGAATATTTTCTAAATGAATTTAAAGCAGTACAGTACCTGAGAGTATAGTATTAACTGACAAGCACTGCAGCTCATTGCTTCTCAAATACAGTGTACCGTGGAAGCTGGGGCAAAATGGCTGAAAACGCTTAGCAAAATGAAAGAGATACCACAAAAATGTACCTCTCTGAAGCCTTTAATACTGCGGCTCTTTTATTTTTAAATCGAGGGGCATTGTCTGGGTTGTTTGTTTGGGCAAGTTGTCCCTCTGTTTTGCTGACAAAATTAATAATACTGAATGTTGCAAGAGCTGAGTATAAACCTGACTATAAAGTTGTATTCACGTATAGAGTTACTAAGTTAACAGCCCTTCAATGTTTCATGTTACCACATCTCTTACAGCATGAATCCTATAGATGGACTCACAGAGTCAAGAAAAAAAGCACAATTTCTACAGCTTCATACTGTATCTTTTTGTAATCTTATGATAGAGATGTATATGAAAACATTTGCACAACTACATGTATCTGCCTATAAAATTATAAAAAAAATTCCAACAGACTTGGGAACTCACCCAGCCAACCAAAATAAAGAGCTATCTTTTCTCCAAAATAGTTCCTGATTTTCCACAAAGGTTGAAATTTATATTGTCTGACCCATGTGTCGTGTAAAGCTTTTCGTGGATCAGATATATCTTGTCCATGGAGAAAGGTGTCAGCATTATCAGTGCCAGAGAGAGGAAACTGAAGGTCACACTCGGACTTTTCATGAATTATAAATGCATCAATGTAGGCTCCCTCTATAAGCATGTAACCTAGACCTACAATAAACAGAGTTACATTATCTCTATCAAGTTAATTCATGGGGGGGGGGGGGGGGGGGGTGGTTAAGGTATTTTTCATGGTGATGTGCCCATGGAACTCTTAACCTGTACCAGACCTGGCTCAGCTAAATTTTGCTACCCTCTCCTAGACTAACCCCCAAAATTTCCCCCACCCCACTCCACCTTAGAGTCCCTATTCCAGAGAGCACTGAGGTCACCAGCACAATCTACTGGTAGCTGCGGATGAACTTAAATTTGCAGATTCTTTTTCTGAGTGTGGAAATTCCCAGTTTTCCTAATCTGGACTGAAATCAGCAATCAATTCATCAGTTTCCTGGGAAATAATACACCAAATTGACTCTCTTATTTCTATTCCCTATTCCAGACAGTACTACTTGAAAACCATGGCCACCACAGCAACACAAACATACATAGCCCATATATGCCACCAGCCCCTTTCCCAAAGAATGTTAACAATTTGACCTCTCCTCAACCACTGACTAGCAATAATTACTTGTAACATGTGGGTAGAACCGTTCACTAATAGAATAATGATAATATTACAACTGAAAAGTTAAACAGTTAACAACTGAACAACTGATGCCTTAGCGATTCTTGATGCAATGTCAGATTTTCCTTTGTTTCACAAGCAATATGGATTACCGGTAGTTGCGTAGAGAAATCATATGAAATAATTACACATTGATCACTAAATGTATTCTACTAAGAGCAATCAAAGATCTTACCTTGCGGATTCTGGCCAAGAAGCTTGATTTCTTTATCCCGCACATCTATATTTGTTAAAATATGGTGGACCTGTACAGTGGAAAAATGGGATTACCAGTATCCTTTACCTCAAATGAAAAAGTCCCTACCATTTAAACTTGCACAAGACATAATTTGCAAAAACTAATACTCATGTGTACTTTTATGATTATGGTAGTTAGTAGCTGCAGTTTAAACCCTTGCATTAGCTGATAAAAACTCTTCATCACTGTTTTCTTAATAGGATTTTACCAAACAGACCACTCCCATGGAAATGGTCCTAGGTGATGCACTTGTTGTTTACAAAAGCAAGCAAATTCAAAATTGGAAAGTAAAATAGACTGCGATATACATGTAACAATAATGATGATAATAATGATGATGATGATGATGATGATGATGATAACAACAATATAGTAAACTACTAACTCAGGCCTTACTGGAAATATCACCCTTTGATATGTGTGGACCGAGGGCAACCAGGTCAATACCTCTATGAATTGGGCCAATATTGCCCAGTACAGCCTTCCCACTGGGTAGTAACAAGTTTCAAACAACATCTGATTGCTTGATAATTTATTGATGCTGTAAGGAGAACTTCATAACTGAACACCAGGGATGTGAAGGGGACAGATATTAGTAGGACTGTAACAAACCACCAGAGAGTACCATCTAATTTAAAAGCAAGGTAAAGCACTTAATAGTCAAAGAAACTCACCAGAAGAGATCTCAGAGCCGGCCTGAAAAATATGTCAGGATTCTCAATCCCCTCATATATTTGGGATTTTGACACACAAAATGGAGCACTGACAAAGTCAACTGCAAAAGATTTAAGTAGGATTCAAAGTAAAGTTATTGAAAGCAAGCCAGCTAGGTACACAGTGCTTTAAACATGCATGCATGACAAATATTTTCAATCTACATTGTTATTTTTCCTGTTTGTTATTGCATGTACCGTACCTTCATCATCTGTTCTAAAGCGGTCCATTAATTGTTTCGGAATCCACATTTCATTTTTCCCTGTTTCGGGCACCGTGTACTGAAAATGAACAAGTTAGCCATAGCTTGTTAAGAACAGCTTTCTGATGTTATACCAGCCTGGTGCTGCTTGATATACATGTACATTTAATAAACTGAGGCGTTACATGGTAGACAGTAGTTTTTAATGAGACAGTTTTTATTATAAACCTTCGGGTGCTGAAATTTAATAGTCAAAAATTAAATAGTGGCAAATTCCAAAATCCATTATAATTGAATTTAAATTCCATTTCTTTGATCTACTTGTGTCTAAATACCAAATAAAAATTTGCAAACAAAATTAAAATACCCAGAACTAAAATTTGATAAATGGTAAATAAGCATGGCAACTTATTTATATCAAAAATAAAATTAACTACTAACACACTCTTAAGTGCATTTCTTATTACAAGACTTAAAACTCTTCTTTAAAAAGAAATACATCTTCTAAGAAGAATTTTCAGCTCATGATTCTTCGTCACCACAGGAGAATCATAGTTCTTTAGAACAGAATTTGAAATTCTTTGGAAAAGAATTATTTTTCTTCTCATACGAATAATTGTCCTCTCAGAAAGGACAATAGTTCCTGAGAAGAGAGCTACAGAGTTGTAAGCCTTACGAAAAGATTAATTATTCTTCAGTGGGAGGTTTTTGTTCTTGGGCAGAGAATCCTAATTCTCAAAGGCGGTAATTTTTTTCTCCATGGAAGAGTCATTATTCTTGAAAAATAGGGAATCACAATCCTTTAGAAAAGGACTACCATTCTGGTAATGAGGGAAGTGACTTTTCCAAATCAGTTCCAAAGCTCAGAGATTGGTGGTCTCGCAAAAGATAGATAATTATTTTTCTCCCCTGCTTCGAGAAAATCACTTGTTAAAAATGAATATAAGAGTTTTCACGACGAAAACCAGTGATAACCAACTATTGTACTTACCCCTGCTAGAGGCATTTCTAATGCAACACTCTCGGCCTCTTCGCATAGTCTTTCAAACGAACAGTGAAGAATTACAAACGTTTTGTCCGTCGTGTATTTACGACCGATTCTAAATCCTTGTTCGTGCAGTTCATTTTCAAACTTATGTCTCAATTTCTCGTGGACATTGCGGTTGTCGCCCGATTTGTGAACTAAAACATAATCGTAGTGAGCAAACTTCGTGTTTCTGTCTTCTCTGGATTTGTTTACAGCAAGGTGAAGTGCCAATTTCCTGATATCCTTTTCATCTCGGTCGATTTCTGGCAAGTTCGATGGGTCGCCAGTCAGCTGTTCGTGTATTCGAATAAGTTTTTCTCTACTTCCCATCGGTTGTAGAGGAACTTGTGTGTCGCTTTGACTTGACATATGATTACCTAGTCTTTCATGCCCGTTTGATTGACTGATATGTCCATTAGATTTCACTTTTCGTATCTTTTTCTTCTTCTTTTCCTTAATTTGAACTTCGACAGGGCTGTCTTCTGGCAGTATTCTCTCCTGATCGCTGTCTCCTCGTGGGTTTATATCCATTGTCAAAAATCAATAAAAACCTTCTGCAAACAACATATAACAAATAAAATGCCTCACTGATTTGCGATGCTGTCTTGAACCTTGATGTCAATAAAAAACATTAACAAGATGCTCTACGTTTAGATCTCATGAGCTGCGAGCTTTTTCGATTCCATATGAACACTGTGTGATTTGTAGAAAACTTCGGCAACTACAACCTCCCACAATAAAATTCGAAGTCAGAATCTGGTGAACGCAGTAGCGCGCCTTTTACAACTTCAAGAAACAGTCAATAGAACGGGACGAGAAATACTTCGGTGAGAGAGAAAGCAAGACTTGTGGTGACCATGAAACTTTGCTCCACAGTATTTAAAAGTCACATCGTCCGTACTGTAAAATAGTCTCTGCAGATTCACACACCATACTTGCAATGTTTGCTTTGACTCAAAATACACGATGCTTTTGAGCTGTAAGCCAATATAATGCGTGACCGAGAGGTTGTACCCTGTCTCCAATGCGACAAACAAAACAAAAGCTTTCGAAATGCAAATTACAGAGAAATAATCGAAATCGAATTTCTAGTTATACTCTTATTGAAAAAATAACTATGCTGAATAACTTAACATATCTTTAAAACAAACGTTTAGATCTCATGAGCTGCGAGCTTTTTCGATTCCATATGAACACTGTGTGATTTGTAGAAAACTTCGGCAACTACAACCTCCCACAATAAAATTCGAAGTCAGAATCTGGTGAACGCAGTAGCGCGCCTTTTACAACTTCAAGAAACAGTCAATAGAACGGGACGAGAAATACTTCGGTGAGAGAGAAAGCAAGACTTGTGGTGACCATGAAACTTTGCTCCACAGTATTTAAAAGTCACATCGTCCGTACTGTAAAATAGTCTCTGCAGATTCACACACCATACTTGCAATGTTTGCTTTGACTCAAAATACACGATGCTTTTGAGCTGTAAGCCAATATAATGCGTGACCGAGAGGTTGTACCCTGTCTCCAATGCGACAAACAAAACAAAAGCTTTCGAAATGCAAATTACAGAGAAATAATCGAAATCGAATTTCTAGTTATACTCTTATTGAAAAAATAACTATGCTGAATAACTTAACATATCTTTAAAACAAAAAATATTCGTGCCATTCCCAAAATCCATCAAACGCTCGTTGTTTCTCTACAGTTTCGCTAAATATTCGCGGAGTTGTTTTTCAGAATAATTTTCGGAATTTGTCGGAAATCTTCGGAATATAAGCCTGCGGTATCGACTGCTGACCGTACTGCTAATCAAGTATTCAAGATGGCTTCCAAAGGTTGTCCTTTTTCGAGGACCGAAATTCAGGAACAAATTAAAAAACAAGGAGAGATTATCAGAAGCTTAAAACTAGAAGAACAGACAGATGAAGTCAAAAACAAGGTAATAATTGTTTCACATGATTTTGAGATCTAGACAGTCTTACAATGTATCTTATCGGAACTTTATTTATTCACACGTGCAATGATCTGACTGATGCAAGCGGGTACAATTTTGGGTAATGTTTGTTGTTGTTCGTGTTTAACGCTCCAGTGTTAAGATTTAAGTTAAGTTTAAAGGTGCAATATCTTATACAAGCCATTCTATCCGTGTTTTATTTAAAATGAAGAAACGAGATGTTTCAAAGTTTCACGTGAGTCACCTACAGTAATCTGGGTTCTGTCTCGAGCTCATTAATTCTCTTTCACAAGTTTTCTACTTTACGCTTGCTTAATGTGGTTTCCATTTTTGGAATTTGGAAGCTTGTTGATAGCTTCCCTTACTAGCCTTGGAACGAATTTCTATTGTAACTGGTTCGGAAATAACCATTTTTACGAAATAAAATTACAATGTATTCACTTGGATTATTCAAGTTTTCCTCTAAAAAAACCTAAAAAAATACTGGATTATTTCAATGAAGTAAGCTCATGTGACAAACCAAGGAAACGTTTCAAGGACGTCGTTAAGTCCAATCTCAAAGCCATCGAGATTGATGTAAGCTCCTGGGAGAACTTGGCAGCCAACCGCCTTTCCTGGAGGCAAGCCATAAACACCGGCTGTCATCTGTTCGAACAAAAGAGAGTTGAACATGCAGCGTTGAAAAGGGCACTCAGGAAGCAGGACTATAGTGCTGTACCAGCCGATATTCTGGAAGGCCTAAAGTGTGACATTTGCTCGCGTCTTTTTCTTTCTAAATCCGGCCTGCTGAGCCATTTAAGAGCTCATGCGAGAAGAGCTGAAGTTTCAAACCTTTAAGAAGTGGCCACCCTTTGTCAAGAGGAGGCAATCATATTTGTATGGGAACTGCCCCTGTTGCTTTGAAACTGTTTAAAGAAACTGCACCATTTATTATTCTATTCTCGTTTGTTATGGTGTGATTAGACACATCTGAGAACAACGTGGGGCACAGCATTACTAGAGGGGGGTAAAAGGGGGGGGTCCCAAGCACGTTTCACGGACATTAAAATGTAGAAATAATGCATCACGTTTAATCAGACAAACGATTTTTAAGGTTCACGTATCACAACAGGTAAAACATTCACAGTTCACGGCGTATCACGCAACAACCCTTTTACCCCCCTCTTACTATTATTATTGTTATTATCATTTATTATTATTGTTGTTCTTTTAATGCAATGGTGGTGAAACATTGTACTATCGAGAGAGGCAGAAGTCTCAACCTACAGGGTCTTAGTGGGTCCCAAGCATATACAAGTGTTTTGACCACTTCCCTTAGAGAGAAAAAAATTGATTTCCCAATCTGTCATCCAAATTGTGGTAACTTTACATTTCTTTTTCCAGATTCTATGATGTCCATTAAATTGTTCAGGGATATATTAAGTATTCCTAAATTGTTACGAGCCACTTGCCTTTCCTGTTCACCCTTCTTTGAATGCCAGGTCAGTGGCAATTAAATGCTCCATTTACACCCACATAAGCTGACACCTGCTAGTAGTTTTACAGATACGTCTTATCACTGCTCCTGATATTAAACCAGTTTTTTGTCACTGCTTAGTTTATTTCTGGGTAAAAATAGTTCAAACCTTAGTCTTGGGTAGAATCTAATATTTGACTGTGTTAATAACACGTCTTGTAACTTGCGTACACTACACTGTTGTGTTTGCTTCAGAGTCCATAGTAATAACTAGGTATCATTACACTTAAGTGCAAATACTCAGGTGATTGCACAAAATCGCGTACTCTGATTGGTTTGCTATCTCGGATTAACAGCCGATAATCACCTTGACAAACAAAATGGCTGCCAGTCTTTCGCATGCTTTTGATGAAATAGAATTTTTTCATGTTAGACAATGAGTTTTCTTTTCTTTTTTTTGAAATAATCACCTGTGTATTTAACCTAAAACAATTATTCTCCTCAGGCTCAGTGATTATCGGTGAATATTCACCTTATCTTCTTATTCACTGATAATCACTTCGCCTTCGGCAAATAATTGTTAAATAATAGTTCATAATAGTTATTAATATTATTATCAATAATATTACTTCAACGTTTGACTTTATGAGTGAGTTTAGATTGCTTTGTTGTGACCTTAATTCTATTGGTTCTTTGGGATCACATACTGTACAGTAATTGATCAAAATTGTTTTCGTTTAGTCAAGGATTTTGATTCCCTCTGCAGATAAAGGAAGAAACAGCAAAATTGGTGGAGCTCAAAAGCCAGATTGAAAATGGTCAGGGGAAACAAAAATTTGTGCTTAAGACTCCAAAGGTACTGTAACTGTATTAGACAATTTATTTTGTAACACAGTACTGTTTATTGCAAAAAGTATTTTTAGTCAGAAATACACTGTATTGAAAAAACCATCAAGTGAAATCCTGAAAATCATTATTGTTTTGTTTGAAGCTGATACACTTAAGTGACATTACAGTAGGAAAAATCTTGGGAGTTGTTGTTCTTTAATGTAGCCTTAAAGACTATTTTGCAGGCCAGCAACCCAAGCTACTTGTATGAGTTGTTTAAAATCCTACAGCCTTCCTTCTGGTTGTTAGGATTTACAGTGCTTGGAAAAGTAACCAAAGGAGAGTCGTACTGCAGGGTTTTATGGCATGTAATTAGCAGTGACAAATTCTGTTATCAGACTCTCAAATATAATTTTTTTTTGTAGAGAATGCATACACCAGGTCTGGCAACCTCATTCCCAGGGTCTCTCCTCTGTCCCCCAACTAACCTTGTTCCCAGGCTCTCTCTTACTGGGAAATAGAGTGTAGAGGAAAGACCCTGGGATCAAGGTGGCAGTTCTGGTTTTTTTTTTTTTGAAAGCTGATTAGCACTTATCAAATTGGAGTCAAGTGTAAATTATAGGCTCCCCCAAAAGAGCTGCAGATCAATAGGCAAATAAAAAATGCTTCCTTTAGCTTGCTTTATGTACAGTAGTACCAGTAGGTTGTAGAGGTTATTGTGATTACAACAATCTTATAGACACCAATAATAAATGTTTGCAAGATAACATTACAACTTGGCCCAGATCTATAATGTGCATACCTTTTCCAATAGTTGATGACCAAAATTATGTTTGCAATGAACTACAGATGTTGTGCACTACTGTCTGCACACCAGGTTCAGCTCCCTTTGTTTTGACATTATTGGTTGAAGTAACTGTGGTTTTACTTTTTGTCAGGGTACTCGTGATTATGCTCCAAAACAAATGGCTGTCAGGGAAAAAGCTTTTAAAGCGATTGTCAGATGTTTTGAAAGGCATGGTGCTGAGCAAATTGATACACCAGTGTTTGAAATGAAGGTGAATTACAGTACTATTTCCTCTACCTATTTCCAAATTCACTTTTTTGCTTTGTTTCACTGATTATTCTGTCATATCCGGTTCCATTCATCTATTTCTGTATTTCTTCTCACATTTACTCTTCCGTCATTAAATGTATCATTCCTATGTTGCGAATGTGTGATTACTGTACTTGTTCATTAATTAATTTGGCGTGGTCTGAAATACTTGTACATGTAAGTAAAGAGATGCCAGCAGATTACATGTAAATAATTCTTTAATGGTGCATGTGTTTTCATTTATTTGATAATGTAAACTGATCATAATCGTCATAGTAGTACAAGAGGAACTTTCAGAAAATTCCATAGTATATAGTAAGGTATTTAGGCCAAAACTGAAGCAATGGTTTACTTGTTAAGTTCTGGCTCTTCGGAATTCTCTCAAAATTCCCTGAAGTGTTTGGATCATCTAGCATGAAAATGAAGCAACCATCTAAACAAACAGTGTCAGTTTATTTATTATAACAATCAAGACAACCTATTGGGTTCTTACTTCTACATCATTTCCATTGTGGTCTTTAATCAAACATATTTAGTACAATGTAGACATATCAGTTGAACCAATTAATCATTTATTGGTTAAGATAAAAATTACTGTGTGTGTTGTACTGTATGTAAAGAGTTTTTGCCAGGTCATGTGAATTTATACCAGGATTTTGTGGGGAGTGGTAAGTGTTTCCCTCACAACATGCTGTAGGATTCTGGTGAACCACGTGACCAAATACCAAGCCTAGTTTCACTGGGCAAGAAAACTCCTTCGCCAAGCCAGGAAAAGTTTCCTGGATTGGTTTCTGGTTTTCTCACATAGCATGCAAACCCTTGAGGTCTCCATCTTGACTGGGTTTTTTTTTTCATTTAATATTAGCTTACCAGCAAGAGGGAATGTTTGGAAAATAACAGCCTTGCTCCAATCCATCCACACTAATAATTAGGTCATGGGGTGAAACGTTATTGGGAGAATTCAGATTTCATTTTCGCAAGTGTGACAGTGCTGAAAAGTACTGTATATCTTTCAGTAATTAAGTACTTTTAAAAAGTGTGAGTTTTTGGCCCATTAGTCCTGGCATCCAGTTATCACAGAGTCAATTCAACTCAAATCATCTGGATTACGGACAGTAATTTCAGATTCAAATTCCTAGGTTGTTCTTGCAAATAACAAATTTAGCAAAGTATGATACAAAAGCTTTCAAACCCTGATTTAGGATTTACAGATTAAAATGTAAATTGGGTTACAGAGATGTATGTTATGGCTCAATTTCTTCCTTTGTTTAAATTTTATTTTCCTTTGTTTTTTTGGTTTGGTAATGTGTGATAATGTGTTTGAAACAAAGGAAAATAAAATTTAAACCAAGGATAAAATTGAACCGCAACATATATACAGTATCCCTTACATTTGCTAAGTATGTGTAATCGCAAGTGCCCTCGGGCAATTAAGGATTAATTTCACGCATATTTTCAAAGTTTTCCCAAAAGTGCCCGAGTCGCGAAGCGACGAGGGCAATTTTGGGAAAACTTTGAAAATACAAGTGAAATTAATCCTTAATTGTCCGAGGGCACTTGCGATTACTTGTTTATCACATAAAGGGCAAAATTTTTTTGGGAATTGCATTTTCGCACGATGTCCGCGCGATGAAGCCCTTTCAATGCCGCCACAAATGTCAAAACAAACGTAACTGACCAATAGATTCAATGAACATTTTATTTTCAAAATACAGTTAACAACGTTACACGGTTTCATACCGTTATATTGCAATCAACAGTAAACAGGAAAAAGGCCCAAAATGTATTTATGTGAACATTACACCTTAATCGGAGTCAGATTCTGGGAGAAAAATTCTTTTGTAACCTCGCTTGCTCTGGCTGAGACTTGCTTGGGAAGAATGATTTCCAGCTATGTTGAGAGCGACACTGCAATGGCTGAAATTGTAGATTTGACTCGAAGCTGAGTCGGGCTGTGTTTGCACTGAGGACAGTGGTTGAAGTACTTGTCTTGTCGTGGCAGTATTTGTGAGATTGTCGATGATGTTGGACATCATTCTTTGCTTGTTTTCATCACCGGAGTCGTAGTCATTCAAACCTTGCTCGGAACTGTGACCAGTAATGTTTTTAATCTTGTATTTCGGAATGCTGGAGCTCTTCAATTTCTTGACAACCGTTTTTCTGGCGCTGTGGTTAGTAAGCTTCTTGTCTGGGCAGGTAACTTTCAGAGGTGAGTTTTCAGCTGTGCGAAAAATTGGGCGAGCGCTTCGTTCAGCTGTGACACTTTGTAGCTCTCAATTTCCTCCTTTTTCCCCCTTGTTACAGCCTATTGTTTGAAAACGCCAGTCCAATAGACAGTACTTCGTTTAGTGTTTTTGTTCTCGCGACCGTGCTTTAGTCCCTCAATTAAGGTTCCGTCGGCTTCCACGAAACGGGAAGCCATTGTTGCAAAAAAATTCATCAGCAATAACGCTTCGTTGCCAAGCAACGTATGACCAATCAGCAGCAAGTAATCATGCCCTCTTGATTACCTAAAGTGCCCTGGTGATTAAGAAAAAATGCCCTCTGTCTAAGCCAATCAGCGTTCAGTAATTTTGCCCTGCATGTGATAAGATCAGAAATACAAAGCTGTATCTGATCTGACAGCAAATGACATAATATTTTTATAAAGTATAGCTCTTGCTTTTGAATGTTTTTGATAAATCTTCAATGTTGATAGTTACTTTTTATGTACAGTATACTAATAGGGCATTATTTATTCTGTAGGAAACATTGACTGGGAAATATGGCGAGGACTCAAAGTTAATTTATGATCTGGCTGACCAAGGAGGCGAAATGCTGTCATTACGATATGACTTGACAGTATCCTTTAATCCTGCAACAATTTCATTGGCTTCAACAGTAATCAGTAGCTTCACTATGGAATAGGAATTGAATTTTGTAAAGTTGACTAGAATGACATGAAGTATAAGTGACATTGACTCATAGTGTACAGTGGTAGCAAGTCCTCAACCCAAAAAGCCCCAGTGTTAAGGTACAAATTTTCTGTGGTACTGCCATACATTAATTTTTATACAATTCCAGTTAGGAAAACTAGTTACAATATCAGCATAGTTTATCATTGACTATCATTCCCTGATATTATTATTATTATTATTATTATTATTATTATTATTATTATTATTATTATTATTATTATTATTATTATTATTAAAGATTCACACAGCTGCTGATAAGAAGAAGCTGGTTTCTTCATTGGCTCCAGGTAGTTTCCTAGGGAAGCCAAGACACACCCCTTGTTTGCTCTTCTTTCTTCATCTCCAGCACCTTCCTAAGAATTCTTGCCGACCCCAACAAAGCACATCTCTGGATCAGTCCAACAGAAATGCCCACCTCAATGGCTCTCAAATTGTCATTCAATCTCAGTGGTATTGATCCCAATGCTCCCACTACCACTGGAATAACCTTTGTCATCACACCCCACATTTTTCGAACTTCTCTCGCTATATCTTGGTACTTTTCAACTGTTTCATTTTCCTTCTCTCTCACCCTACCATCCTCTGGAATTGCCACATCTATAATCTGACAGCTCTTGTCTCTCTTGTCAATGGTCACCAAATCCGGTCTCCTAGCCCCTATTTTATGGTCTGTTTGCACACTGAAGTCCCATAGAAGTTTGTAATCATCATTTTCAAGCACACTCTCTGGAACATGGTCATACCACCTCTCATTTCGTTCAAACCCACATATATTATTATTATTATTATTATCATTATTTTTATTATTATTATTATTATTATTATTATTACTGTCGTCCATAACTGTATACATGGTCTGTGTTCATCATATCATACATGTAATTTCTTTGACAGTTGAATAGGTGCCATTTGCAAGATATGTGGCCATGAACAAGATTGAGAAAATAAAAAGATATCACATTGCCAAAGTTTATCGACGTGACAACCCTGCAATGACAAGAGGAAGATACAGGGAATTTTACCAGTGTGTCAGTGATATGAATATGTTTGAATCTACTGTTTTAAGAAAATAATTATGATTATAGTGGAAATTTTGCCCCTCATTGCTGATGTATAATACCGGACAGAAGTAACCTAAAAGGGAACGCACTACGGAACGCGTTATTTTGGCGTTCCATTCGCGTTCCAATACAATACAATACAATACTTTATTGATACACGTGACACCAAGGAGCTCCTAAGTGCTCGTTAAAACGTGTACGTGTGCATGACATATGAAACCATTCGCGTTCTTTTCTCGTTCGGTTAAGAATGGAACGCATTTACTGGAACGCTTGAGAACATATTTTCAGATTACACATCTGTTTAGTAAATTGAAACGTATCGTTCCGTTCTGTGTCCAACAATTAAATGTACGAGCAGGAGGTTTGGAGTTCGAGCCCTCGTGCTGGCACTGTGTTGTTTCCTTAGACAAGAAACTTTACTACACACTGTCTCTCTCCACCCAGATGTATAAACTGGGTACCAGCGATATAATGCTGGGGTATCCCTGCGTTGGACCAGCATCCAATCCAGGGGAGTAATAATACTCCCAGGTGCTTCATGCCACTGAATCAGGGCTAAGATGGGCCTCCTGTGGCACCAGTGGGTCTCCTGTGGCACCTGCTATGTGGTGAATGGGTGACTGTGTGATTGACCAGCATCCAATCCAGGGGAGTAATAATACTCCCAGGTTCTTCATGCTATTGAAACCGAGAAAAGCTCTGGCCTTGTGGGCCTTAAGGCCCGTTTGCGGCTTTTTGTTTTACCTTTTGTATTAAGATTTTACTGTCTGAAGTTCGTTCGTGTAATCAACGTGAGAAAATTGTCATTCAGTGTGAGGAAACAGTGAGGTAGCACCAACTCGGAAAGAAAAATTTAGGAGGAAGGAAGGAAGGAAAAATTTAGGAGGAAGCTACATCCCGCTCAGCGGTTAACTCTTGCTTGAAACGATTCAAACAAACAGGCTGTGTTTACGACCAAACACGAACTGGTAGAAAAACCAAGCTAGTAATCACGGCGAAAATGAGGAACTTTCGTCTGTCGAGCCTGCTTAAGTGCTTCATTTACGTTTCAACATCGAAGTTTCACCCAGGGCTGTGAGGTCAGTACGAAAGCGGCGGGTCTGTTTTACAGGTCATATTCCACAGGTCAAAGCACAGGTCACCGCTCTACAAATAAATAAACAAGCTCAAAAGAGTCTCCAAGCCCTAATGACTATCCGAAGATTGCTCTAGATTGGTGTGCAACTGTTTGGCTTAGTTACCAATCGATAAGACAGTGATCTGTACCTCTGACCTGTAAAATAGACCCAGCCGCACGAAGGAAACTCCGGTGGACTTGGACGTAAACCAAATATCATCAGCTTGTTAAAGAGACAAACAAACCAAAGCGATTTGAGCACTGCCTGAAAGTACTGTCTGAGAATTATGACTTTCATGACGTTATCTTCACGACGAATGTTCCGTAAAAATTGTTTGACGAATGTTCGGTAAAAATTGAACTGATTCACTCGCCGATGCTTCCACAAAATTGGAAAGCGACGTCGTATCAAGGGTCAACCGAAGCATCCATTGTGACTTCTTCGTCATTTGCATCTGCGGGAAATGTCTTTTTGAGGACGAAATTCTTGAATGATGAAAGGATAAAACAGTCATTTTTACAAAAAGAAGAATC
Organism: Ricordea florida; assembly: GCA_949710005.1. Classification (NCBI taxonomy): domain Eukaryota; kingdom Metazoa; phylum Cnidaria; class Anthozoa; order Corallimorpharia; family Ricordeidae; genus Ricordea; species Ricordea florida. The sequence continues at coordinate 5,810,019 of OX453278.1, forward strand.
ATGTATGGTGATGTCTTGAAGGAAAACATTGCAAAGACCATCGAACGTGTTAATATCCAAAGGCCTTCAAATATGACAGAATAGTACAAGAGTTGTATTTAACTATCTTAACAGTTCGATCCGTCATGCTAACAAAAGGTTCGAGATATAATTGTCTCCTTATATATATGTAAGCGATTAACATACAGAAGGAGAAGTAAACTTTATTCAGCATAAAATTTTTTGGGAACGCGTTAGGTTACTTCTGTCCGGTACTGTATATGCAACAATTCAATAAATATTTGATATTTTGAGATAAATGTACCAATCTGTGAATTTCCCCAGTGCTTTACTGTACCCAGTTTTGATGTGGAGAAATTGGATGGTGATCACTATTTCGTATAAATTCTTTGACTCCAGGAATGGACCTCTTGCAACTTTTTTTGCATATAAAATGAGCAATGAAACTGGTCATTGAAGGAAACAGACAATAAGATTGGAAAAAGTTGTTTTAATCGTCGAAACTAGCATGCATATTCAAGCAAGTGTACAGTATGGCACTTGCCAAGGAGAGCTTCTAATACGACCTCCAGAGTAAAACCACAATATTTGGTTAGTTTATAACGGAACCTGTGTGGCATCCTTGAGAAATTGAAACATATTACTGACAAAAGACTGACATTTGATTTGTCCTCACCCTTCAAACCTTAATATTTATTTACTACTTTGTGGGAGCAGGGTTGGCGCAGTGGTGAGAGCACTCGCTTTCCACCAATGTGGCCCGGGTTCGACTCCCGGCCCCGGCGTCATATGTGGGCTGAGTTTGTTGGTTCTCTACTCTGCTCCGAGAGGTTTTTCTGCGGGTTCTCCGGTTTTTCCCTCTCCACAAAAACCAACATTTGATTTGATTTGATTTGTGCTTTACAGTGTTCCCAATTAGTACGTCAGTGCTAGATACAGTTGACACTCAAATAAAGTTCATTATCATTATCATTATTATTATTATTACTATTATAATTATGATTATTATTTTTTATTATTGTCGTTATTATTATTATTATCAACTCGTTTGGTAAGTCATTTTGTTAGGTTGAAAATGGGCAATTCATCATACGCTAACTCCAATATACATTCGTAGGACATAGATATTGCGGGACAGTATGACCCAATGATTCCTGATGCAGAATGCGTGAAGATTGTATCTGAAATACTAATAGATCTAAAGCTAGGAGATTTCGCTATCAAGGTATGCTTTTACTTCTTACATTTTGGCATCAGTTTTAATGAAGGAACATACTGTACTACACGCCCTTTCTACTCCCTCCTCCCTCCTCCTTCCTCCCTCCTTCCTCCTTCCTCCTTCCGCCCTCCTTCCTCCCTGCTCCTTCCTCCTTCCTCCTTTCTCCTTCCTCCCTCCTCCCTCCTCCCTGCTCCTTCCTCCCTCCTCCCTGCTCCTTCCTCCCTCCTCCCTGCTCCTTTCTCCCTGCTCCTTTCTCCCTCCCTGCTCCTTCCTCCCTCCTCCTTCCTCTCTCCTCCCTCCTCCTTCCTCCCTCCTCCCTCCTCCTTCCTCCCTCCTCCCTCCTCCCTCCTCCTTTCTGCCTCCGTTTTGGCTTCTTTACATGCTGATTTCTGTTTTACATTTTTTTGGTTTCATTTTTGATTAAAGGGTTAAATATTTTGCATTTTCTATGTTACGGGAGGCATAGTTATTACATGTGATACTAACAGAGCATATAGTTTACGCACTCATTGATGTGATGCATGTTCTCACTCAAAGGTGAATCACCGTCAGCTTTTGGACGGCATGTTTGCAGTGTGCGGAGTCCCTGAGGAGAAGTTCAGGTCCATTTGTTCAGCTGTGGATAAACTGGACAAGGTAAAAGTGTGCATAGCACTGGGCCGGGTTGTTCGAAGCAGGGTTAAGGTAACCCAGGGTTAGTGCAAAATTTAAATGCAGATATGAGAGCTTAAAAAGCACATTCAGTATAATTCTTTTTTAATACAATTAGATGATTGTATGCTCTGAAAAGAAATTGAGAAAGTTATCAGATAAAATAATTTTAAACAAGAGGAAAAGAAGCCCGGGTTAAAATTTAACCCTTGATTAGCGCTAATCGGCCTTCGAACAACCGGCCCCTGGTCACTTTCTAATAGATGAGTACAGGGCTTGAAAACTCTTGAGAACCCTTGAATTTCAGAAGTCCGATTTCAAGGCCTTGAAAATACTTGAAATCGAATTTTGGTCCTTGATTTTTTTATTGATCTAGATCGAAAAATATTAGTGCTCAGGTCTTAAAGTAAATGAAAGTCAGTGAAAAGAAATTTTCAGGTGAACAAAGTATAGCGTTCTCGAAATGTTCACAAAATGCGTAAAAACGCTTGTTTTCGTTCCTTGTGCTCTCTTGTTACTCTCGCGCATGTACGTTCTTTCTGAAAAAGTCCTTGAAATTTCAAAGTGGGGTCCTTGAAAAGTCCTTGAATTTTTTGATCTGAAAAAGTGTACCAACCCTGTGAATAGTGTAATACACTAAGCGTGCATCACAGGAGAGAATGTTTTCTTAATTCCTCATGGCTGATTTGAACCCTTCTGAACTGTTGACATTTACATACGTTTCAAAAACTCATAACTAAAATTACTAATTCATAAAGAAAATACAAAGGAGATTAATGTTTAATGAGTGTCTTTATATCTGATATAGACACGGCTAACATTTTGTGTTCAATTTTCTTGGTCAAAATACACCAAAATCCAAAGTTTAGTTTAGTAATGAATAGGTTTACATAAAAATCTTCTGAAGCCGTTCAGTAAACTCGCATTTCGTGCTTTATCAGTATAAAACACTCGGCTACGCCTCGTGTTTTATACTTGATAAAGCACTCCTGCTCGTTTATTAAACTTCAAGTAGCATCCTTCTAGCAGGCAGTAGATGGGTTTTTATGGTAAAAATTCCCAGGGTTTTGAATAAGAATTGTAGTAACAGGATCATTGTGTAAAGTAACAGGAGAATATTCTGAAAGCGCTCCATGTCTTAATTTAAAGCTAGCTCAGGCCGTCTAAATTTGACCGGAGAATTCTTTGTAGTAGCCGGAGAATTTTTCATAGTAGCCGGAGAATTCTTCATAGTAGCCGGAGAATTCTTCTTAGTAGCCGGAGAATTCTTCGTAGTAGCCGGATAATTCTTCGTAGTAGCCGGAGAATTCTTCGTAGTAGCCGGAGAATTCTTCGTAGTAGCCGGAGAATTCTTCGTAGTAGCCGGAGAATTCTTTGTAGTAGCCGGAGAATTCTTCGTAGTAGCCGGAGAATTCTTCGTAGTAGCCGGAGAATTCGCCGATCTCCGATACCTAATGAACACCCTGAATTCCTGGGGCTAAATTTTTAGACATGTGCAGGGTAAGCCTGGATTGCTACGGAATGACATACATCACATTGTCACAAGTGATATATATAGTGAACATGTACACACTAGTTACATAATTTGTTAGAAAACAGTATTAAGAAAATACGCGCGCTGATTGGTTAGAAATCGTGTTTCTATAACTCGATAGAAACACAGAACTAGCACGAGCTGTTGACGTAATGATGACGCGAGCAAAGAGAA
>OX453278.1:5818596-5853596 GCA_949710005.1 Ricordea florida
CTGACAAACAGTACCACAGTACAGTACTGTTCAGTAGCTTTACAAAGAATGGTCACACTGCATGGTTTGATCCACAGATGAAAAAGATGGAACCACCCTGTATAGTAAAACAAACAGTACCACAGTACAGTACTGTTCAGTAGCTTTACAAAGAATGGTCACACTGCATGGTTTGATCCACAGATGAAACACTGTTGGAACCACAGTGCAATACTGTAAAGTAGAATGGTCATGGTTTCTTATCCATGAATTATAGAAGTTTACTTTCTTCTGCTAATCACGATGTTGCAATATCCAGGCGGAGGGTAAAGTACGAACGACCAAGACAAAGGTGCTCGTGGCTTCAGGACAAAAGAACATGTTAGAAGAACGATTGAAGCTGGTTTGCGAGCTTTGGAAGGCTGGAATTGAAGCGGAATTGTTTTACAAGAGGAATCCCAAAATGCTAACGCAATTTCAGTTCTGTGAGGAAAACGGTGTTCCGTTCTGTGTAGTGATTGGTGAAAGTGAACTTCAGCAAGGAGTTGCAACGCTTAAAAACATGACATCCAGAGAAGAGGTAATGAAGCGATGTTGTGTCTAACTCCGACGAACGATTTCTTTATATGATTTTTTTCTTTTTCATATATATACGTATATTTTATTTTATGTTCGGTGCCGTTGCGTGGCCTTTATGTGACCTTATGTTGTTTGCCTTGTCCATGGTTTGATTTGTGTTCTGTTATGATCTTTGAATTAGTGTAACTTGCGCTCGGTTGCGTCCCGTAATGTTACTAAATTTATGCGTTACGTCAGGGTACGTTATTCGGTTTTCTTGATTTTAGCGTACATTGGGCAGCGCTACGATATGTGACGTTGCGCTGTGTAATGCTTTGTGATGTGGCGCTGATGTTGTCCTGCGTGACGATATAACGTGTTACACAGTTTTGCGAAACCACTTTACACATTGCTTACATGAACATATATTTGCATTTTGTTTTCAGGATCAAGTTCAAGTCAAAAGAGAAGAACTTTGCGACGAAATTAAGAGAAGATGTGAAGAAATGAAAGGGAATTAAAACTAACAACTAACTTCACTGAAATGAATTTCGACCATGAAGAAATATTTTGGTTAACTGAGAACGGAGAAAGATAATTATGCTCCACAATACTCAGGTTCTAAGAGGCGCGATGGCTTCAGTTGTATAATATTTATTGTAGGACAACTTCTCATGAGTTTTTAATATCTTAAAATGGTGCATAGAGTTACCCTTAGGTCTTGTAGTAATAACAAATCGGTGTCCTCAAAGCACGTGTAGTTTGTAAAATGAGCATGCCGCGAAGAGCGCCCGCGATATGAAAGGGTTTGTCCCAATGCTGTAATTAAAAGGTGCTAATGCCTTTTGGGGCTTCTGATTTGCCAGAATCAATCACGTCGTACAATGTTGAGACACCCATATGAACCACATACAAACGCCCAAGGTCACGCAATTTAAGATCAGATGTTTAAAACGTGGGGCACAGTCGTTTTGAGGAACTAACTCATCCACGAGACCCGATAAGCTGTAGCCTGATTCTTCCGAATGAGTTAGACCCGGTTCAAACGCCGAACTTTACATGTGCCGAATCTAATTGAAATGAGAAAAATCTATTGTTTTCCCTCGTTTGCATTAGATTCGGTACATGAAAAGTTCGACGTTTGAACACGGCCTTACAGGGCGAATTGATCGCGCCCAAGGCAAATAAGAACGAATGAGCTACGAGACCAGTGTTGCCGTTATCGGGCTGTGCCGAATGGACTACGAAGCCGGTTGAGATGATCGGGTCTAGTTGGACTACAGCGACTGAGCCACTAGACCGGTCATGCTCTTGTCTACGAAATCGCTGTAAGATAATCGGACTTTACTCGCGTTTTGGTACTGAGCCACGAGGTCGCTTAACCGCCTCTTTTGTTCGAAATGGTTTAATTATTGACATCTCTGGCCATTCATTTTGTCTGTGGAAATCCGCCCAAGAAAATGTTTTGCGCGAAACTGTCAAAATGACTCGCTCATGCGCAACGACGCCATGTGGGGTTTCTCGTGCAATTTTCGTTGGAACCAGAAAAAGTGAACTAGCCACCAAAACGTCTCTCAAAGGAGCTTTCTTCAGGAGGTTGGCAGTGTTTGTGCTTTTTAAATTAAAACTATTTTACAGACTTACAGACATCACATGTTAAGAGACCAAAATCACCTGTTGGTTGTAGGATTCATTTGTGTTCAAAGTAGCATAAGCCAGCGAAATTTCCAGTTAATGTTCGTTCATTTTTCACTTGCGCTTTACGGTAAAGAAATTCTTCAGAAGACGATAGTCGATAAAGAATTGAGAAACATAGTTGTTAAAAAGCTTTCTGAGATCGGAAAATTCAGACAGTCTTGCAATGAATTACAAATGGAGTTAAGAAAACAAAAGTACATTAGTGGCTTTTGCGGGGGGGCTGCCTTTAATAAAGTCCCTTTAGAATGGCTCTATTATAAAAGGTTTGAAATAGAGTAGATCTAAAAGGGAGGTTTTCAGCAAAAGCAGAAAAATCAATTAATGAAAAAATATGTAAATTTAAAATGGTGTAGTATGAACACTACATCAGATAGATCAATTAATTTATTTGTGTGACAAGGGAAATATCCAATAGGAAAGCTTGTATGAAAAGATATGTGCAAATATCACACTTATTAATATTACTCGTCGGAAGTTATGAATATTTAGTTTCTTTGGAAAAGAATTAGATTGACAACAACCCGGCAAGGTGTCTCCGTGTTAGGCTGTCCTCGCCTGCTATCTGGATTGTGATTGGTGATTAATTACCCCGGCTTGAAAGCGATCGGTTTGCTTGAGACGTCGTCTTGTTGTAGGTGGAGTATGGGGAACGGCGGGAAAGATGGCGAATCCGCCAAATTGGTGAAAAGTTCGCAGAGGGACGCGGAATTAGGGCCTGAAGAAGAGACGTTAAACGACAAAAGTAGCCAGAAGAAAAGTTGTGGCTCAAAGTGCTTTTTATGTCTTCGCGGCTTTTTGGGATTTATTCTTTTCCCGTTCGTGTTTATACTGACGTTTATTGCGGTTCTCGTATGGTTCATTTTGTTACCAGGTATATGAGTATCAGTTTTTCTTTAAAAATAATTTCTAATTCAGTTAATTTTGAAGTGTCTACAATGTACTGAGGTAAACACTCGCGCACTGGCCCTAAAATGCCTAAGAACAAAAAATACACTTCGTATACCCGCGTTCGCTCGTTCTGTAAGTCTGTGATAACGGCTGGCCATTTGTTTTGGAGTATCTATTTTGTATTCACAAACTCGCGCACTGGCCTTAACATGGTTTAAAATAAAAAGTCATCTCGTATACCCGGCTTTGCTCGTTGTTTTCTTTCTCTTTCAAGCTGACCAAATATGTAATAGACTGAGCGTGTTACATTCCAACCAAAAGCTTTTTTCGTTCTTTGCCTACTCAAATATATGAGGACATTTTTATTTGGAAACCAAGCTAAATTTTTCTTCGAAAGCTTGCTGCTTACGAAAATGCTTGTGTTTGTATATTACGAGGGCAATTTCGGTCAAATTAGCTTGCCGCCTCGTGAGAATTAGGTCTAAAAAATTGAACATTTACTGTTCAACATTAAGTTGGTTTACCATTAACATATTTTTTGTTTTTGTTTAATTTGCAGCCAAATGTTGTTCGCCGTGTTGTGCTCCGCTGTTTGATTGGCTTGTACAGCTGTTGTTACTACCGAAGCGATTTTATCTCTGGATCAGAGGAAAAGACGAAGAAGATGAATAAATTTTTAACACGAAAGGCGCAGGGCTTCGTTTTATTTTAGCAAGAGTCCTGAGAGCTAAACACCAAACCTTTGTTAATTCTTTTTGCCGATTTTTGAATAGAGTGGAGTCCAAGTCAGAAAAAGAATTATGACTAAGGTGATATCGGTTGTTAAATTCCCTTAAAAAGTGTTATTTATGGAGTTTAAGATGACGACATTCAAACACAACACTGAGATCACACATAATGTGACAAAAATTCTGTATTGTTGTCTCCAAATGACTGAGGCATGCAAATGCAAGTGCCTCCGTGTGCCGCCTATGGCCTTAAAGTGGCGACCTTTCTCTTGTTATCTCGACTAATGCTTTGGTAGATAACCTGCGTGTGTTATGACCCCGACAGAGTGGTTCCTCAAACGACTGCTTAAGTCCTTTCAAACAGACTATATAACCCCGAATTAGAAGAAACCATCTGAAGAAGTTATTATGAAAACGCGAGTAATAACGATTCGTATAACCGCAGCAGCTGAATGTCAGTGCTATTATAAACGAGTAGGCTACGTGTAGCCGCACCCTCCCCCCGAAGGAAAAAACGGGAGGAGGGTGTAAACGAGTAGTTTTTTTTTTTACCTTTTCTTTTCATTGGAAGCAAATGCTTAACGACTGATTATCATTTTTTTTCCGGCTCTATGTATTGATCAATTATTTTCGTTCTATTTGACAATCTAGCTCTGTTTAGCAACAAATGATGGTAAGTGAAAACTCATAAATAGACTGCTGTTTATGATAACTAGCCGACGAACAGACTGTAAAATATTTCTATCACATCACACGAATAGGATGCGAAAACTGTAATGCTTTCTAAAAGGGTTTAGACATAGCATATGCGAGTTGTTACTTAGAATAAGTGTAAAAAAGTCTCCAGAGCACGCACGGTGATAACTGCTTGGAATAACAAAAAAAAATGACATGAAAGAGATGAGAAGATATGTGGCGCCCAACACTGCTCTCTATCTCCCGAATGACATCTTATCGAAGAATTCCAGAAACACTTCCGAGCTCGAAATCTAAATTGCACAAATGTAAAGCCTCCCTGCTGCAAACCTTTTCTGTTTTCATGTCTTTAAGAGAAAAAAGTTCTGCCTTCTGTTTGATGGGCAGAGGCGTCTTTGATGTTGTTGTTGTTTTTGACGCGCCCTCCTCGCAGGGTCTGGAAACTAGGGGGTCCTCTTCCCGTATTCCCGTTTTTTTTTTCACGAGAATCAGTTTTTTTCTTCCTTGATTTTATTATTTGATTTTATTTTATTTTGTTATTTTATTTTATTTATTTATTTTTTTTGGTTATCAGCTTTTGTGTTTTTATTGGTATTTTTACAGTTGGTATGATTTCTCACAATTTTTACCGACTTAACTAAGTGTAGATGTAGATGCAGAATCCCGCATCCCGTATCCCGTACTTTATTGACTTTATTAATCAGACAAGCTCTTTGGTTTGGTTTGATTAGTGTTCACCTGGCTGATTCGCTTTCACTGTTGGTACGTTTATTTGGGTCGCAAAGATTTCCCGAATTCCCGATAGACAGGCAAAATATCACGTATCCCGTGCAAAAAGTTGGGGAATCCCGCTTCCCGAAGAGCAGTCAATTCCCGAATCCCATCAATAAGTTTTGGGTTCACCCGAATCCCACACCATATTTTGATCAAATCCCGGATAACGGGAATACCCTTCCAGAACCTGTCTACCCGGGTTGAGTAGTGCAATGACCGGTGTGTGACCATGAATGCTCCCAATGACAGAGCGACATGCTGATACCTAATAAGGCCGAAATGCAATGACTCTACCCAGTACACACCTCAGGAGAAAAAAGGCCAGGCCACAAGCTATAATCATCATCATCATTACCATTTATTTTTGCCTCTTTTCTTTATAACACATCAATTAAAATTTGCTTTAATGTATTGCGAGGTGAGCTCTAGAAACCACCAGGCTTATATTTGAGGCCACCACGGAAATAACAACATGTTTACATAAATAATGCTATTAAATAGATTTAGCCAAGCCTAAAAGCGGAGCTCCTCACACAGACCCTCCCACATTGAAAATGCTGTCACTAAAGTTATTAAATACGCCTGGTGTACGCAACTACTTAAAGAAGATTCGATAGCTGAAATAAATCGTCAAAAAAAAAAAACATCTAGCTCGCGACTCAACGGAAGAACCATTACCTGGTCAGCAAAATTATAATAGTTTTAAAGCAACACCAAAAGCAGCTAGGCAGCTCTTTAACAAATGAAAAATAGACACTCAGCTTTATGCTTATGTCCCTCCAAAAATGCTTGAAAACTTGTAGGAAGAACTCAGCGTTATGCTTATGTCCCTCCAAAAACGCTTGAAAACTTGTAGGAAGAAAATTTTTCCTCCAAAACCGCTATGAATAATCCGTTTCTTCAGCAAAACATTGTAGACTGCTGTAGACTGCTGGCTGTAGGTTGTGTAGCCGCGGCAAGCTGCGAAAAGCGCGCGAAAAACAAAGCCTCGTTTCGGTTTAAGACCTTCTAAATATCCCGTATGACTACGGCCGCCATGTTAGGGCAACGTCGTCGTCGTCGTCGTCGTCGTCGTCGCTAGGCGCACGCGCCCGCGAGCCATGCCGCTAGCCACGATGACCATGAAAACTCAAACGCATGGTTTTCTCAATTTCTATCCTCGCACGGTAGTTATGGGGCTCCGCTCTGCGGCTCTTCGAGCCGCTGTGGAGCTCCGCTATGAGGGTTCGGCTTTGCCAATTCAATGATTATTTTACTAAAAACTCTAGCAGTTTTTTCTTAAAGCTAGGAAAACTTGGCATAGAAGTGATTGTAAGAGGAAGGGAATTCCAAATCTTTGGTCCTTAGATGATAAGTGAGATGCTACTGCCTCAAAAAGGACATTTGCGGACGGTAGGTGCACTATCGGTGTCACCATCCCGCGTCAGATTAGTTTCTCAAGTTACTGTTTGAGATATTGTGCCCGAAAACGTTCCGATGCGTTTCGGGTCTTTCGGGACACGCGCGCCAGGAGTCAGGCAAGCGCAAAACACAAGAGGAGCGAGTGGAGATTTAGGTAAAAGACAAATTTCCCCTACCCACCCCGTTGCTTTTCGATTAAGCGCTCGCGTAACCTCAAGGTTTACACTGCTGAAAATAATAATACATTCATGTCCTATATTTTGGAGCCGTTCTTCCAGACCTGTTTGAGTTTTCAATCGATAATTACACAAAAAGTTTGCAGCAAAAAATCTTATACTTCTACACGTTGTTTCTTACTTGATGCTTTGTTCACTTGAATTTTTTCAGCAAGATATCTTGAAAAGCAGAAGAGTTACAATGCTTTAAATGTTTAGTGTATATAGGACATGAATTTATTACCAGATTAGGTACAATAATCTCGTACCCAGATCCCACACTGGCGAGTGAGTTCATGCTCGATATATGAGGAAAGCAAAAAGACTTGTGGACAATACGGAACAGTGCAGAAGATGAGCCTTTGCTATAGATTTTTTTGACTTATCAACAAGTTTTGCACCACTCCCTAGACCTACAGACCTTCAGTTATTTGATGCACTCATTCTCTCATCCTAACCACGTGAAAAATTCCATTCCACATATGCGCCTTAGGAGAGGGTCTGAATGGGATTTAATGTTTGGTGTTATTTTCCCATAATTTCTAGTGTTTGCATTTAAATTGGCCAATTTTTTCATGTTGACTGTTTCCGAAGAAAATACTGTTAAGTGTTTGGAGGATTCTTCGGACATCTTCGGCAATGGTCGGACCCCTTCGTTAGTATTCAAAAATCTTTGACAGTCTTCGGAAATCTTCGGCAACTTTCGGAAATCTTCTGAAATAATCCGGAATTGTCGTAAAATGGCCCAAAACTCCTTGATATACAAAACAAAAACAATATTGACCATTTTGGAGCCGTTTTTGCTTCTTTCTGGAAAAATTATTTCAACATGATTATTTCACCGAATTTTGTAATAGAGTTAAAATGCCTAAAATTTAACTGTTTCATGTTACAAGGCCAAAAAATAAAGTGTTTTATTTTTTTCTGAAGCATCTCAGCGGGCCGGAATCCCAAATCCTCGAATCTGATTGGCTAATCGCGCGCTCGTAACCGGTCCAGCTTTTTACGATACGGACCACGGTCGGATTTTTATCCGCGCTATTCGCGACAAATTGAAATTGTTGCGAAAGTTTACAAACAAAGGCAACAGTTACTCGTAAACAACTTCCCGTGTAAGAAAAATATAAATTCAGAAGAAAATGAATTCAGACGAGAGTGTACACAGCGAAAGTGAATTTTACTACCCAGAAGAAGAAACCCCCAACGAAACGACGCGGAAAAAAAAGCAAACAAACAGAAAAAAGAAATAAGTTATTTACCGGTCTAGGTCGGTCCGTATGGGAAAAAACTGTGCCCTTGGTCTTGAGTACTAAAGACCTCGGGCACAGTTTTTTCCCATATGGTACCCTCATTCAGCAGTAAAGAGTAAAACCCAGAAGTACATTGAGACTCAAGGCCCCGTTTTTCGTAAAATGCGACCAGCTAAGTAAGCATTTCTTGCAAAATGAATTTCTTAAAAAGGAGATTTTAATGTTTTTTGAAAAATAAATTTGAAGGGGGCAACCGGGATTGAACCGGTGACCTCTCGATCTGCAGTCGAATGCTCTACCACTGAGCTATGCCCCCAACTGTTAAAATCACGTAGTTAAATGTTTAAAAGACCACATTGCGCAGGTGGCTGCATGGTTCTTTCTTTCGTTACCGGGACAACCTGTTTTGCTCTGAGAAAGGCCAGCGCTGAAAACATTAGTCAGTATTACCATCTGTAGGTACAACAAGTCCTGTTTTATTCAACTCGTTTAAAAGCAAAAAATGTTTAATTTTTCGACCGGTTGTACGATTCAACATGTTCAAGTTGTTCTTTTCAACACAGTAAAAATTAAACGATTTTCTCCGTTTTTCCTTGTTTGGAAACTTGAGTGATTAACTGATTAACTACAATAGACACATCATTGGAAACTATAACACGTTTGTAACTAAATTAAGTAAGGGACGGACCATTAGAAAAGTGATGGGGGGGGGTGGGGAATTTTCAGCTTGCACGATTTTTTTTTTCGCTCACTGCTTGTGCAGGAATTTTTTTTCAGGTGAACGCCTCTGCACGAATTGTTTTTACTACGTGTGAAAAAGTCACAATTGCATGAATTTTTTTTACCTTCTTCTTTGCATTTTTTTTCTCGGCATTTTCCCTTGCATGATTTTTTTTTGTTTTTTTTCCCCACCCCCCCCCCCCCCATCACTTTTCTAATGGTCCGTCCCTAACCACTAAGAGAACATGTTCTCTTGGTAACCACGTCAAGAGGAAATAAAATTATATTGTATTTTATTGCACTGGTCTCTAACATTTTGAACACGATGTTTATAGCTTATGTCGACATAGTGCAACCAATTTCTAATTGCGATTAGCTGATCAGCACACAATTTCTCCAAGCGATATCACTACATCGTGTCAAATACAGATGATGAGAATACAGAAAATGATCACCAATTATGAACTGTGTTCCTACCTTAACTTAATCTCCTTACTGGTAGTGTATGAATTGTATGAGAACGACAAGAGAGAATTTGTTATTTCACATTGGGGGTTAATGGTTAACAAGAGAACCGGTTAATTGATTTCGGTTAATTTATTTCGCAGCGTTGCTCCTGTATAGATTCGTTAATGCTAATTATCTATATCCTTAATCTCCACTTTTTTAGTCGATATTTTTATGGACCTTGAAACGTGATCAAAACGTGAGCTCACGCGGATTATAGTAATATACCTTCTTTAGGAACAGTACTTAGGGACGGACCATTAGAAAAGTGATGGGAAGGGGGGGGGGGGGTGGGGAAAAAAACAAAAAAAAATTCACGCAAAGAAGAAGGTAAAAAAAAAAATTCATGCAGAAGGAAGGTCCAATTGTGACTTTTTCACACGTAGTAAAAAAAATTCGGGCAGAGGGGTTCACCTGAAAAAAAAATTCCTGCACAAGCAGTGAGCGAAAAAAAAATTCGTGCAAGCTGAAAATTCCCCCCCCCCCCCACCACTTTTCTAATGGTCAGTCCCTTAGAGCAGCCGTGCGTGATGTGGTTACCAAAGGTCGGAAACTGAATGAAAAAGGCCCGAATTTTTCTCCAATCAGAATGCATTAACACAGAAAAGACAGGAAATTGGGTAAATCAAACGAATTGATTAAGTTATCCCACCATAAGGTAAAATGCACCTCCCTTTTACCTTATGGTGGTATAACCTACTTAATCAACTCGTTTGATTTACCCAGTTTCTTGTGTTTCAATTCCCCACCGACGCAGCACCAGTTTCTTTAGAAACTTTCCCCACAATACAGATAAAGACACTTGATGACTTTTCGAACGTTCAAGCCTCATGCCTCTTTCTACTCTGCCTGGTTTCGAGGAAGGTTCTGAAGTAGCTCTGTTTATTTCAATCTTTTGAATTCAACAAAACGCCATGGATGCCACGAATGTAGAACTTTGGTCAGTAGTATGGGGGGTGGGCGACCTGCTTAACAACTTAGACGCACCGTACGATGAATATGCCGAGACCTTCTACCGTCGGTGAGTATAATTCCTAACTTGTGTTGCTATCGTTGAAGGTGACGCTTGAACTGTAAAACAACCGTTTTACACTTTCTTGCGTGTAAATGTACCATCCCTTTTAGCGTTAAAATATACTACTGAGCTTGTGGAATATTACACACAAAAAAGGGCTAGCGGGGCTAGCAAAAGTTTTACTCTATTTTTTCGTGTATATTTACACTTTACTTTTTAGTGTGTGGGTCACAAAAACATTTCGTAGACTTTAAAATGTAGCTCGAGGTCCGGAAATCTAGCGGGACGTTCGGGTAACGGATCTCTGGGCTTTATTACTAAATGACCATGCTCCAGCATGTCCAGTAGTGCGTTATTGTTACCTTATTGTTATCAAAGAGTAGATTGCTCCCATTGTTTGCAGTCCGTACACGTATTACAGTTCAGCGACACCAAGCTCTTCATACAGATTATATTCACTATTTCACAACCACCGTTCACCTTGACCGTTGAAATCGTAGCAGTGTGCAGCATGTTTGTCCCATGAGCCTAGTTTCATACAATCAGTCTCCTATACGGCTCAGAAGTAGATTGTCCAAACTATTAATCTAAGGGTTGTAGGCTCAACTCCTATTGAGAGAACTTGGATTTCATTTATCCGAGTCAGTTTCCTGTGGCGGTGCTGAAAAATACATCTTTCACAAATCCTCCAGGCTCAGAACATACAATCTTTTACAACCCTCTCAATTTGACATTCAAATTTTAGCAGTCTGCGTGATACAGGTATATACTTCACTCGTGCAGCCGTTATTTCACTACGCTGATGTGGCCTGGGGTGAAATCTCAGAAGGATGCTGCAACTTCAGCGCCTACAAAACCGTGCTGCTCGAATTATTCTTCAAAGAAAAACTTCAAAAGAAACATTTCACGTGCTAAACTGGTTGGATTTAGCTTGTAGAAGGAAAATGCATAAATGCATCTTAGTATTTAAGTGTCTAAATAATTTGGTACCAAAATATTAAAACCAGTGTTTTATCAGAAACAGGGTTCTGCAAGAAAACGCAACAACGAGGAGCAATGACCTACACCCACCAAAGCCCAAATTAAACGCAACATGGACAAGAAAACTTTTAAGTACACAGGAACGATATATTACAATTCATTACCCGCCTATGTTAAAAGTGCTCCGTCCTTAAATAATTTTAAAAGTATGCTAATTAGACATTTTTATTAATTGTAAATTAGTTTTTATAAATATTCGTTCAAATTTTTATATTTTTACCATTTTTATATTGTACATAATTTTATTCTTCCAGGGCCCCAATGGATACCAGCCTCGTTGCTGAATGGGCCCCCCTGGTAAAATAGAATTTCCTTACTATGTTTGTTCCATGAACCAACAAGACGTTAATGGACTTGCTCCCACCGTGTCCATGCAGCTCAGTCAGCGGTAAAGTGTTCACGATCAAGTTGGTAACCCGCAGAAATTAAAGTCGTTGTGTCAGGTTCTGGTAAGAAATCTCTTCCAGAGCTACCCTGTGTCAGCATTTACTTAATATAAACAAGAAAAAATGTCTTAAATTTAAAGGAAGATTAAAACGGAAACATCAGATACCGTTCTCACCGGAGCTGTTTTCAAAAAGCTGTTTCAAATTTTCTTCCACGCCGGGGTCGAAGTTTCTTTTTGCAGCCGTGGTATTGCTCGATGATCCATATTTGCGACAGCTTTCGTTTATCTTACAGCATGATACTTGATTTTCATGATCAGCAGTGCATTTAGCCCTCAAATGTGACAAAAAAGAGGAAAGATGAGAGAACAATTATTACCCGCGCTCGATGCTCTAGTGTGTTCTGTATAGCACATGCACGGGTGCTTCAAACCGCCTGAAAGCAATGAGTGAAACCGAATCATTTGAACTACTGTAAAACAAACAAAAAAAAGAAACATTTGATAAATATGCTATAAGGTCTGGACCTTGATTTCTTTATCTGAACCATTTTTTCCCGAAAGGAGCAGGCAAAAAGTCCTTAAAACCGCCGCCTACTAGGACCTATTATTACTGTCTGTATTATAATGAATTAAGTCGCTAATATTAACTCTTAAAATTAAACCAACGGTACTTCCCAATTTTCATCACCATTTTATACAAAAGTGATTCTAAAACGGAAAGAAAAATTAAATTTGTTTCCTTTTTGCGTCACGAAAAAACCTTATTATAACGGCTAATTTTTTGGTTTCTGTGTCTCGGCGATAAAGAAATCTCAATCCTAATTTTGTCATATTTGAACAACTGGTTTGTGTTGTCTCGCAGAATTAACAGATGACGAACAAATCTTACTTTCAATAGTGCTAAAATTTTCGCGTGATGAAGATTATAGAGAATAAAATCTTGCAAGCTGACATCATGACGAGAATTCGTCGTTCGCTAGCTTGATTGTGGACATGATGGAGGAAGGATGCCTCTTTTACGGGTGAACTGAGCTCTATCATTTACCACGACGTTCCTCCTAAACAAACTTCGTTAAAGTATAACCTTTATCTACATAAATACAGGCAATGAATCGCAGAAAAAATAGAGTAAATAATTGAATACAACGAGGTTAGTGCTTTATACTATTTTTTTCTTTAGTTTCACTCGTTGGCTTGCATCTAGAAAATTTACTCCTTTGCTTATGTCGTTTTATCTTAATACTTTTAATACCTAGCAGTTTTTGAGAATTGCACAGCAGCATTTTTCATAGATCGAGTAACCTTTGCCTATTTACGAGACTGAGCTCTTAAAATTTTACTGGTGTTAGCATTATTCTACATATATTAAGTCCTACGATTTATGAAATCTGTCAAACCTTAAATTCTTCAAATATATCGCTGAGTCAATTTGGAGGTAAACAGAAATAGTTTAATTGAGATTGCACCTTCGGATAGCTAATTTTTCGTATAGTATGTTTGACAGATGGGAATTAGAGGTAGCAAGACAAATGGTTTTGGATAGACGTGAAGAAATATGGTTGGTTTAGAACTCGTGTGCGCTCACTATCTGCCAGAAAACGGGACACACTGAACCATTAAACAAATTATCATGGTTTGTCTTGTCAGAGTCGACAATGATTATAATACTCAGTGAGGAGATACGAAAATCTGGCTTTGATTGACCCATTCAATAATATCTGACGACAGGAAAAGCGTGCAGCTAACTAAATATCACGAACCTAAAACGAAAGAGCAGGCGAAAGACGAACCACACAGATTTTCACCTTTTTTCTACTTCAAGACTATATTTTACAAGTTTCCTCTCGAAGAATGACCCTCAAGCGCCGGATACGGACAAAATGGTTGTGTTCTCTGCATTTCAAAATGGAAAAACAAAGAATTCGTCGCCGCTCATACTCGTGAGGATCGTGTTTTTAAATTTTTCGAATAAAGTATCAATCAAAATTTAAAGCTGCAAAAACAATACCTGGGTCCGGAAATTGAGTTTTTGAACTATTTGACTTGGGTATTTGCTTTTGCTTTAAGTAAAACAAAAAAGTCAGTTATTAGTGACAGCTCAAAATGCAGGTAATAGCATTGCATCAGGCACACTAAATCATTTCGCAGCTTGCCAATTGCGTGTGAAGGTGTGATAACTGAGCTGTAACTCCGTTTTTTTCGTAAAAGTGAATTTTCTCTGGGTCATGAGGCCGATCGTTGTACTTGCCTTAGTTTTTGTGTTGTATTGTGCCCACGCTTTACCTTTCAGTGAAGAAGGATACGAGAGCGAGTTACGGGAAAATGATCCTGGTAGAGAAGAAGCCAACGACGAAGTGGAGGAAGTTCGTAACGAAGTGAACGATGACGACGACGACGATGACGATGACGATGATGACGACGACGATGACGACGACGATGATGATGATGACGATGATGATGACGATGATGATGACGATGATGATGACGATGATGATGATGATGAGAAGGTAAAATACTGTAAATTAGTAACGAAACATACACTTATCTATTCAACAGATAGCAAGGTGAGGCTTTTGGAGACTTAAATAGAGGACGTCGCCAAAAATGAATTAACGAAACAGTGAAAAATACAGTCCATTAAGTTTCTTTGCTCTCCTCTGCAAAATATTCAATTGAAGTAACAATTTATTAAGTTATCCCATAGAAGTGTGTTACCTTAAGAGCAAAATTGCTTTGGTAACACTGTACGTTAACGCCCGCTACAAAAATGTCGTTAAGCAAATTAAAGGTTAAGTAAAAACACTCCTCTTTAGCAAAGGAGAACAGAGAATCTTGCTCCGCTCCTTTGTGTACAGAGATGATGCTAGGGCTGTTCTTATCACAAAAGAGCAAAAGGTTATCGGGTTTTTCATGTAATTCTGTTCGTTAACACTTTTCGATGTCTTTTGATTGACAGAAATGCAAGCTACGGGAGATTAGAAAATGCTTAAAGTCCAGACAAGGATTGGAACGATGTTTGAGAAAATATGTGCGCAAGTGCGATCCGGAAGATTACGTGGTATGTATAAGTAAATGATGCATTGTGTAAACAGCAATTTTTGGAAACAGTAAAGCAGAAACGGCGTAGGCGTCCTAGTTTCTGAAGTACTGTTTGCTGATCCCCAGACTTGTGAGGTACAGTCACACTTCATTGTAGAGTAACCCTGCCACATTGTTGCACTGTTCAGTTGCTTTCCACAGTATTGTCACACTGCATGATTTGATCCACAGATGAAAAAGCAAGAACCACACTGTATAGTAAAACAAACAGTACCACAGTACAGTACTGTTCAGTAGCTTTCCAAAGAATTGTCACACTGCATGGTTTGATACACAAATGAAAAAGTTAGAGCCACACTGTATAGTAAAACAAAGAGTACCACAGTTCAGTACTGTTCAGTAACTTTACAAAGAATGGTCACACTGCGTGGTTTGATCCACAAATGAAAAAGCAAGAACCACACTGTATAGTAAAACAAACAGTACCACAGTACAGTACTGTTCAGTAACTTTCCAAAGAATTGTCACACTGCATGGTTTGATACACAAATGAAAAAGTTAGAGCCACACTGTATAGTAAAACAAACAGTACCACAGTTCAGTACTGTTCAGAAGCTTTACAAAGAATGGTCACACTGCATGGTTTGATCCACAGATAAGAAAGTTAGAACCACACTTTATTATATCTCTCAGTTAGTACGTGCACTATGATTGGTCAATTTAGCGGGCCGTACTTCACTGTACGGCCCGCCAAATTCAAAAGTTTGTTTTGAGATATAAATATCTTACAAACCTCATTTTCTCGGTTCGTATACTGTCAGTTATGGATTCTCGTTTTTTTCCGTAAAAAATCGGTCCGTAACTTACAGTACGGACCTCGAACTCGGTTAGTAAGAGGTATGTATAGTGAAACAAACAGTACCACAGTATAGTACTGTTAAGAAGCTTTCCCGGCAAAGAAGGGTCACACTGCATAGTTAGGATCCACAGATGAAAAGGTAGGACTATAGTGTATAGCAAAACAAACAGTACCACAGTACAGTACTGTTCAGTAGCTTTCCAAAGTTAATACTCCATCATGTTCATAAGTTCCTCTTAGGTCCGGTTCAAAGGTCGAACTTAACTTGTGTCGAATCCAATGCAAATGAGGGAAAACAATAGATTTTTCTCATTTGCATTAGATTCGGCAAATGGGGCGTTCGACGTTTGGGGGCCTTAGTGACGTTAATTGCTCAATATTACTTAAATCAAGTGGTTATCTAGGCACCAAACTTAACTTCCGTAAAAGGCCATATTTTATTGTTTTCACATACCCTCATTTACGAAAACCCATTCTGGCGTGCGACCACCTCGGATTTCCGAGGACTTTTGAAGAGGTTTCCACTCCCCTCGGAAGCACTCGGATCCACTCGGACTCCTGAGGTGGTCGCTTTTCGCTGAGGGCTTCAACGGCGTTTTCGCTGATTAAGTCATAAATTACGCCATTTAGGTGGATTGCATCAATGGCATCGGGTCTTGCATGGAGGGTGGCAGCCCGTACAAAAGACCCGGCAAGCCAGATGTTTCGCAGCGACGAAAGTGCTGGATAGAGTTCTTGGTTTGCTTCAAAGAAGGTCCCGGATCAGGGATGGCGACGGATTTCTAATTTTTGTCGACAGTCTTTACTGTTTGAACTTGACATAACACTGAGAGCCAAACGTTTTCAGGGTGTAGTTCAAGTTCCCTACTGTACATCAATAACATCTAAGTTAACTGAAGTCCAAATAAAGTAGAATACTATTTAGTGAACGTTTAAAAAGTTTATTAAACAGGTAAAACAGACAGAAACGCTGGGGCATTCAACAAGTTTGAGCGTTTTTGAACGCTTCAAACAAAGTCTAAAACGAAACCTATTTCGCTCAACAATTGCAAGTTCCCGCTTGTTAAATTAATTTGCTTACTCTGAGGACCTGCTTTATATTGTATTTCCGTTTCAAAAGCCTTTCCAACTATTACTTTTCAAATCAATCCTAATTGCCTAATTTCATTTTTCGGTTGTACTTGTCATCAGTTATCAGTTTCACAAATGTCTTGTTTAAAGGGTTGTCCTGTTCACAATGAAAACGTGGACCTGTAACACTTCCCATAAAGCACTTCCCTTTCATGTGCACGCACTGCGTGACTAGCATTAGGGACGGACCATTAGAAATGTGATGGGGGGGGTGGGGGTGGGAAAAAAAAAAACAAAAAAAATTCATGCAAAGAAGAAGGTAAAAAAAATTCATGCAGAAGGAAGGTCCAATTGTGACTTTTTCACACGTAGTAAAAAAATTCGTGCAGAGGGGTTCAGCTGAAAAAAATTCCTGCACAAGCAGTGAGCGAAAAATAAATTCGTGCAAGCTGAAAATTCCCCACCCACCCCCCATTACGTTTCTAATGGTCCGTCCCTTACTTCCAGTAGCCCACTGTGCATTGATGCCGGCAGCGCTTCAAACTGAAAAGCTTATCTAAGGAAGTATAGGATACCATAAACTAGGGCAAGGAACCCCCTGCAAGGTATTGTGGGCTAAGTATTTTCCTTTTTTTATGCGTGCTTCTATCGTCAGCATCAAATTTCGAATGTTTGAGTCTGGTTAGAAAGCCTTACAAGCATAGAGTACTTATCAATCTACAAAAATCCTCTTTAAATGAGTCTATAGAAAAGCGAAGACAGCCTTGCTGTTGGGCAAAGTCTGATGGGCAGAGACGACATTGTTTCCAAAGTACAGTTTTGCCCCGACCTTTCTGGCCAGAACATCGTTCAATACCTGTTTATACTTCACTGCTCAAGGCTGTCGTCAACTCAGACCTCGTTCCAGTCCTAGCTCTCTTTCGTTTGCACTTGATTCCTGTCGCCTTCCGAAAGTCACGCTTGCCGAAGATGTACAGGCACGGATTTAGGAACGATGACGCGAACCGAATGTATCCGATGGTGTACTCGGCCCAGTGCGGCAGAGGAAAGGAATTTAGAGCCTGCTGGTATAGCATTAAAAAGTATGGCAACCAGCAAACTAAATATGTTACAAACATTACAACAACAATGGTAACTGCCCGACCTTCCCTCTGCCTCCACCGTCGTTGCTCTTTTAATTCCTCCGGGATGTTGACCAGTTCGAGCTTGTTTTGTCGGCGAACTTCGTACACCATCATCGCATAAGCAAAGCCCATAAACGTCAGAGGAATCCCGACATACACCACGAGACAAGCGATGCTGTACACGAGTGCCTTTTGTCGGACATCTTCGGTAGCGTGCTCCTGAGGATCGTAGTTCGTCGGGTCGAGCCACCAAAACTGAACGAGCGATAGCACGAGGGAGCTGAACCACACGAAAGCAAGCGCGATGTTACATCGACGCTTTGTTACGATCAGCCTGTACTGAAGCGAGTATCTTATCGCTATGAAGCGATCCATGGTGACGGCTAAGATGTGTGATACGGCCAGGAACGATGTGAACATCCATAAGAAAATCGTAGCAAAACAAAGGCCGGCTTGTTGAAAAATGTTGCAAACGACGCACAGCGGCAAAATGACCAATCCGGTAAAAAGGTCGCTTGCCGCCAAACTTGTGAGGATAATGTTAGCCGTAGTCCGCAAAGACGGCTTTTTAGCGATGAGTATGAAAACGCATGAATTTATGAAGACAACAGCGAGCGCCAGCACAATACCAACAATGTCAACTTCTGGGCTGAAACCAATCATGGCTTCATCGTAGCCTTCGTCCTCTAAAGGCGTGCAGTTCGGGAAAAAACAAGAAAGGTTACCGGAGGCCATGATTTAAGAATGTCGCTCGAAGTTTATGCGCCAAAAGTCTAACTGCCAACGATGAATAAATTCGACTGATCAGCTTAATGAATGCTTAACCTGCAATTTAACAATAGCAGCATGGTTATTGAGAAAGACTGAATGAAGAAATTAGGATAGGTCAATATTAAATGAAGCATACGTGCAGCTAACTAAAAGACAATCCATAATTCAGAATCGGACGCTTGTCAGTCAAGAAATTCTATGCGATTAGAGAAACACAGCATTACAATTAACAATTTCATTTGTTGGCTTTTTGTCCTTTAGTGTCAATCGCTGATCATGACTTAAACCATTTCCCAGCTGTACTGTAAGAGCGAAGGATGTTTTAAAAATGATAATTACATTGCATTAAAACCAACCGTATATCCTGTTTGCATATGCAAATGTCCTGTCCATTTTATGCTGAGTGAGGTGAACCATAGTTAACTAATGGCTAACTATGGGTGAACTTCCTTTCCACGAAAAAGACTAAACTTGCTTTCTTGTTCGCTATTAGTGAAGAAATCATATGGGAGGTCTTAACGCCAGATATTAACGAAGGTACATCTGTCTAGCTCTAAAAAAAAAACATTGCATTGTGAGGATAGTTTCTAAAGAAACTGGTGCTGCGTTGATGGGGAATTGAAGCACAAAACAAAATAATGAAAATAAAATAATGTCGACTTGAATGTTTTCTTTTTTCTTGACACACGCTTAAGCCTGTTAATAAACTTATGGCTTCCTTCTGTCGATTAATGTTCAAAACGTAGATATTAGATACGTGATCGGTTCATGTTTCATTGCGCTTTTGAGCGTAGGTGGGTTTAACAAAAGCAAAGTTTCGAATCATATTTTAGAAACTTACCATATAGTATTATTGACGTAAAATTCAGACAAATTCTTCTTTAAAAAAACTTTTCACGTTTTAAATTCGTTTAACTTTTGTCTTGTGATTGCCTATCAAGTCAGGTAGTTAAGCACCAGAACCGCTGGACACTAAACTTGAAGATTCTCCCGAGTACGTATAGTTTGTGTATTAACGTTAAAACGAAACGTGACTTAGAAAGCAAGTAGAAATTTATCATGGAACATTTCAACGACCTGATTGGCTGAGAACACGTCAATTATTCCCATACAGTGCATGAAGTTGAAATGGAGTGCAAAAAATTGTAATTCTACGCAGATATTAGAAATTAAATTTTTACATGTACGTTATTATTTTATTTTTAGAGGATATTACAGGGTGGCGCGAAGATCTGAATTTTATGTTTGAGTGGCAAGAACAATATCTCATGAGTGAGTATTTCTTCGTGGCACGAGAACATAAAATTCATATTTTCAAGCTGACGTATAATTTTCTTTTTATTATATAGACAAAAACACTTTACGTTGTTCGTTTGACAGCTTTTTACACAAAGTGAACCGTGTAAGGCAGATCGATATCCTCACTTGTCCCGGATGTAGTTTCGTATGAATTTTACGAGTGGTGTAATTCCCGGTAAAACACTTACGTCTATAGAATAAATTATTATTATGTTATTGCTTTTGAGGGCAATTTGGAATAAATAAACAATGCCATAGTTTTCAACAACATCCATTGTGGATCTTAAGAACAGACTTCATTGTGCCGCTCAAATAAATATTTCTATAGATGCATAAGGAGTCCTTTCTGCCTTGTCTACTTTCAATGAGGATGCTTTTTGTCTTGTCTTTACCTTTACCATCATCCTCATCAGCAGCATCAGCAGCAGCAGCATTATTATCAAGGTGAACATATCCTTTCTACACATAACATAATCTCTGAAAGCAAAATTTTTATGGAGTCGTGGGAAATCGGGCTGAAAATATCAAACAAGATAAAATGCTACATTACATACTTCAGTAAGAAAATATCACTTAAAAGATGAATTTAACTGAACAAATTTTTACAATAACAGAAGCTGAAACGTGTAAAAATAGTCTTGTGAACAACTTGTAAGCGGCCAGTCGTGGACTCCTTATTACTACGACCGGCTGATTACAAGTGGCTTTGACGTAGGCAAATGTACCTTTTTCTAGGATGTTTCATATTTTCAGCCTGTAGCATTCTATTTACAGGCCGAGGTGACCCAGTCTACCCCATTAAGACGTCTTATTACTTTGCCTAGCACTAAGTCTTTTAGATTTGCCTAGCACTAAGTCTTTTAGATCCGGCTGTCAAAGTACTATTTTCAAAGATTAGATTCGTCGTTCCACTATTTTCTGATCGAACTGGAATTTGGAAGAGTTAGTTTTTATAGAGAGGAAACCCGGAGAACTTGGAGCAAGGAGCCTGGGAACCAACAGCAAACTCGACTCACCTGAGACAGTTTATCGAATATCTTTTTGACATACAGAATTCTGCATTTGCGACGTCACCAGCTCAGTCGCAGGCAAAATTCATGAAATAATGATTTGCTCTACAAAGTTTTCATTTCGTGATCCATGCGATAAAATCTAATCATGGTCAAATTTCGTATATCTGTCAAGGACTGCGTCTAGAGCACTTTGGCAATTCTTTTTTAAAAATTCTTCATGCTACCATATCTGAGTGATCAAGTCTTGCCATCCGAATAAACCTGTCGCGCACTATCAGGAAAGTTTTTCCCAACATTTTGCGGTGAAATGTTCTTTTCCAGGCACATGTTTATTCGACTCCGCTATCTTCGCGACTGAGTTTTATTATCGTAGTGTTGAAGTGCGTGTGCCATTGGGGGAGACACATTTTTATTGGAGGAATCAAAAGTGAAAGCAAATAAACTGAAACGTTTTTAAAAGCAGGGTATCTTGTCGCATCGCTAAAATTTGAATTTCTGCGGTAATGTCATTCTGTGCTTTGTCCTCATCGGCTAAAGCAGTGACGGTGTCAACTGTGCTCAGTCGGTCGATAGCGAATACTGGCATATCTGTCTTTGGTCGCGAATTTATCGAATTTTATGAACAAATTTTTGACAGTTTTAGGATAGACTCAGCACTATGAAGGAGACAGCATTACTCACCTGTCCTTTAAAAAATTGAAAACGAATACAATTTAGCCAGATTAAAAGGAAGAGAAAATTTGTTGTTTGTTGGGCAAAGCTCACTGTCGTTTAATTAAGTTGAAGTGAGATCGGTGAGCGACTCCTAACCAAAGTCATGCCGAGGAAAAAACAATTTTGTATTTGGAGATTCCAAAACTAGAATTAAGAAAATACAGAGTTAAATCGCTGTTATTTTGTCCGGAGCTGAGAGGCGTCCAGCCGGGAATTTTCGGAAACCAACTATCTACGACCCTGGTGCTCCATGTAAACAGACACCAAACGTTCAATTTAGTAAAAGCACTCGCTCCTAAAAATCTGCTAAAACGAAACTAAAATCTTAATTTCGTGGCCAATAGTCCAAATTTTTTTTTGTTGAACTGTCGTGTTTTTTGTAAACTTAAGTGATATTCTTTCATTCTTTATTTTGTTTCTTCCCAAAGACCTCTAAGGTCAACTGAATGTCTCCCACCTTTTATTTTTTAAACAGTTTTCACACGAAACCTTAGCCACGAAAAGGAAAGTTCATATTCTAAGAGTAAACTTATTTCGTTAGAGCGAAACAAGTAATTGTTGAGGCTGAATAAAGAACGTTTTCCTCTGACAATGCTCTACGATTAAAAGGATTTAGCTGGATATATTTCACTGAAGAATTATTTTTCTTGCCAAGCAGGGGATTTTCTTCCAGTACAAATTACACTGAGGATCGAAATTCAAACTCGCTAAAACCTTTTCTAAAGCAAACTCTGGGATTGCTCTATAGGCAAGTTTAGGCTTAATCAAAATTCGCGACGTATTTTTTGCCGCTAGCGTGTATACATATATACGTATCGGATATGCGTCTGATACCAGGAAGAATTGTGACGCTTAAATGATTGATTACAAAAATCCTGGGTTGGCAATAGTACTTAAGATAATTTATTCACTTTGTTTTCTATCAGTTTAAAAACGTTTTGATCTGCATGGCTGGCTTTTCCTTCCTAAAACGATAAGGTGACGAGTGGTCAGGCTTTTAGATAGATCCCGAGAAATTAAATTACAGGGGCGACGTGAGCAATTTTCATGGCGATCCTTTCTAATTGCTTTCTTCAAAGCTTGAATTGAAAGATGAAGTATTCATTCAGCAGTCAAATCACAGCAAGACAATGAAGAAAATGAGGCTTTGGGGGGATTATAGACTCACTTTTCATATAAATTAATCTAACTTCAGAATATTGCTTTCAACATGACATACATCCGTATGGCTTTTGTGCGACCTTTTTTACACTATTGGATCTTAACACTGTTTCTCTGCTTGTTGCTTTATCTACGGAATGTTGCAAAGTGAATATTTTGAACTGTCTAGATGTACAAAAAAGAAACACAGTTTAATAAATTCACGCAAACGCAAGTAATGGAAATAAACCCAAAAATTACAACTTACCCTTTCGTTTCGGTCGATCGATCTCCAGTAATCTTGTTTCCTATTATATTGCTTATAGCAAGGATGAAGCTTTTACGTGGAATCGATCAAACCGCTTTCATTGATTGGTTACTCTTCCGCAACGTTCAACCTCTCAACCAAATATTGGCGCAGCACGGACAATCATAAAGTGAAAATATAACTGAAAATACGATACGATTTGTGTAGGAAACGTATCATGTTTGCTGTCCCGTTCCCGTCTCGACAGTTAATTTTTATGCCATCACTTGGCAGTGAATTCAGTTTGAAGGCTTGTCTGGCCCACCTCCTGTTGAATATGTCATTCCACGGACAATCTAGGCGGGGTTAATACCTCTGAAAACAACCTACATTTAGTATTTTGCCTTTTAACGAGGCCTATTGTTTTGATAGCTAAATGTGCGCACTGTCAGGATGTGGCTCTCGTTACTAATGGATCCTTTAACCTTGTAGGGAGTTGTCATTTGGTACAATCGCGATAAATGTCAGAGCAGTCGGGCAACCTCGAACAGCCATAATTCTCTACTTGAATAGCTTCATTGAAATTCTCTGCAAAGCTGTTCGGCGGTCGAAATGTGCCGCTGAACAGGAGACATCTTAAATACATAGCTTTCACGTTTACAAAAATTAAAAGAAACATGGAAAGAAATATTGAAAGAAATAAAGTGTATTACACACGCTTGTTTTGTTAAAGACTTCCAGTTCGTGTCCAAACAAAGTTAAACGATGGAAAATGTTTCTGTGGCATTTATTAGTGACTCAGTTACAAGTGGAAATAACAATTATTTCAAATGATAAAATCCTAAGACCCAAACATCGCGGCAAGAGGAAAAAAACATTCAAAGAGGCACTTTATCTTGACCTGCAATGTGGCGAGCTGAGACATGCTTTTATTTTGTTTTGAGTTAGATAGTTCCGTACTTTTATATATTCCTCCTTTGTTAATTTTTATCTGGCTGCTATTGGCGCATGTTTTATCATTCAGGAAGCACTCACTACGGTATATCGTTGAAGCCTGCACATAACATAACACGCGAACCGAAAATTTCTCCGGTCCACGTTAGCCGCGAAACAGCGAAGCTCCCTTACCCTTGACAAACATGGCGGCTAAATAGTTGTCAAAGCTTTCAAACAGTTTCCTGGTTGCTGAGGTATTTGTGAGGACTAGGCTTACGTTAACATTTTCATTCTTAAGTAAATTCTATTTTTTTTGTCTTTCTCTCGCTCTCTCTGTCTCTCTCTGTCTCTCTCTGTCTCTCTCTCTTTCTCTCTCTGCCTTTCAGTTTTTTCTGTAAAAGTTCTGCTTTCCAACGGTTCTGGAAAGCTTAAAACAGAAAAGAAACTTCCCATGAAGCAACTGTTTACTTAGTGAAAACAAGGAATCAATTGTTTTGCATTGCAAAACTCTTGTTTTTCAGAATTGGTTTTTAAGCAATAGGAAAACCAGACAGGGAAAAGGTTTTGGCTTTTCGTCTCTGCGGGTGGTCTTTGTAATTGACTGAAACTGTTTGACTTCAGGATTGACAGTTCTTTCATTCTCTGAGGTCTCATTCGAACATATTAAAACTATCGATACGAATTCTACACATATTCGATGCCAAATAGACCGGCTGTACTTACGAATTGCTCCCGCGCCATCGATGGCCTCGTTATGAGCAACTGGCATTATTTGCATATAGCAGTGTTTTCAACATGAAAATAGAGTAAGGTGTTCTACGTATTCACTTTCTATAATGTCAAAATCCACAAAGATATACATTATGAACGCTTGCCATGCTACGTGACCGAAAATCCTATTTAATTTGTTTTCTGTGAAGCGAATGTGTTTTTTTGCGTGTTAGAGTTACTTCGGTGGCGCAAACGTCCACGTTCTTCCGCGAAGTCAATTCGCCAGTCACGTCATGTGTGCAAGATAATGCCTAAATATGGTCAAAACACTGTTTCCGGTTTCTTCAATCTATTGATTTTTATTCATTTTATGGAATTTTGTGAGAAATAAACACATTCCTATTTATCTGCTCCATTTCATCCATCCGGATATTGTTTAGGGACGGACAGTTAGAAAAGTGATGGGGGGGGGGGGGGGGTGGGTGGGAAAAAAAACAAAAAAAAATTCATGCAAAGAAGAAGGTAAAAAAAAAAATTTCATGCAGAAGGAAGGTCCAATTGTGACTTTTTCACACGTAGTAAAAAAAATTCGTGCAGAGAAGTTCACCTGGAAAAAAAAATTCCTGCACAAGCAGTGAGCGAAAAAACAAATTCGTGCAAGCTGAAAATTCCCCACCCCCCCCCCATCACTTTTCTAATGGGCCGTCCCTTACACGGAGGACAACGGTCCTAATTTTATTGTAACTTTCTAGGAAGATTAAAGGGACCTCTGATTAAAGGGGTACTGTCACGTTTTGAGGAAAATGTTTTGTTTGAACATGGGCAAGCCTAAAAGAAAACGTTTTCCCCATTTCTTATCCCCGTAATACATTTCTGATCCAACTTTACTTAAATTGAAAATTTGCAAATAGTTTTCCATTCGGTTCATTTTATCAGTTTCACCGTGACTTGTATTGTTTTTTAAATCTCCCTCGGAAAGAAATGTGCAGATTACAACCAGGTGGACGAACAGACATAGTTTGATTCTACGCTGGTAACTAATCTCTCTCTACTTTCTCATGTAGTAAAAGCGGTGTAACATTAGGGACGGACCATTAGAAAAGTGATGGGGGGGGGGGGGAATTTTCAGCTCGCACGAATTTTTTTTTTCGCTCACTGCTTGTGCAGGAATTTTTTTTTTCAGGTGAACCTCTCTGCACGAATTTTTTTTACTACGTGTGAAAAAGTCACAATTGGACCTTCCTTCTGCATGAATTTTTTTTTTACCTTCTTCTTTGCATGAATTTTTTTTTTGGGCATTTTGCCTTGCATGAATTTTTTTTTGTTTTTTTCCCCACCCCCCCCCCCCATCACTTTTCTAATGGTCCGTCCCTTATTTGGCATTCATCGTCCCAGAGAGAGCGCAAGTAGCCCCCTGCCTCTCCCCCAACAAAAATAAATAGATCGATTGCAAGTGTATCACGTGGTTGTTGTACGCGCCAATTTAACCAGATTGGGGACAGCGGAGAAAAATAATTTTAATATTGATGAAAAGAAACGTCAACAGGATCACGTTATCACTGAAGCGCTTCTAAGCTTGCCGTGAGAGCAGTGATGGCTAAGCCATAAGCAAAACACTACAGCAATCTTGTAAGAAGAATGAGTAAAACACCAGGTACACGAATGGAAATGGGAGCTGACTCATTTAATGCTTAAGACAAGTATACATTGATAAGCATTAAATTGTTGACACCCAGATCCCATCGGTTGTAAAATTGTAAAAGGGGTGCACAGCAAAAGGAAAACATTGGAAGGACGGAATACAGTTTTCCCCCTTCGTCCGCCATTTTTTTCCGCGGTTACATACAAGCTTCGACGCGAACATGATACTTTTCGCGGGAGAAAGTCGTTCTAAAAATAAATCTACTCTGGAAAGGGTTGACTCAAGGAATCAATGGAGATAGAGGCTCCTCTTGATGGACCCCTGGCACACTGTAATACATTCTTCACGTTTGCACAGTTTAACCTTCCCTGCGATATGTTAAACTGACTAACAGTATTTTGAAGCTACCATATAAAGCTGCCCAGCCATGCTTACCCACTTGTTTCAAGTTGAAAACATGTAAAATTATAACTTTTTACAAAACTACTTAATCAAGAATCATCGTTCTATGTTTGCGGTAGGTAAGTTTAAAAGAGAGCCTCAAGCACATTTTCCCATTTCGTGTTTTCATAGAAAACAAAAGTCAGGAACAATTAATTTCCACACGCAAAATGAAAGCGCTGTTGGAAGGTTTATCCTGCCGTAAAATCGAGCGCTACCTCTGTTGTGTGTGGTTCGGGGAATTTTTGGACTTTGATTTGCCCTTACCAGAGTACAAGAAAAAAAAATACGAGGGCATTAATTTTTTAAGAACGGAGGGCCAGGTGCTCAGTCACAGTCAGTGGGAAATTCAAACACAAAAAATGGATTATCAAACTAGTTGATAAATGTAAGTTGTGTTACCGGTAAGAATGACAGGGAGGCTCTGAGAAAGCCTCGTCTTTTTTTACTGTGAATCTACTAGCGTTCTATCACAAATGCCGCGCTCTGATTGGCTACGCTACCCACTATCTATTCTGTGATAGATAGTGAATAGCGTAGCAGTGTGCCCTTGCTAACAAAATGGCGGCCTCTTCTTCACGTTTTCAAAGTGTCCGTGAAGAAGATTTAGACAGTTAACTGGTCGAGGCTATTCCAGAAAAGGCAAAGTTTTGAACGACTAGTAGATTTATACTAAAACAATTAGATTATTCGCTCTCAATTTCTATGCATGATAGTTGATTCGGGCTGTGCCCTCGTCAACTATCACGCGATAGAAGTCTCAAGCTCATTATCTAATTGTTTACTGGTAGTTGTATTTTATGATTCCACTTTTGCCACGACACGCTACAGTATAGCTAGCTTACTTCTCTCCATGGGCTGAATTCTGGGACACAAAATTGCCGATGGAAAACACCAGTTTTTTTTGCCCTAAGCTATTCCGTTGAACACACGAGGACCCATGACACACATGCATATTTCTATCTTTCAGGCCCCATTTATTGAATTTACCTTAAATAAACATTTTGGTCGCAGAGCCACTCGCGCTGCTTGTAATTTCTTTAAATTACTCCCAAGGGATTTTTACTTAATGATATTTGTTATTCTCATTATTTCGGTAACGTCAGAGTATATATTTCAGTAAGATAAACCGCAAGGAATCAGAATCAGTTTAGTTTCAGAATCAGAATAGAATTTAGTCACGTAATAAGAAATATAGAAATTGCTCTTCATCAGGGCCATAGCTCTTACTTACATAACGCGAGTCCTAAAGCAAAAGTCTTAAGCTAGAAAAGATTTAAGCTAGAATATTTCATAAGAACCGTAACACGCCCTTGCGTTGTTTGGCAAGAATCAGCCGGGCACACGTTTTTCGATAGATTCGTAGAAATTCCGGTCTCAAAAACTATTTACACATTATCACAGAACGCTGGTTTTAAACAACAGGTAAAATGATATCAAAGCTTTAATCTAGAGTTCGACAAACAGTGTCAAAAACGTGCATTTCCATAGCTTTCTTCTATAAATGGCTTGTCTCTCACGGTAAATGCTATATTTGACTAGGACTTATAATCCTTAGATCCGAAGTTAAATAAACTGCTAACTGAAGAGTAAACGCGTCGTTAAAAGAATGATAAAAATGTTAGGTTAGTGGTTATACTGCAAGATCCGGAAAAGAAACTTGTGGGATCAATCTAAGTAGCTGGGTAACTGTGCACCTACCCCTCTCCTAACAAAACATTAACGCTAACTTTGTAACTTATTATAACTTGTTGGGTTAGGGGAAGGGTGGGTGCACAATTGCCCAGATACATTGATCCAACTTGTGTAGGTAAAACTGTATTGTCTTAATAACTGTTCGCCGACTTCGAAATTTTTACTTGATTAAACTTGAGGAATTATTAGCATATGAAGCGAACAGTAAGCAGTGGATCAAACCGGATCTAATTGCTTTTTCCATCCAGACAATCTTACTTTAAAAGAACTGAAGTTCAACTGCATTGAAAGCGGAAAAAGTTATTATCACAAATTATCTATTTGAAAAACTATATTTAAAGGCGAATAATTGCTCCGATTAGACGCTTTATATTAAAAAAAATCTGGCGATCATGGCCACAGTCCAAAACCTCTTGCATCGATAAATTTTGTGCTGCTAAAAAAACGAAACTTTAAAAATTGAAATGAAGCCTATTATTTTTCGCATTGAGACGCCTTTGGTTTCTAATGTTATTGCCAAATATTTCAAGCCTACCTAGCTACAGTTCAATATCAAAAAGACACAATTTTCACTTCAGTTATTATTCCAAAACCTTCAACCCATAAGCTTTTTTAAGCCTTAAGGGTACGTAATTTTTAGCCCAAATGTTTTCAAAAATGAAGTTAACTAAAGTTAGAG
Organism: Ricordea florida; assembly: GCA_949710005.1. Taxonomy (NCBI): domain Eukaryota; kingdom Metazoa; phylum Cnidaria; class Anthozoa; order Corallimorpharia; family Ricordeidae; genus Ricordea; species Ricordea florida. The sequence goes on from OX453278.1 coordinate 5,847,836, forward strand.
TTTGAAAGTTTGTCACTTAAGGACAATATTCATAGAAAATGTAAGTCCAAGAAAAGGTGTCCTTGCTGCTCAGAATATTTTTAAGAAGAAAAATGCTTGTTTCACATGTTAATGCTAAAAATTCGAAGGTGAGTAGAAGAGCTGAGAAGTTATGAATACAAAAAAAATGACCGTAGCTTATAAAATATGTTTTTTTTTTTAGCTACATAGCTATTTCAAATTTCAGTACAAACAATTTGATCTAAACTTATAACACTTTGCTTTTACATAAATACTGTTTTTATTTCAAAAAGTTTCGATCGTGCACAAAATCGATAACGAATTAATTTTCGAGTAACTGTAAAAAGTCAATTGATGGACCATTTGTCTCTATTGATTTATTACTCAAACTAGAACACTTTTGCCTCCGGAAATATTTCAAAAAATCTCTCCAAACATATTCGAAAGATTTTAATTAAACAGGGAAATTCAAAGACGATATCGGTGACCCCTGTTTTTCTAGAAAAACGCCGACGAAACCGTAAATGAAACTGTCAATATCATAAAATTTGAAACTTTACGACCGTCAAAAACTGATGCGGCAAGACAATGTCCTCCAAAAGCAGCACTTTACAGTTCTACAGAGCTAATCAGCGGAACGATCTTCCAAGGCAGTAATTCTTGCTTCTTCTATTTACAAAGGAACTTTCATTTCGAAAACAAAAAGACAGTTGTTTTTGAGTTGCTCCTTTCTCAACTGATGGCTTTGATAATGCCCTAAGAAAAACACTTCAGTGTCTTCCGATAAATTCAACTTTAACCGCTATCGATTTTATTGATTTGTACCTTGTCAATTCAACTTGTGGATAAAAGTGCATTGCCGATAGCAGTTCTTGCTTTTTGCTGTGGCGTACATTTCGCTATTAACAGTTTCCCATTTACCGCGTACTTGTCGAGTCGTTAACACATCGTTGGAAATCCAGCACAATTTTACGCGCCTCTCCTAAAATGTAGTCTGTTTTATGAACGGACTGAGCAAAAGAGGTTCTAAAACCATAAAAGGGGTATAACTTGCAGGAAATTTATGTTGGAATACTTTGCGAGCATAACGTCTTTCATATTGTTTGCTCAAAATAACTAAATCGACTAAGCAAGAAAAATGAAAGCAATGTGTGCGTGTCTGCCTGCCAGCCTGGCGCTGTTAAGCCAATTGAAAAACGCAACTTCAAAATGGCTTTAAATTTAGCTTTCTTTTGCAATGAAACCATAAATAACAATTTTCTGCCATAACTAAAGGATGGTATTCTACACCTACCCGTACTTAAAGTTGCAAAGAACAAGGGCGCTGCCAATTCACGTGAAGTACGTATTCACATCCTTTTTACCTCCAACACGGTATTGTCTGGCTTATCATGAGTGTCGCAGTTGTTCAGTGCTCTAGCTGGGTCAGTTTGGGGTTCGATCTGGTGCCAATTTTATCAGCTGCTCAAATAAGAGGAAGTTTGGATATGTACGAAGCCAGTGATTGGTGGGATGCGATGCCTTTTTTGTTTGTTTGAATGACCACTGAATGCCAAAACGCTCACGATCATTTACCGAGTCAGGACTATAATACAAAACATTTCAAGCATTATTCTTGTTGAACCTGGCTGTTTTCAGTAATCCCGTTCTCGTCCATAGTATTTCAAATACTAGAAAAAAATGTATGTTTTCCTTTCATTCATAAAAAAAAAATCAGTAAAATTAACCGGTGGAACATAATATTTTTTCTGATATTCCCAATTACATTTAGGTGTTCAACCGTAATAAATTATTGTTCTGATTTCTATTTACTTTTGGTCGTGTCAAAATATTGTGTGATTCCATCCCTAGGGTTAAAGATGAGAACGATAAAAAAAAACTGCATGCGGAAATTATTTTATACCAAAAACAGAAACTAAATAAAGTTCAATAATGTTTTTTTTGGTCAAAAAGTGTTTCAAGAAGCCGCAGTCAATGTCGGCGAGATAAAATCGACAACTTCTCAGCTGAATTTATGGCTCCACGAAATTTCATTTCCTTTAGTTATTTAGTGCCGCTAATTAAACTTTTTTTTGGAATTAAATCAATTACTCCGGGGTGAAAGTAATGCTCTTAGAGGAATCGCCATTGGTGACTTAAAACTGGCCATATTTACTTCAAACAAAATTAATTCTATCTGTGTTTGTGCAAAACATCAAAGCGGAAAAGAGTTTGTTTTAATCGCACACTTGGAGTCAATTTTACTCGAATTAAACAGATGTCCATTTAGCCAAGTATAAACATTTCTCAAAACGTGAACAATCTCATTCTTTGTCAATTTTCTTGCTTACCGAAAGAAAAATATGGCGAAATATCTGGAATTTTTCATATTCACAGTGCTTTTAGCTCTTGGGTTTGGTCTAGGCTAACACATCATCATAACATCGTGGCAATTTCGTTGCTAGGCAACATTTACATACACTTGCTGTATATGAATTGAGATCGACGATGATAAAAAAAGTTATTTTTCCAACCGTGGCGGATAATCAGAACAAAGCTGAAATTACACGTGGCACTGAGCACAAAATTAAACAACATCTGCATGTGATCCAAGTTGCGTTTTGACGTGAAATTATAATCTAAATTACACTTTTTGGAGTTATTACAAAATGTACGAAGCGGCATGGGATTTCGAGTAATTTCACGTCCGCAGATCCCTAACGTGAATATGATACTTACTGTTACAGATAGCATTTGCCGTGTGCCTGTTCTGTTAAAAATGGCAGATGGACAGAAATGTGACAAGAACATCAAATACTAACTCCACTGTGGCTCCTTTATTGCTTCTCTATTTTTACCACATCATGGAGTCTTTTTTCCATTGTAACTGTATAGACACACGGCAAAGCGAAATGTGTTTGTTTTCTACAATGAACGAAACAAAACATTTCTGTAGAAAATTTGCTTTCATTAAATAGTTTAAACGCTTGCAGATTTTCGCTCTCAAAAACTATTAAAGATAATGATAATAATGATACTGAGTTTGTATGGCGCACGTTTTCATATGGATATGCTCAAAGGCGCCAATACTTCTACTGATTTTTCAAGGAAACACACCACGTACGATCTCCTCTTTCTCACTTGTGCAATTATTAGGAATCTCTTCTTTTTAAATACATTTAACAATTATGCCAAGAAATCGAGTCGAACATGAGCTATTGTTATATGCCTAGACTTTCACTCAACAAAACGAGCACTGTGATTGGTTGATTCTTGGTCACGTGCCCCCGATCAAATTTAAATGTATCCCGCCCGAGATACAATTGCGCAGTTGTTGCCCGCGCGCCAGTTGTACCGTCTTTGTTTGTTTGTTTTTGCTAAGGGAAAGTCTAAAGATATAACAAAGCACTTTTATGGTCCCTCGGGAAACCAGTTAGTTTTGTTTTCCCTTAAGTTCTGATGTTTCCCTCGACTTCATCTCTGGAAACATCAGGACTCTTGGGAAAACAAAACTAACTGTTTCCCTCGGAACCATACATTAAGTGTATAATGAAGACTAGTAATAATATTGTAAAAGAATGACAACCAGTTACAAATTAATATGTGAACATTCCTAGACAGACCAGAATGCTGTCAGAATAGCAACATTTTATACATTGTTGAGGATTGTACCTTCCATAAACCTTATTCTGTCTATCACATTATCTCTACCCCTTTTCTTCTCCAGTGCTAATATGGCCTTTTCATCTTCACTAAGAAGCACACGGTCCTCCTGCAGTGTCCAAGTTTCTTTACCTATTATTAAAACTAGTTAGTTTTGTTTTCCCAGGAGCCCATTACCAAAAGTATGGGCCCATCACCAAAAGTAATGGGCTCCTGGGAAAATGGTAATGGGCTCCAGCTGGTTTTCCCTCGAGTCCTGATGTTTCCCTCGACTTCGACTCGGGAAACGTCAGAACTAGCTCGAGAGAACAAAACTGACTGTTTCCCTCGGGACCATACATGAAGTGTATAATAGCCAACGAGGCGCGTAGCATCCAAATAAAGGACCGGCCATTGAAATGACATTGATTGATCATCGCAGTTATGTACACAACTTAAGCAGCTGTGAAATTAAAGCCTGAAAAAAATTCTGGCCTGAACGGGATTCGAACCCATGGCCTCTGCGATACCGGTGCAGTGCTCTATCAACTGAGCTATAAAGCCAACTGGGAGGTGGTCATGTCGTGAGTTCGTAATATACCCGTAGATGAGGGGGCAGGCGGCGGAGGATTTTGGGGGCATCACATAGTTTTCTGAGAAACGGAAGGGGGGATCAGGCATTATTAACAGGCACAAAGTGGGGGACCAGAACAAAAAAATGGAATTTCTGTTAGCGGTGGGAGCCATGAATATTTAACATTTAACTGGCTGTTCAACCATTTGAGATTGTTATATTGCTGCATGTCAGCTGACAACAGATAATGGAATCCAGACTAGAAAAAGACACGGATCAAGAGACACCACCCAGGCGATAAATAATGACCGGTCCCTAATAATTGTACTTAGTGAAAAAGAGGAGATCGTGCATGGTGTGTTTTGTCCCTTATTCTGTTCCTGAAAGAACGGGTTGTGCATTCATTAATTAGGAAGCTCTTTTTTTAAATATATTTAACAATTATCCCACGAAATCGAATCGTACATGAGCTAATAGCCAATGAGGCGAGTAGCGCCGAGTTGGCTATAGCTTATGTACGACTCGATTTGTTGGAATAATTGTTTTATTATACCTCTAAAACCTTTATTGTAAGAGACTGGAACTAATTTGCAAGACTAAACAGAACCATGTTGTTTTCGCCCTATGAGTAAAAAAGTTTCAAACACGAGTCCGGCTTGTTCTTAAACATCTCTTTAATGTACAATTCAAACTTTCTTAGTTAGCAAACCAGTCTGAGAATTACAAATGGAAAAAGTAAGCAGAAGCAAAATTAAAAAAAAAGTCAGTTTACGAGCTCCAAGGAGATCGTCACTCGAGTGTCATATTCGCTATATAATTTGCTCACTTACCACCGAATAATTTCATTATATCCAGTGGTTGAAGATATAATAAATTGCACTTACCAGCATTTCGACAGAGGAGGATCAATCTATATGTGGATCGAGCATCGACCGTGTATCGATCTACAAGTGGATCGAGTATCGGCCGAGTATCGACCTATATGCGGATCGAGCATTGACCGAGTATCGATCTACAAGTCAATCGAGTGTCCGCTGAATGTAGGTCAAAGCCGGTTATTAGTTGCTCCAGTTACTGCAAGAAGTGAACATTGAAACCTTTAGAATGTTCCTTAAATTTATTGCCCCAATTTACAAACTTCAACTACAATGCTAATGTAATACAGCTATAATCTCTTTTATCAGAGCTCGTTTCAGGGGCAACTGCAAATTTCAGACGGACAGAACCCCACGGCACAGTTGGTGACACACCAACTGTCCATGGCTTCATCTCCTTTCCACGGTCCGACAGCGTGACATGTGCCTGGGGTTGGCGTGGTCGCAGGTGCAGCGGTCGTTTGCGGTGGCTCTGTGACGATTCCAGTTGTTGGAGGCACTGCATCTCCACTTAAAGCCTGCTTAACTGCTTTAATCAAAGGATAACTGAAAATGGAAAAAAAATATTTGGGACAAATCGTTTGTTATACCATAAGGATGATAAATTCGTTGTAAGTTTATAACCAGAATTCATTGTAAGATTTTCTGAATCCTTTTCGTCTAGGTCGCCAGCTTCGTCTATGTCGGTCCA
>OX453278.1:5858596-5896096 GCA_949710005.1 Ricordea florida
TTATAGCGGAATCGATAAATATTCTACGAGTTGCCGCAGACTGCACCATTTGTGAAAACGGACTAACCACGCCGCTCTCGTGGGTATAACCTCCGACCGCCAACAAAGTCTTCAATGCAGGATTCTTTGTTTTCAGATTATTAACCCGAGTGTACATTTGGTCGTCGTTCTTTTCGTTCATGGCGATTTTGTGAGTTGCAGGGTCAATTTTGGCGAAGGCATACATGATGTGCGTACAGAGGGAAGGCTCGATGTCTTCAGGGAAAAACTCTGCTCCTTTAGGCCTATGCTGAGCCCAGTTGGTGAAGTAACACACACGATAGTAGTCGTCGCCCTTGACTGTGACCGCCACAACGACGAGCAACAAAATACACAGGCTCCGCATTATTTTTAACACTTTGCGTTTCACTGAAAAAAAAAAACAGAAAATTATGGCTTACGTATATGGGTGATAGATCAAATTTAAATATTCTCGTGGCATCCGTTACAAATCTCTTAAAAGCACCAACTACAACTTATTTTTGAAATAAACAGTGCTAAAGATCTGTTCAGTGGCTTTTCAAAGAATGGCCACACCGCATGATTTGATCCAGAGATGAAAAAGTTAGAACCAAACTGTATAATAAAACAAACAGTACCACAGTACAGTACTGTTCAGTAGCTTTACAAAGAATCGTCACACTGCATGGTTTGATCCACAGATGAAAAAGTTAGAACCACTCTGTATAGTAAAACAAACAGTACCACTGTACAGTACTGTTCAGTAACTTTACAAAGAATCGTCACACTGCATGGTTTGATCCACAAATGAAAACGTTAGAACCACACTGTATAGTAAAACAAACAGTACTACAATGCAGTACTGTTCAATAGCTTTACAAAGAATGGTCACACTGCATGGTTTGATCCACAGATGAAAAAGGTAGAACCAAACTGTATAGTAAAACAAACAGTACCACAGTACAGTACTGTTCAGTAGCTTTACAAATGGTCACAATGCATGGTTTGATACACAGATGAAAAAGTTAGAACCACACTGTTTAGCATGGCAAAAAGTATCACAGTACAGTACCGTTCAGTAGCTTTCCAAAATTAGTCACAATACATGGTTTGATCAACAATTATAGAACGTAGATAACATCACTGTCTAGCCAAAATAAAGCAAAAACAAACGAAGGCATATAAACAAAACAGACTCTACCTGTTTTCCTTGGTCGGCTCCTTTCCGCACAGTTTCACAGCGATCCCCCTTGAAACCTTCTCCTGTTTGGAAGTCAGAGGTCTTTGTAGTCTTCAGACAGCTCAGTTAGCAGACTTGTGCATTCAGCTGTCAGTTTGTCGAAGATTTTGACTTGAAGTAAACGTTTTCCTTTACAGCTGTGAAAATATGTCAAGTTCAGCAACACACTGGCCGAACTGGAATGTATCTACTGCACCTGCATGTCAGTAACTTGACGTACGCGAATAAAATCAATAGCAATTACCACTCTCTGAAAAAGAAAACTCTTCTGACTGGTCCCGTCTCCAGAATTTTTTAGACTTGGATAAGTGCTTCTACAACAACGTTGTGGAGAGCTAGAATGATTGTGTGACGCTTGCGTTACGAAATGAACACTAAGCCGATCTGTCAACAGATAGTTTCTCAGTTTACTTGTAATTCTGGATAAAAATAACCTAAGCGTGGGAAGAATAGATCTTGTGTAATCAGTTTTAAGATTTAACCGACCAGAACTCGAATGTGCTACTCTTTCACAAGTTCTCAATGCTAAGAATATGCCATCTTCATTATTTTCAGCCGGTCGAAGCTTTAAAACAAAAATTGATAACACAACCTCGTCCGTTGGTAGACAAACCTCCACGGAGCCCATTAAGTGCCATTAATTATAAATTACTCTTTTAATTTCCAATTTTCTCCGAAGCCATTTTGCCTGCGTTCTAACTTTTTTCCTGCGTTCTGACGTTCGTGCGCTCCGACTTTTTTCCCGACTTCAGTTTCTCAACTTTTTTCGCAAGGCCGCTGACCCTTGCCGCCTACCTGGTTAGTGCTGTGGACTTTGTGTTAACCTGCGATCAGGCGATTTTTTTTTTGGTTTTTGGTTTGGTTTTTTTTTTCCCCGCCAAAAAAACAAAAAACCAAAAACAAAAAAAAATCGCCTGATCGCAGGTTAACTTTGTGTATGTTGTGAATATGGCGGATTAATATAGAGCCATATAGCGTTAATAAAATGTTGACGGGACTGCGCGATTCCTGCTGTTCGCAAATGCTGTGTGCCTTCAGAGTTTAGCTCTGACCAGGATATCTTTTAGGGATTTTCCTTAGCGATAACATGTGGTTGGTTTTAAAATAAATCCCATTTTCTCTCAAGTACTATTCTACAGATTTGGAATTGAAGGGTGGTACTGTGTGACAAAAGGCACTATTGTGTGACAAAAGGCCGTATTGTGTGACAAAAAGCAGTATTGTGTGACAAAATGCAGTATTGTGTGGCAAAATGAAGTGGTAGAGCTTCTCCTTTTATGAATCCTTTGCTAACGCCTGGTGGGTGACAAGAATAGTTCTGAGATGAATCAAAGTAGGACTATGGTGAACTCGTGGATATGTTTACAAAACAGAGAAAAAAGAAATAATTTAAAAATTAACGAGGTGTTTTTTCAGAGTTGTGATTGAATGAACTTGAAGATAATTTTAATAATCTATAATCACAACATAAAAGTGACCAGGGAGCTGAGTAGCTTTTTGAAATAAACATGCAGTGAGTACATGACGCCAATCATTTGACTACACTAGGCATCAGTTATAAGGCAGGTTGCAAGCATACAGTTGTTAAAAAATTTGATAACTAAACATAAGGGTACAGGATTAAATGGCACCGAAACCAAATGTAGTTCTGGTATCCTGCTGCTCACTGTCTGTGTGTTCAAAGTAACAGGGTCCTTCTGAATAAGGTCTGAATTTTGTTGCCATGACATTGTCAATTTTATCATCATTATAGTTTTTGTCGTCTACAAGTCTATTCAATGTATTCAACAGAAATATCCACCTTGATTCTGCAGCTGATAATGAACAAAACCATGTAGGATAGCCCAGCTGACGAATCATACCAAACAAGTCTTTCTTGCATTTTTGCAAAGTATGTTAGTGATGATCTTAAAATGCTTAAGACTCTCAATCCTTTATCAAGTTGAATTAGTTTATTTACATTACCATCTCATTTTAGGTTATCAGTGGTATATATATTCAGGGCTGCACTTAAAAAAAATCACACTTGCCATCATTAATACAGCAATACATCTTTGTTTTTATACTTATAACTTTTTGTTTTTACAATGTAAATATGATGAGTCACACAACAGTAAGCAAAACAGGTAAGCCTATTTTTCCAACATGTCTACTTCAACACAATCTAGTTCACTTCAAGGTAAATTCGGAAATCAATAGACAGAAAACGTTTCATTGTAACGGCTTGTGGTGCATTGTATATAATATAACGCTTAATACATTTTCTACATGACTTACTCTTTTCGAACCCTGGTTCTCCGTCACGGCATGCGCCTCTATATTTAATGGTAAGCGTTGACATACTTCTTGACCGTCCCAATACTTCTCCATCTCCATTCCTGTTAGTACTAACACTTAAATCAGTAGAAAAGTCCTCCATGCGATGTTTCTTATCCAGGTTGGCCGCAGAAGTTCTTCAGTTTCACATCATGGATTCGTCAATTTATTCTGTTTTCAGTAGTAGTTTCGTTCAATAACGAGTACTCATTTCGCTCATATAAATTCTCATTCAAGTGCTAATTTCGCTCTATGAGTTCTCACCAAAGCTTACTACATTAGCAAGAGATTTTCTCATCTTCAGATCACTTTCGAGCCAACTGAAATTCATATACTGCTTGTAATCTTGGGGGCGGTCGATGGCGGTCGATGTCGGAAAAGCGAATAGTTATCATCTGTTCACGTTTAGCGCCTGGCCGAGTAAAAGGCTCATGAAATTCAGTCTTCAAGTTGGTCATTGTCCTAACTGGAAACATTTAAACTCCTTTTGATTTTAGTAAGACCGCTAATGAGGCCCTGTTAGTGAGGTTCTTTATGTCGCGCGTCTGAGTTTCAAACCTTTTCACGTCGCAATTTCGGAAGGTCGAAGGTCGCTGTCGTAATTTCCCGTGAGCGGCTCGTCGTTCGTCGCCATTTCAGGTCCTTTATGTCGCCGTTTCAAGGCCATGTTGCTTGTCGAAATTTACCCCTAACAGGGCCTCGCTAATCGTCCTCTTAAGCTACAAAATCATTACAAACTCTGGCAACGGTACGATACACTTTCAGCGTGAACTTTCATCAACAGACTTCCGTGACTTCGTTCACGACAATTGTCGTCTTCATATCGGTGCCCCCGAGTTCTATCCGACTAATTACGAAGTGTGTCTACACTGGAGTGAGTGAGTGAGTGAGTGAGTGAGTGAGCGAGTGAGTGAGTGAGTGAGTGAGTGAGTGACAATTTGCATATCGGAGTCCCCACAAAAACTCGCAAATACGCTTCGCGTATCCACGAGTTAAAAATCGCCTGAGGCGAATGGCACATGCGTTTATTTTTCAAGATGGCGGATACAAGTACCAGCGAGGGTAAAGTAGCAAAGAAAGATTTGTTTAATAGTGAATGGAAATGGACGTAACGAAAACAGAAGAAAATTGCTGGACGGTTTCATTAGGCAAATGCTGGGAGAAGGAGTGGAATGAGACTCGGATAAAGTAGTGCTGTTCGAGCTCGATCGAAGTGCTTTAGCTGAACAAGCTCCATAAAGTTTCCTTTGCTAATTCAAATGTTTGGAGCAACTACAGAATACAGGGCCCCCTTGGTCCACCTCGTTTACAGGTGTCGGAGGCTTTTGTAGAACGAAGCAGATAACAATGGACACTATTGTTATTCAGTGGTATGTAAATAAGTGGCCCTGTATTCTGTAGTTTAGCCAAATGTTTTTCAGTTTTTCCGTTCTTCAGGCAAGCGTAGACCCTCGATCATGTTCCTCCACCACAAATCTGTCCTGACTGGCCCTATCCAGTGTGATCTTCTCCTCCTTTGTTTTCTTCTTTTGGCGAATATATTTGTATACCGGAGGCCAGAATTTGGACTCAGCGCCAACATATGTCATTGTCAATTCTGTCTGGCCCAAAGAAGCAGCCCTGTGGTCAAGTTGTTCGAAATCGTGGCAGGCCTTAGGCCCCGTCCACATGTATCAAGATACATTTGAATCCGCAAACTTTTCTTTGCGGATGCACCTTTCGTCCACACGTATCCGGTGAATCCGGCAACCGAATCTGCAAAGATTTGAATCCGCTCTCCAGAGTGGAAACTTTTGAATAGGATATGAATCCAATATCGTGTGGACGCCGAATCCGGTCGAATCCGTAAACTTTTGAATCCGATGACGTAACCAAAGAGGTTCCAGTATTTACCGCGTGAAAGCCAAAACAAATGCCATCGCTTCTCTTCTTGTTAGACTTATTTCAAGTCTGATAGCGTGTTTTCAGTTAAACGTGTCTTTGTTCTCTCTTCACCTAAACTTTGTGAAAAGACGACTCGACATTCTGAGACTCCTTTCGATGTCTGACGGTCGAACTCCACACCACAAGGAACTGGAACGAGCTGGCTGCGTCCTCGACGATTCTGGGTCCGGCCAGGAGGAAGAATGGAGAAAGAATTTTAAATTGGCTGACCAACTCAGGCTGTACACCGAAGGCAAGACAACAATTATGCGAGTGCCAGTGGAGCAAATCCAGATTCGTTCGGATACGTGTGGACGGGCTTATTCGATTCGAAAACGTTACGTGTGGATGCGGAAACTTTTGAATCCGCAAAGAAAAGTTTGCCCACTACAGCCGCCATGTTGTTTTGACCTGGCATGCAAGATGGCGGCGTAGTTACCGTTGCTAGAGATCACGTGACGCGTGCAAAACCTCTATTGCAGTGTTGGCTATCCATTTAAGAGTTTTGCATTGATTTTTGCAAAAAAAAGAAGTCCTAACTTTGAATTGCGCGGGATCATTCGGGACATTACCCGGCCCGATACTGGTAAAATATTGGCACTTGCGGGGCCAGAAATGAAGAAATCGGATTGGCTGATTTTAGTTGTTGACCCTTGAACTGCTTTAGTCGTGTAATACGATTTTAAAAGTTGTACTCTGTTTTCTCTTTGAGGGGTGGTTTATCAAGTAAATTCATTAAGTTCGTTTTACACTGTAAGATTCAAATGTTGGCACCGTTCAATTACCATTATAAATTTCACGCCGGAAAACGGTATCACAGGCGACTTCAGTGTGATATCAATTTATGTGTGCGATGTTGTGTGGAATTCACGACCCTGGGAAGATTTAGACTTTCAGCTGTAAAACAAAACCAAGAGGATTGTAAAGAACACACATTTGTACTAAGGTCTTAAGACAGCAATTGCATCTGCGCTTCGGAAATTTATTTCTTTTTCACCCCTTTTAGGTTTTCCAGACACCAGCTATACAAACGTTTGCTCGGAAATCGCCAAAATGTATGATCCAAGACGTTATATATCCACTTAGATATACCCGTTTGTGATGGAAGGATGCGAGAGTGGGGAGAAAATACGCACAATTTTGTAACAGATTTTACTACACGTAACACGATAATTTTATTCCATAAAGCTGATTTGTAGAATTCTATACGCCTTATTTTCACATGTGAAAAGAGCGTATACGGCCAATCAGAATGGCGTACAGCTGTTTCACGTGTGAAAGTATAACCAATCAACGATAGCGCAAGGTCTTTCTGAGCCAAGCAGAATCGTGCATCGTTACATTCAAATTGCTTTTCAGATTTGACGCCTTTTTAGCGGCGCGCCTCCTCCAGTTAACAAATTGACGTCAGTTTTTTTGCGTCTGTCCTCTTATTGATGATAAATTGCGTCATAACATTGTCAAAGTGTTGTAGATCCACGAGCCGGGGAAAAACTGGCGCCAATTTGTTTTTTACAATAACAAAACGCGAAAAAGAACTTTAAGAGTTTCATAAATTAAAATTTTATGTGTCTGTACCGTTATTGATGATAAAAATTAGCCAATCAGCGCGCGAGAATTCGCTCAGTTATTGTAAAAATTTGTTTTGCGAAAAATGGCGAAAGCGGAAGAAAGCTCTAGGTTTGTGTCGGTTGGTTGCTCCGTAGACGAGTTTGTACAGCATCAAGAAAACAAGAACACATTGACAAACACAGACAGATGTCTCGTTGCTCAAAAAATTTTCAGTTTAAGGAACGAGCTGAGAGAGATGAACATATTGACGCAAAAGATCTCGACCTGTTAATCGCCCATTTTCTGCTTCTAGTTCGAACGAAAGACGGAGAACAATACGAGCCCACATCGTTCAGGTATTTTTCTTTCACGCTTTGATCGTTATTTATGAAAGAAAGAGTATTCCTCAACCATTATGAAGGAAAGGAGTTCAGCAGTTTATTTCCTTTATGTAGCGCGAAATTTTCCATTGCTATTAAATTTGCATTTGCTTCTGTTGTTAGTGAGTTTTTACTCAGTTCTAATTTGTGTTCAGAAAACTATTTCAATGAAAATTTTTCTGTTACGTGTAATAAACAGCTCACGTCATAGAAAGTACTTTGTACGGGGTTGTATTCACTCGGTGTTTGTATCAAAAGCCCTCACTCGCTCGTACCTCGCTCGTTCGGGTTTTTGACACAAACAACTCGTGAATACAACCCCGTACGTCGCACTTTCTATGAAGTAAACTATATTTACGGTACTGTTAAGTAGCTTTTCAGAGAAAGGCCATATTGCATGATTTGATCCACGGATGAAAGTGAATCACACTATATAGTAAAACAAACAGTACCACAGTAACGTACTGTTATATAGCCGCTTTACAAAGAATGTTGACACTGCATGGTTCGATGACGAGATTAAAAAGCTAGAACCACACTGTATAGTAAAACGAACAGTATCACAGTACCGTACTGTTCAGTAGCTCTACAAAGAATGGTCACACTGCATGATTTGATTCACAGATGAAAAAGTTACAACCACACTGTACAGTAAAACAAACAGTACCACAATACAGCACTGTTCAGAAGCTTTTCAAAAGATGGTCACACTGCATGATTTGATCCACAGATGAAAACGTTAGAGCCACACTGAATAGTAAAACAAACGGTACCACAGTACCGTACCGTTCAGTGGCTTTTCAAAGAAAGGTCACACTGCATGATTTTACCACAGCTGAAAAAGTTAGAGCCACACTGTTTAGTACTGAGCAAAACGTACCACAATACAGCACTGTTGAGTAGTTTTCCAAAGAATGCTCACAATGAATGGTTTTAATCTCAGATGAAAAAGCTAGAACCACACTGTTTAGTGAAGCAAACAATACCACAGTACCGAACGTCTCAGTAGCTTTCCAAAGTCAAATTTCATGGTTTTGTTCATTTTCACAAAAAAACGCTGTAGGCTACAGCAAACAGTACCACCGTCAAGCAAAACGCAAAGGCGCACATCAGTCACGAGGCTCGCCCAGCCAAAGTTGCGGTTTACCGCTATCTGTAGCATGAAGCCCCTTCCAATACTTTTACTTCCCCTGAAGAGGATTCTGGTCTCGCACAGGGTCCCAGCATTATATCGCCGGTTATCAATTTGTAGACGTGAGTGGGGAGAGACAGTATAGAGTTGACTTTGTTGCCTAAAGAAACAACACAGCACCATCATTTTTCTACAGACCCAGAAATGATGAGTTACAGAACGAAAACCACGTTGCAGAAATAAGGGTTTACCACTGCGTAAAAACCTGTGAAGTTTTCCTTTATTTATTTATTTATTATTTTTTTTTTTTTCACTATCATTTTCCTAGTCGCTATAGTTTTGTCTCGTTTGTTTTACGTTACTTGTGAACGTAACAGGTCTTTACACCGAGGATGAGCCAAAAACGAGCAGTCAAAAAATCCAAAATTGTAGAAACTTTTAAAGGTTGAAAAGGACTACGAAATTAGGCCAAAATGACACCAGGTTAATGGCGGGATATAGCACGCAGGTTCCATAAAAAAAATAAAAGTTAACCACGAAACGACCATTGGCAAAAGAGAATTATAGGGGTAGTTTCTTCAGAAACTGGTGCTGTTTTGGTGGGGAATTGAAACACAAGAAATTGAGATAATCAAACGAATCGATAACGTACGTTACACCACCGTAAGGGACCGGTCATTTATTTGAGGGGGGAAACGGCTGGTGCATTTTAATTTTTCTATAGAGCCAATTCACAGAAACAAAAGAAGATGTTTTCCAAAGAATAAAATTTAATTCCAGGAGGATCAGTTCACCAACATGGCTGCCGTTTCTATGTTTGGGGACACCAACATGGCTGCTGTGAAAACATGTGCATACACGCTCAATATATAGTTTTCCGTGGGCCTGTTCTTGCAACTGCATAACATAATATGGCCTCCATCGAGTCTACACATGAAATAAGATGACCCGCCCTCAACCAAAGAAACAGTTTTAATACAACTTAAATAAAACTCACCGAACTATTTAAAAGAAATATCGAGTAGCCCTCCTCCCAGATCTAGTAGCTGGAAATTGGAATGCACGAAAATACACGACCCCCCGGAAATGGTTGCAGAATTTTATGCAACCCCCTATTTTCATGTGCACAAAAAAGTATGACTCCCAACCCAGTTCCACCAGCCCACCCCCCCCCCCCCTCCCTCTCTCTAATAGATGACCGGTCCCTGAGGTAAAAGGAAGGTGCTGACGTTTCGAGCGTTAGCCCTTTGTCAGAGCGTATGAGAGGATTATGGATTACGTGCAATTTTATAGGGAAGTTTGGAGCTATGCTATTGGTGGAACCATAGCAGCGTGTGAAGTGAAGTGAATTAGTTAAATGAATGAAAAACGTTCGTTGATACCCCACCGACGCAGCACCAGTTTCTTTAGAAACTACCCCGACAATACTTGTTATCTTTATCGCTGCGACCAATAACGTTGTTCTTCAGTCTTTTTCACTCCACATCCCGAACTTCGCAAGCAAGAGAACCGTACCCTGATGACAAACCAAGATGCCAAGCCTGAAGACACTCACAAAGGAGCTACACCAGGAAATATGCGACCTTTCCCCGCACCAGGGCAACACAGAAAGCCGCAAAAAATTAGAACGAATTTTTATCTTCCAACTCCGTTCTCTAAATCCCCACGGTATCAACAAATGTTTTTCACTCCTTTAATTAATTCACTTCCGTTCACACTCTGCTATGGTTCCACCAATAGCCCAGCTCCAAACTTCTATATATAAACTTCACGTAACTCATAATCCTCTCATTCGCTCTGACGAAGAGCTAACGCTCGAAACTTCAGCACCTCCCTTTTACCTTACGGTGGTATAACCTACTTTATCAATTTGTTTGATTGTCCAAATTTCTTGATTAGCAAAAGAGACTATGACCTAAGAAAACACCTGAGTAATTCGATATAAAAGTTAGGAAAAAAGGTTTGAGATACCGCATGACTATTCCAACATATCGAGTGTCACCGCACACCGAACTAGCCATAGAGCAACCAGACCAATTCGTCTCTATCTTCGGTAGCATTTCGGAAGACCTTGGTCTTTGAAATTTCCGATGTCGTCCGCGCATGCTTACTGCTGGCATTTCGTCCGCTGAAGATCTTCTTTCTGAGTGCCTGCGAGGTACTTGGGTTCTCTACTTCTGTTTCGTATTGGCTGGTAGAAAATACTTTGGTGTTGACATGTGGTAGTGATGCTCCCACGGACTGTAATGGTCACGGAAGAAGGAACCAAACCTTGAAAAGGGTAAGAAAAGTTCTTGCACTGAATGATCTATCTTTAGATCCCGGACCTGATCATGTTTTTGACCTCGTTCCTGATCAATATCGAGATCACGCCAGTGTTCACGGACCTAATAACGCTATTGCTCACGATCTTCATCAATATCGATTTAACTCCAAAGATCACGGACCAGATCATATTTTTGATCCCGATCTTGATCATTATCGAGATCACGCTGTTGATCACGCTACTGATCACGAGCAATGAGACGATCCAGATCAGGGCTACGGTCTTCTTACAAAACACGTAAACACGTTTTTTTATTACGTTTTATCATAACCATAATCATAATCACGATCGTAATCATAATCATAATAATAATATTAACTTGTATTGAGCAAATTTCGATTCTATAAATATCGAACTACAAATAACTAAAAATATTTACAAATATCGAACTTTTCATCTGCGATTTGAATTTTCTCACCTTGGAGGAAATTTCAATTCGTCTGGCACATCTCTCGGATTGTTTGTCAGTACATCGTTGTCCTGGTAATCATCTCCATGAGGGGGGATGTAGAATTTGCCCATCTGTGCCTCGGTGTCGCTGAGCCCTCCGTGAGAAATACGAGCATATCCCAGCCGTACGAGCCCTCGGTACATGATGTGCTCACACCAATATCCTAGAAAGAGAACAGAAGGGCTGTGAGTAATTGGAGTGCCTGAGTAATTGGACAGTACGCGCCATCACGCGCGCGCTTAAATGGCTTTTTTTCACTTCTGGCATAAAAAATCTTGGAATTTCATGTGTTTTGATTTAAAAAAAACACGTTTATACATCACAAATTCTGTTAAAGTTATAACTCGTGATTAAACAAATCGGACTCCCGCTACGCGGTCCTCCGATTTTGTTTATCACTCGTATGATTACAGACCGAATTGGACTCCACTCAGTCCTATTACCATTGCAAATCAATCCTAATCAGTTGCTTAATTTCATTTTTCGGTTGTATTTGTCATCAGTTATCAGTTTCACAAATGTCTTGTTTAAAGGGTTGTCCTATTTACAATGAAAACGTGGACCTGTAACACTTCCCATAAAGCACTTCCCTTTCATGTGCACGCACTGCGTGACTAGCATTAGGGACGGACCATTAGAAAAGTGATGGGGGGAGGGGGGTGGGAAAAAAAAATTCATGCAAGGGAAAATGCCAAGAAAAAAGATTCATGCAAAGAAAAAGGTGAAAAAAAATTCATGCAGAAGGAAGGTCCAATTTTGACTTTTTCACACGCAGTAAAAAAAATTCGTGCAGAGGGGTTCACCTGAAAAAAACATTCCTGCACAAGCAGTGAGCGAAAAAAAAATTCGCGCAAGCTGAAAATTCCCCACCCCCCCCCCATCACTTTTCTAATGGTCCGTCCCTTACTTCCAGTAGCCCACTGTGCATTAATGCCGTCAGCGCTCCAAACTGAAAAGCTTATCTAAGGAATATAGGATACCATAAACTAGGGCAAGGAACCCCCTGCAAGGTATTGTGGGCTAAGTTCTATCGTCAGCATCAAATTTCGAATGTTTGAGTCTGGTTAGAAAGCCTTACAAGCATAGAGTACGTATCAATCTACAAAAATCCTCTTTAAATGAGTCTATAGAAAAGCGAAGACAGCCTTGCCGTTGGGCAAAGTCTGATGGGCAGAGACGACATTGTTTCCAAAGTACAGTTTTGCCCCGACCTTTCTGGCCGAAGCTCTTCGGATTTGTCAAACGACCCAGGACAGAACATCGTTCAATAACTGTTTATACTTCACTGCTCAAGGCTGTCGTCAACTCAGACCTCGTTCCAGTCCTAGCTCTCTTTCGTTTGCACTTGATTCCTGTCGCCTTCCGAAAGTCACGCTTGCCGAAGATGTACAGGCACGGATTTAGGAACGACGACGCGAACCGAATGTATCCGATGGTGTACTCGGCCCAGTGCGGCAGAGGAAAGGAATTTAGAGCCTGCTGGTATAGCATTAAAAAGTATGGCAACCAGCAAACTAAATATGTTACAAACATTACAGCAACAATGGTAACTGCCCGACCTTCCCTCTGCCTCCACCGTCGTTGCTCTTTTAATTCCTCCGGAATGTTGACCAGTTCGAGCTTGTTTTGTCGGCGAACTTCGTACACCATCATCGCATAAGCAAAGCCCATAAACGTCAGAGGAATCCCGACATACACCACGAGACAAGCGATGCTGTACACGTGTGCCTTTTGTCGGACATCTTCGGTAGCGTGCTCCTGAGGATCGTAGTTCGTCGGGTCGAGCCACCAAAACTGAACGAGCGATAGCACGAGGGAGCTGAACCACACGAAAGCAAGCGCGATGTTACATCGACGCTTTGTTACGATCAGCCTGTACTGAAGCGAGTATCTTATCGCTATGAAGCGATCCATGGTGACGGCTAAGATGTGTGATACGGCCAGGAACGATGTGAACATCCATAAGAAAATCGTAGCAAAACAAAGGCCGGTTTGTTGAAAAATGTTGCAAACGACGCACAGCGGCAAAATGACCAATCCGGTAAAAAGGTCGCTTGCCGCCAAACTTGTGAGGATAATGTTAGCCGTAGTCCGCAAAGACGGCTTTTTAGCGATGAGTATGAAAACGCATGAATTTATGAAGACAACAGCGAGCGCCAGCACAATACCAACAATGTCAACTTCTGGGCTGAAACCAATCATGGCTTCATCATAGCCTTCGTCCTCTAAAGGCGTGTAGTTCGGGAAAAAACAAGAAAGGTTACCGGAGGCCATGATGTAAGAATGTCGCTCGAAGTTTATGCGCCAAAAGTCTAACTGCCAACAATGAACAAATTCGACTGATCAGCTTAATGAATGCTTAACCTGCAATTTAACAATAGCAGCATGGTTATTGAGAAAGACTAAATGAAGAAATTAGGATAGGTCAATATTAAATGAAGCATACGTGCAGCTAACTAAAAGACAATCCATAATTCAGAATCGGACGCTTGTCAGTCAAGAAATTCTATGCGATTAGAGAAACACAGCATTACAATTAACAATTTCATTTGTTGGCTTTTTGTCCTTTAGTGTCAATCGCTGATCATGACTTAAACCATTTCCCAGCTGTACTGTAAGAGAGAAGGATGTTTTAAAAATGATAATTACATTGTATTAAAACCAACCGTATATCCTGTTTGCATATGCAAATGTCCTGTCCATTTTATGCTGAGTGAGGTGAACCTGTAACAACACGCGAGAGACTTTCTTTAGCAAACGACGTTTAATAATAATGTAGAGCAGATAGAAAAACAAGTAATACATGTGCTAGGAGTGGCTAGTGAAAAATCTAAACTATTTCCGGTAATAGATACCGCAGACACGTAAACTATTTCGGTCAGCCCTTGTGGTTTCTAGATAAACCACATTAGTTTCGTCACATCTTTCCTCCTATAAAGAAAGTAAGCTACATGTGTTTCCTAATAAATCAAGATCGAATCAACAAGTATTTAGAGGAACTAATAGTTCATTTGGTGACAAAGTCCTTTAGGTGAGCAGGTGGTCTGCGGGTACGTTGTGATTTGCGTATACTAACAGGTTGTGAGTCAGGGGTGCTGGATGCTTGGGTCGGCGGCTGATTGGCTAGTTCAATGTGTTGAGGTTTTGTCTCTGCACATGATGTAGAAGGTTCTGGCTCGCTGGAGTCTACAATGGGAGGTTCTTTGGACTGAATCAGCTGGCGGCGGTTGCGACGGTATACAGTCTCACCGACTTTCACATCGTAGCTACGCGGACCAGCTTGTGCCATGCAGGTACCAGCGCTCCAGGTTTTCTGACCAGGTAGTTTCATGCGCACGGTTTCACCTTGTCCGATTGGTCGCAGTGCCGGCCTTGCATGCTTGTTGTAGTAGTGCTGCTGCCGCTGTTTGTTGCCAATAAGCGCGCGTGTCTCCTCTTCTGTTGAGTAACGAGGCTGTAACAGGGTACCGGCGACAGGAAGGAGGGTCTTGCAGCGACGTCCCATTAGACGCTGGGCGGGGCTGGTGCCAATTCCTTCAGTCGGGGTGTTCCGCCAATCTAACAGTGCTAGGAACTCTGATTGGCCAGACTCTTTACACTTGGTAAACAGGCGTTTCACAGTTTTCACGGCGTTCTCAGCCTTTCCATTTGACTGTGGATGGTAGAGTGATGATGTACTGTGTTTGAACATCCAGGTTTTCGCGAAGACAGCGAATTCAGCGGATGCAAACTGGGGACCGTTATCCGTCACGAGGACGTCTGGAATGCCATACCTGGCAAATACGGCTTTCATTTCTTTGATGACGTTGCGTGACGTCGCGGTGTTGAGTCGAGCAACTTCTATGAAGTTACTGTAGTAGTCAGTGATGACTAGGAGTGTGCGGTTGTCTAGCTCACAAAGATCAGCGGCGACTTTGGACCAGGGACGGGCCACCACTTCGTGCTGTACGAGTGTTTCCTTGGCTTGTCCGGTGCGGTGCGCTAGGCATACGTCACACTTCGAGATGTACTCTCGTAGCTCGGTTGCCATGCGGGGCCAGTAGAGGGTATCACGTGCTCTGCGTATACACCCTTCAACGCCAATATGCGAGCTGTGTACCACTGCCATAAGCTCCTTACGTAGGGAGGCTGGTACTACGAGAAGTTGTCCTTTGAAGACGAGTTCGTTCTGGACAGTCAGCACATCTCTCATGTCGAAGTAGGGGTAGAGACATTCCGGAATTTCGGATCTGGTTTCTGGCCATCCCCGGCGTATAGTAGCACGTAGCTGCTGTAACACAGGATCATCTGCCGATGCATGTCTGATCTGCTGCCAACGCTCGTCACTGACTGGTAGTGAGGCTGTGTGATCCACTTCCTCGAGCTCTTGCGTGAACTCACAGGCGTTGACCTCTGGGAGGAAAGCTCTGCTCAGGGTGTCGGCCAGAAACATGTCGTGACCTTTCTTGTAAGTCACTCGAAGGCTGTACTTTTGGAGTCTCAGCAACATTCGCTGGAGTCGCTTAGGTGCTGAGTGGAGTGGCTTTAGAAAGATTGACTCTAAGGGCTGGTGGTCGCTTTCCACATGGACTTCGTCACGGCCGTACACATACGGCTCAAAACGTTCGCACGCAAAACCGATTGCGAGCAGTTCCTTTTCTATTTGGGCATAGCGAGTTTCTGCATCTGTAAGAGCACGCGATGCGTAGGCCACCGGCTGTCCGTTTTGTAATAGGGCGGCGCCTAACCCAAACTGAGAGGCGTCACACTGGAGCGTGACTTCTTCCTCTAGGTTGTAGTAGCGCAAGACTGGGGTAGTCATGACAGCATTCTTTAGCGCCACCAATGCCTCTTCTTGGGCAGTTTCCCAGGTCCACTGTACGTCTTTCTGGGTGAGTTCTCTTAATGGCTTTGTGATGTCAGACAGACGTGGTAGGAACTTGCTGAGATACTGTGCGAGTCCCAGCAATCTCTGAACTCCGGCCTTGTCTGTGGGTGCGGGCATTTCGCTGATCGCCCGGACTTTGGCGGGGTCTACACATAGACCTTTGTCTGTGGCGACGTGTCCGATGAACGGGACTTCCGTTAGTCGGAGGTTGAGCTTGTCCGTGTTGAGCTTAACGCCTCGCTCTTTGCAGCGTTCCAGGAATCTAATCAGGACTGTGTCGTGGTCATTAATGGCCTCTTCAACTGTGTTTCCGCAACCAATTGCGATAAAATCATCTGCCACGACTTCGATGCCTGAAAGTCCTTCAATGAGCTCGTGCATTTTGCGTTGGAAGACTTCAGGAGCTGAGCTGATACCGAAAGGCAGGCGTCGCCAACGGTAACGTCCAAACGGGGTGTGAAAGGTTGTCAGGTAGGACGACTCTGCATCAAGGGCCACATGCCAGAATCCGTTTCGTACATCGAGCTTTGTGAAGACTTTCGCGCCATGGAGTCGAGTAGCAATGTCTTCAATTGTTGGGAGAGGGTAGTGCTCGCGTTGGACGGCACGGTTGAGGTCCCTGGGGTCCAGGCATACGCGTAGTTTTCCGTTTTTCTTCGGTACAGTTACCATGGAGCTTATCCATGCTGTGGGACAGGTCACGGGTGCAATGATTTCCTGTTTCTCCAAGTCTTCTAAGGTTTCTTTTACTTTAGCTCTGAGTGCCACAGGTACGCGACGCGGTGCGTGCTGTACAGGGTTAACGGTGCTGTCAATTCTAATATGGTGTTCACCGGCCAGCTTTCCGACACCTTCGCCGAAAACTTGCGGGTATTTCTTAATCAGGGCCATTTTGGTAATGAGCGCTTGCGTTACTTTTGCTGCCGTTTCGAGCGAGTACACTGGGGCATTTCCTGTTTGTGGTTTGTTTAATTGATCATTGTCAGTGTATGTAATGATCTTCATGCCCACACAGGCTTTTCGTCCAAGGAGGGGGCGGATTGTGTTGTTGTCAACAAGTTTACAATCCAACTGACATCTGTAGTCGTCACGCCACACGGTAATACGAACTTGGCCCACAACTTGTAATTTCGAACCACCGTAGGCTGAGAGTTGAGTGTTCAGTGGTGTCACGCGCTCCAATTTGTGGTCTTTTGTGGCTTTCTTGTAGAGGCTCACCGGAATTACGTTGCACTGTGCTCCAGTGTCCGGTTGAAACCGCAGATAATTGCCAGACTCCAGTTTTAGTGTCACGAGTTGGGAATCATCCAGATCTACTGCTGATATCATGTCGGCGTAGAATACCTCGGATTCGCTGACATCGTCGTCGACAGCTCTAACAAACGTGCGAGTGTTGTTGTCTCGTTTCTTACTGCGACATTTAGCTGCAAAATGCGATAGTTTACCACACTTCAAACACGTCTTGCCGAAAGCCGGACATTGTTCTTTCTTTGCGTGATCATGAACAGAGCCACACCTCTCACATTCTTTGGGCTTTCCGTGTTGGGAGTCCTTGCCTTTGAGATTTCGTGTTCTTGGCACTTTAAGGTTCTTGCTTTTTTCTCTGACTGCATTTACGGTGCTTGATGGATTCTCTTCTTTTTCCATAAGTTTCATCTGAGCAGTTGTGCTCTCGGATGCCCTGCAGATTTCGTCTGTTTTGGCGAGTGTTAATGTTGTCTCCCTTAACAATCTCTCTCTGAGTTTGTTGTCACGAATTCCAAACAACAGGCGGTCGCGAAGTATTTCTTCGGGAGTTATTGTTGCAAAATTGCAACCCTCGGCTAACTTTCGAAGTGCCGTGCGATACTGGTCGTAAGTCTCTCCTGGCCCTTGAATACGTCGGTTGAAGCGATATCTTTCGAAGGGAATGTTCTTGCGCGGTTCGCAGTAATCTCCTAGTTTCTTTAGTACTGGTCCGATTTTCTTGTCGTCTCCCTCGTTTACCCAGTCGTTGAAGGTCGAGTACACCTCTCTTGCTTCTTCGCCTATCACTGTCAAGAGTGTGGCTACTTGTACTGACTGGGACTTCTCGCTGAGCTCTGTGGCGAGAGCGTAGTTTTCCCATGCTAACAGGAACTTTTTCCACTTTTCCGCAGCGTTCGAGTCATGAATCTCGAGGTGCGCTGGAGGTGGTAGGGAGTATCCCGATGCCATTCTTTTTACTCTTGCGTTGATGAGAAACTATGTGTAATATAGTACCACTATAGCTCTCCACCGCTGCCACCATGTAACAACACGCGAGAGACTTTCTTTAGCAAACGACGTTTAATAATAATGTAGAGCAGATAGAAAAACAAGTAATACATGTGCTAGGAGTGGCTAGTGAAAAATCTAAACTATTTCCGGTAATAGATACCGCAGACACGTAAACTATTTCGGTCAGCCCTTGTGGTTTCTAGATAAACCACATTAGTTTCGTCACAAACCATAGTTAACTAATGGCTAACTATGGGTGAACTTCCTTTCCACGAAAAAGACTAAACTTGCTTTGTTGTACGCTATTAGTGAAGAAATCATATGGGAGGTCTTAACGTCAGATATTAACGAATGTACATCTGTCTAGCTCTAAAACAAAACATTGCATTGTGAGGATAGTTTCTAAAGAAACTGGTGCTGCGTTGATGGGGAATTGAAGCACCAAAAAAAATAATGAAAATAATGTCGAAAAAAAACTATGAAAACAATTCTCTGAATCGAACATAGGGAACTTAAAATGATATCTTAACCAGTTCAAATCGCTTACCTCCGACAAAACAGGAATATCGCTGTTGATTAGTACAGTTTCAGATAATTCCTCGATTTTGTCAAAACGATGCTAAAATAGTCTTTATGTTTGGACAAAGTGAACTGAAAAAAATAAACTTTTAGATGAACGTAACAACTGTTCACTTTTTTCTTGACACACGCTTAAACCTGTTAATAAACTTATGGCTTCCTTCTGTCAATTAATGTTCAAAACGTAGATATAAGATACGTGATCGGTTCATATTTCATTGCGCTTTTGAGCGTAGGTGGGTTTAACAAAAGTAAAGTTTTGAATTATATTTTAGAAACTTACCATATAGTATTATTGACTTAAAATTCAGACAAATTCTTCTTTAGAAAAACTTTTCACGTTAATTCGTTTAACTTTTGTTTTGTGATTGCCTATCAAGTCAGGTAGTTAAGCACAAGAACCGCAGGACACTAAACTTGAAGATTCTCCCGAGTACGTATAGTTTGTGTATTAACGTCAAAACGAAACGTGACTTAGAAAGCAAGTAAAAATTTATCATGGAACATTTCAACGAGCTGATTGGCTGAGAACACGTCAATTATTTCCATACAGTGCATGAAGTTGAAATGGAGTGCAAAAAATTGTAATTCTACGCAGATATTAGAAATTAAATTTTTACATGTACGTTATTATTTTATTTTTAGAGGATATTACAGGGTGGCGAGAAGATCTGAATTTTATGTTTGAGTGGCAAGAACAATATCTCATGAGTGAGTATTTGTTCGTGACACGAGAACATAAAATTCATATTTTCAAGCTGACGTATAATTTTCTTTTTATTATATAGACAAAAACACTTTACGTTGTTCGTTTGACAGCTTTTTACACAAAGTGAACCGTGTAAGGCAGATCGATATCCTCACTTGTCCCGGATTGTAGTTTCATATGAATTTTACGAGTGGTGTAATTCCCGGTAAAACACTTACGTCTATAGAATAAATTATTATTATGTTATTGCTTTTGAGGGCAATTTGGAATAAATAAACAATGCCATAGTTTTCAACAACATCCATTGTGGATCTTAAGAACAGACTTCATTGTGCCGCTCAAATAAATATTTCTATAGATGCATTTGGAGTCCTTTCTGTTCTCTACTTTCAATGAGGATGCTTTTTGTCTTGTCTTTACCATCATCCTCAGCAGCAGCATCAGCAGCATTATTATCAAGCTGAACATATCCTTTCTACACATAACATAATCTCTGAAAGCAAAATGTTTATGGAGTCGTGTGAAATCGGGCTGAAAGTATCAAACAAGATAAAATGCCACATTACATACTTCAGTAAGAAAATATCACTTAAAAGATGAATTTAACTGAACAAATTTTTACAATAATTTCTGCCATTAACTAGATAACTGAAGCTAAAACGTGTAAAAATAGTCTTGTAAACAACTTGTAAGAAGCCAGTCTCCTAGGATTTTCGAACATCTAAAAAATGGTATTATTGCCCATTTTTAACGGATTTTTAACGTAAAAAGGTCACCTAGAATTTTCGGGAGCCTTTTTTCTGGCTGAAATTTTCGAAAAGGTAAGTTTTGATCGCTATAATTTTCGGATCACAAGACTTTCAGCTAGAAAATCCGAACAGATTAAAAAATTTTAGGGGATAGAAATATGCGTATATCTACCTTTTAAATACTAAAACACTTTAATCAATGCTGTGTTCAAGTGGTTTTGAACTATATTCTCGTTGGGTGCCCTTGTCCTTACTACGACCGGCTGGTTACAAGTGGCTTTGACGTAGGCAAATGTACCTTTTTCTAGGATGTTTCATGTTTTCAGCCTGTAGCATTCTATTTACAGGCCGAGGTGACCCAGTCTACCCCATTAAGGGAAGGACCATTAGAAAAGTGATGGGGGGGGGCGGAAACCAAAAAAAAATTCATGCAAGGGAAAATGCCAAGAAAAAGAATTCATGCAAGGAGGAAGGTAAAAAAAATTCATGCAGAAGGAAGGTCCAATTGTGACTTTTTCACACGTAGTAAAAAAAAATTCGTGCAGAGGGGTTCACCTGAAAAAAAAGATTCCTGCACAAGTAGTGAGCGAAAAAAAAAAAATTCGTGCAAGCTGAAAGTTCCCCACCCCCCCCCCATCACTTTTCTAATAGTCAGTCCCTAAGTCTTTCAGATCTGTCAAAGTACTATTTTCAAAGATTAGATTCGTCGTTCCACTATTTTCTGATCGAACTGGAATTTGGAAGAGTTAGTTTTTATAGAGAGGAAACCCGGAGAACTTGGAGCAAGGAGGGAACCAACAACTAACTCGACTCACCTGAGACAGTTTATCGAATATCTTTTTGACATACAGAATTCTGCATTTGCGACGTCACCAGCTCAGTAGCACTGATTTGCTCTACAAAGTTTTCATTTCGTGATCCATGCGATAAAATCTAATCATGGTCAAATTTCTTATATCTGTCAAGGACTGCGTCTAGAGCACTTTTGGCAATTCTTTTTTAAAAATTCTTCATGCTACCATATCTTAGCTGAGTGATCAAGTCTTGCCATCCGAATAAACCTGTCGCGCACTATCAGGAAAGTTTTTCCCAACATTTTGCGGTGAAATGTTCTTTTCCAGGCACATGTTTATTCGACTCCGCTATCTTCGCGACTGAGTTTTATTATCGTAGTGTTGAAGTGCGTGTGCCATTGCGGGAGACACATTTTTATTGAAGGAATCAAAAGTGAAAGCAAATAAACTGAAACGCTTTTAAAAGCAGGGTATCTTGTCGCATCGCTAAAATTTGAATTTCTGCGGTAATGTCATTCTGTGCTTTGTCCTCATCGGCTAAAGCAGTGACGGTGTCAACTGTGCTCAGTCGGTTGATAGCGAATACTGGCATATCTGTCTTTGGTCGCGAATTTATCGAATTTTATGAACAAATTTTTGACAGTTTTAGGATAGACTCAGCACTATGAAGGAGACAGCATTACTCACCTGTCCTTTAAAAAATTGAAAACGAAGAGAAAATTTGTTGTTTGTTTGGCAAAGCTCACTGTCGTTTAATTAAGTTGAAGTGAGATCAGTGAGCGACTCCCAGCCAAAATACGAGGAAAAAACAATTTTGTATTTGGAGATTCCAAAACTAGAATTATGAAAATGCAGAGTTAAATCGCTGTTATTTTGTCCGGAGCTGAGAGGCGTCCAGCCGGGAATTTACGGAAACCAACTATCTACGACCCTGGTGCTCCATGTAAACAGACACCGAACCTTCAATTTAGTAAAAGCAGTAGCTCGTAAAAATCTGCTAAAACGAAACTAAAATCTTAATTTCGAGGCCAAAAGCCCAAATTTTTTTTCCTTGAACTGTCGTGTTTTTTGTAAACTTAAGTGATATTCTTTCATTCTTTATTTTGTTTCTTCCCAAAGACCTTCAAGATCAACTGAATGTCTCCCACTTTTTATTTTTTAAACAATTTTCACACGAAACCTTAGCCACGAAAAAAGAAAGTTTCATATTCTAAGAGTAAACTTATTTCGTTAGAGCGAAACAAGTAATTGTTGAGGCTGAATAAAGAACGTTTTCCTCTGACAATGCTCTACGATTAAAAGGATTTAGCTGGATATATTTCACTGAAGAATTATTTTTCTTGCCAAGCAGGGGATTTTCTTCCAGTACAAATTACACTGAGGATCGCAATTCAAACTCGCTAAAACCTTTTCTAAAGCAAACTCTGGGATTGCGCTATAGGCAAGTTTAGGCTTAATCAAAATTCGCGACGTATTTTTTGCCGCTAGCGTGTATACATATATACGTATCGGATATGCGTCTGATACCAGGAAGAATTGTGACGCTTAAATGATTAATTACAAAAATCCTGGGTTGGCAATAGTACTTAAGATAATTTATTCACTTTGTTTTCTATCAGTTTAAAAACTTTTTGATCTGCATGACTGGCTTTTCCTTCCTAAAACGATAAGGTGACGAGTGGTCAGGCTTTTAGATAGATCCCGAGAAATTAAATTACAGAGGCGACGTGAGCAATTTTCATGGCGATCCTTTCTAATTGCTTTCTTCAAAGCTTGAATTGAAAGATGAAGTATTCATTCAGCAGTCAAATCACAGCAAGACAATGAAGAAAATGAGGCTTTGGGGGGATTATAGACTCACTTTTCATATAAATTAATCTAACTTCAGAATATTGCTTTCAACATGACATACATCCGTATGGCTTTTGTGCGACCTTTTTTACACTATTTGATCTTAACACTGTTTCTCTGCTTGTTGCTTTATCTACGGAATGTTGCAAAGTGAATATTTTGAACTGTCTAGATGTACAAAAAAGAAACACAGTTTAATAAATTCACGCAAACGCAAGTAATGGAAATAAACCCAAAAATTACAACTTACCCTTTCGTTTCGGTCGATCGATCTCCAGTAATCTTGTTTCCTCTTATATTGCTTATAGCAAGGATGAAGCTTTTACGTGGAATCGATCAAACCGCTTTCATTGATTGGTTACTCTTCCGCAACGTTCAACCTCTCAACCAAATATTGGCGCAGCACGGACAATCATAAAGTAAAAATATAACTGAAAATACGATACGATTTGTGTAGGAAACGTATCATGTTTGCTGTCCCGTTCCCGTCTCGACAGTTAATTTTTATGCCTTCACTTGGCAGTGAATTCAGTTTGAAGGCTTGTCTGGCCCACCTCCTGTTGAATATGTCATTCCACGGACAATCTAGGCGGGGTTAATACCTCTGAAAACAACCTACATTTAGTATTTTGCCTTTTAACGAGGCCTATTGTTTTGCTAGCTAAATGTGCGCACTGTCAGGATGTGGCTCTCGTTACTAATGGATCCTTTAACCTTGTAGGGAGTTGTCATTTGGTACAATCGCGATAAATGTCAGAGCAGTCGGGCAACCTCGAACAGCCATAATTCTCTACTTGAATAGCTTCATTGAAGTTCTCTGCAAAGCAGTTCGGCGGTCGAAATGTGCCGTAACAGGAGACCGATCTTAAATACATAGCTTTCACGTTTACAAAACTGATTAAAAGAAAACATGGAAAGAAATATTAAAGGAAATAAAGTGTATTACACCCTCTTGTTTTGTTTAAGATTTCCAGTTCGTGTCCAAACAAAGTTAAACGATGGAAAATGTTTCTGTGGCATTTATTAGTGACTCAGTTACAAGTGGAAAGAACAATTATTTCAAATGATAAAATCCTAAGACCCAAACATCGCGGCAAGAGGAAAAAAACATTCAAAGAGGCACTTTATCTTGACCTGCAATGTGGCGAGCTGAGACATGCTTTTATTTTGTTTTGAGTTAGATAGTTCCGTACTTTTATATATTCCTCCTTTGTTAATTTTTATCTGGCTGCTATTGGCGCATGTTTTATCATTCAGGAAGCACTCACTACGGTATATCGTTGAAGCCTGCACATAACATAACACGCGAACCGAAAATTTCTCCGGTCCACGTTAGCCGCGAAACAGCGAAGCTCCCTTACCCTTGACAAACATGGCGGCTAAATAGTTGTCAAAGCTTTCAAACAGTTTCCTGGTTGCTGAGGTATTTGTGAGGACTAGGCTTACGTTAACATTTTCATTCTTAAGTAAATTCTATTTTTTTTCTTTCTCTCGCTCTCTCTGTCTCTCTCTGTCTCTCTCTGTCTCTCTCTCTCTCTCTCTCTCTCTCTCTCTCTCTCTCTCTCTCTCTCTCTCTCTCTCTCTCTCTCTCTCTCTCTGTCTCTCTCTCTTTCTCTCTCTGCCTTTCAGTTTTTTTCTGTAAAAGTTCTGCTTTGCAACGGTTCTGGAAAGCTTAAAACAGAAAAGAAACTTCCCATGAAGCAACTGTTTACTTAGTGAAAACAAGGAATCAATTGTTTTGCATTGCAAAACTCTTGTTTTTCAGAATTGGTTTTTAAGCAATAGGAAAACCAGACAGCGAAAAGGTTTTGGCTTTTCGTCTCTGCGGGTGGTCTTTATAATTGACTGAAACTGTTCTGTAATTCTCTGAGGTCTCATTCGAACATATTAAAACTATCGATACGAATTCTACACATATTCGATGCCAACTAGACCGGCTGTACTTACGAATTGCTCCCGCGCCATCGATGGCCTCGTTATGAGCAACTGGCATTATTTGCATATAGCAGTGTTTTCAACATGAAAATAGAGTAAAGTGTTCTACGTATTCACTTTCTATCATGTCAACATCCACAAAGATATAGATTATGTACGCCTGCCATGCTACGTGACTAAGAATCCTATTTAATTTGTTTTCTGTGAAGCGAATGTGTTTTTTTGCGTGTTAGAGTTACTTCGGTGGCGCAAACGTCCACATTCTTCCGCGAAGTCAATTCGCCAATCATGTCATGTGTGCACCTAAATATGGTCAAAACACTGTTTCCGGTTTCTTCAATGTATTGATTTTTATTCATTTTATGGAATTTTGTGAGAAATAAACACATTCCTATTTATCTACTCCATTTCTTCCATCCGGATCTTGTTTAGGGACGGACAGTTAGAAAAGTGATGGGGGAGGGGGGGGGGTGGAGAAAAAAAACAAAAAAATATTCATGCAAGGGAAAATGCCAAAGAAAAACTTCATGCAAAGAAGAAGGTACGTAAAAAGAAATATTCATGCAGAAGGAAGGTCCAATTGTGACTTTTTCACACGTAGTAAAAAAAAATTCGTGCAGAGGGGTTTACCTGAAAAAAAAAATTCCTGCACAAGCAGTGAGCGAAAAAAAAAAATTCGTGCAAGCTGAAAATTCCCCACCCCCCCCCCCCCCATCACTTTTCTAATGGTCCGTCCCTTACACGGAGGACAACGGTCCTAATTTTATTGTAACTTTCTAGGAAGATAAAAGGGGCCTCTGATTAAAGGGGTACTGTCACGTTTTGAGGAAAATGTTTTGTTTGAACATGGGCAAGCCTAAAAGAAAACGTTTTCCCCATTTCTTATCCCCGTAATACATTTCTGATCCAACTTTACTTAAATTGAAAATTTGCAAATAGTTTTCCATTCGGTTCATTTTATCAGTTTCACCGTGACTTGTATTGTTTTTTAAATCTCCCTCGGACAGAAATGTGCAGATTACAACCAGGTGGACGAACAGACATAGTTTGATTCTACGCTGGTAACTAATCTCACTCTAGTTTCTCATGTAGTAAACGCAGTGTAACATTATTTGGCATTCATCGTCCCAGAGAGAGCGCAAGTAGACCCCTGCCTCTCCCCCAACAAAAATAAACAGATCGATATCAAGTGTATCACGTGGTTAGTGTACGCGCCATTTTAACCAGATTAGGAATTTCACTTTTGTAAACTCAAAAACCTCTACTTCTATGGGGTGCCATTACCGCCAAAATTCAGCTATCGTTACTTCCGTAAATGGTGCCTCCAATTTTGTTTATGGTGCCTTCGTTTTCATAAAAGGTGCCTCTGTTTTTGTAAATGGTGCCTCCAATTTTGTTTATGGTGCCTTTGTTTTCATAAATGGTGCCTTCGTTTTCGTAAATGGTGCTTCAAATATTCAGCAGTCTGGGAAACTCTCTGGTGACTTAACCGAGGAAAGCTGGGGCTCAGTGTCAAAATGGCGGACTCCTTAGCCTGTCTTTGCGGTCTTGTTACAGGAGAAATTGCAAACATTTGCAACAGTTTATAGAACTATAGAATATCAGTCTATTTAAAATGTTCAAAAAATACTAAGGCAAGCACCGTTTTGGCATGTTTCCTTGAAGCTGTGTCAGAGTTTGGTCTACCATCCCGGGTACGCTCTGAAAATGTTGGAGTTTCCATGTTCATGCTTCAGTGACCACAGTGGATGCGGTTGTTCTACAGTTGTTCTACAGCAGCAAGAGGTGACACTAATAAATGACTGGTTTTACAGGGTTTCCAATTATGTTTTTTAACACTCACGAACTCGCGAAAGGTGAGTGGTTTTTGAAATTTATAAGTCACAAAATCATCTTCTAGCTCTAGCATATTTGCAAGTGAGCATAAATTTTCTACAGTAGAAATCATTTGCCGCGTGTCTGTTCTGTTATAAATGGCAGATGGACAGAAATGTGACAAGTACATCAAATACTAACTCCACTGTGGCTCCTTTATTGCTTTTCTATTTTTACCACATTATGGAGTCTTTTTTTCCATTGTAACTCTATAGACACACGGCAAAGCGAAATGTGTTTGTTTTCTACAATGAACGAAATAAAAAATTTCTGTAGAAAATTTGCTTTCATAAAATATTTTGAACGCTTGTAGATTTTCGCTCTCAAAAACTATTAAAGATAATGATAATAATGATACTGAGTTTGTATGGTGCCCTTTTTCATATGGATATGCTTAAAGGTGCCAATATTTTTACTGATTTTTCCAGGAGCAGGTTAACGGGAAAAACACACCACGTACGATCTCCTCTTTCTCACTTGTGCTTGTGTTTCTTGCGGAGGATTTTGGGGGGGATCACATGGTTTTCTGAGAAACGGAAGTGGGGATCAGGCGTAATTGACAGGCACAAAGGGGGGGACCAGAGTAATAAAATGGAATTTCTGGTGGCGGTGGGATCTCCATGAATATTTAACATTTAACACTGTTCAACCATTTGAGATTGTTATATTGCTGCATGTCAGCTGATGACAGATAATGGGATCCAGAGTAGAAAAAGACATGGATCAAGAGACACTTTACAGACTGCGGGTAAGGGCCTCATTATACTGTAAGTACATCATAGATTGAAATTCTACCTGAATGTTAAAAAACACTGAATATACACCTCAAAAGTTGAATATGGCTGCGAAGACATGGGGGGGGGGACAATGACAGCTGTCAACAGTGTTGAGGGGAGATCACTTCGATGATATAACATTTTAAGGGAGGATCGGCTAAATTTCGCCGCGTTCAGCCCAAAATACTCCCCCCCCCCTCAGGCGATAAATAATGACCGGTCCCTAATAATTGTACTATTGAGCGGAAAGAGAAGATCGTGCGCGGTGTGTTTTTGTCCGTTATCCTGTTCCTGGAAGAATGAGTTGTGCATTCATTAGGAAGCTCTTCTTTTTAAATACAAAAAAAAAAACAAAAAAAAATCCTACGAAATCGAATCGTACATGAGCTAATAGTTAGCAAACCAGTCTGAGAATTACAAGTGGAAAAAGTAAGCAGAAGTAGAAATAAAAATAGTCATTTACGAGCTCCACGGAGCTCGTCACTCGAGTGTCAATTTCGGGGTCCTTTTCCAGGAACCGGCACAGATGACGTAAAACAAGGCCAGACAATAAAAAACATGTTACTGAATAATTTACACACAATGGTGAAACAATGTACTACGTCATCTGTGCCGGTACCTGGAGAAGGAACCCAATTTCGCTAAATAATTTGCTCACTTACCACTGAATAATTCCATCCCATATTTATTTGCTTCGATAGCAATTTTTGGTATATTCTTTTCAAGCAAGACTTGAATTTATCCCCTTTTAATTCAAGAAATCTGTCCTCCGGGACGGCCGTTTTCCGTACTAAATGAATATTTAGTAAATAAACCCCTTCCGGCGGCTGGTATATCGGAGGATAATGCCCGCGGCTGAGAGATTGTCCGAAAAATGAACAGTTGGCCGAGAAGCGAAGCTTCGAGGGCATATGTGAAATTTTGAGGACAATCTCTCAGCCAAGGGCATTATCCTCCGATATACCAGTAAGCCAGGAAGGGGTTTATTTATTTTATAACCCTCCGCGATCGTAAATTAATTTCTACTTTGTGCGTGTTGAAGAAAAAGAAAAACAAGTCGTCTGACTGAGGATTCAGGCGACTGATGCAAACACTGCATGTACATTGATTGGTTAAAATTGTTTTATTCCTCGCGAAGCGAGGCCGAAGGCCGAGCGTAGCGAGGTTACTAATCGTGTCGGTTCCGGTCAGACCACGTGGCTCGCAAGCCCGAGTAAATCGAGCCGAGAGTTTTTATATATGTATATATATATATATATATTTATATATATGTTTATATATATATATATCTATATTTTAAAGGTGTCCGTTCGCAGGCCAGGTTACCTGGCAATAGTAACGCACTTGAGAACTGCTGAATTTCCGCCATTATTCGGTGATGCCTTTTTGAAAGTAATGTAAATTTTGTGGAAATCGATTTCACTCGTCCTGGAAGTACATCCCAGCAAGGTTATCTCCGAGATATTCAAGAAATATGAGCACAAGATCGTCGCCGAGTAAGTTCGAATACCGTGAAAATCAACACGGGGAAAGCACGACTCAAAGCCGGGATAGAGAAACGACAGCAGGGAGAATAACAACAGCCAAGACAACAACTGATCGCTCCAGAAAAAGGCAAACGAAACAGTAGTGAAAAGGACTAGGAATTCAATCAAGTTAGTTTTGAATTTGAATGTGTTATTGATAGAAATACAGGACATGAGTGAACGATTACATAACGAAATATATTGGCGTAGTACATTTAGCAAAACGACTTAGAAGGGACACCGAGTAAGAACGACTTCAACGATTGGAGATATCTCTGGAAAATAATTCTATTAGTCTAAAAACGGAATCGGAAGATGACCAACAGATTACAAGAGAATGTAAATAGGTATTTTTCATAATAAAACGATAGCGTTTCCAGTTTGAAGTAATTCCCAACACAGAGAGTTGCAGTTGTTATAGCAATCATTTATAACGATGTGATCTGATATCATTGCAACAGTGAAAATATTGTAAATTTTCTTGATCTGGCAGTTCTGTTAAACATTTTCAACAGAATATATACCCTGTGTCACTATAAAGTACTGGTTCTGCAATATTATCAGTGATCAATGCGATCATTTCAAAATAAAGCAAATGTGATTACTGAATTCTGAGTAGTATTTCTCTTTGCTATATATATATGTATGTATTCTCTGATTGAAAGGTTTCAATAATATTGCGTAGAGACAACAAGTTTCATAGCCTTTTCACAATGGGTCAGTTTTACCTTAGAGTGCAATGAACCCCCCTCCCCTGATAATATTGCTATCTAGAACCCCTGCCCTTTTTTCACAAATGAAATGTTAATTCAAGCCTTAATTTGAAAAGTTAGACATAACATATTAACTTTGTTACTTTCTGCTGTTTACTTTATTTTTATGATGTCAAATATCAATATTTCATAACAACCACAACATGCAATTAACCTTTTACATTGGAAAAACTTTATAAAGAAGAAAATCAATTTTGTAATGCCAAAATGTTTATGATCTTTCTCATATATTCATTGCAAGTGTGCTGTATGTAGTAACAAGTGTTTCAAGTTTCCTAAATGCCCTATGCTTTCAATGATTTTCCACACAAACTGTATAGACAAATGACTGCACTAGATTCTAAGCCTTAAAGAAGAAATGGTATTCTTTGGTGCTGTTTTGATTACTACCACCTCTGATGGAAAGTCTATTAAGAAGATTTTTGTATTGCTTGTAGTAGTAGAGTAACAATATCTTTACCAAGATTAGGACATGCATCCCACCCCATAAAAATATATTATGTTTAACGTAAAAAATATAACAATAATAATATCAATACCAGTAATAATAACAGTAATGATAATAATAATGATAATAATATAATGATAGTGCTTCTCGTTACCATATGTCATTGGTTACAAGTTCAATACCTTTGCCTGCCATGACTTTTTCGATGAAATACCATGCGTATATTAAATCTTTCTTCTGTAGTTTTTATAATAGAAATTTTCATATATTCAAAATAATGTACTATTCTCTGTTTGGTTATGGATATTTTGCCTGTTTCTGTAACAGCACAATTAAACTTTCATGTGGTGTACAGTTTTGACTGATTGATGTTGATTTCACATTATTTTTTTACAGGACTATGTAGTGCAGCAATAATTATCAACATATTGAGATTTCAGTAACTCTTTCTTACATGTATTGATTTAATGAGATGACCTAAAAATAGCACGACCACATACTATACAGTCGGCACACACTATTACTAAACCTTTATTTAAACTTTTTGTAGAATCCAATTGTTTTACCCCCAATTTTTATTTTATGTAATGACATTGTATCTCACACTTCTGTTGATATGGCATCACTGGGGGTACTACTGCAGTACATAAATTGAAACATGCACTATTCATAATGCTCTCAATTGTGGTTACCTAGGAATGAAATAATGACTGCAGTAGACAATAATATATCTAATCAGAAGATTCTTCTTACAATGAATCTCATGCAATTATTAGAAAAAAACATAAACAAAAAATAATTGGAGCATTCAACTCATCCTCGGTGTAAGAACATATTGTGTTTAAAGCAATTAATTAATTAATTAATAAAATAATTAATTATTAATTATTAAATTTATTCCTCGCGAAGCGAGGCCGAAGGCCGAGCGTAGCGAGGTTACTAATCGTGTCGGTTCCGGTCAGACCACGTGGCTCGCAAGCCCGAGTAAATCGAGCCGGGAGTTTTTATATATGTATATATATATATATATATATTTATATATATGTTTATATATATCTATATTTTAAAGGTGTCCGTTCGCAGGCCAGGTTACCTGGCAACATTACTCCATGTGAAATTCCGACATTACGAATTCCTTGAATGATGTTTTGAAAATAATGCGAATTTTGTGGAAACCGATTTCACTCGTCTTGGAAGTACATCCCAGCAAGAAGATCTCCGACATATACAAGAAAGAATGGTGAGAGATCGTCGTCGAGTAAGTTTGAATGCCGCAAAAAATGCACACGGGAAGCGGCGACTCAAAGCAGAGATTGAGAAACGACGGTAGGGACGATAACAAGAGACATCGCAGCTAAGACAAGAACTGCTCGCTCAAAAAAGACAAAGGGATCAGCAAGGAAAAGGACCAGGAATACCATCAAGTTACCATCAAGTTAGATTGGATATTGAATTTGCAGGGGCACCCAACGAATGATTTCGGTAAAATATCTGTTCGAATGTAAGGTCGCCTAAATTTTTCGGAAAATTTCTCCTCAAGGGAAAGAACACGTTGTCTTGATTTTCGGAAAAAAAAATTGCCCTAGAATTTGCGTAATTTAGGTGGTAGTAGTAGTAACAATCTTTTATTAGGAAGCTCCATCACTAAAAGTGGTTTACATAGAGGTCCTAAAAAGTCGAGAAAAAGTTGTCCAAGACTTTTCGTAAATAGATAGTCAACAGAAAGTTACCCTAGAATTTTCGTTCGAGTTACAACTCGCAATTTTTGGACGTCGTCCGCAAGTTAGGGATGTATAACGCATGGGTGCAGAAAATCGAAGCAAGATTTATCTGAGAAGGCAGTCCAAATTCACCAAATCAGAACGTCTTTGTTTAACGTTGTACTCTCGTACTGACTTGAACGACCTGGTAAGCTTAATTCTCACAGTCTTTATGCTGTTGACCGACCATTCCGACGCGATAAAACTTAGGTCATCCTCATATTTTTTTTTTTTCGTTTAGCGTCGAATGCGTTTTCTGATATTGGGTCGGTCGGTCGGATTGAAAAAAAAAGATAGTTAAAAAAAAAGTCATAAGAATTATTTCAAGTGAAAAATGGTCCAACTACGTACTGAGTTACTTTTTTTTAAATGCCAAAAATTTGGGTCGGTCGGACGACGCTAAACGGAGAAAAAAAATAGGATGGCCTTAACGCTTATGGATAAGCTGGATATGTTTATACTAGATTTGTTTTCTCCTTGTTTAAAACGCTTTTCCGCGATCAAATTAAAAACTGGAAATTTTATCGGTTTCAAACATGTATAGGTAATAATAATAAACATTCACCTTACATCTAACTGATCTAAGTGATCTGAATGCTTTATTTTTCTAAGTTATGGAAGATATGGTCGACGGCCGGGTAATGTCGGCTTCTTTGTCTCTGTTCAGTAGCGTGCGATTTCTTCCCCTAATACTTTCGAATAAAAAAGTTACTCCCCTGCAATCTTCGGATGCGCGTTACGGTTTGCCTAAAATTTTCGGAATCTCTTCATAGACGCAAGCTTTTACAAAAAGGTCTCCTAAAAATTTCTAACCACAGAAATGCTAGCACGAGTTCTTCATTTTTCGAACAGACCTATAAAGGTAGCTAAAACTTTCGGATGAGCCAAAAAGGCCGCCTAGGATTTTCGAGACGAACACAGTTCCCCTAAGAAAGCCGAACAGATAGATAGTTTTTGGGGCAGCTCCAAATTAATGAAACGGGCATCTAAAGCATAGAAAATTCCATTTAAGGCACTTCTGAGGTATTTGGAAAAATTTGGTCGTTGGGTGCCCCTGAATTTGTTATGGATCGAAACAAAGACTCGTTTTAGGTATACAGGACATGAGCAAGCGATTACATAACGAAATTGGCGAACAAAATTTAGCAAAATGACTTAGAACGGAAACCGAGTAGGAACGACTTCCAGCATGCAGACAGAATCAGAGCTCCTACTCCGTGTACCGGCACAGATGACGTAGCGCATTGTTTCATCATTGTGCGTAAAATTATTCAGTAACATGTTTGTTATTGTCTGGCTTTGTTTTACGTCATCTGTGCCGGTACACGGAGTAGGAGCCAGAATCAGAAGACGAACGGCAAAACAGATTACCATATCGTCGTGAAAAAAGTGCCAGGAAAGGGGAAACAGAAACCAACCGCAAAGAAATGAAAGATGACAGTCACGTAGTATTAATACTGCAATGAGAATGCAAGTAGGTATTTTTCGTAGTGAAACGTTTGCCTTCCATTTGAAAGAAATTCCCAATACAGAGATTGCAGTTGTGATAGCAATTATTTATAATTATGTGATCTGATATCATTGCAACAGTGAAAATATATTGTAGATTTGTTTGATGTAGCAGTTATGTTCAGCATTTTCAACAGAATAGATACCAAACAATAAGTTACCGGTTCTGCAATATTATCACTGTTCAATGCAATTATTTGTAAATAAAGCAGATGTCGTTACGGACTTCTGAGTAGTATTTCTCTTTGCTCTATTTCTTTGCTACATATATGTATTACGTAATTAAAAAGTTTCGTTGGGACAGACAAGTTCCATAGCCATTTCAAAATGGGTTTTTACCTTTGAGTTCCATGCATTCCTGGGAATTACTCTCTTAGCACCCACCCTTTTCCCACAAATGAAAAGTTAATTTAAGCCCTAATTTGCAAAATTAGACAACATCTTAACCTTTTTCCTTAATGCTGTTTAATTCATTTTAATGATGTCAAATACAAATATTTAATAACAACCACAATATGCAGTTGACCTTTTACATTGGAAAAACTCTACAAGGGAGAAACTAAAGTTTGAAATGCTAAAAGTTTTAGCTGTTTTATGTATTCATTGCAAGGGTGCTGTATGTAATAACAAGTCTTTGAAGTTTCCTAAATGCCCTATGCTTTCAATCATGATTTTCCACACTAACTGTATGGACAAATGACTGCACTGGCATGATTGCCACAGGTCAGAAAATGGTAAGGGAAAAAATTCTTCAAGGTCAGTGAAAAGTAAGGGAATTTCAAATCAAGTCAGGGAAAAGTGAAATTTAATACTACTAATTTATTTCTTGCCAATTCAGCTTTGGTTTGGTGTGGTCAAGAATGTGACATGAAATGTGTTGGATTGGTAGAATTAAATGACAAGCTGATTTTGGGTTTCCAAGAAAATCAATCCTTTTTCCATGAATTGGTTATCGTAAGAAACTATCAATCCACGTACACTGTATGTGACTTTCTGAAAGCATATTAAATAAATGGGTGGAGAGGTTGGTTGTGAGAGGAGGTTGGAGGTCACTACCAGGACTAATTTGTGACTTTTCTAATTTAGTTGGTAAGGGAAATTTTACATTTGTCAGGGAAAAGTCAGGAAATTTAAAGATCTTATGGCTGTGGCAACCATGACTAGATTCTAAGCTTAAAAGAAGAAATGGTATTGTTCAGAGTTGAGTAATTTTTACTTCCTATGATACAAACCCTATTCACAAGAAAAACAGAATTGCATGTAGTTGTAGAGGAACAATACCTTTTCCCAGATTAGGACATACACCCCAACCCAATAACAGTATATTATGTTAAACATAAAAAATAACAATACTATTAATAATATCAATACCAGTAATAATATTAAAAATGATAATGATAATAATATGATAATAATAATCATGATAATTGCAAAAAATGAGAAAGTACAAAAAGTAAAAATAATATAATAATAAGTAAATACGTAAATTGGGGTTTTATACCTCATAGGAAAAACCATTAGGAGTCCTTTACAAACTAGCTTCGCGAGGTTTTGCGGGAGTCGTATTTCTAGTATAAACTGTGATTGGACCAGAGCTTGACAAGCTGTCATGTCAAACATACTCTCGCAACGCCCTTTACATGAAAATCTGGAAAACACGGCACTTTTGGTTTATTTTACCAACTGCTTTTTTCGAAAACAAGTCAAAGCAAAACATTTCCAATGGATTAGAACAGAAAATCCAACCATACCACTAACACTGCGAAAGAAATTACACCCATGAAACAGGGAATTTGGAAAATATGGTGTAGTTGAAGGAATTGTTCGCAAACTTGGCTTTATTGTTGAATGGCGGGCGCCGAGGAGATCGAAGAAAAGAAAGGGTAGACGAACTTTAGTTCTAGTTGCAAGAACAGATTGAACTGACTGAACCGAATTCTTTTGAGCTATAAATCAAGCGATAGTATCGGATGACTCGAATAGTTGTTCTACAGTTAGTCGTGTACTGTACCACTGGAGCGATTTATCGTTTGCGTAGTTTAGCGTTTTTGGCTTGGAAAAGTTTCTCAACCGGCAGCTTTAAAGACAAGGGGAAGTGTACCTTGTGCAAAACCAGCCTTTTTGCAATTTTCAGTGGGGAGATTTTCAAGAATTTGATTGCCCAAAGGTTCGTAACTTTTGCTCGCCTCCAGCCCGGGCCAAAAACACCAGCAGCTTATTTTGATTTTCTGTTTTATCCGGAGCTACAATTGCGACTAGCTACTTTAAAATTACGATGCCACTGGATTATAAAAACGAGTTTATTGTAAAAAAAAAGTTGAAAGAGACTGACTTTGTTATGTTTTCTTGCAACTGAAAAATTGCAGGGCAAATATCCATGCGGCCGGGGTATATCGCCTGATACCCGTCCAGCTATTTGACACCACATGACCCAAAATAGCCAATAAGAAGGCACGAAAATTAATCGGTGGGTTATAAGAGCTAATAGCCTGTGAGTAGGGAACCAATCAGAGCGCGCGTTTGCCCATATCCAGTGGTTGAAGATGTAATAAATTGCACTTACAATCATTTCGACAGAGGAGGACCAATCTATATGCGGATCAAGTATCGGCCGAGTATCGATCTGCATGCGGTCGAGCATTGGCCTTGTATTGATCTACATGCGGATCGCGCACCGGCCGAGTATCGACCTATATGCGGATCGAGCATTGGCCGAGTATCGATCTACAAGTCAATCGGGTATCGGCCGAATCTGGTCGAAGCCGGTTATTAGTTGCTCCAGTTATTGCAAGAAGTCAACATTGAAGCCTTTAGAATGTTCCTTATATTTATTGCCCCAATTTACAAACTTCAACTACAATGCTAATGTAATACAGCTATAATCTCTTTTATCAGAGCCCGTTTCAGGGGCAACTGCAAATTTCAGACGGACAGAACCCCACGGCACAGCTGGCGACACACCAACTGTCCATGGCTTCATCTCCTTCCCACGCGCCTGGGGTTGGCGTGGTCGAAGGTGTAGCGGTCGTCTGCGGTGGCTCTCTGACGGTTCCAGTTGGTGGTTCCTCCACTTAAAGCCTGCTTAACTGCTTTAATCAAAGGATAACTGAAAATGAAAAAAAATATTTGGGACAAATCGTTTGTTATACCATAAGGATGATAAATTCGTTGTTGGTTTATAACCAGAATTCATTGTAAGATTTTCTGAATCCCTTTCGTCTAGGTCGCCAGCTTCATCTATGTCGGACCATCTTGAGCGAACAAGCTTGATCAATAAAAGATCTATATTATTCAACATATAATTTCACAAAATAGAGAAAAACGGTCACGAAACAAGAGAAAGGGCCAACTACCTTCCCTTGCCACAGAAGGTTCCTTTAAAATCGTCGAAGTCAAGTGTCCAGAACATAGCACCAAGCAGGTTCTTTCCTTTAATGAGATTCTCGACCTTGCGCACTAAGCTTGCTTCGTCATCAAACCCCACCCACTGGTCGCCCGCAAAGCCATATGGGGCTTTTGCTGCGTTATCATGTACCACTATAAGACCTGGCTTCCTGCAAATCTCGTAGTATGACAAAATGCCATAATTTCTGGTATATTCTCCTGGCGTTCCATCGCCATCAGCAGGGGCTCCGAGGCCGGTGTTTTCTGGGTTCTTAAGTTTAAAGGAGCGACCATAGGTGGCCAGTCCCAGCGCAACCTTCTTGCACGGCATGCCCTGGGGAGAGGTCGTGAGGTAATTTAAGACCGAGGCAAAGTTATAACACCCGGTGTAATCAGAGATATGTCTCT
>OX453278.1:5901096-5931096 GCA_949710005.1 Ricordea florida
ACCATAGCAATATTATGACCTGTCGAAAACACCTTTAAATTTAGCTTTAAGCTGTAATAACTCAAAAACGAGCTTGGTGACCCCCATGTTTTATTACTGAATCGTAATAAGTATGATAAGATGCAACTTTTTGCATCAATTTAAGGTGGCTCTGAACCCACTCCAAAGAATTTTTTTAAACTTTGCAAAACGTTGCATCTTATCATGCGTATTACAATTCAATAATAAAAAATGGGGGTCACCGAGCTCGTTTTTGAGTTATTAGAGCTTAAAGCTATGTCTTGGATGGTGCTGGAAACTGTTTTGAGCCACCTTAAATGTGATCTTCTATTCATCTTCATCAACGGATGAAGCATGGCGGGTTTTCAGTGGTCTAAAGTCAAGTGATACAGATTCTGGTAGTCAGTATATTGTTACTATATTCAAACTGGAGAGAAGCATAGAAAAAGTATCAGTAAGGCAGGTTAAAAATATCCGTCACCCGTGACGGTAAACTAAAAAAAATTCAAAAAACTCGATCTACTTGGAATCGCCGGAGCTCCGGAAGTTTATTTCTCGAACACAAATCGACCGAGCTACACAGCTCGTAAAGTTTGTTTTTCCGCCACAAATCATGGGCGCCTGAGCTACACAACTCAGTAACTTTGTTTTACTGCCACAAATCATGGCCGGCCGAGCTACACTGCTCGTAAAGTTTCTTTTACGGCCACAAATCATGGCCGCCTGAGTTACACAACTCAGTAATTTTGTTTTACGGCCACAAATCTTGGCCGGCCGAGCTACACAACTCGGTAGGTAACATTCCTTGCGAACTAAAACCGAAGTGCGATGACGGAATTCTTCCTCGGTATTAAACGTGACGCAGTAGCTCTTTCTTCTCGAACGTGGCCGACTTGACAAAACAGATCCCACATTTGCCTTCATGGTCACAAAAGAATTCGTACACGCTTCTTTAAGACATCCATAAATACTGCCTAAAACACTTTTTAACACCATTATCTCTGCTTTGGGAAACTCTCAGAAACATAATGTGAACACTTACCGTTCGCCGTCCCTTACGCTCGCTAATATAAACTAATTTTGGTCTTGAGGCGTCAATACCGCATGATATTGACGGCTAGTTGGAAGAAAATATATTCCGTATTTGGCGGAGTCACGTAGCGACCTAGATTATTATCAACTTTTGATCAGGTGAAACGTTGCTCTAATTTTTTCCTGTCGAATCTCAAAGTTTAGAGGAGTTTCGTCGTCGTTTTGCGGAAAAATAAAGCGTTTTCTTCTGCCAGTGAGGAAGCCTACA
Source organism: Ricordea florida (assembly GCA_949710005.1). Classification (NCBI taxonomy): domain Eukaryota; kingdom Metazoa; phylum Cnidaria; class Anthozoa; order Corallimorpharia; family Ricordeidae; genus Ricordea; species Ricordea florida. The sequence goes on from OX453278.1 coordinate 5,902,397, forward strand.
CAATTAAAGCGGGAAATTTTAATCCAATCACAGGCTTTTAAGGTTTGCATCTTACCTTTGAAGAGTGTCATTCCGAACTTTGTGGCGTGTTTGGTGTTCCTCGGAATGGCATTTTTTTTCATTAAATTAATTTCCTTTTCGGACACATGGACAAAGGGCGAAGCAGCCATTTTAAAAATTTCCCCTCCCATGACGCCATTCTTAGCCGATGAGAACACGAGAATTTCTTTAATCACCTAAGTAACTAGCAATAATCGGTGATCAGTGAAATGCGCTCGACTTCGATAGACACGTTGAATTTTGATACCAATTATTAATTCTCACGAATTATTCTACAGTCATGCTATGTCACATAGAAGGATGAATACTACCACAGACTGTTTAACAAGAGATAATACAATAACGGTATAATACAAATGCCTAATCATTGGTAAACAGGTTGCGGTCATCCTTTTTATATAACAGGTTACCATAGCAATATTATGACGTGTCGAAAACACCTTTAAATTTAGCTTTAAGCTGTAATAACTCAAAAACGAGCTTGGTGACCCCCATGTTTCATTACTGAATCGTAATAAGTATGATAAGATGCAACTTTTTGCATCAATTTAAGGTGGCTCTGAACCCACTCCAAAGAATTTTTTTAAACTTTGCAAAACGTTGCATCTTATCATGCGTATTACAATTCAATAATAAAAATGGGGGTCACCGAGCTCGTTTTTGAGTTGTTAGAGCTTAAAGCTATGTCTTGGATAGTGCTGGAAACTGTTTTGAGCCACCTTAAATGTGATCTTCTATTCATCTTCATCAACGGATGAAGCATGGCGGGTTTTCAGTGGTCTAAAGTCAAGTGATACAGATTCTGGTAGTCAGTATATTGTTACTATATTCAAACTGGAGAGAAGCATAGAAAAAGTATCAGTAGGGCAGGTTAAAAATATCCGTCACCCGTGACGGTAAACTAAAAAGAATTGGCAAAAATTCGATCTACTTCGAATCGCCGGAGCTCCGGAAGTTTATTTCTCGAACACAAATCGACCGAGCTACACAGCTCGTAAAGTTTGTTTTTCCGCCACAAATCATGGGCGCCTGAGCTACACAACTCAGTAACTTTGTTTTACGGCCACAAATCATGGCCGGCCGAGCTACACTGCTCGTAAAGTTTCTTTTACGGCCACAAATCATGGCCGCCTGAGTTACACAACTCAGTAATTTTGTTTTACGGCCACAAATCTTGGCCGGCCGAGCTACACAACTCGGTAGGTAACATTCCTTGCGAACTAAAACCGAAGTGCGATGACGGAATTCTTCCTCGGTATTCAACGTGACGCAGTAGCTCTTTCTTCTCGAACGTGGCCGACTTGACAAAACAGATCCCACATTTGCCTTCATGGTCACAAAAGAATTCGTACACGCTTCTTTAAGACATCCATAAATACTGCCTAAAACACTTTTTAACACCATTATCTCTGCTTTGGGAAACTCTCAGAAACATAATGTGAACACTTACCGTTCGCCGTCCCTTACGCTCGCTAATATAAACTAATTTTGGTCTTGAGGCGTCAATACCGCATGATATTGACGGCTAGTTGGAAGAAAATATATTCCGTATTTGGCGGAGTCACGTAGCGACCTAGATTATTATCAACTTTTGATCAGGTGAAACGTTGCTCTAATTTTTTCCTGTCGAATCTCAAAGTTTAGAGGAGTTTCGTCGTCGTTTTGCGGAAAAATAAAGCGTTTTCTTCTGCCAGTGAGGAAGCCTACACAATTAAAGCGGGAAATTTTAATCCAATCACAGGCTTTTAAGGTTTGCATCTTACCTTTGAAGAGTGTCATTCCGAACTTTGTGGCGTGTTTGGTGTTCCTCGGAATGGCATTTTTTTTCATTAAATTAATTTCCTTTTCGGACACATGGACAAAGGGCGAAGCAGCCATTTTATAAATTTCCCCTCCCATGACGCCATTCTTAGCCCATGAGAACACGAGAATTTCTTGAATCACCTAAGTAACTAGCAATAATCGGTGATCAGTGAAATGCGCTCGACTTTGATAGAGACGTTGAATTTTGATACCAATTATTAATTCTCACGAATTATTCTACAGTCATGCTATGTCACATAGAAGGATGAATACTACCACAGACTGTTTAATAAGCGATAATACAATAACGGTATAATACAAATGCCTAATCATTAGTAAACAGGTTGCGGTCATCCTTTTTATATAACAGGTTACCATAGCAATATTATGACATGTCGAAAACACCTTTAAATTTAGCTTTAAGCTGTAATAACTCAATCAAAGTAGGACTATGGTGAACTCGTGGATATGTTTACAAAACAGAGAAAAAAGAAATAATTTAAAAATTAACGAGGTGTTTTTCAGAGTTGTGATTGAATGAACTTGAAGATAATTTTAATAATCTATAATCACAACATAAAAGTGACCAGGGAGCGGAGTAGCTTTTTGAAATAAACATACAGTGAGTACATGGCGCCAATCATTTGACTACACTAGGCATCAGTTATAAGGCAGGTGGCAAGCATACAATTGTTAAAAAATTTGATAACTTAACATAAGGGTACAGGATTAAATGGCACCGAAACCAAATGTAGTTCTGGTATCCTGCTGCTCACTGTCTGTGAGTTCGAAGTTTCTAACACATGTAACAGGGTCCTTCTGAATAAGGTCTGAATTTTGTTGCCATGACATTGTCAATTTTATCATCATTATAGTTTTTGTTGTCTACAAGTCTATTCAATGTATTCAACAGAAATATCCACCTTGATTCTGCAGCTGATAATGAACAAAACCATGTAGGACAGCCCAGCTGACGAATCATACCAAACAAGTCTTTCTTGCATTTTTGCAAAGTATGTTAGTGATGATCTTAAAATCCTTAAGACTCTCAATCCTTTATCAAGTTGAATTAGTTTATTTACATTACCATCTCATTTTAGGTTATCAGTGGTATATATATTCAGGGTTGCACCGGCTTAAAAAAAAATCACACTTTCCATCGTTAATACAGTTTGTTTTTATCCTTATAACTTCTTGTTTTTACAATGTAAATATGATGAGTCACACAACAGTAAGCAAAACAGGTAAGCCTATTTTTCCAACATGTCTACTTCAACACAATCTAGTTCACTTCAAGGTAAATTCGGAAATCAATAGACAGAAAACTTTTCATTGTAACGGCTTGTGGTGTATTGTATATAATATAACGCTTAATACATTTTCTACATGACTTACTCTTTTCGAACCCTTTAATGACCTTCTTACATTGTAATCTTCATGGTTCTCCGCCATGGCATGCGCCTCCATATTAAATGGTAAGCGTTGACATACTTCTTGACCGTCCCAATACTTCTCCAACTCCATTCCTGTTCGTACTAACACTTAAATCAGTAGAAACGTCCTCCATGCGATGTTTCTTATCAAGGTTGGCCACAGAAGTTCTTCGGTTTCACATCATGGATTCGTCAATTTATTCTGTTTTCAGTAGTAGTTTCGTTCAATAACGAGTACTCATTTCGCTCATATAAGTTCTCATTCAAGTGCTAATTTCGCTCTATGAGTTCTCATCAAAGCTTACTACATTAGCAAGAGATTTTCTCATCTTCAGATCACTTTCGAGCCAACTGAAGTTCATATACTGCTTGTAATCTTGGGGGCGGTCGATGGCGGTCGATGTCGGAAAAACGAATAGTTATCATCTGTTCACGTTTAGCGCCTGGCCGAGTAAAAGGCTCATGAAATTCAGTCTCCAAGTTGGTCATTGTCCTAACTGGAAACATTTAAACTCCTTTTGATTTTAGTAAGACCGCTAATGAGGCCCTGTTAGTGAGGTTCTTTATGTCGCGCGTCTGAGTTTCAAACCTTTTCACGTCGCAATTTCGGAAGGTCGAAGGTCGCTGTCGTAATTTCCCGTGAGCGGCTCGTCGTTCGTCGCCATTTCAGGTCCTTTATGTCGCCGTTTCAAGGCCATGTCGCTTTTCGAAATTTACCCCTAACAGGGCCTCGCTAATCCTCCTCTTAAGCTACAAAATCATTACAAACTCTGGCAACGGTACGATACACTTTCAGCGTGAACTTTCATCAACAGACTTCCGTGACTTCGGTCACGACAATTGTCGTCTTCATATCGGTGCCCCCGAGTTCTATCCGACTAATTACGAAGATGTCTACACTGGAGTGAGTGAGTGAGTGAGTGAGTGAGCGAGTGAGTGAGTGAGTGAGTGAGTGACAATTTGCATATCGGAGTCCCCACAAAAACTCGCAAATACGCTTCGCGTATCCACGAGTTAAAAACGAGCTTGGTGACCCACATGTTTTATTACTGAATCGTAATAAGTATGATAAGATGCAACTTTTTGCATCAATTTAAGGTGGCTCTGAACCCACTCCAAAGAATTTTTTTAAACTTTGCAAAACGTTGCATCTTATCATGCGTATTACAATTCAATAATAAAAAATGGGGGTCACCGAGCTCGTTTTTGAGTTATTAGAGCTTAAAGCTATGTCTTGGATGGTGCTGGAAACTGTTTTGAGCCACCTTAAATGTGATCTTCTATTCATCTTCATCAACGGATGAAACATGGCGGGTTTTCAGTGGTCTAAAGTCAAGTGATACAGATTCTGGTAGTCAGTATATTGTTACTATATTCAAACTGGAGAGAAGCATAGAAAAAGTATCAGTAGGGCAGGTTAAAAATATCCGTCACCCGTGACGATAAACTAAAAAGAATTGGCAAAAATTCGATCTACTTCGAATCGCCGGAGCTCCGGAAGTTTATTTCTCGAACACAAATCGACCGAGCTACACAGCTCGTAAAGTTTGTTTTTCCGCCACAAATCATGGGCGCCTGAGCTACACAACTCAGTAACTTTGTTTTACGGCCACAAATCATGGCCGGCCGAGCTACACTGCTCGTAAAGTTTCTTTTACGGCCACAAATCATGGCCGCCTGAGTTACACAACTCAGTAATTTTGTTTTACGGCCACAAATCTTGGCCGGCCGAGCTACACAACTCGGTAGGTAACATTCCTTGCGAACTAAAACCGAAGTGCGATGACGGAATTCTTCCTCGGTATTAAACGTGACGCAGTAGCTCTTTCTTCTCGAACGTGGCCGACTTGACAAAACAGATCCCACATTTGCCTTCATGGTCACAAAAGAATTCGTACACGCTTCTTTAAGACATCCATAAATACTGCCTAAAACACTTTTTAACACCATTATCTCTGCTTTGGGAAACTCTCAGAAACATAATGTGAACACTTACCGTTCGCCGTCCCTTACGCTCGCTAATATAAACTAATTTTGGTCTTGAGGCGTCAATACCGCATGATATTGACGGCTAGTTGGAAGAAAATATATTCCGTATTTGGCGGAGTCACGTAGCGACCTAGATTATTATCAACTTTTGATCAGGTGAAACGTTGCTCTAATTTTTTCCTGTCGAATCTCAAAGTTTAGAGGAGTTTCGTCGTCGTTTTGCGGAAAAATAAAGCGTTTTCTTCTGCCAGTGAGGAAGCCTACACAATTAAAGCGGGAAATTTTAATCCAATCACAGGCTTTTAAGGTTTGCATCTTACCTTTGAAGAGTGTCATTCCGAACTTTGTGGCGTGTTTGGTGTTCCTCGGAATGGCATTTTCTTTCATTAAATTAATTTCCTTTTCGGACACATGGACAAAGGGCGAAGCAGCCATTTTAAAAATTTCCCCTCCCATGACGCCATTCTTAGCCGATGAGAACACGAGAATTTCTTTAATCACCTAAGTAACTAGCAATAATCGGTGATCAGTGAAATGCGCTCGACTTCGATAGACACGTTGAATTTTGATACCAATTATTAATTCTCACGAATTATTCTACAGTCATGCTATGTCACATAGAAGGATGAATACTACCACAGACTGTTTAACAAGAGATAATACAATAACGGTATAATACAAATGCCTAATCATTGGTAAACAGGTTGCGGTCATCCTTTTTATATAACAGGTTACCATAGCAATATTATGACGTGTCGAAAACACCTTTAAATTTAGCTTTAAGCTGTAATAACTCAAAAACGAGCTTGGTGACCCCCATGTTTCATTACTGAATCGTAATAAGTATGATAAGATGCAACTTTTTGCATCAATTTAAGGTGGCTCTGAACCCACTCCAAAGAATTTTTTTAAACTTTGCAAAACGTTGCATCTTATCATGCGTATTACAATTCAATAATAAAAAATGGGGGTCACCGAGCTCGTTTTTGAGTTGTTAGAGCTTAAAGCTATGTCTTGGATAGTGCTGGAAACTGTTTTGAGCCACCTTAAATGTGATCTTCTATTCATCTTCATCAACGGATGAAGCATGGCGGGTTTTCAGTGGTCTAAAGTCAAGTGATACAGATTCTGGTAGTCAGTATATTGTTACTATATTCAAACTGGAGAGAAGCATAGAAAAAGTATCAGTAGGGCAGGTTAAAAATATCCGTCACCCGTGACGGTAAACTAAAAAGAATTGGCAAAAATTCGATCTACTTCGAATCGCCGGAGCTCCGGAAGTTTATTTCTCGAACACAAATCGACCGAGCTACACAGCTCGTAAAGTTTGTTTTTCCGCCACAAATCATGGGCGCCTGAGCTACACAACTCAGTAACTTTGTTTTACGGCCACAAATCATGGCCGGCCGAGCTACACTGCTCGTAAAGTTTCTTTTACGGCCACAAATCATGGCCGCCTGAGTTACACAACTCAGTAATTTTGTTTTACGGCCACAAATCTTGGCCGGCCGAGCTACACAACTCGGTAGGTAACATTCCTTGCGAACTAAAACCGAAGTGCGATGACGAAATTCTTCCTCGGTATTCAACGTGACGCAGTAGCTCTTTCTTCTCGAACGTGGCCGACTTGACAAAACAGATCCCACATTTTCCTTCATGGTCACAAAAGAATTCGTACACGCTTCTTTAAGACATCCATAAATACTGCCTAAAACACTTTTTAACACCATTATCTCTGCTCTGGGAAACTCTCAGAAACATAATGTGAACACTTACCGTTCGCCGTCCCTTACGCTCGCTAATATAAACTAATTTTGGTCTTGAGGCGTCAATACCGCATGATATTGACGGCTAGTTGGAAGAAAATATATTCCGTATTTGGCGGAGTCACGTAGCGACCTAGATTATTATCAACTTTTGATCAGGTGAAACGTTGCTCTAATTTTTTCCTGTCGAATCTCAAAGTTTAGAGGAGTTTCGTCGTCGTTTTGCGGAAAAATAAAGCGTTTTCTTCTGCCAGTGAGGAAGCCTACACAATTAAAGCGGGAAATTTTAATCCAATCACAGGCTTTTAAGGTTTGCATCTTACCTTTGAAGAGTGTCATTCCGAACTTTGTGGCGTGTTTGGTGTTCCTCGGAATGGCATTTTCTTTCATTAAATTAATTTCCTTTTCGGACACATGGACAAAGGGCGAAGCAGCCATTTTATAAATTTCCCCTCCCATGACGCCATTCTTAGCCCATGAGAGCACGAGAATTTCTTTAATGACCTAAGTAACTAGCAATAATCGGTGATCAGTGAAATGCGCTCGACTTTGATAGAGACGTTGAATTTTGATACCAATTATTAATTCTCACGAATTATTCTACAGTCATACTATGTCACATAGAAAGATAAATACTACCACAGACTGTTTAACAAGCGATAATACAATAACGGTATAATACAAATGCCTAATCATTGGTAAACAGGTTGCGGTCATCCTTTTTATATAACAGGTTACCATAGCAATATTATGACCAGTCGAAAACACCTTTAAATTTAGCTTTAAGCTGTAATAACTCAAAAACGAGCTTGGTGACCCCCATGTTTTATTACTGAATCGTAACAAGTATGATAAGATGCAACTTTTTGCATCAATTTAAGGTGGCTCTGAACCCACTCCACAGAATTTTTTTAAACTTTGCAAAACGTTGGATCCTATTATGCGTATTACAATTCAATAATCAAAAATGGGGGTCACCGAGCTCGTGTTTGAGTTGTTAGAGCTTAAAGCTATGTCTTGGATGGTGCTGGAAACTGTTTTGAGCCACCTTAAATGTGATCACATTTCTATTCATCTTCATCAACGGATGAAGCATGGCGGGTTTTCAGTGGTCTAAAGTCAAGTAATACAGATTCTGGTAGTCAGTATATTGTTACTATATTCAAACCGGAGAGAAGCATAGAAAAAGTATCAGTAAGGCAGGTTAAAAATATCCGTCACCCGTGACGGTAAACTAAAAAAAATTGGCAAAAATTCGATCTACTTCGAATCGCCGGAGCTCCGGAAGTTTATTTCTCGAACACAAATCGACCGAGCTACACAGCTCGTAAAGTTTGTTTTTCCGCCACAAATCATGGGCGCCTGAGCTACACAACTCAGTAACTTTGTTTTACGGCCACAAATCATGGCCGGCCGAGCTACACTGCTCGTAAAGTTTCTTTTACGGCCACAAATCATGGCCGCCTGAGTTACACAACTCAGTAATTTTGTTTTACGGCCACAAATCTTGGCCGGCCGAGCTACACAACTCGGTAGGTAACATTCCTTGCGAACTAAAACCGAAGTGCGATGACGGAATTCTTCCTCGGCATTCAACGTGACGCAGTAGCTCTTTCTTCTCGAACGTGGCCGACTTGACAAAACAGATCCCACATTTGCCTTCAGAGTCACAAAAGAATTCGTACACGCTTCTTTAAGACATCCATAAATACTGCCTAAAACACTTTTTAACACCATTATCTCTGCTTTGGGAAACTCTCAGAAACATAATGTGATTACTTACCGTTCGCCGTCCCTTACGCTCGCTAATATAAACTAATTTTGGTCTTGAGGCATCAATACCGCATGATATTGACGGCTAGTTGGAAGAAAATATATTCCGTATTTTGCGGAGTCACGTAGCGACGGAGCCCAATACGAAGAATATATTTTCTCCCAACGCCGTCAATAGAATGCGGTATTGACGCCTCAAAATCAAAATTAGTTTTTTATCGCGATTCCTCCGCTATTCGTGCGAAAATAAAGCAAATTTCAAGTTGTTAGACCCTCATCAAAAAGCGGAGTCTCTCTCATATTCATCTAACGCATACTAAGATTTTACGCGTGATCCAAATTTGTTTTGGTAGCCTTCAAAATACTGCTTGTTACCGGGGCCCAGCCGAAGGCTGGCACCGGTTATAGAATGCATACGGTTTCTGTCGTTTTTTGAACGTTACATTGTTAGGGATATATCGCTGACTGAGATATATCGCTGGCTCGTTACTTTTGCTCGCTGGCTCATTGAAATCTTATCCGCCACTTTGAAAAGCACGAGGGATGGAGGACAATCAAGAGAAAGATTATAGCATTTTGTTCCCCATCCTTTACGATGCACTAGTTTATGAGCGAAAATTTAAGAGTGAATATTTGGAGAGAGAAATTTACGAGCGATCACTTAAGAGTGAACCTTCCATCGTGAAACGTATCGAGAATAAGAGCGACTTATCAAAGCTATCTACACTGAGTGAACCACTGGGCCCCGGTAAGTTCCACGTAGTGGTTCTCGCTTTTGTCATAAATTGCCGAATGAGACTAAAGAAACCCAACAAATGATTTGTATGACAGAATTGAGAAAAAGCACGAAATAACCAGGATTTAGGCCACAACTTTTCTTTACTTTTGAACCTGTTTTGGTGGGGTAAGTAGCGCGCGCACGGCAAATTCTGTTTGTAAACAAACTTTCAAATAAGCGAAAAAAAGTCTTAAAACCTAGATTATTATCAACTTTTGATCAGGTGAAACGTTGCTCTAATTTTTTCCTGTCAAATATCAAAGTTTTGAGGAGTTTCGTCGTTGTTTTGCGGAAAGATAAAGCGTTTTCTTCTGCCAGTGAGGAAGCCTACACAATTACAGCGGGAAATTTTAATCCAATCAAAGGCTTTTATTTGAGGCGTTAATGCCGTGTTATATTGACGTCTCAAAATGTTAGCGAAAGGTCCTCTGAATCGCGATACTTGTGAAAACCTGTTTGACCGAATCCATGACGTCACGACTCCAATGACAGAACCTTTCATTAAAAGCGTGCCCATACATATATACATTTATCTTTTTCTGAAGCATCTCAGCGGGCCGGAATCCCAAATCCTCGAATCTGATTGGCTAATCGCGCGCTCGTAACCGGTCCAGCTTTTTACGATATGGACCACGGTCCGGATTTTTCTCCGCGCTATTCACGGCAAATTGAAATTGTTGCGAAAGTTTAGAAACAAAGGCAACAGTTACTCGTAAACAACTTCCCGTGGAAATATGTAAGGAAAATTTAAATTCAGAAGAAAATGGATTCAGACGAGAGTGTACACAGCGAAAGTGAATTTTACTACCCAGAAGAAGAAACCCCCAACGAAACGACGGCAACGACGGTCCGTATGGGAAAAAACTGTGCCCGAGGGCCGTACTCAAGACCTCGGGCACAGCTTTTTCCCATACGGACCTCCCGCCCGGTAAATAACATATACATATTTCAAATTCGCCTGGATAAGGAATGGGTTCTCCTTCGTCGAACGCAATTATACTGACTCTTATCACACGATGGAAACTGCAGTTAAAACTTTAAAAAAAAATTATGTCCTGTAGATTCAGCGAAAATGTTTGTATTTCAAGATCGAAACAAGGTATTGCAGTGTTGGCTATCCATTTAAGAGTTTTGCATTGCTTTTTGCCAAAAGAAAGAGTTCATGATTTCTATCAACGAAGATCTTACTTTGAATTGCGCGGGATCATTCGGGACATTACCCGGCCCGATACTTGTAAAATATTGGCACTTGCGGGACCAGAAATGAAGAAATCTGATTGGCTGATTGTAGTTGTTGACCCTTGAACTGCTCTTGTCGTGTAATACGATTTTAAAAGTTGTACTCTGTTTTCTCTTGGAGGGGGGGGGGGTGGTTTGTCAAGTAAATTCATTAAGTTCGTTTTACACTGTAAGATTCAAGAGTTGACACCGTGTCGATTGAGAGTACTTCATCAGGTTTTTTTCATCACGAACCCTATTATCTAGCATTTTTCGAGTAGCTTTATCTTGTAGCGTACTGGGCAAATCATATTTTCAAACTAGATATGGAGGATCAGGCTTAAACATAGAGCAAAAAAGACGTCCCAATAAACAGCTGGCATCCCACTCTATAGAACAGCACTGACATTATTCCAATATTTTATCAACTAAAACAACATTATTTCAGAATTCATAAAGCATATTCCAACTTCAAGACAACACGGATAGTAGTAATGTCGGGATCAGTTAAATACCATTTTTTTCTAGAAGCCGTTTTTCAGGCTGGGAAGGCTCCCAGAGGGGGGCTATTTTTCGAGGTACCCCAAATTAGGGCAAGACCGACACGTTAGAAGCCATTTGTAGGGACCATAATCGGAGTGGCACACAAAAGGTACTTCCAATTAGAGAGTGGCACACAAAAGGTATCTTCCAATTAGAGAGTGGCACACAAAAGGTATTTCCAATTAGAGAAGAATTATTTCACTACTAATATAAACATGCTCACCGTTAAAGCATTACGGTCTTTAGCACGAAGCTACGGGCTGCCCGGGAGCTCGAATCTAAAGAGAAAAGATGACCTCCTCCGTGCGATCGGGGAGGCTCACGCCGCAGAGTGGGTCAAACGACTCCGACGAGCGCAACAGACGGGAAGATACCCTGCCGTCAGAGGGGATATAGAGAACCCCCACAAGAAGTGGCAGCGGGCTCGTGAACTCCGTCAACTCGCAGGAGAGGTTGATACCGCTCTCCTCGCGGAGGGTAACCGAAAGAGGACTAACCCCACAAAGAGGCTAGAGGCCCTCCGAAGGATTGGAAAACGACGATTTCCTTGGAGGAATGAGCCCCTAGCGCGCTCTATCGTCAGAGAAGGCGCACGTATACTCGAAGAATTAGATGGGGAAAGAGAGGGTGAGGAGGGTGGTCGGCGCTTCTGGAAATGGTCTTTCTATCGAGGTGTGGATGGTCCTCTCGTGGACCGGATCATGGATAAGTTGAAAGAGCCGGTCGAGTCTAGCTTCTATCTCCGTTACAGCTACACCTATCGACTCAAGAATCTTGAAACAGATGAAATTATCCTATTTCGCAAAACCGCAAAAGGCAGTCCTTGGATCCAGCAACTCGAGACGCAAGCTAGAGACTGGCTTAAGGCGGAAGACGAGAAGCGCTTAAGCATCAACCAAATCGAGCGCCCGAGCACAAAGTGGGTCTTCATCCGCATTGTCTCCGTTGAGATTAAGGTCGTAGTAGATCGCCAACCTCTGTTGGGTACAGGCCCACTACCAGACTGGTTGAGGGGAAAGCGGGGGATGTACTCCTTGGATATGTACAGAGATAACCTCTGCCTCTTTCGCTGTATTGCTGTCCATCGAGGTGCGCGCGTGGATCGCTGCACCATCCAAGCCCGAGCTCTTGCTACAGAGTTCTTCAAAACGCCCGGCATCCCAGGAACATCTCTGGATGACCTGGGGAAAGTAGAGGCTCACTTTAAACTTAGGATCCGAGTATATGAACCAATAGCGGCTGGAGACTGGCTGCTTCTGAGGCAACCAGCTCACTATGAAAAAGTAGGCACTCCACCAATGACGATCGGCGTCTATGAGGGGCACGCGTTTCTCATCACCGACATCAAGAAACTCGCGCATGAGTTCGTGTGCGGGGCGTGCAATGTGCGGTTCACACAGTCCGGCCACCTCTATCGCCACGCCGACCGTTGCACCCAAGGCGAGACGAAAGTTGTCTGCAGTGGAGAGAAAGTGGAAGCTCCACCGTCGGCCTATGAGAAGGCCTTCTACCCACAAAAACGGGATAGCATCCAAGCAGTACAGTGGCTCGAGCATGAAGCACGCACCAGAGGCATACACATCCATCACCAGCTATGCGGCCATGGAGGTGAGCAAATGATAGAAGGTAGTCCCGTAGACGGTTATGATCCCGTGACAAAGACTGTATTCCAATTCAATGGGTGCCTCTGGCATGGGTGCAAAATCTGTTTCCCAACGGTGGAGCAACGCCAGGAACCACTTCGTAATCTCACCAAGAAAAAGGGCAGTCCTGTCACACGTGAAATGGCATACCAAAAGACGCTCGAGCGTGAAGCTAAGATCCGCGATGCCGGGTATCGGCTTGTAATCAGGTGGCAGCACAATTCTAAACCTTGGAGCAAAGACCGCATCCCTGATCCAAAGACGGTAACCTATCCACACGCGATCGTGTACGACTTCGAGAGTTATCTCGACAAGACCCTCACTCGTCACCCTACAGAAGATCTGACACTAGAGGGAGCCCACGTTCCTATCTCCGTCTCGCTTAGTGACACCCTCGACCCTGCCACCGAGCATCTATGTAATCGAGACCCGAAGTTGCTCATAGAGGAGTTCATGAAAGCGCTTCAACGGCGAGCCGCCCGGATAAGAGAAGACGTCCGCCGCCAGTTCCTACCCGAAACCATCGAGCTCTTACCCAAGAAGCGTCGGTGCGCGATCGAAGAGTGGTGCGACCAAATCCCCGTGCTCGGTTTCAATTCGGGTAAGTACGATCTCAACCTTATCCGGAACCACTTCGTCGGGGAACTCTGCAAGACGTCTGACACGTTGATCAAAGTTGGGTGTAAGGCGAACCAGATAATGTTCATCACGACTCCCGACTTCAAATTCTTGGACATCATTAACTACATAGGCCCTGGTAAGAGCTACGACGATTGGGTGAAAGCGTATGGGTGCACCCACACTAAGTCCTGGTTCCCCTACGAGTGGTTCGACAGTCCAGATAAGCTAGACTTCTCCGACCTCCCCGACTACCCCAAATGGTATTCGAAGTTGAAAGCCTCCTTCCCCCTCAAGCTGCCGGAATATCGCACGTGCCAGAAGCTATTCCGCGAGAAGGGGATGAAGACCTTCGCAGACTGGCTCCGTTATTACAACGACCTTGACGTGGGTCCCTTCGTCGAAGCGCTGAAAAAGATGCGCGACTTCTACACCGCGTACGGAATCGACATCTTTAAAGACGCGGTAAGCTTGCCCGGTGTGACGATGCGGTTCGTCCTAAGAGGGACACTGAAAGGCCCCAAGGCGCCCGAGCTGTACGCTCCCGGAAAGGAGGCTTGCGACATGCTCAAAGCAAGCGTCACAGGCAGGCCCTGGATCGTATTCACGCGGTACCACGAAGCGGGAGTGACGCGGATCCGCTCCCATCAGTACAAGGAGGCCCAGCACTGTCAACGCATCCTCGGCTACGACGCCAACGCGCTCTATCTCTCCACCATGGCAGCCCCGATGCCCTGTGGGGAGGGAAGGGTGAGCGAATGGAGGAATGTCGACGAATTCATGGCAGATCTCCGCGAAGAAAGGTGGTTCGGGTTCGCCGAGGTCGACATCGAGGTCCCCGAACACCTCTGGCCGAAGTTCGAAGAAATGGCCCCGATCTTCTACAGCAAGGAGGTTCCCGAGTCGGATGTCCCACAAGAGATGCTTGACTATCTAAAGCGCACAGGACGAACTCGCACCAAAGGGGACAAAAAGCATGTAGGAGCGCTTTACGCGAATAAGATTCTGTTGTACGCCCCGCTGCTCCGCTGGTACATCGCCCACGGGCTTGTGATAACCGCTGTTCATCGCACCATCGAGTACAAAGCCCAGAAGATCTTCGGATGGTTCGTCGAGCAAGTCATGAAGGCACGCCGGCAAGGTGATGTGGCAAAAGAGAAAGCCCTCCTAGCCGACCTCTTTAAACTGCTCGGCAACAGTTGCTACGGGAAATTCATCGAAGCGCTGGAGCGTCAGACGGAGGTTTCCTACACGGCCGACGAAGCGACGGTCGATAGTGCTCTCCGCTCAGGATGGTTCGAGGACCTAAATGAAATCGGAGAGGCCTACGAGATCCATAAGTGGAAGCGGAAAATCGAAATAAACCGCCCCTTCCAAGTCGGTATCGCTGTGTATCAACTCACCAAGCTCAGGATGCTCGAATTCTACTTCGACTTCCTAGACCACTACGTCGACAGGCGGTCGTTCGAGCTGATCCAGATGGACACGGACAGCCTCTACATGGGAATCGCGGGCATCCGCCTGGAAGACGTCGTCCGCCCCGAGCTCTGCGGAGAATTCGAAGCGCACAAAAAGGAGTGGCTCGCACATCAGGCCTATTCAAGCTCGAGTTCGAGGGCGCCCGGGCGATCGCTCTCTGCAGCAAGGCTTACTACGTCGACAATGAGAAGAAACGGAAACACTCGGCGAAGGGGATGTCCAAAGTCCACAACGACTTGACCTAGGGCCGCTACAAAGCAACCCTCGATGGAGCGCTCGACCGGGCAGAAAACCGGGGGTTCTGAATGGTCAACGGTATCATGACAACGTACCAACAAGCTCAATCAACCCAACATGCTATTCTTGATATGGTAGAAACTATACAAACCAATATGGACAAAAAACTCTTTTCGTGTGGTGTTTTTATTGACTTAAAAAAAACCTTTGACACTGTGAATTATACTATTTTACTTGATAAACTAAATTATTATGGCTTCCGTGGAATTGTCAATCAATGGTTTTCCTCTTATTTATCAAATCGTACACAAAGCACTGAAATCGGCTCTCATATATCTAGTAAACTAAATATCAGTTGCGGCGTACCCCAAGGTTCTGTCCTAGGTCCACTTCTCTTCTTGCTTTATATAAATGATATCCAATATTGTTCCAGCAAACTCCAGTTTTTCCTTTTTGCTGATGATACTAATGCTCTTCATGCTCATAAAGATTTAAAGACACTGGAACTAACAGTAAATACAGAATTACATAACTTGTATAACTGGCTGACTTCAAACAAACTTTCTCTGAATATTAAAAAGTCAAACTATGTAATTTTTCGTCCGCACCAAAAAAAACTCAACTACGATCCCCAGGTTAATCTTTTTGACAATGAAAGCAATAAAAACGTTACCCTTGAACGTAAAAACTTTATTAAATATCTTGGACTGTTAATCGATGAAAATCTATCTTGGAAGACCCATATTTACTCTGTTGCAAACAAAATAAGTAAAACAATTGGGCTAATTGCGAGATTAAGACATATTGTTCCCACTTGCACCCTCCTAAATATTTATCAGTCACTAATTACACCTTATCTAAGTTATGGTCTTATCTCTTGGGGCAACGCGTGTAAAACTTTCCTTGACCAAATTCTTGTCCTTCAAAAACGTGCACTGCGTTTAATATATTTTGCTGAAACAAACGACCATGCAATACCTTATTTTGTAAATGCAAAAATTCTACCTTTACAGTCTCTATATTATGAATCCGTTTGTAGTCTTATGTATGATATAAATAAAAACACTGCTCCGGATAATATTTTGAAACTCTTTTCTCGAATTTCTAGTGTTCATACTTACAACACAAGTGCCTCAACTTCTGAACATTTTTATACTAAAGAATCTCGACTCAATGTCAAACGAAATGCTTTTTCACGTGTTGGGGTCAAAATTTGGAATGGGATACCTCAAATTCTTAAAGAAAGACCGAAAAAAGCTTTTAAAAGATCACTAAAAGAAATGCTACTTGATATCCTTGTAACTGAAGACTCCTATTATATTGATGTGGATGCGATCATCGTGAAAATGAAGAAGTAATTCTCTTTTCTGTTATTTTCATTTCATTTTATTTTTAAAATTTCACTTTAATTGTCCTTGAACTTAAGTTGAATAGTATTTATTTAATGTCAAATATATATACTTATATCACATCCAATTTCTTTCTTTTCTGGTATTTGTCTAGTTTGTATGTAAATTATGTAGCCTGGCCTGCCTCGAATAGCCTTGCTAACTGCAGGCCAGTCCCAATGTATCTTTTGTTATATATTTAAATAAAGTTGTTGTTGTTGTTGTTGTTGTTAAAAAGGAGAAACTAGGGCAGAGCGCGTATTATGACAAGAGACGGGTGCTACCCGAACGCCAAACCACCCACTCAACTGATCTTTCACCTTCGGGAAGAAGCATCTCCTGAGCGTACTGATACCCGAACAACCGCTCGGCCAGAGTCCTGTTGAACCTCTCCACGATCGCTTGGTCTCGGTTCATATCCACGCGTCCGCGCCGGACTTCGGTATTGTGTTTAGCGAGTAGCTGTGTCACAGCGCCCATGAACTCTTTTCCTGGGTCTACCTGAAGTAGCTTGGGCCACGTGAGAGGGCTTCGCTTGTAGATGCGCTCTAACGCCCCCGCGACTTCTCTCCCTTCCTTTGAAGCCAAAGGCTCAGCCTCCTTGTAGCGCGAGGCAACATCGACCACAGTGAGCGCATACTTGTAAAGCTTCCGTCCGCGCCCTGGGCGGTCATGGGGTAGAAATAGAAGATCGGCCTGATGAACCTCGTTTGGTGTTGAGACATTGAACCTCGGTCTTGGTATGTGTTGTGGGGGCGGCAGGTAGATCTGCCACATTGCCTGTTTCTGGAGCCACACCCGGACGGCATCTTCAGAGGCGCCAGCCGCGGCCGCCAGCTTCTTTATCGCGGCGTGCCCCTTCCAATATCCCTGGGGGCTGTAGTAGATGTCAGACAGCTTCTTTTCCATTTCTATAGCAATACCTCGAAAAAAAAAAAAAGCTTGCCCAGTTTCACAACCATCGGCTAGCAGCATATCCAATGGCGAGCATCCCACCACCTACATAGGCTAGTTCACCAGTTAGCTCGGCACTCGAAGGGCGGTAATAGTCGCTCCATTGTGGCGCGTCGTGGTCATCGCGGGTTTGGGCGTACAGGTCGAGGGCGCGGTTCGTTGCAGCTGTGTCTTGGTCAGCGCGATTGCGCAGGCGTTCCTGCTCTGCTTCCCAATCAGTCAGCTTCTCGCGGCGTTTTTGAAATGCAGCCCAGTCATCCTGGTACTTCTCCAAGGCTTTGTCGTGGCGCTTCCGCTCAGCCGCCATTGCATCGGGGCCCTTCCCAGATATTGCCCGGGCGAGATACGACCCACCTACGAAGGCCGTAGCATTCAGGATAGCCCCACCCAACATCAGCGCTATGGTTGCCATTACTCAGATGGAATGATCTTCTTATCGACTAAGTATTGCTTGGCGGCGACGGCGCCCGTGAGAACTGCAACCCACTTTACGTAGTTTTCAATGGATGCGGAAGGGTCCGAGGTCATAGGCGTCTTAAGAACGTTTTTCCCCACCCAACCAATATGTCAATGCCAGTCAGAGTTACTGCTTCGACAACAGTGTTTACGAGTTTGCTGTCCATCAAGAGTCTATACTATACAAAATCTATTCCATAATTACACGAGGACGCGCAGTCTCGGGCGGTGGTGGTTGTGGCTGAGTACGCTTTGGCTGCTCCGTGTGCTTGAGATATAGACTATACAGGCTGATCATAAAGCTCCCTGCGGCAAGCAGGAGGCCCCAGTTCCAACCACGAGCGGCTAATGTGGTGTCGTCGCGGGCCTGCTCTCGAGCCAAGGCCTCACGAGCTGCTTTGTTCCTAGTCGCGAGGGCCCGGCCAGCTGCGACCTTCTTAGGATCCTTCTGCTTAGTCACCTCTGCAGGGGGCGGCGCTGTAATACGATCTTCTTCCATCACTTTCAGACAGGGCTATATAATACAAACAAAAAAAGTTGCTAGCGAGTTCTTGTGAGTAGGTGCTCGCAGGTCCACAGGCGCGCTTGCGTCTTCTGTGTGGCTACCTACATGTGCCAGCGCAGCCACTAGCGCCACCAACCGACCTCCGTTGACAGCGATCCAGCCCGCTCCATAGCTCAACTCACGTCGGATCAGAGCATCTTGCTGGAAGTCTGTTAACAGCGCCTGTTCATCATCCAGCCTTTTCCCTACTGCTCCCAACACACGTGTGACAACCTTGCACGCGACCTTTAAGAATCCGCTGGAGAGACTGTGCTCGACCTGCTTTCCGAGGGTCACCTGGTATCGAAGATGGAGCGAAGCAACCTCCTTGCTCGAGAGCCTGCTGACGTCCCCCAGCGACAGCTCCTTCCCCAAGTGCTCCTTGGTGTTGCCTGCAGCCGCGAGAATAGCCAATGCCTCCCGTCCCTCTTTATCGTCGCTCTCGTTGGTGATCCCTTCCTCGCGGAGAATTTCATCCAGTACTTTGTCCGCCATGACTATATATTAGCCGAAACAATTTTGCTGGGGGCTGGGATCTCAAACACGATATCGAATGGGTGGCGTAGACGAAAGCAAAGTCTGGCGTACGGATGCTCCTTGAGCGCGGATAGCATTTGTTGGCGCTCCACCTTGTCATGCTTCATCCCGTAGTTCTCCCAAAGCATTTTCCCATCGAGCTCGCTCGGGCTGTAAAACGTGAGCGTCGCTGCCACATTCTCCCTGAAGGCCTTTGCCACGCTCGTGTACTGTTGCGTAAGGAGCCTTACTGAAAAATTATTATGCCTGCCAGAGAAAGCCAGCTCGATCAAAGCGCTTCTATGTCTTTTTACGTCTTCACTGGCGGCGCAGTCATCCAGAATAGACAACACCTGGCCACGACCTTCGAAGACCGCGGTGCACAACCGAAGGCACTTCTCAATTTCACCGCCCGAGTTTCCTGGTGCCAGGGCTACGAAGCGGGGGTCCTTATGAGCAAATCCCCGATATGTTTTGTTATGAACGTATGTCGGGCAAATAAGACACACGACGTTAAACTTCCCACGAAAAGGTCCGCGGAGAGCTTCGACGACCAGTCTAGACTTCCCCGACGCTGTTGGACCAACGATAAGAAGGTGGCCGGGTATCAAATTGGTGAGAAAGTCCATCCTATATATGGGAACGATTAATAGTAGGCGACTTGGGTATTAAGGTCGAATGCTGCGTCGCCTAGGAGGAAGACATGGCAGTTGCTATTACCAGAGCCGCCAGTCTTTCGATAGATCCGGAACTGAAGGTTCTTTCCCGGTCCGAGGGCTGCGTGTCCGTCGCCGTGCACGAGGTGGTCGCGTGCTGTGCGGAGATCGATGATCATCCCGTATTTGTTCTTGAAGAACCCCGTAGGCTGAACCACCGGGTTGTGAGCTGGGGGGTGAACCAACCATTCTGCACCGGCTCGCGCGGTCTCCCAAATATCTGTGGGGAGCATACCGTTGGGGTACAGCGTGTTGGGGACACCGTTGAGGTCGAACTCAACCTTTGTCACGCTGGGGTTCGGGAAGGCTTCGCTGTCTCGTGCTCCCATGACGTACGGGTCGGTGAACAGGAACCCACAAAGCTTTTGAGTTGCACGGGGATGTTGTCGGTGAAAATTGACGCGGTGGCCTTCCCGAACGTCAGCACTTTGTGGTGCGAGATGTGGTTGTTAAGAATAACGCTCGGGATGTGCTGCGCGTGAGTGGGCGACTCAATCACTTGATACACCAATTCGATGTTTTTGAGAGTGTAGGTGCCAACCTTGGTCGGATCCGAGCTTTTGATGACATCTTCAGGGGCGGGGAGTGTGAGCTCCAACTGAATCGGCGGAAGACTCGCTGTATGGAGAGCACCGTGGGTGCGAAGGAGCTCGAGATCAAGTGGGAGCCGATACCTTGGGAAGGCCACGGCAATCGCCAGGTCCCCCGCCACATCACCTTTGTCTCCAGCCTCTGAGTGGATCTTATTGACCTCGGTTGTCTGGATCCCTTGCTCGATGCGTTTAGCACGCTCTGCGGTGGGCAGCCATAGGTCGCAGAACGCTCCATCCAGGTCGGCCCGCTCCAGGTCCTCTAGGGTTTTATTGCCCATCTTGAAGACCCGTTTCCAAATCAAGCAGCGCCCCAGGTTGTCGACGACGAGGTTATTGGCGTGCTTCGACGCTCTGCCTAGCTCCACCTCGGCCACAAGGGCAAGGGTGTCTGGGACTAGGACGGTGTCGTCTGGAAGCCTGGGAATTTCAACATAAAGGGTCTCCTTGGGGTTCGCCGAGCTTGGGTTAAAGGTCATGCGGTGGGTTACGCGTTTTCCTTTTGCGGCCATGAGAGTGCGGGGCTCCTCCCTTGGGTCAAGCTTCTTGGAGATGTACGGCATTTTTTAGCTTGAATTATATATAGGCAGAAACAAAAATGAATGTCGACATTGATGATAGGACACCTTTGTTACCCCACGACGATGACCCTGATGGTGGGGAGACTAGTAACCCATTCCCCACGGTGCCTGGTGGCGATGAAGGTGGAGAGCAAATCGGGATGTATAACTTAAGACCGCGAGGAGCGGGGGCACGTCCGCGTGAGCCTGGCACAGCAGAAACGTCGACGACGATAAACCCCGTTACTGGGAGGTCAATCGATACAAGATTGCTGGAGATTGCGTGGGAGGATGTGAGGAGAAAGTTTCCCCGCGTTAACGGAGTCGAAATTGGTCTAGGGGACAATGGGCGTATTATGGTTCGTAGGTGGGAGGGAGAAAACCCTAGGTGGCGACCACTGTACAACAAGGATGGTACTGTAACGAAGAACTTCCCTAACGAATTGCAAGAAGCTCTCGGGCCGTCCTCGGAAAATATCTTGGAAGGGAATAACGCCAAAACTCAGAAGCTCGAGTGGCAAAAACGACAGGACGAGGAGATAAGAGACGCTCCCGATACTTCGCCGGAAGATAGGCGTGCCGCGGAGACGCGGATTGCGGCGCGCAATGAGGAGATTGAGGAGCTAGAGCGACAAAGCGAAGCCGTTGAGGAGCGAATGTCTCTGCGGGACCGCGTGAAGGCCATTTTCAAGAAGTACGGCTTCACTGTCCTGGGGGTTATAGCAGCGGCTGGGACGGTCATAGGGGTGATCTTGAGCGTTTTACAGCAGAGGCTAGCCAGCGTAGCGCGGGGGTTAGGCCGGGGGCTGAAGACCATCGGAAAAAAGATCGGGGACCTCCTCCCTGGGGCCATAGGTGCCATTGCCTCGTTCCTCTTCCACACAGCTGGAGAAGTTGTTGGTTTCTTAGCCAAAAACGCCTGGCTCCTCATCGTAGCCGTGGTCGTGTTTCTCGTTGAGCGCTATAAGAAGTCTACCTAAACAACCACCAAGTCGCACCTGCGGCCACAACAGTGACTGCAGCTAGATTTCGCTCATGCGCGGTCGGCGCAACGGGGGCTTTTGTTTTCGGCGCCACAGGGGCTTTCGTTTTAGGTGCAACAGGGGCTTTTGTTTTCGGTGCAACGGGTCTGCGTTTATGTGTCCGCTCATTCACATGCGGATTGACCCCGAAAGTCATATCACTGGTAGCTTTCTGGAGCTCGTTGTTGTACCCTAGCACGCTGTCCGAATTGACGACCAGGCGGGTGGGGAGCAACCAGAGCCCTGGGGCGACGGCCAGATTCAGCTGCGCTCGGGCGTCGGATAAGGCCCTTTGATAGTTCTGGATTCCGGTGGCGATATCATTCACTACGATTGCCTCCTCTAGATGTTGTCTGAACATTTGGCGAGTCTCAACAGCACTGCCGCTCTTCCCCACGATAGTGGATCGGGTCTTCGCTTGCGAGCCAAGAACATAATATACTAAAGCCTCGATGCTACGATTGAGACGACCCCTGCCAGCCTCCGTCAGACCTTCACCCTTTTTTAGAGAAAACCAGCTGTATTGCGCTCCGCCATGGGCATCGTTACGGATGAAGGTCACCAGATTACCTTTATTCTTTCTCCCGCCCTCGTCTGAGAAGAGATTGAGCGGGTCTGGCCAGGTGTTGGCCTCGGTGTCATAGCGGCGAATCAGGTACTCGTTCTGATAACCCCCGCCGATGTGCTTGGGTCCATAGCCGGCCCCTTAATCTCGGAAGACATCTCCGAGTCCGTGGTTTCGACTGCCCTTCCAGCGAACGTCCGGGGCTCTAGGCAGCCCGAATTCGATGCAGAGGCTTTTAAAGGCGGACTTGCGGTATGGGTTGTTTATTTGCTGGAACACCTTGTCTCCGGGAAGGGGGCAGCCGAGCTCGAATAGGATACGGCGGACGGTAAAGTATACGTGGAATTGAAGCAGCCCCTGAACTATAGGCGGGAAGGTTTTATTGACTGGGTCGGTTATGGTCACTCCACACCCCGAAGTTGCACACCATGTGGCGAAGTTCAGCTGTTGAGGCCAATATTCGTACGCCGGAGAAGAAAGCCAATGATGAGCCTCCTTTGCCGAGCGATGTGTGATGGTCGTTTCCTTCCAGAAGTCTCGGACTCCTGCTTTGAAAGAGATTTTGGGGTCAACAAAGATCTGTAGCTCTCGAAGCAGCGGTGCGATATCAGAGCACGTTTCAGAGAACGGAAAGGTCGGCCGGGGGTATTTTCCGATACGGAGAAGGAAGGCATCAGGAAAATCGCCCTGTTCGGAACCCTTATTTATTTGTATGGCTTTGACGACTTCTGCGGCCTTTTTTGGAAACACTGCTTGTAGAACACCCCATAGATCTATTTTATCGCTCGCCCGCGATTGATCCATTGTATATATACGCGGGTAAATAAAATGTCCCTCAGCATAGCGGCAAGCGAGGGTGTGAATGAACTTTGACATCCGGTCAGTGGTGAGCTCTCGAATGTCGCGGCTCGAGCCGTGAAGATCCCCGAAGTAACGCTCACAGTACTTAAAACGATGGATATATATCACTTCGCGCTCAACTCATTGCACCTGTCCCGCATTCGCGAAGGAACCGCCGATTTGGCCACGATCAAGAAAGCGCAAGGGCCCGTTCTGGTCTCCATTCCAAAACGCGAGTACAACCTCCACTGTCTCCAACAGGCTATTATCTCAGGGCATGGAAAGGAAGTCCCCGCTGGCACTTGTGAACTTCGGATAACCGATACTGGGGTGTATTTCTTCTCGAAAGTACAGGTAATCCTAAGCAGAAAGCTAGCCGAATTGTTGGGGATATCCGAAGTCCCGCGCAATATGATTCACGTTCCTGTACAATGGGGGCTGCCCTCTGTTTCAGTCTACTGCGATTTGGTGGACCCTATGAGATCGTATGAGGGGGGCGAGCCCTCCTATCTGCTGGCGAGGGTCGAGCCCCTGAAGCTTCAAGGCCCTTCGGTGTGGCATTTGCGCCCCTTATATCTCCCCCTTAACCCTACAAAAAGAAGTCTCTTTCGGGTTTGGACGGTGCCTACGACCAAGGTAGAAGTTTTGTTGGAGCTAATTATATAGACCATGGAGTCTGATTGTTTGTACCCAGAAAGTCCCCACCGCCCCCAGCGACGATGAGGGGCAGTCGTTTCGGCTTCAAAAGATTTGCGACATTCAGACCACCCTTAAGAGCAGTATCGCCCACTATGAGGGCGTTCGGAAAAAATATACCCGCTCTCGGG
Source organism: Ricordea florida (assembly GCA_949710005.1). Classification (NCBI taxonomy): domain Eukaryota; kingdom Metazoa; phylum Cnidaria; class Anthozoa; order Corallimorpharia; family Ricordeidae; genus Ricordea; species Ricordea florida. Next base: position 5,926,715 of record OX453278.1, read on the forward strand.
CAATTCTAAACGCGGTAGCTTTGGCCTCTGGGGGTCTGAGCGTTATACTCTCGGCTTCGGGCCTAGCCACCTCTTTGACCGGCCTTGGGATTGTCGTCGGGGTTCCGTTAGGTGCTATTGGAGGCATCTTCGGAATTGTGTCAGCCTCGATGGCCAGGGTCGGCGAACGGATCGCTGGAAATATCTCCAAGCATGAGCAAACCGTCGCAGTTGGGGAGGCGAAGTTGAGTACCATCAATGAACTTATCTCGAAAGCCTTAAAAGATAACCAGATCAGCGCTACGGAGTTTCAATTCATTCTAACCGAGGTTGAACAATATGAAACACTCAAGCGCGGAATTAGGCAGAAAGCTTTGTCAAAAAACAAGGACCTAGATATGGCAAAGCTGCGGACCGAGATTCGCGGCGAACTGGTCGCAGAGATGCGCGAAAAACTCGCTTGAATCTAACGATCGAGCGTGGAGGCTTTTATTTACATGTTGAACGATGACTCAACCGTCTGTGTTGCCCGCGAAGTTTTTCGGGTTTGAAGTTTTAGACATCCATTCTTAGATATACATTCCTTCAGCTTAGGCCATAGAGCCTCGTATTCTAGAAGGGTCGTCAGGTGGATGTTTGATATGTCGCACATATCCCCTCTTTTGGAATCCCCTCGAAATTCGAAGATCATTTTTAGCAGCCATATCAGCTTGGGAAGGCGACGGCAATCTGAGACAAGCCCCAAGTTGTCCTCAAGGCGATTGATCAGGTTTATTATCGATTTTCTTTCGAGTAAATCAAGACCGAACTCTTTCATCAACAATTTGTTCAACGTCGGCCTTTTATTTTTTGAGCTTGGTCTTAGTCTATACTCCTCGTATTGCCTCTCGGTTGGGAGGTTCCATGAAAGATGATCAAACTCACCTGAAACCACGCGCTGGCAAAGCAGGGGGTTTTCGTCTAGCCAACCATCAAGGCTTTTTCGGTTACTCCCTCTGTGAAGCCCGAACGGGTCTGGAGAGGCTTCTAAGAAAGAGGCTGCTAAGTGTTTTAACTGCTTCAGGAAAGTAGGGGAATATTTTTTTTTCCAAGCTTTCAACAACCATTGCATTCATATTGGTGACCTATTGGTTGCTACTCTCTAATTGTCTGCCCGAAGGTTCATCTAAACGAAAAAGAGGATGCGCCGCAACTGCCTAGTCGGGCCACAACGAGCTTAACCAAGTCATGACGGCCCCGAACTCGGGCGCGCAGAACTCGAACGGAGCGGGGTGTTCCTTTTCAAATTTATTAAACGCGTCTAGGACGAGTTCTTCGAAACACTGCTGCTGCGTTTCTTCGTCAGGGAGAAACTGACAGGCCTTCTTCTCCAACCAACGGTTATGAGCGAGCTTGCACTCGCGATAAATTAGTAATGCCTCTGGTGTTCGGTTATTTGTATAGTAGAAATAACCGATACGTGGTATGACGTCATTAAACCGACCCCCGTCTCGGCCCTCGTCAAGATGTGTGGATAAAACTCCCATTACTCCGCGGGCCTGTAGATCCCTCCTTAGCTGATCGTCTAAAGAGTATAAACTACCATCGCAGATCTTCTCCTTCAAATCCGCGTCTCCACTGGTCCACACCAGTGCGATTTCATGCGACGTTAACAAGAAATTTGCCTGCATATCGGCGTGTAAGATCTGTTCGCGCGCACGGGGTACATCTAAAAGAGCACGACGAAGTTGCTCTTTGGTCCTCAATGTAGATCTTCCGGGGATTCTATAGTGTATTGCCAAAGCGCGTAACTCTTTGACGGTGGACATATTTATAAGTAGACAGTGGGGCCACTCTCTAATTGGAAGTACCTTTTGTGTGCCACTCTCTAATTGGAAGATACCTTTTGTGTGCCACTCTCTAATTGGAAGTACCTTTTGTGTACCACTCTCTAATTGGAAATACCTTTTGTGTGCCACTCTCTAATTGGAAGATACCTTTTGTGTGCCACTCTCTAATTGGAAGATACCTTTTGTGTGCCACTCTCTAATTGGAAGTACCTTTTGTGTGCCACTCCGATTATGGTCCCTACAAATGGCTTCTAACGTGTCGGTCTTGCCCTAATTTGGGGTACCTCGAAAAATAGCCCCCCTCTGGGAGCCTTCCCAGCCTGAATCAAAGGCTCCTAAGAGCTAACTCATTCGTACATACCACAAAATTGTGACTACTTGTGGAGGATATTTCAACTTACACCCCACCTGGATTAATAAATCGGTGAAAGCGAGATCTTCTAGTTATTTCTTTATTTACCTGGATTGTTTCCTTGATTTGTTTACCGGCGTGTTCGTCGTCACGTTTGCATTCTTGTGGCAGAGTTTTCGCTCCGCTATAATGACTTTCATCAACCTGACTTCGTGATTCATCGTTCTGGTATCAACAAAAGGAAACAAACGAGCGTACTTTGAAAACGTTTGTGTTAAGGCTTTGCATTACACTACAAAACTGCATATTAAAAGTTTGTAAATCAACTATGTTTGGCAATTTGATAGCTGGGCCTTGCACGGCAATTGTATCGCAGGGCCTTGTACGGCAACTGACAGTACCACAAATATATAGGCTCGGCCGTCGATTTCATCCAAGAAACAGCTTTAATAAGATTATACGTCGCTTCACTTTTTGTGTATGTTTTAGACAAAATGAAATAATGGCAGAAATAGCGGTTTTACTTACCGACATGACGTGTTAAAGCCCAAAGTCAAAATTCCTGCTAAAAAATATAGTTGCCTTCCTGCCAAACAACATGGCTGTCTTGACAAAAATAGCCCCTAGAGGGGAGGTTGGGAAATAGGTATGCGGGCTCATTTTACGAGAAGAAACACATTTATAATTTTGACAAATTTTATTTACTAAAGAACTCAATACCTACAACTACATTACCTTCAGGTATTTTGCAATTTAGGAGGTGCTAATTAGCTTATTTTTGCTGTTTATAGCAAATTGCTATACGGCTTACTACGCGGTCAGCGATTGATCCCATTTCCTTACGTCACTTCCGCTATTTGTGCTAACGCGGCCATTTCCGTCTACGCAGATTTCTGCTAACGCCGTCTTCCCACTGTCCACAACAACTCATTCTGCTTCGCAACGAATGAGTTAAAAACGGCTTCTAGAAAAAAATGGTATTTAACTGATCCCGACATTACTACTCGGATTTATCATGACAGTAGGAACAAGGTGCCACACTTCTCAATTCGAACTTCAAATTTAGTAACAGAGAAATTCAGAATACGGCGCATAAATATTACGTTTTATTACATCTATTTTGAAATCACTTGTGATCCTTCCAATTTGATTGGCCCATAGCAGTGTGATTTATTCACGAATCGCACTACCTTAGGCTCTAAATCGCATCTTTTTTTAGCCAGAGAATAAACACAAAAATAAAACAACCAATAAAATTTACAATAAAATACTAGCTCTTGACTGACAAAAATCCTATATTGACTATATTAGGACTATTAAATTGTGCGATTTCAAAACTGGATGTAATAAAGTGGTAATTGAACGGAGTGGAGTGCAATTTGGTCTGAAATCATACTTGTGATTTCAAATCGAGCTCGCGCCGCGCGCTTGTTCGATATTTGAAATCACGTGTATGATTTCAGACCAAATTGCACTCCACTCCGTTCAATTACCATTATATATTTCACGCCGGAAAACGGTATCACAGGCGACTTCAGTGCGATATCAATTTATGTGTGCGATGTAGTGTGGAATTCACGACGCTGGGACGAATTTAGACTTTCAGGTGTAAAACAAAACCAAGAGGATTGTAAAGAACACATATTTGTGCTAAGGTCGTAGACAGCAATTGCATCTGCGCTTCTTTTTCACCCCTTTTTAGGTTTTCCAGACACCAACTATACAAACGTTTGCCAAAATGTATGATCCAAGACACGTTATACATCCACTTAGATATACCCGTTTGTGATGGAAGGATGCGAGAGTGGGGAGAAAATACACACAATTTTGTGACAAATTTTACGGTACTGTTAAGTAGCGTTTCAAAGAAAGGCCATATTGCATGATTTGATCCACGGATGAAAGTGAATCACACTATATAGTAAAACAAACAGTACCACAGTAAAGTACTGTTTAGTAGCTTTACAAAGAATGTTGACACTGCACGGTTCGATGACGAGATTAAAAAGCTAGAACCACACTGTATAGTAAAACGAACAGTATCACAGTACCGTACTGTTCAGTAGCTCTACAAAGAATGGTCACACTGCATGATTTGATCCACAGATGAAAAAGTTACAACTACACTGTACAGTAAAACAAACAGTACCATAATACAGCACTGTTCAGTAGCTTTTCAAAGAATGGTCACACTGCATGGTTTGATCCACAGATAAAAACGT
>OX453278.1:5941096-5971096 GCA_949710005.1 Ricordea florida
CAATTTTGTGACAAATTTTACGGTACTGTTAAGTAGCGTTTCAAAGAAAGGCCATATTGCATGATTTGATCCACGGATGAAAGTGAATCACACTATATAGTAAAACAAACAGTACCACAGTAAAGTACTGTTTAGTAGCTTTACAAAGAATGTTGACACTGCACGGTTCGATGACGAGATTAAAAAGCTAGAACCACACTGTATAGTAAAACGAACAGTATCACAGTACCGTACTGTTCAGTAGCTCTACAAAGAATGGTCACACTGCATGATTTGATCCACAGATGAAAAAGTTACAACTACACTGTACAGTAAAACAAACAGTACCATAATACAGCACTGTTCAGTAGCTTTTCAAAGAATGGTCACACTGCATGGTTTGATCCACAGATAAAAACGTTAGAGCCACACTGTATATATAGTAAAACAAACAGTACCACAGTACAGTACTGTTCAGCAGCTTTACAAAGAATGGTCACACTGCATGGTGTGATCCACAGATGAAAAAGTTAGAGCCACACTGAATAGTAAAACAAACCTTACCACAGTACCGTAGAGTGGCTTTTCAAAGGAAGGTCACACTGCATGATTTGACCACAGATGAAAAAGTTAGAGCCACACTGATTAGTATAGCAAAAAGTACCACAGTACAGTACTGTTCAATAGCTTTCCAAAGAATGCTCACAATGAATGGTTTTAATCTCAGATCAAAAAGCTAGAGCCACACTGTTTAGTAAAGCAAACAATACCACCGTACCGAACGTCTCAGTAGCTTTCCAAAGTCAAATTTCATGGTTTTGTTCATTTTCACAAAAAAACGCTGTAGGCTACAGCAAACAGTACCACCGTCAAGCAAAAAGCAAAGGCGCACATGAGACACGAGGCTCGCCCAGCCAAAGTAGCGGTTTACCGCTATCTGTAGCATGAAGTCCCTTGCAATACTTTTACTTCCCCTGAAGAGGATTCTGGTCTAGCACAGGGTCCCAGAATTTCATCGCCGGTTATCAATTTGTAGACGTGAGTAGGGAGAGACAGTATAGAGTTGACTTTCTTGCCTAAAGAAACAACACAGCACCATCATTTTTCTACAGACCCAGGAATGAGGAGTTACAGAGCGAAAACCACGTTGCAGAAATAAGGGTTTACCACTGCGTAAAAACCCGTGAAGTTTTCCTTTGTTTATTTATTTATTTTTTTCACTATCATTTCCCTAGTCGCTATTTTGTCTCCTTTGTTTTACGTTACTCGTGAACGTAACTGGTTTTTACACCGAGGATGAGCCAGAAACGAACAGTCAAAAAATCCAAAATGGTAAAAACTTTTAAAGGTTGAAATGGACTACGAAATTCGGCCAAAATGACACCAGGTTAATGGCGTGATGTAGCACGCAGGTTCCATAGAAAAATAAAAGTTAACAACGAAACGACCATTGGCAAAAGAAAATTATAGGGGTAGTTTCTTCAGAAACTGGTGCTGTTTTGGTGGGGAATTGAAACACAAAAAATTGAGAAAATCAAACAAATCGATAACGTAAGTTACACCATCGTAAGGGACCGGTCATTTATTTGAGGGGGGGGGGAGGGGGGGAAACGGCTGGTGCATTTTAATTTTCCTATAGAGTCAATTCACTCACATGATCAGGGGCTGTGTTTTTAATAGAAACAAAAGGAGATGTTTTCAAAAGAATGAAATTTAATTTCAGGAGGATCAGTTTGGGGACACCAACATGGCTGCTGTGAAAACATGTGGACACCAAAATGGCTGCTGTTAAAACATGTGCATACACGCTCAATACATAATTTTCCGTGGGCCTGTTCTTGCCACTGCATAACATAATATGGCCTCCTTCGAGTCTGCACATGAAATAAGATGGCCCGCCCTCAACCACAGAAACAGTTTTAATACAACTTAAATAATTCGTATTAAGTAAGTTATACCACCGTAAGGTAAAGGGGAGGTGCTGACGTTTCGAGCGTTAGCCCTTTGTCAGAGCGTATGAGAGGATTGTGGGTTACGTGCAATTTTATAGGGAAGTTAGGAGCTATGCTATTGGTGGAACCATAGCAGCGTGTGAAGTGAAGTGAATTAGTTAAATGAATGAAAAACGTTCGTTGATACCCCACCGACGCAGCACCAGTTTCTTTAGAAACTACCCCCACAATACTTGTTATCTTTATCGCTGCGACCAATGACGTTGTTCTTCAGTATTTTTCACTCCACAGCCCAAACTTCGCAAGCAAGAGAACTGCACCCTGATGACAAACCAAGATGCCAAGCTTGAAGACACTCACCAAGGAGCTACGCCAGGAAATACGCGACGTTTTCCTGCACCAGGGCAACACAGAAAGCCGCAAAAAATTAGAACGAATTTTTATCTTCCAACTCCGTTTTCTTAATCCCCACTGTATCACCAAATGTTTTTCATTCGTTCAATCAATTCACTTCCGTTCACACTTTGCTGTGGTTCCACCAATAGCATAGCTCCAAACTTCTATATATGAACTTCACCTAACCCATAATCCTCTCATTCACTCTGAGGAAGGGCTGACGCTCGAAACTTCAGCACCTCCCTTTTACCTTACGGTGGTATAACCTACTTTATCAATTTGTTTTGATTATCCAAATTTCTTGATTAACAAAAGAGACTATGACCTAAGAAAACACCTGAGTAATTCGATATAAAAGTTAGAAAAAAAAACGCGATTGGTTTGAGATACCGCATGACTATTCCAACATATCGAGTGTCACCGCACACCGAACTAGCCATAGAGCAACAAGACCAATCAGTTCGGAAACGTTCGACTACTCTCGTCTCTATCTTCGGAAGCATTTCGGAAGACCTCGGTCTTTGAAACTTCCGATGTCATCCGCGCATGCTTACTGCTGGCATTTCGTCCGCTGAAGATCTTCCCTCTGAGTGCCTGCGAGGTACTTGGGTTCTCTACTTCTGTTTCGCATTTGCTGGTAGAAAATACTTTGGTGTTGACATGTGGTAGTGATGCTCCCACGGACTGTAATGGTCACGGAAGAAGGAACCAAACCTTGAAAAGGGTAAGAAAAGTTCTTGCCCTGAATGATCTTTAGATCACGGACCTGATCATGTTTGTGACCACGTTCCTGATCAATATCGAGATCACGCAAGTGTTCACGGACCTGATCACGCTATTGCTCACGATCTAGACCGAGCCCACACTGGTGAACACGAACCTAGTAACGCTATTGCTCACGATCTTCATCAATATCGATTTAACTCCAAAGATCACGGACCTGATCATATTTTTGATCCCGATCTTGATCATTATCGAGATCACGCTGTTGATCACGCTATTGATCACGCTACTGATCACGAGCAATGAGACGATCCAGATTAGGGCTACGGTCTTCTTACAAAACACGTAAACACGTTTTTTTATTACGTTTGATCATAACCATAATCATAATCACGATCGTAATCATAATAATAATAATAATAATAATAATAATAATAATAATATTATTATTAACTTCTATTGAGCAAATATCGATTCTGTATATATCGAACTACAAATATCTAAAAATATCTACAAATATCGAACTTTTCATCTGCGATTTGAATTTTCTCACCTTGGAGAAAATTTCAATTCGTCTGGCACATCTCTCGGATTGTTTGTCAGTACATCGTTGTCCTGGTAATCATCTCCATGAGGGGGGATGTAGAATTTGCCCATCTGTGCCTCGGTGTCGCTGAGCCCTCCGTGAGAAATACGAGCATATCCCAGCCGTACGAGCCCTCGGTACATGATGTACTCACACCAACGATTCGAATCTGTCGAGTCAATATCCTAAAAAGAGAACAGAAGGAATGTGAAGGGGTTGTTTAACCCTTTCACTGTGACATTCAAACCCTAGCAGTATGTCCCATGAACCTAGTCTAATGGCCTTTATTATATCTTTCAGTTAGTACGCGCGCTGTGATTGGTCAATTTTTTTTTCACTGTACGGCCAGCTAAATACAAAAGTCTGTTTTGATATATAATAAATATCTTACAAAAATCGTTTTCTCGGTCAGTACTGCAAGTTACAGAGCCTCGTCTTTTAATCAGAGCGGAAAAAACTCGGTCCGTAATTTACAGCAAGGACCTCGAACTCGATTAGTAAGAGGTATTTCTCCCACGAGTGTCCTATAGCTCAGTGAAGGAGCGTCCGAACTAGTAATCGGAGGTTCGACCTCTATTGAAAGAACTTGGATTTGCTTTTTCCAGGTTTGCCTGTGAGTGCCGAAAATACATCTTTCACAGAATAGAGCGGTCACTGTTAACAAAAACATCCTCATTAGCATACGCGTTTCAGTCACTGACAAAGCCACAGAACTACCACCAGGGTTCTCATTAAGTTTTAAAGTAGACGGCTGAGAGCTAATAGTAGACGGCTGGCAAATCGAGTGCCGAAGGCACGAGCCCCTAGGGGGATCTGGGGGCATGCCCCCCCAGGAAATTTTGAATATGTAGAGGCTCAGATATGCCATTTCGTGCACTTTGGCAAGGCATTTGTGATTAAAAAAAGACATTTTTTAACAAGAAAATAAACAGATGAATTTTCAGTAAAAAACTTTTTTCTAATAATTTTATTGTAACTCTGTAACTAACAAGGTCAGACAACACCCCAAACTGGCCAATGTGAACATCCACGTTCCTATCAACCAACGATTCCACGTTTGTTCGGGACTGTACGTTTGAAGCGGCACTGACCATCGATGATTCTACGTTTGAGTTTGTGGCTGCCGTCATTTCAAGAAAGTTTTCCTCGTCAGTTCTCTTCTTTTTTATAAAAGCCAACATCGTTCTTTGTGCCATAGGCCGTTTCGTTGAGTTTGTGTCCATTTTAATGGCTTCTCGCTCGCTTAATTTATATAACACAACTGGAACCACGACAGTCGAACCGAAGCCTCAACTTAACACAGATGCATGATGGGAGTGGATTGTGATCGCGGGCGCACGAACTGAAAAATATGGCGGCTCGCGGATCGGCGGATTGACTCGGAGGAAAACAGGTGAAAAAGAGAGCGTTATTATTATCAGTGCTATGAAAGTACAAAATTTTATTGTGATATGTAAAAATATTTACGATAAAGCTGTCTTCATTATTTTTTTCGCACAAGGTTACTTTTTTATTCATATACACGGCTTTCTGTTTCACGGTAATGCTTAGTTAGTAAACCATATCATCAAAAAGTAGGCGGCTCAAAATTCGAAGTAGCCGGTTTTTTAGCCGGTTGCCGGCACTTAATGAGAACCCTGTACCACCGTTGAAAGTTTAACATACACACCATGATAAACTATGCCTAGAAATCTGACGTCGATATAATTAACATTTTTTGTGTGGCGCGGGTTTAAAACCTCGGGATTTAACAAAGAATGTGTGAGCTCAATGATCTGTTTGCCACCTGAGAGTTGAGCAAATTTCGAGAGCCAATATCTGGCCAGCTAATAAATGCAAGGAGCTGAGAATTTCGCAACTTATCAAATTTAGGAGTTATTATAATAATCATTATCATCATTATTAGTCAACTTTCATACACTGTACCAATTGCGATTTTCTCATTGGCTGATTTGTACCACGTGACATTACTATTAGTCAACTTTCATATACTGTACCAATTGCGATTTTCTGATAGGCTGATTTGTACCACGTGATAATAGGTTGTGACGAAACAACGTCCTCGATGTCATCATTGTGGTGTAATAGCCGTGGTGTAAATTCAAGACACCACTGTTGTTACACCAAGACTCAAAGTTTGACGATTTGTCAGATACAGACATTGATTCTCTTATATGTAATGAAGAAAGAAAGAAAGCAACTGCTTGGATATCTGTTTTACAAGGTAAGGTTTCGAATTTTAAATTTTTCATTCAAGCTAGTCGAGGTGTTTTTGCGTGTTGTCAACAGTTTTCAATACAGTGTTTCTTTGTACAGTGCATTCAATTTGAATAATAAAAATGTTAACGCGCTCATTGCTCGTGAATTATCGGGATTTTTACTTGTATTCGTTCACTAACAATGAACTCGTTCGAAATTTCGCGTCCATTGTTAGTGAACTCGTTCAGGTAAATCCCGATAACTCATTCACTGAGTGCGTTGAACTGCCATTTATTTTTAAACCTGACCGACCTTCACACGTCCTTTCTGAGTAAGAACTCGGTAGTTGCGACTTCCGGGTGTTGACGTCACGTATCCCAAGAAAACTACCGGGTTAACGCTACAAATAAATAGGCGAGACAATTAGTAGTGGTCTACATGACGCATGAATTACATTGTATGATGCACAGTTTACAATATTTCAACTAAAATTGTTTACAAATATGCAAAGCAAAAATTCCTCTAGCAGTTTGTATTCCAATTTTCTATACAAATATAATGGTCAATCTATAAATACATGTAGAAAGAAGTAATATGTTGAACTCGGGGACAAAATGGTAAAATCTAATACAAGTAAAAAGGCTACCGGAATGAGAATAAACAACCGGATCAGCTGTAGGTACTCTGATATATCATGAAATTCTCTATATTAATTTATAATACAGTTCCGATATCACGCGCGTTATTATTGGTCCAAACAGCGTCCTTAATCAGAGTATAAAGGACGGTGCTGACGACATTCGGTTCAAGCGTTGGAAAAAACAGTCTAGAAGTTGATGGTAAATAAATGCGTGTTTGGTGGAGAAATTACAGTCTCTGTATTATAAAACAAATAAAGGAGTCTCCGCTGTGCTGTGTTCTGTTATAAAGTACGCAGGAGGTGACGAGAACACTCAAGAAGTCTCAAGAACTAGGGAGAAACACGAGCCGCAGGCGAGTGTTTCCACCAACACTTCTTTCGTGCTCTCGTCACCTCCTGCGTACTTTATAACAGAAAAGGCCACAGCAGAGGCTTCTTTATTTGTTAAATAATTAACAATTACTCTCCGAAACCGAGGTGAATAGGAGCAGAATATTTACCGAGCTAAATATTCACCGAGATTGACGCGAATAATTGTTTTTTTGGTATATACCAATGACGCAACCTCAGTAGGGAGCTTTAAGCAAACCTGACGACGACGCAGTGGATAACACAACCGGTGAAAAAATATAATTGAAGAGTAATTTGTACATCAAAGAGACCAACTGAACTTTATTTTGCACGTGCAGTTTTATTGTGTCGTTCATTCGCGCTATTGTTTGGTCCTGGAACTATAGACAAAATAGTCCCGGAACTATAGAGCGTTTTCACATGACGTCACAGCAGCCATATTGGTGTTCCAAAACAATGAAACGGCGGCCATGTTGGTGTTCCAAACTAATCCTCTGGGAGTTGAACTCTTTTCTTATGTAAAAACGTTCTTTTGTTCCAAAACGTTTGCATGGCTGCTGGCCACGTGAGTGAAAACGCTCTATAGCCAACTTGGCGCTACGCGCCTTGTTGGCTATTCGCTCATGTACGACTCGATTTCGTGGAATAATTGTTTAATATCTTGAGGTGGAGAACCAATCAGACAGCTCAAAATGCAAAGGTTGCTGAGCTGGTATATACTAATGGTGAATGTATGGAAACAAGTAGGGAGAAGTGAAAACCTCTGGTCCATGATTCTGGCCAATTCCTCAGCTTGAAGCTTGCGATCAAGGACATCCCTGCATTGAGAAAAATACATGACATGTTACTGTAGAACTTCCGTTAAGCGGCCGCCCATTTAGCGGTCACCTATCGAGCGGCCAGAATCAAATTCCCGAAACAATTCTAAAGAAATATTTAAATTGAACCTCTATTAAGCGGTCTCCAGTCTAAAACGGCAACACCTTTTGGTCATCCAGATAAGAGTTTTCTCAGTGTTTTCAGCTCTAAGAAGCAGCCATAAAGAGTTTGATCCGCTTAGTTTGGATTTGTTCTAAAAACTGTTCCTTTATTCGAAACAAGAAAGCCTGAATGGCTATGGAAGTTATGGTCGAATTTTTGACCAAATCTGATATACCATGAAAATGACAAAACAGAAAGATTTCGTTGTTTATGGGAGGATTAAGTTAGTTTATGGCGAGCCCGTATAAAGAGGAGATTCTTGGTTCTTTTGATAAAGAGTGGAAACGCACGTCAGGATAGCGTCCCCAAACTCTTCCTTTTTTTCTTCAGTGACACTCTTTGCGGCGGCCCACAAGTGTCCGCAAACGAGTGGAGTTTGGACACTGTCGTTACCAAGGCAACTGCTTTCCTACTTACCTGTCATTTCCCATATGCGCCAACACAAAGTCAACAAGATTTCCAGTGACGTTGATGGTTGCACTCAGGGCTGGTGCCAGTTCACCTACAGTTACCACCAATATAAGTAAAAAAGTACAGGGGTGGCCTGGTGTCAATGTGCAACATTGTTTCGATGTGGGGGGAGGGGGGGGGGTTGCGTTTCATTCAGAAACTGTGGTAAACTGTGGGTGAGCCAGAAAATATGAAGGGGTTACTTTCTAAAATAACTGGTGCTGCGTCGGAGGGAATTGAAACACACACACAAACACACACACACACACGCACGCACGCACACACACACACACACACACACACACACGCACAAACACACACATACACACCAGGGGTTTCAATAGAAGCCGGCAACCGGCGAATTTCGCCACCTACTTCCCAAATCGTCGCCGCCTACTTTCTAACATTAAATTTCTTTTTGGTCCCTTGAGTTTCTTGAGTCACAGAATTTCTCACCTGTTACAGCCGCCTACTTTAATATGGTCAGCGGCCTACTTCAGAACTTATTGAAACCCCTGACACACACACACACACACACACACACACACACACACACACACACACGCACAAACAGAAAATGGTTTACCAAACGAATTGATATGAATGGGAATATATTTAAAAATAGGCAGGCATTGCATGTGTGTGGCTACTGCAATTATTAAGTTTATTCGGACCTTTTTGCCATACCTATCGCCTTTCCTCGATTTCATTACTTTTACGTATTCTCTTCTGAGTTTAAACACAATTACAATTCTTTGCGGTGCGCGAGTTGTATTATGCATTGTGATTGGCTAAATACTAGGCACGCGCTGATTGGCTCCTGCATTATTTCATATGCAGTAGCCAAAAAAATCGTATCTGTGAACAGCGGCAGAAAGGTTTAATAAGAGAAAGATCGTCGCAGTTATGTACGCCACTTAAGCAGTTGCGAAAATAAGACCAGAAAAAATTCAGGCTTGGACAGGATTCGAATCTATGAAGAATTGAAACACAAGAAATCGGGATAATCAAACAAGTCGATAAAGTAATTTGTACCACCGTAAGGTAAAAGAGGAGGGTGCTGACGTTTCGAGCGTTAGCACTTCGTCAGAGCGAAAGAAGAATGAAGAATTGAGTTGCGCAAAAGTAAGATTTAAAGGTAACTGATCAAGTGTTAGCCCTTGGTCAGAGCGAATAGTAAGAATGCGGTAGGTATATAGTTTAAAGAGGAAATTTTGCAGCTGCGTTATTGCCGGAGCCATAGCAACGTGCAAATGAAAATGGCGGTAAGTTAGATGAATGAAATGAAGAAAGGAACCTTATTCCTCACGGCGCAAACGAACACTTGTCATTCATCAAATAATATGATATTTGTTTATTTTCGCGGGAACATAATTTCACGAAAATAAAACGGGCATATTTTACGGGACTTAAATTTTGCGATCCGTTCAAAAAAATCCAAAGGGAGCTACATTTCGCGAACATTGTCAAAATGCTAATCTATATTAACAAACAGTTATTCTCAGAATTGGGACGACTGATTTCAATTTTCCATAGCGAACGTTTTCATTACACTGAATAAAGCCACATAACAAGAAAAGACTGTACCTAGTTTCAGGGCTGCAAATGTATTTTTTTTCTTGAAAGGATATATGTCCAACTAAGTGACCATTTTGGTCGGACAAAACAAAAACGCAGTCGCACATCCTCCCCCCGAAAAAGGTTGAATTTTATTCATCTTTACTATTAAACAATACATGATAAAAAATTGTTTGGACATTATGTCCAACCACAGCTGGGATTTCGTCGGACATGAGCTAATTTTGGTCGGCCAATGACCGATCACCGATTGTTATTTGCAGCCCTGTAGTTTGACAGCTTTACAAGAGCTCTAAATGACAACGTCGAATTGTGCTTATAGCTGAAAGACATTGCCCATTTCCGCTGGTTAATTTTCGCGGGACGTTCATGTCGTGATTTTCAAATAATCGAAATTCTAGTCCCGTAAAAATAAGTAACAATAGGGTAATTCACTCCCAGTTACAAACTGACGATACTTTGTTTACACTTTCTACTGTATACCATGAATGACGACAATAAGTAGTACATACCTTCAGGGGAGGGAAGCAAGTGGTGATCTGACTTGACTATAGGATATTTGGAAGTGTGTCTACACTGGAGTGAGTGAGTGAGTGAGTGAGTGAGTGAGCGAGTGAGTGAGTGAGTGAGTGAGTGAGTGACAATTTGCATATCGGAGTCCCCACAAAAACTCGCAAATACGCTTCGCGTATCCACGAGTTAAAAATCGCCTGAGGCGAATGGCACATGCGTTTTTTTTTCAAGATGGCGGATACAAGTACCAGCGAGGGTAAAGTAGCAAAGAAAGATTTGTTTAATAGTGAATGGAAATGGACGTAACGAAAACAGAAGAAAATTGCTGGACGGTTTCATTAGGCAAATGCTGGGAGAAGGAGTGGAATGAGACTCGGATAAAGTAGTGCTGTTCGAGCTCGATCGAAGTGCTTTAGCTGAACAAGCTCCATAAAGTTTCCTTTGCTAATTCAAATGTTTGGAGCAACTACAGAATACAGGGCCCCCTTGGTCCACCTCGTTTACAGGTGTCGGAGGCTTTTGTAGAACGAAGCAGATAACAATGGACACTATTGTTATTCAGTGGTATGTAAATAAGTGGCCCTGTATTCTGTAGTTTAGCCAAATGTTTTTCAGTTTTTGCGTTCTTCAGGCAAGCGTAGACCCTCGATCATGTTCCTCCACCACAAATCTGTCCTGACTGGCCCTATCCAGTGTGATCTTCTCCTCCTTTGTTTTCTTCTTTTGGCGAATATATTTGTATACCGGAGGCCAGAATTTGGACTCAGCGCCAACATATGTCATTGTCAATTCTGTCTGGCCCAAAGAAGCAGCCCTGTGGTCAAGTTGTTCGAAATCGTGGCAGGCCTTAGGCCCCGTCCACATGTATCAAGATACATTTGAATCCGCAAACTTTTCTTTGCGGATGCACCTTTCGTCTACACGTATCCGGTGAATCCGGCAACCGAATCTGCAAAGATTTGAATCCGCTCTCCAGAGTGGAAACTTTTGAATAGGATATGAATCCAATATCGTGTGGACGCCGAATCCGGTCGAATCCGTAAACTTTTGAATCCGATGACGTAACCAAAGAGGTTCCAGTATTTACCGCGTGAAAGCCAAAACAAATGCCATCGCTTCTCTTCTTGTTAGACTTATTTCAAGTCTGATAGCGTGTTTTCAGTTAAACGTGTCTTTGTTCTCTCTTCACCTAAACTTTGTGAAAAGACGACTCGACATTCTGAGACTCCTTTCGATGTCTGACGGTCGAACTCCACACCACAAGGAACTGGAACGAGCTGGCTGCGTCCTCGACGATTCTGGGTCCGGCCAGGAGGAAGAATGGAGAAAGAATTTTAAATTGGCTGACCAACTCAGGCTGTACACCGAAGGCAAGACAACAATTATGCGAGTGCCAGTGGAGCAAATCCAGATTCGTTCGGATACGTGTGGACGGGCTTATTCGATTCGAAAACGTTACGTGTGGATGCGGAAACTTTTGAATCCGCAAAGAAAAGTTTGCCCACTACAGCCGCCATGTTGTTTTGACCTGGCATGCAAGATGGCGGCGTAGTTACCGTTGCTAGAGATCACGTGACGCGTGCAAAACCTCTATTGCAGTGTTGGCTATCCATTTAAGAGTTTTGCATTGATTTTTGCAAAAAAAAGAAGTCCTAACTTTGAATTGCGCGGGATCATTCGGGACATTACCCGGCCCGATACTGGTAAAATATTGGCACTTGCGGGGCCAGAAATGAAGAAATCGGATTGGCTGATTTTAGTTGTTGACCCTTGAACTGCTTTAGTCGTGTAATACGATTTTAAAAGTTGTACTCTGTTTTCTCTTTGAGGGGTGGTTTATCAAGTAAATTCATTAAGTTCGTTTTACACTGTAAGATTCAAATGTTGGCACCGTTCAATTACCATTATAAATTTCACGCCGGAAAACGGTATCACAGGCGACTTCAGTGTGATATCAATTTATGTGTGCGATGTTGTGTGGAATTCACGACCCTGGGAAGATTTAGACTTTCAGCTGTAAAACAAAACCAAGAGGATTGTAAAGAACACACATTTGTACTAAGGTCTTAAGACAGCAATTGCATCTGCGCTTCGGAAATTTATTTCTTTTTCACCCCTTTTAGGTTTTCCAGACACCAGCTATACAAACGTTTGCTCGGAAATCGCCAAAATGTATGATCCAAGACGTTATATATCCACTTAGATATACCCGTTTGTGATGGAAGGATGCGAGAGTGGGGAGAAAATACGCACAATTTTGTAACAGATTTTACTACACGTAACACGATAATTTTATTCCATAAAGCTGATTTGTAGAATTCTATACGCCTTATTTTCACATGTGAAAAGAGCGTATACGGCCAATCAGAATGGCGTACAGCTGTTTCACGTGTGAAAGTATAACCAATCAACGATAGCGCAAGGTCTTTCTGAGCCAAGCAGAATCGTGCATCGTTACATTCAAATTGCTTTTCAGATTTGACGCCTTTTTAGCGGCGCGCCTCCTCCAGTTAACAAATTGACGTCAGTTTTTTTGCGTCTGTCCTCTTATTGATGATAAATTGCGTCATAACATTGTCAAAGTGTTGTAGATCCACGAGCCGGGGAAAAACTGGCGCCAATTTGTTTTTTACAATAACAAAACGCGAAAAAGAACTTTAAGAGTTTCATAAATTAAAATTTTATGTGTCTGTACCGTTATTGATGATAAAAATTAGCCAATCAGCGCGCGAGAATTCGCTCAGTTATTGTAAAAAATTTGTTTTGCGAAAAATGGCGAAAGCGGAAGAAAGCTCTAGGTTTGTGTCGGTTGGTTGCTCCGTAGACGAGTTTGTACAGCATCAAGAAAACAAGAACACATTGACAAACACAGACAGATGTCTCGTTGCTCAAAAAATTTTCAGTTTAAGGAACGAGCTGAGAGAGATGAACATATTGACGCAAAAGATCTCGACCTGTTAATCGCCCATTTTCTGCTTCTAGTTCGAACGAAAGACGGAGAACAATACGAGCCCACATCGTTCAGGTATTTTTCTTTCACGCTTTGATCGTTATTTATGAAAGAAAGAGTATTCCTCAACCATTATGAAGGAAAGGAGTTCAGCAGTTTATTTCCTTTATGTAGCGCGAAATTTTCCATTGCTATTAAATTTGCATTTGCTTCTGTTGTTAGTGAGTTTTTACTCAGTTCTAATTTGTGTTCAGAAAACTATTTCAATGAAAATTTTTCTGTTACGTGTAATAAACAGCTCACGTCATAGAAAGTACTTTGTACGGGGTTGTATTCACTCGGTGTTTGTATCAAAAGCCCTCACTCGCTCGTACCTCGCTCGTTCGGGTTTTTGACACAAACAACTCGTGAATACAACCCCGTACGTCGCACTTTCTATGAAGTAAACTATATTTACGGTACTGTTAAGTAGCTTTTCAGAGAAAGGCCATATTGCATGATTTGATCCACGGATGAAAGTGAATCACACTATATAGTAAAACAAACAGTACCACAGTAACGTACTGTTATATAGCCGCTTTACAAAGAATGTTGACACTGCATGGTTCGATGACGAGATTAAAAAGCTAGAACCACACTGTATAGTAAAACGAACAGTATCACAGTACCGTACTGTTCAGTAGCTCTACAAAGAATGGTCACACTGCATGATTTGATTCACAGATGAAAAAGTTACAACCACACTGTACAGTAAAACAAACAGTACCACAATACAGCACTGTTCAGAAGCTTTTCAAAAGATGGTCACACTGCATGATTTGATCCACAGATGAAAACGTTAGAGCCACACTGAATAGTAAAACAAACGGTACCACAGTACCGTACCGTTCAGTGGCTTTTCAAAGAAAGGTCACACTGCATGATTTTACCACAGCTGAAAAAGTTAGAGCCACACTGTTTAGTACTGAGCAAAACGTACCACAATACAGCACTGTTGAGTAGTTTTCCAAAGAATGCTCACAATGAATGGTTTTAATCTCAGATGAAAAAGCTAGAACCACACTGTTTAGTGAAGCAAACAATACCACAGTACCGAACGTCTCAGTAGCTTTCCAAAGTCAAATTTCATGGTTTTGTTCATTTTCACAAAAAAACGCTGTAGGCTACAGCAAACAGTACCACCGTCAAGCAAAACGCAAAGGCGCACATCAGTCACGAGGCTCGCCCAGCCAAAGTTGCGGTTTACCGCTATCTGTAGCATGAAGCCCCTTCCAATACTTTTACTTCCCCTGAAGAGGATTCTGGTCTCGCACAGGGTCCCAGCATTATATCGCCGGTTATCAATTTGTAGACGTGAGTGGGGAGAGACAGTATAGAGTTGACTTTGTTGCCTAAAGAAACAACACAGCACCATCATTTTTCTACAGACCCAGAAATGATGAGTTACAGAACGAAAACCACGTTGCAGAAATAAGGGTTTACCACTGCGTAAAAACCTGTGAAGTTTTCCTTTATTTATTTATTTATTATTTTTTTTTTTTCACTGTCATTTTCCTAGTCGCTATAGTTTTGTCTCGTTTGTTTTACGTTACTTGTGAACGTAACAGGTCTTTACACCGAGGATGAGCCAAAAACGAGCAGTCAAAAAATCCAAAATTGTAGAAACTTTTAAAGGTTGAAAAGGACTACGAAATTAGGCCAAAATGACACCAGGTTAATGGCGGGATATAGCACGCAGGTTCCATAAAAAAAATAAAAGTTAACCACGAAACGACCATTGGCAAAAGAGAATTATAGGGGTAGTTTCTTCAGAAACTGGTGCTGTTTTGGTGGGGAATTGAAACACAAGAAATTGAGATAATCAAACGAATCGATAACGTACGTTACACCACCGTAAGGGACCGGTCATTTATTTGAGGGGGGAAACGGCTGGTGCATTTTAATTTTTCTATAGAGCCAATTCACAGAAACAAAAGAAGATGTTTTCCAAAGAATAAAATTTAATTCCAGGAGGATCAGTTCACCAACATGGCTGCCGTTTCTATGTTTGGGGACACCAACATGGCTGCTGTGAAAACATGTGCATACACGCTCAATATATAGTTTTCCGTGGGCCTGTTCTTGCAACTGCATAACATAATATGGCCTCCATCGAGTCTACACATGAAATAAGATGACCCGCCCTCAACCAAAGAAACAGTTTTAATACAACTTAAATAAAACTCACCGAACTATTTAAAAGAAATATCGAGTAGCCCTCCTCCCAGATCTAGTAGCTGGAAATTGGAATGCACAAAAATACACGACCCCCCGGAAATGGTTGCAGAATTTTATGCAACCCCCTATTTTCATGTGCACAAAAAAGTATGACTCCCAACCCAGTTCCACCAGCCCACCCCCCCCCCTCCCTCTCTCTAATAGATGACCGGTCCCTGAGGTAAAAGGAAGGTGCTGACGTTTCGAGCGTTAGCCCTTTGTCAGAGCGTATGAGAGGATTATGGATTACGTGCAATTTTATAGGGAAGTTTGGAGCTATGCTATTGGTGGAACCATAGCAGCGTGTGAAGTGAAGTGAATTAGTTAAATGAATGAAAAACGTTCGTTGATACCCCACCGACGCAGCACCAGTTTCTTTAGAAACTACCCCGACAATACTTGTTATCTTTATCGCTGCGACCAATAACGTTGTTCTTCAGTCTTTTTCACTCCACATCCCGAACTTCGCAAGCAAGAGAACCGTACCCTGATGACAAACCAAGATGCCAAGCCTGAAGACACTCACAAAGGAGCTACACCAGGAAATATGCGACCTTTCCCCGCACCAGGGCAACACAGAAAGCCGCAAAAAATTAGAACGAATTTTTATCTTCCAACTCCGTTCTCTAAATCCCCACGGTATCAACAAATGTTTTTCACTCCTTTAATTAATTCACTTCCGTTCACACTCTGCTATGGTTCCACCAATAGCCCAGCTCCAAACTTCTATATATAAACTTCACGTAACTCATAATCCTCTCATTCGCTCTGACGAAGAGCTAACGCTCGAAACTTCAGCACCTCCCTTTTACCTTACGGTGGTATAACCTACTTTATCAATTTGTTTGATTGTCCAAATTTCTTGATTAGCAAAAGAGACTATGACCTAAGAAAACACCTGAGTAATTCGATATAAAAGTTAGGAAAAAAGGTTTGAGATACCGCATGACTATTCCAACATATCGAGTGTCACCGCACACCGAACTAGCCATAGAGCAACCAGACCAATTCGTCTCTATCTTCGGTAGCATTTCGGAAGACCTTGGTCTTTGAAATTTCCGATGTCGTCCGCGCATGCTTACTGCTGGCATTTCGTCCGCTGAAGATCTTCTTTCTGAGTGCCTGCGAGGTACTTGGGTTCTCTACTTCTGTTTCGTATTGGCTGGTAGAAAATACTTTGGTGTTGACATGTGGTAGTGATGCTCCCACGGACTGTAATGGTCACGGAAGAAGGAACCAAACCTTGAAAAGGGTAAGAAAAGTTCTTGCACTGAATGATCTATCTTTAGATCCCGGACCTGATCATGTTTTTGACCTCGTTCCTGATCAATATCGAGATCACGCCAGTGTTCACGGACCTAATAACGCTATTGCTCACGATCTTCATCAATATCGATTTAACTCCAAAGATCACGGACCAGATCATATTTTTGATCCCGATCTTGATCATTATCGAGATCACGCTGTTGATCACGCTACTGATCACGAGCAATGAGACGATCCAGATCAGGGCTACGGTCTTCTTACAAAACACGTAAACACGTTTTTTTATTACGTTTTATCATAACCATAATCATAATCACGATCGTAATCATAATCATAATAATAATATTAACTTGTATTGAGCAAATTTCCATTCTATAAATATCGAACTACAAATAACTAAAAATATTTACAAATATCGAACTTTTCATCTGCGATTTGAATTTTCTCACCTTGGAGGAAATTTCAATTCGTCTGGCACATCTCTCGGATTGTTTGTCAGTACATCGTTGTCCTGGTAATCATCTCCATGAGGGGGGATGTAGAATTTGCCCATCTGTGCCTCGGTGTCGCTGAGCCCTCCGTGAGAAATACGAGCATATCCCAGCCGTACGAGCCCTCGGTACATGATGTGCTCACACCAATATCCTAGAAAGAGAACAGAAGGGCTGTGAGTAATTGGAGTGCCTGAGTAATTGGACAGTACGCGCCATCACGCGCGCGCTTAAATGGCTTTTTTTCACTTCTGGCATAAAAAATCTTGGAATTTCATGTGTTTTGATTTAAAAAAAACACGTTTATACATCACAAATTCTGTTAAAGTTATAACTCGTGATTAAACAAATCGGACTCCCGCTACGCGGTCCTCCGATTTTGTTTATCACTCGTATGATTACAGACCGAATTGGACTCCACTCAGTCCTATTACCATTGCAAATCAATCCTAATCAGTTGCTTAATTTCATTTTTCGGTTGTATTTGTCATCAGTTATCAGTTTCACAAATGTCTTGTTTAAAGGGTTGTCCTATTTACAATGAAAACGTGGACCTGTAACACTTCCCATAAAGCACTTCCCTTTCATGTGCACGCACTGCGTGACTAGCATTAGGGACGGACCATTAGAAAAGTGATGGGGGGAGGGGGGTGGGAAAAAAAAATTCATGCAAGGGAAAATGCCAAGAAAAAAGATTCATGCAAAGAAAAAGGTGAAAAAAAATTCATGCAGAAGGAAGGTCCAATTTTGACTTTTTCACACGCAGTAAAAAAAATTCGTGCAGAGGGGTTCACCTGAAAAAAACATTCCTGCACAAGCAGTGAGCGAAAAAAAAATTCGCGCAAGCTGAAAATTCCCCACCCCCCCCCCCCATCACTTTTCTAATGGTCCGTCCCTTACTTCCAGTAGCCCACTGTGCATTAATGCCGTCAGCGCTCCAAACTGAAAAGCTTATCTAAGGAATATAGGATACCATAAACTAGGGCAAGGAACCCCCTGCAAGGTATTGTGGGCTAAGTTCTATCGTCAGCATCAAATTTCGAATGTTTGAGTCTGGTTAGAAAGCCTTACAAGCATAGAGTACGTATCAATCTACAAAAATCCTCTTTAAATGAGTCTATAGAAAAGCGAAGACAGCCTTGCCGTTGGGCAAAGTCTGATGGGCAGAGACGACATTGTTTCCAAAGTACAGTTTTGCCCCGACCTTTCTGGCCGAAGCTCTTCGGATTTGTCAAACGACCCAGGACAGAACATCGTTCAATAACTGTTTATACTTCACTGCTCAAGGCTGTCGTCAACTCAGACCTCGTTCCAGTCCTAGCTCTCTTTCGTTTGCACTTGATTCCTGTCGCCTTCCGAAAGTCACGCTTGCCGAAGATGTACAGGCACGGATTTAGGAACGACGACGCGAACCGAATGTATCCGATGGTGTACTCGGCCCAGTGCGGCAGAGGAAAGGAATTTAGAACCTGCTGGTATAGCATTAAAAAGTATGGCAACCAGCAAACTAAATATGTTACAAACATTACAGCAACAATGGTAACTGCCCGACCTTCCCTCTGCCTCCACCGTCGTTGCTCTTTTAATTCCTCCGGAATGTTGACCAGTTCGAGCTTGTTTTGTCGGCGAACTTCGTACACCATCATCGCATAAGCAAAGCCCATAAACGTCAGAGGAATCCCGACATACACCACGAGACAAGCGATGCTGTACACGTGTGCCTTTTGTCGGACATCTTCGGTAGCGTGCTCCTGAGGATCGTAGTTCGTCGGGTCGAGCCACCAAAACTGAACGAGCGATAGCACGAGGGAGCTGAACCACACGAAAGCAAGCGCGATGTTACATCGACGCTTTGTTACGATCAGCCTGTACTGAAGCGAGTATCTTATCGCTATGAAGCGATCCATGGTGACGGCTAAGATGTGTGATACGGCCAGGAACGATGTGAGCATCCATAAGAAAATCGTAGCAAAACAAAGGCCGGTTTGTTGAAAAATGTTGCAAACGACGCACAGCGGCAAAATGACCAATCCGGTAAAAAGGTCGCTTGCCGCCAAACTTGTGAGGATAATGTTAGCCGTAGTCCGCAAAGACGGCTTTTTAGCGATGAGTATGAAAACGCATGAATTTATGAAGACAACAGCGAGCGCCAGCACAATACCAACAATGTCAACTTCTGGGCTGAAACCAATCATGGCTTCATCATAGCCTTCGTCCTCTAAAGGCGTGTAGTTCGGGAAAAAACAAGAAAGGTTACCGGAGGCCATGATGTAAGAATGTCGCTCGAAGTTTATGCGCCAAAAGTCTAACTGCCAACAATGAACAAATTCGACTGATCAGCTTAATGAATGCTTAACCTGCAATTTAACAATAGCAGCATGGTTATTGAGAAAGACTAAATGAAGAAATTAGGATAGGTCAATATTAAATGAAGCATACGTGCAGCTAACTAAAAGACAATCCATAATTCAGAATCGGACGCTTGTCAGTCAAGAAATTCTATGCGATTAGAGAAACACAGCATTACAATTAACAATTTCATTTGTTGGCTTTTTGTCCTTTAGTGTCAATCGCTGATCATGACTTAAACCATTTCCCAGCTGTACTGTAAGAGAGAAGGATGTTTTAAAAATGATAATTACATTGTATTAAAACCAACCGTATATCCTGTTTGCATATGCAAATGTCCTGTCCATTTTATGCTGAGTGAGGTGAACCATAGTTAACTAATGGCTAACTATGGGTGAACTTCCTTTCCACGAAAAAGACTAAACTTGCTTTGTTGTACGCTATTAGTGAAGAAATCATATGGGAGGTCTTAACGTCAGATATTAACGAATGTACATCTGTCTAGCTCTAAAACAAAACATTGCATTGTGAGGATAGTTTCTAAAGAAACTGGTGCTGCGTTGATGGGGAATTGAAGCACCAAAAAAAATAATGAAAATAATGTCGAAAAAAAACTATGAAAACAATTCTCTGAATCGAACATAGGGAACTTAAAATGATATCTTAACCAGTTCAAATCGCTTACCTCCGACAAAACAGGAATATCGCTGTTGATTAGTACAGTTTCAGATAATTCCTCGATTTTGTCAAAACGATGCTAAAATAGTCTTTATGTTTGGACAAAGTGAACTGAAAAAAATAAACTTTTAGATGAACGTAACAACTGTTCACTTTTTTCTTGACACACGCTTAAACCTGTTAATAAACTTATGGCTTCCTTCTGTCAATTAATGTTCAAAACGTAGATATAAGATACGTGATCGGTTCATATTTCATTGCGCTTTTGAGCGTAGGTGGGTTTAACAAAAGTAAAGTTTTGAATTATATTTTAGAAACTTACCATATAGTATTATTGACTTAAAATTCAGACAAATTCTTCTTTAGAAAAACTTTTCACGTTAATTCGTTTAACTTTTGTTTTGTGATTGCCTATCAAGTCAGGTAGTTAAGCACAAGAACCGCAGGACACTAAACTTGAAGATTCTCCCGAGTACGTATAGTTTGTGTATTAACGTCAAAACGAAACGTGACTTAGAAAGCAAGTAAAAATTTATCATGGAACATTTCAACGAGCTGATTGGCTGAGAACACGTCAATTATTTCCATACAGTGCATGAAGTTGAAATGGAGTGCAAAAAATTGTAATTCTACGCAGATATTAGAAATTAAATTTTTACATGTACGTTATTATTTTATTTTTAGAGGATATTACAGGGTGGCGAGAAGATCTGAATTTTATGTTTGAGTGGCAAGAACAATATCTCATAAGTGAGTATTTGTTCGTGACACGAGAACATAAAATTCATATTTTCAAGCTGACGTATAATTTTCTTTTTATTATATAGACAAAAACACTTTACGTTGTTCGTTTGACAGCTTTTTACACAAAGTGAACCGTGTAAGGCAGATCGATATCCTCACTTGTCCCGGATTGTAGTTTCATATGAATTTTACGAGTGGTGTAATTCCCGGTAAAACACTTACGTCTATAGAATAAATTATTATTATGTTATTGCTTTTGAGGGCAATTTGGAATAAATAAACAATGCCATAGTTTTCAACAACATCCATTGTGGATCTTAAGAACAGACTTCATTGTGCCGCTCAAATAAATATTTCTATAGATGCATTTGGAGTCCTTTCTGTTCTCTACTTTCAATGAGGATGCTTTTTGTCTTGTCTTTACCATCATCCTCAGCAGCAGCATCAGCAGCATTATTATCAAGCTGAACATATCCTTTCTACACATAACATAATCTCTGAAAGCAAAATGTTTATGGAGTCGTGTGAAATCGGGCTGAAAGTATCAAACAAGATAAAATGCCACATTACATACTTCAGTAAGAAAATATCACTTAAAAGATGAATTTAACTGAACAAATTTTTACAATAATTTCTGCCATTAACTAGATAACTGAAGCTAAAACGTGTAAAAATAGTCTTGTAAACAACTTGTAAGAAGCCAGTCTCCTAGGATTTTCGAACATCTAAAAAATGGTATTATTGCCCATTTTTAACGGATTTTTAACGTAAAAAGGTCACCTAGAATTTTCGGGAGCCTTTTTTCTGGCTGAAATTTTCGAAAAGGTAAGTTTTGATCGCTATAATTTTCGGATCACAAGACTTTCAGCTAGAAAATCCGAACAGATTAAAAAATTTTAGGGGATAGAAATATGCGTATATCTACCTTTTAAATACTAAAACACTTTAATCAATGCTGTGTTCAAGTGGTTTTGAACTATATTCTCGTTGGGTGCCCTTGTCCTTACTACGACCGGCTGGTTACAAGTGGCTTTGACGTAGGCAAATGTACCTTTTTCTAGGATGTTTCATGTTTTCAGCCTGTAGCATTCTATTTACAGGCCGAGGTGACCCAGTCTACCCCATTAAGGGAAGGACCATTAGAAAAGTGATGGGGGGGGGCGGAAACCAAAAAAAAATTCATGCAAGGGAAAATGCCAAGAAAAAGAATTCATGCAAGGAGGAAGGTAAAAAAAATTCATGCAGAAGGAAGGTCCAATTGTGACTTTTTCACACGTAGTAAAAAAAAATTCGTGCAGAGGGGTTCACCTGAAAAAAAAAATTCCTGCACAAGCAGTGAGCGAAAAAAAAAAAATTCGTGCAAGCTGAAAGTTCCCCACCCCCCCCCCATCACTTTTCTAATAGTCAGTCCCTAAGTCTTTCAGATCTGTCAAAGTACTATTTTCAAAGATTAGATTCGTCGTTCCACTATTTTCTGATCGAACTGGAATTTGGAAGAGTTAGTTTTTATAGAGAGGAAACCCGGAGAACTTGGAGCAAGGAGGGAACCAACAACTAACTCGACTCACCTGAGACAGTTTATCGAATATCTTTTTGACATACAGAATTCTGCATTTGCGACGTCACCAGCTCAGTAGCACTGATTTGCTCTACAAAGTTTTCATTTCGTGATCCATGCGATAAAATCTAATCATGGTCAAATTTCTTATATCTGTCAAGGACTGCGTCTAGAGCACTTTTGGCAATTCTTTTTTAAAAATTCTTCATGCTACCATATCTTAGCTGAGTGATCAAGTCTTGCCATCCGAATAAACCTGTCGCGCACTATCAGGAAAGTTTTTCCCAACATTTTGCGGTGAAATGTTCTTTTCCAGGCACATGTTTATTCGACTCCGCTATCTTCGCGACTGAGTTTTATTATCGTAGTGTTGAAGTGCGTGTGCCATTGCGGGAGACACATTTTTATTGAAGGAATCAAAAGTGAAAGCAAATAAACTGAAACGCTTTTAAAAGCAGGGTATCTTGTCGCATCGCTAAAATTTGAATTTCTGCGGTAATGTCATTCTGTGCTTTGTCCTCATCGGCTAAAGCAGTGACGGTGTCAACTGTGCTCAGTCGGTTGATAGCGAATACTGGCATATCTGTCTTTGGTCGCGAATTTATCGAATTTTATGAACAAATTTTTGACAGTTTTAGGATAGACTCAGCACTATGAAGGAGACAGCATTACTCACCTGTCCTTTAAAAAATTGAAAACGAAGAGAAAATTTGTTGTTTGTTTGGCAAAGCTCACTGTCGTTTAATTAAGTTGAAGTGAGATCAGTGAGCGACTCCCAGCCAAAATACGAGGAAAAAACAATTTTGTATTTGGAGATTCCAAAACTAGAATTATGAAAATGCAGAGTTAAATCGCTGTTATTTTGTCCGGAGCTGAGAGGCGTCCAGCCGGGAATTTACGGAAACCAACTATCTACGACCCTGGTGCTCCATGTAAACAGACACCGAACCTTCAATTTAGTAAAAGCAGTAGCTCGTAAAAATCTGCTAAAACGAAACTAAAATCTTAATTTCGAGGCCAAAAGCCCAAATTTTTTTTCCTTGAACTGTCGTGTTTTTTGTAAACTTAAGTGATATTCTTTCATTCTTTATTTTGTTTCTTCCCAAAGACCTTCAAGATCAACTGAATGTCTCCCACTTTTTATTTTTTAAACAATTTTCACACGAAACCTTAGCCACGAAAAAAGAAAGTTTCATATTCTAAGAGTAAACTTATTTCGTTAGAGCGAAACAAGTAATTGTTGAGGCTGAATAAAGAACGTTTTCCTCTGACAATGCTCTACGATTAAAAGGATTTAGCTGGATATATTTCACTGAAGAATTATTTTTCTTGCCAAGCAGGGGATTTTCTTCCAGTACAAATTACACTGAGGATCGCAATTCAAACTCGCTAAAACCTTTTCTAAAGCAAACTCTGGGATTGCGCTATAGGCAAGTTTAGGCTTAATCAAAATTCGCGACGTATTTTTTGCCGCTAGCGTGTATACATATATACGTATCGGATATGCGTCTGATACCAGGAAGAATTGTGACGCTTAAATGATTAATTACAAAAATCCTGGGTTGGCAATAGTACTTAAGATAATTTATTCACTTTGTTTTCTATCAGTTTAAAAACTTTTTGATCTGCATGACTGGCTTTTCCTTCCTAAAACGATAAGGTGACGAGTGGTCAGGCTTTTAGATAGATCCCGAGAAATTAAATTACAGAGGCGACGTGAGCAATTTTCATGGCGATCCTTTCTAATTGCTTTCTTCAAAGCTTGAATTGAAAGATGAAGTATTCATTCAGCAGTCAAATCACAGCAAGACAATGAAAAAAATGAGGCTTTGGGGGGATTATAGACTCACTTTTCATATAAATTAATCTAACTTCAGAATATTGCTTTCAACATGACATACATCCGTATGGCTTTTGTGCGACCTTTTTTACACTATTTGATCTTAACACTGTTTCTCTGCTTGTTGCTTTATCTACGGAATGTTGCAAAGTGAATATTTTGAACTGTCTAGATGTACAAAAAAGAAACACAGTTTAATAAATTCACGCAAACGCAAGTAATGGAAATAAACCCAAAAATTACAACTTACCCTTTCGTTTCGGTCGATCGATCTCCAGTAATCTTGTTTCCTCTTATATTGCTTATAGCAAGGATGAAGCTTTTACGTGGAATCGATCAAACCGCTTTCATTGATTGGTTACTCTTCCGCAACGTTCAACCTCTCAACCAAATATTGGCGCAGCACGGACAATCATAAAGTGAAAATATAACTGAAAATACGATACGATTTGTGTAGGAAACGTATCATGTTTGCTGTCCCGTTCCCGTCTCGACAGTTAATTTTTATGCCTTCACTTGGCAGTGAATTCAGTTTGAAGGCTTGTCTGGCCCACCTCCTGTTGAATATGTCATTCCACGGACAATCTAGGCGGGGTTAATACCTCTGAAAACAACCTACATTTAGTATTTTGCCTTTTAACGAGGCCTATTGTTTTGCTAGCTAAATGTGCGCACTGTCAGGATGTGGCTCTCGTTACTAATGGATCCTTTAACCTTGTAGGGAGTTGTCATTTGGTACAATCGCGATAAATGTCAGAGCAGTCGGGCAACCTCGAACAGCCATAATTCTCTACTTGAATAGCTTCATTGAAATTCTCTGCAAAGCAGTTCGGCGGTCGAAATGTGCCGTAACAGGAGACCGATCTTAAATACATAGCTTTCACGTTTACAAAACTGATTAAAAGAAAACATGGAAAGAAATATTGAAAGAAATAAAGTGTATTACACCCTCTTGTTTTGTTTTAGATTTCCAGTTCGTGTCCAAACAAAGTTAAACGATGGAAAATGTTTCTGTGGCATTTATTAGTGACTCAGTTACAAGTGGAAAGAACAATTATTTCAAATGATAAAATCCTAAGACCCAAACATCGCGGCAAGAGGAAAAAAACATTCAAAGAGGCACTTTATCTTGACCTGCAATGTGGCGAGCTGAGACATGCTTTTATTTTGTTTTGAGTTAGATAGTTCCGTACTTTTATGTATTCCTCCTTTGTTAATTTTTATCTGGCTGCTATTGGCGCATGTTTTATCATTCAGGAAGCACTCACTACGGTATATCGTTGAAGCCTGCACATAACATAACACGCGAACCGAAAATTTCTCCGGTCCACGTTAGCCGCGAAACAGCGAAGCTCCCTTACCCTTGACAAACATGGCGGCTAAATAGTTGTCAAAGCTTTCAAACAGTTTCCTGGTTGCTGAGGTATTTGTGAGGACTAGGCTTACGTTAACATTTTCATTCTTAAGTAAATTCTATTTTTTTTCTTTCTCTCGCTCTCTCTGTCTCTCTCTCTGTCTCTCTCTGTCTCTGTCTCTCTCTCTCTCTCTCTCTCTCTCTCTCTCTCTCTCTCTCTCTCTCTGTCTCTCTCTCTTTCTCTCTCTGCCTTTCAGTTTTTTTCTGTAAAAGTTCTGCTTTGCAACGGTTCTGGAAAGCTTAAAACAGAAAAGAAACTTCCCATGAAGCAACTGTTTACTTAGTGAAAACAAGGAATCAATTGTTTTGCATTGCAAAACTCTTGTTTTTCAGAATTGGTTTTTAAGCAATAGGAAAACCAGACAGCGAAAAGGTTTTGGCTTTTCGTCTCTGCGGGTGGTCTTTATAATTGACTGAAACTGTTCTGTAATTCTCTGAGGTCTCATTCGAACATATTAAAACTATCGATACGAATTCTACACATATTCGATGCCAACTAGACCGGCTGTACTTACGAATTGCTCCCGCGCCATCGATGGCCTCGTTATGAGCAACTGGCATTATTTGCATATAGCAGTGTTTTCAACATGAAAATAGAGTAAAGTGTTCTACGTATTCACTTTCTATCATGTCAACATCCACAAAGATATAGATTATGTACGCCTGCCATGCTACGTGACTAAGAATCCTATTTAATTTGTTTTCTGTGAAGCGAATGTGTTTTTTTGCGTGTTAGAGTTACTTCGGTGGCGCAAACGTCCACATTCTTCCGCGAAGTCAATTCGCCAATCATATCATGTGTGCACCTAAATATGGTCAAAACACTGTTTCCGGTTTCTTCAATGTATTGATTTTTATTCATTTTATGGAATTTTGTGAGAAATAAACACATTCCTATTTATCTACTCCATTTCTTCCATCCGGATCTTGTTTAGGGACGGACAGTTAGAAAAGTGATGGGGGAGGGGGGGGGGGGGGTGGAGAAAAAAAACAAAAAAATATTCATGCAAGGGAAAATGCCAAAGAAAAACTTCATGCAAAGAAGAAGGTACGTAAAAAGAAATATTCATGCAGAAGGAAGGTCCAATTGTGACTTTTTCACACGTAGTAAAAAAAAATTCGTGCAGAGGGGTTTACCTGAAAAAAAAAATTCCTGCACAAGCAGTGAGCGAAAAAAAAAAATTCGTGCAAGCTGAAAATTCCCCACCCCCCCCCCCCCCCATCACTTTTCTAATGGTCCGTCCCTTACACGGAGGACAACGGTCCTAATTTTATTGTAACTTTCTAGGAAGATAAAAGGGGCCTCTGATTAAAGGGGTACTGTCACGTTTTGAGGAAAATGTTTTGTTTGAACATGGGCAAGCCTAAAAGAAAACGTTTTCCCCATTTCTTATCCCCGTAATACATTTCTGATCCAACTTTACTTAAATTGAAAATTTGCAAATAGTTTTCCATTCGGTTCATTTTATCAGTTTCACCGTGACTTGTATTGTTTTTTAAATCTCCCTCGGACAGAAATGTGCAGATTACAACCAGGTGGACGAACAGACATAGTTTGATTCTACGCTGGTAACTAATCTCACTCTAGTTTCTCATGTAGTAAACGCAGTGTAACATTATTTGGCATTCATCGTCCCAGAGAGAGCGCAAGTAGACCCCTGCCTCTCCCCCAACAAAAATAAACAGATCGATATCAAGTGTATCACGTGGTTAGTGTACGCGCCATTTTAACCAGATTAGGAATTTCACTTTTGTAAACTCAAAAACCTCTACTTCTATGGGGTGCCATTACCGCCAAAATTCAGCTATCGTTACTTCCGTAAATGGTGCCTCCAATTTTGTTTATGGTGCCTTCGTTTTCATAAAAGGTGCCTCTGTTTTTGTAAATGGTGCCTCCAATTTTGTTTATGGTGCCTTTGTTTTCATAAATGGTGCCTTCGTTTTCGTAAATGGTGCTTCAAATATTCAGCAGTCTGGGAAACTCTCTGGTGACTTAACCGAGGAAAGCTGGGGCTCAGTGTCAAAATGGCGGACTCCTTAGCCTGTCTTTGCGGTCTTGTTACAGGAGAAATTGCAAACATTTGCAACAGTTTATAGAACTATAGAATATCAGTCTATTTAAAATGTTCAAAAAATACTAAGGCAAGCACCGTTTTGGCATGTTTCCTTGAAGCTGTGTCAGAGTTTGGTCTACCATCCCGGGTACGCTCTGAAAATGTTGGAGTTTCCATGTTCATGCTTCAGTGACCACAGTGGATGCGGTTGTTCTACAGTTGTTCTACAGCAGCAAGAGGTGACACTAATAAATGACTGGTTTTCCAATTATGTTTTTTAACACTCACGAACTCGCGAAAGGTGAGTGGTTTTTGAAATTTATAAGTCACAAAATCATCTTCTAGCTCTAGCATATTTGCAAGTGAGCATAAATTTTCTCCAGTAGAAATCATTTGCCGCGTGTCTGTTCTGTTATAAATGGCAGATGGACAGAAATGTGACAAGTACATCAAATACTAACTCCACTGTGGCTCCTTTATTGCTTTTCTATTTTTACCACATTATGGAGTCTTTTTTTCCATTGTAACTCTATAGACACACGGCAAAGCGAAATGTGTTTGTTTTCTACAATGAACGAAATAAAAAATTTCTGTAGAAAATTTGCTTTCATAAAATATTTTGAACGCTTGTAGATTTTCGCTCTCAAAAACTATTAAAGATAATGATAATAATGATACTGAGTTTGTATGGTGCCCTTTTTCATATGGATATGCTTAAAGGTGCCAATATTTTTACTGATTTTTCCAGGAGCAGGTTGACGGGAAAAACACACCACGTACGATCTCCTCTTTCTCACTTGTGCTTGTGTTTCTTGCGGAGGATTTCGGGGGGGATCACATGGTTTTCTGAGAAACGGAAGTGGGGATCAGGCGTAATTGACAGGCACAAAGGGGGGGACCAGAGTAATAAAATGGAATTTCTGGTGGCGGTGGGATCTCCATGAATATTTAACATTTAACACTGTTCAACCATTTGAGATTGTTATATTGCTGCATGTCAGCTGATGACAGATAATGGGATCCAGAGTAGAAAAAGACATGGATCAAGAGACACTTTACAGACTGCGGGTAAGGGCCTCATTATACTGTAAGTACATCATAGATTGAAATTCTACCTGAATGTTAAAAAACACTGAATATACACCTCAAAAGTTGAATATGGCTGCGAAGACATGGGGGGGGGGACAATGACAGCTGTCAACAGTGTTGAGGGGAGATCACTTCGGTGATATAACATTTTAAGGGAGGATCGGCTAAATTTCGCCGCGTTCAGCCCAAAATACTCCCCCCCCCCCCCTCAGGCGATAAATAATGACCGGTCCCTAATAATTGTACTATTGAGCGGAAAGAGAAGATCGTGCGCGGTGTGTTTTTGTCCGTTATCCTGTTCCTGGAAGAATGAGTTGTGCATTCATTAGGAAGCTCTTCTTTTTAAATACAAAAAAAAAACAAAAAAAAATCCTACGAAATCGAATCGTACATGAGCTAATAGTTAGCAAACCAGTCTGAGAATTACAAGTGGAAAAAGTAAGCAGAAGTAGAAATAAAAATAGTCATTTACGAGCTCCACGGAGCTCGTCACTCGAGTGTCAATTTCGGGGTCCTTTTCCAGGAACCGGCACAGATGACGTAAAACAAGGCCAGACAATAAAAAACATGTTACTGAATAATTTACACACAATGGTGAAACAATGTACTACGTCATCTGTGCCGGTACCTGGAGAAGGAACCCAATTTCGCTAAATAATTTGCTCACTTACCACTGAATAATTCCATCCCATATTTATTTGCTTCGATAGCAATTTTTGGTATATTCTTTTCAAGCAAGACTTGAATTTATCCCCTTTTAATTCAAGAAATCTGTCCTCCGGGACGGCCGTTTTCCGTACTAAATGAATATTTAGTAAATAAACCCCTTCCGGCGGCTGGTATATCGGAGGATAATGCCCGCGGCTGAAAGATTGTCCGAAAAATGAACAGTTGGCCGAGAAGCGAAGCTTCGAGGGCATATGTGAAATTTTGAGGACAATCTCTCAGCCAAGGGCATTATCC